>CM022298.1:658696657-659901009 GCA_011799875.1 Thinopyrum elongatum
TTCTGCATTAACTATCTACCAAATCCAGGCCCTTTCTCTCCTTAAAGATGGATTATCAATGTGAAACAAAACAATCATATGCATTAAAATCCTTGTGTTTCCATCAGTGCAACCAATTCGATAAGTAATATCTGAACTGCACAGCTTCCTCTCCAATGGTTCTCTTGCATCAAAATGGATCCTTACTTCCCAAAGGTCTTCATCCCAACTACACAACAAATTAAATTTCATGTATTCATTACCAACATCTAAATTTGGAGAGCAATAGCAGAGTAAGGAAAATTTGAAGTAACTTTGCTGTAAGTCTACAATTTGAGATAACATAACAGAACACAGAAAACAAATGAGGAAAAAAATTCAAATAAATTTACTATTACAGTTAACAGAACATGAATCAATGTAGTTTTCTATTTCAGTTAACAGTAAGATAAATCTATGAACTAACACTACTAAAATTGAGACTAACACAAGGATTCTAAATGCTAATCAAAGCTAATGAGTACTCGAACTAATTAGGAAGAAGCAGTGCAAATTGATAGCACAATAGCAAATTCAAGGAAAAGACAAGGACATAATACTTAAATTGGACAACCCTAATCCCCAATTGTTACTGTAATTGAAATATTTGAGAGTGCACTACACTAGGTTTACTAGGCACTGTAATTGTACTAGATACTCACTTTAATTGGACAATCCCTAATCCCAATTGCATAAAGCCGAAGATGAACAACCCTAAAAGTCCCATTGCATAAATCGGAGGAGGAGGAGGAGGAGGATACTACAAGAACGCCGCCAAGTCCATGCGTCAACTCATGGCTGCTGCTAGGGTTCGCACCCACAGCTGCGCCAACCGCAACCGCTGCTCCATGGACAACAACGGCTCCTCCTCATCGTCGGTCGAGTACGCGGAGCTGGAGTCGTCGCCGCCGTCGCCGTACATAACGCCAGTCGGGCCGCTACGACAGAACGGTAGGTCACCGCCGCCGTCGACGCCCTCGCCGACGCCATGGCCGCGCTGGGACTAGGGTTCGAGGGGAATGGGTGGGGGGGGATGAACTGGTGCGCCCGACCGGGGTAAGAGAGCGGCTCGTCTCGTCAGCGCGCGGGCACGTGCCGATTGGCCACCGTGGCACCTGACGGGTGGGCCCGAGCTGTCAGATCAAACGTCAATACGTATAAAACACAGTTTAGCCTTATTTGCAACGGCGTGGCACAATCTTGATACTGACATGCAAAAATTAGCAATCTTGGTACCAATCTGCATGTGATGCCCCACTTGTGGTACTTCTGTCAATAACTCGTTAAAATGAGCTAGCTTCTACTGTAGCCGTTTACTGTCATGCATGTATGCATGTGCCTGTTGTGTCCTGAGCTTCACTCACATCACATGTCTGTACACCCATTGCATGAAAGAAATAAGCGTTGCGGCCAATGGTGGTACACGCGCTCCACAGACGCGGCTTGCTCGCAGTTTCCTTCCTTCCGCCAGCCCACCGTCACGGCCGTCCACTCATCACACGTTGTGTGGGTGTTGGGGCCCGGCACACCACTCGTCGCTTTCCATCGCGACGGGCTCGCGGCTGCTCTTAAACCTATCCTCACCCAGAGCCGGGCCGTCGTGCGCTGCCATTGCTAGTTTGCTACACTCTAGCTCGAACCCGGCCTTCCCTCCTCCTCCTCCTCTCTTCTTCTCCTTCTCTCTTCTTCTTCTTCTTTTGTTGCTGTTGAAATTAAGCTGACTGTGCGCTGCGTTGTAGCTGATCTCGTCCTAGCAGACATGGGGCCAGAAGATCCCAGGTGTGTCAGGCTGGCCTGCGGAGGGCGCTTCCTCAGCGCCTGCGCCATGGCTTTGGTCCACTACCACCTCTCCTGCAGCCAGGTGATTACCCCTTGGACCCTGTACATTCCGATCGAGTTTCCGACCGACCGATCCATCACGCGCCGTCCTATTCATGGTCTGCACGCAGGCCATGACCTGCGGATGCGATGCGCTGACGGACACAAGCCGCCTGCTTCAGCGCCCTCTGGATCGGGACTCTGTGCTGCGCTGGATCCCAGGCAACCGCGGCGGCGCTGGCGCTGCTGCTCCCACGCGCCCCGCTGGGTCAGCCGTGAACTGACCGACTTCGCGCTCGCCGTCGCCGGCACTGGCCACTGCATGTACCACGGCGCCATCTGCATTCTCGACACAGGAGTCTACTCGCACTGCCCTCGATCCTGTTCTTGTGGGGCGACATCATCTGCGGCATGGCTCTCTACCTGGAGGTGAGGAGTAGGGCAAGCAGCACCCACCACGTAGCACGCTTAGTTGAGCCAGCTGCATGAAATTATGTGATTAGGTCCATGGATCAGCTCATGTGAGAGGTACTGATGACATTGTGGTTCTAGCTAAGGAAGAATAACCTGTACTGTAGTATGCACGCAGTATGCTGGGAGGAGTGATTGTGATCGAGTGCCCTATGTATGTGTGAATCTACTAGTGTCCGTCGGGATTTATGTTCATGACTCATATGTATGTCGTTTCTCGTGTTGACCATTGTTTTCCATTCAACCACCTGCAACTGCTGGCATATCCATCCGGGTTCAGACTGTGTCGCCGGTTTGGTCCGGATTTTCGTTGCCAAGTACCTTACCAGTTCCTCTTGATCGGCTGGGGGCGGGGCCGGCCGGGGCTGCGCTCGTCGTGCCTCCGTTGAGATCATGTGAGTGTAGACGTCTTGCCTCCGTTTGTCTGGGACTCGACGACGGGTACCTACTTGCGACGTTTCAGATAGCTAGGTTGTGTCCATGTAGATGGGCATGGCTCTAGCTGGCTGGCTGGCTGGCTGGCTAGTACGAGCGGCCGGTGCAGATCCATCCTGGCTGCGCCGCGTGCACATGACGGACGTGCTTCGGCATTGCCACAACGATGCAAGTCGTACGACACACAACACAGGCCGCGTTGGTCCACACCCAAATGATGCACGCTCTCGTTAGACGCCAGGGCCGGAGAGCCAGCCAGAGCCCAGGCCACTCGTACTGATCCAGCCTCGATTATTTTCTTCGAACGGGGGCAAAAACAGAGTGTGCCCGCACGATAAATTTGTGGCTGTCGCGGTCATCCGTAACTATAGCGACCGTGTCCTCCTCCTCCATGCATGCAAATTTTCAGAAACAATAAATAAATGCTCCATGCATGCACGCGTGGCATGGTGGTCTTTGTCAGCTCTTATTATTTTTCCAGCTCTTATCTTTTTATCCTAGTCGATTCTGCCCAATTTTTTTCTTTTTCTCTAATTCTGTCTAGCTTTTTTTTCCTGCTCTTCCTCATCCATTATCTTTCTTCCGCGTTACCCTCCCATTCTCGCACTTGCTATCTTCCCCCCCAATACCGCATCCTTTGCCTCCCCACATATTTTCCCCGCTCCCCATTTTCTCGTTTTCCCCCTATCATCAACCCACCTCTACCTACTTCCCCTCTCCCCCTCTTTTCACTTCTCATTACTCATTTCTCGACCCCCCTACCCCTACCTCCACTCTCCAACGCTTTCATCAACACTGACTTACAAACCCCCCCCTACATTTTGTTCGCACTCCCCTCCAACACCCCACCCTCCGCTTCCCGAGCCACTGCTCCTTCGACCCCCCCCCCCCACCAACCCCTCACCGCCTAATCCATGGTCTCGTCTCCCACCCATATGCCCACCCCTTTTCCACCATTCACCCTCCTTCGACCCTCTCTACTTTTTCCAGTCTCCCTCCTCACTCAGATGCCTTACCCTCACCTCCACCCCCTGTTCTTCACTTCTACCCCACACTGCCCACCCTTTCCAATTCTCCCGCCAAACTCTACACTCCCTCCCTTTTCCTTGCATCCCTTTCCTCTGCCTACTCCCACTCCTCATTCTCCCACTATCTCCCCTCCCTACCTCCTCAAAATATACCCTCACCTCAATATAATTCCCGTCCCGTCACTCCCCTTTCCCGATCTCCTACTACCTTCTGTCACCCTCCTTGCATCGATCCCCTAATACTCGTTCCTTTTTCATTCATGCCAAACCCCTTTCTTTCACACCCCCACCATCGTCCCTGTCATCTCACCCAAATCCACCCATAACTTAATTCCTCCTCTGCCCTCATGGTCTTGTATCTCGACAATCTCGCTCCTGCCTCTTATGTTACTTTCAGTCCGTTTCTTCTCCTGCTTTGAACCTTTTCTCAGATCAATCGATCCATGCATCCATACTCCTTGTTTTTTGCGGCTCCATGATCCATACTTTCTCGCCAGTACGAAGAGCAACGCCGGAACCAAATTAATGAGTTAATTACACAAAACCACAACTTCAGGGTAACTTATAACACTTTACCACAACTTTTGAGTTTTTAACAAAAAAACCACAACTTAGGGCCATTTATAACACTTTACCACAACTTTTGAGTTTTTTAAACACAAAACCACAACTCTGGACTAATTCTCAACATTGAGCCCAAATCTGCCAGTCTGCCTCTTCTAATAGCCAATCTGATTGTTGGGCCCACATGTCAGGCTCTAGGTGGCAAGTTCCCTCCTACGTGGCGCTGGACTGAATATGTGTAACGTAGCAGCGTGCATACGATGTCGTCATCTCTCGATGACGCGTTCCCTGCAATTCTACGCCATCTACCCCGGAAAAGAAAAAACTCCACCGTCTTTACCTTCTCCGTCTGGCGCACTCCGCCCAACCATGTTGTCGTCTGGACGGCCGCGGCTAGCACATCCGCTATACCGCATCGTAAATAGACAAGGCTCCTGCCTTGTGCTCCACGGCCGCAGAGGACACGCTCGTCCTCCCCATGACCTTCTCTGTCTAGTTCGCGCGCCCGCCGACCATGCCATGGTCTGGACGGCCGCTGCCAGCACATCCGTGCCACCACGTTGTGCACAATCAGGGCTGCCACTCGTGCCCACGACCGGTGCAGCGTGCTCCCCTCACTAACTATGAATCGAGATCATTGGAACTCCACCGCCAACGATAGTGACACGCGGGCGCGGCTTTGCGACACCGGGAACCTCGCCATCGAGGACGCTTGGAGTGATTGCCCTGTGGCAGGAATTTTGACCACCCACCAACACCCAGCTCCCTGCTCAATGCGTCGGTGGAGTTCATGGCGCCGGTAGGGGATGGCAAGAGGAAATGGTAGGCCACATAGGAGATGCACACGTGCCATCTTTTCCCACTTATGTCCTAACATGTGCGCCCAGTCAGTCAAATTGGCTATTAAAAGAAGTTGACCGATAGATTTGGGTTCAGGGTTGACAATAGTCCAGAAGTTGTGTTCCGTGTGAGAAAACCCAAAAGTTGTGGTAAATTGTTAGAATTTGCCCTGAAGTTGTGGTTTTGTGTTAAAAAACTCAAAAGTTGTGGTAAAGTGTTATAAGTTGCCCTGAAGTTGTGGTTTTGTAATTAACTCCAAATAATCGACAAGGAGAATCGCCGGAGCTTTGCACTGTGTGCGAGCGGCGGTGGCAGTTGAAACTCGCACACATGTCGCCGGCGCGGCTCGGGTGCGGGCGGTGTGGTCACAAACTGCCAAATTGGGTAAATGTTGGAGTAAAAACGACTGTTAAAGTTTTAACTCTCATGCAATTAAAGACAGGGGGGGCCAGGATTTGGGCATGAGGAGGCGAGCAAGATAATTTTCGTTTTAGAGACACAATACAAAAATATAGTCTCGAAACAGTACCATGATTCTCTCTATATTTGTTCTTCCAATTCTAGTTTGTCATGAAATTTCTAGTGATACCACAATTTTTGAATGAAAGGGGCTTCCCCCCCGCCCCATTTTATTAACGAGGCGAAACCACAGCCAAGAGTAACCAAAGATAAGCAAGGTTCAAGCGCCAACAGGGCGGCAAACTGTTCTAGTGATACCACAATATGCTGATCATCTGTTTGCGTAGCAACGGATTGTGGGTAGAAATATCATCTACAATAGGTTGCCTCTCAAGTTGGCTTGCGTGCTTAGTAATATTTGAGCCGCTTGAAAAAATGATTTTTTTTTTTTGTTGGTTTTGTTTTGTTCTTCCTCGTCATCCGCCAGTTATTGAAACATTAAACAATGAGTGAAATTAGATTTCTAAATCAGAATCTTACTGCATATAATAGTTAACTAAGCATTGCTTCAAACGAAGTGTACTAATTCATAAATACTTAACAGTGACGTACCTTCATTCGTTGAACTTAACATGTTGATGTATGATGCCGGTGAAGCGGATAAGCAGGTATGGTCCTCTCGTGGATTCAATACGGCTGGAGTAGAGCACTGGACCCTCCGCGGCTCATCCCCACGACGGGGCGGTAGCAGCGAGAGGCGACGGGCGGCGGCGCAGGACGTTCGGAGCCACCTGACCTAGAAGCCACGAACGTGATTACGGGAAGGATAGGAAATTTTCCTACTGACCTAACGGCTGCACATAATTTGGGCCTTTGGGCTGGAAAGTCCCGATGTCATTAGCGTGAAGCCTACTTCTTCCCCTTGGGCTAGAGTATAGTAATACTACCTGGCAACGAAACTTTACAGGGCTAAATACACCGGGAGTCGTAGAACTTACACACCGAGTGTCAGTGGTGCATAAACTTGTAAAATATGTGTTTTTTGTCATTAAACTGCAGGGGCGTTCATATACGGTCACATTTCGCGTACGCAAGCGTATCCATGGCTTTGTGGCATGCCAGGGCCCGCTCTCAGCTGTGTCAAATGGTAGATTTACAGAAAAATCCTTACCATATTAAGCCCCTAAAAAAATAAAAAAAAATAGGGGGAATGGTGGGGTTTCGCACCCACAACCTGCACCTAGTGAGCTCATGCGACAACCAACAGACTAATGATTGTTCTTGTCCAAATAACACGACTAAGCTTTAATCATATAAAACGCCGCCCGGAAAATAAATTTAAAAGAAATGTAACCCCAAAAAACGGAGCACCATGGCTCGAACATGTGACCTCGTGGTCAACGTTACTAAGATTACCACCAGGCTACGACACCACAAAATGTGCAAAAGTGATAAACATTTTTCATGTTGTTATTTCTTCTTGTAACAAGCCGCTCAAATAAAATGAAAAATTCTTATGTAGCAAGCCGCTCAAACAAAATGGAAAAATAATAGGGCTGGCAAGGTTCGAACACTGACCTGTTTCTATGTGCAGTACGGATAGCCACAACACCAAACAATGGTTGATGCCTGGTACGCACAAAACTAATATTATATCCCTCTAAGCGACCGTCAAATTAAGGTGGCAGTTTAACGAAAAAAAACATAGGCCACGGTTCGAACTGTGAGGCTGTGACATCATGGTCGCTTCCCCATGCCCATCGGTTAACCATCCTCACCACAAGGGCAAATGATGAAACTTTAGGTAAACAACATTATCTTCTCAGTCCTTCATGTCTACCCAAAAAGATTTTTGCATATATCAGAAGCATTTTTATACATTATTAACATTTTTCCAATACAAGATATTTTTTCAAATATATGTTTTGGTGTCTACTTTTAAATACACATTGTAGTTTTTGTATACATCAGAAACATTTTTATACACGTTAACATTTTCAAAATACATGATTAACATTTCAAAAATATATGTTTTGATGTCTATTTTCTCATACACAATCCATTAGGTATACATCTAATTTTTTATACATGTTTAATGTTTTTAAACATATGATTAACATTTTTTTTCAAACACAAATTTTTGAAAGCTTTTCAAATACATGTTAAACATTTTTTGGAATGTACAAAACATTTTTTACATTGTATAAGCACTTTTTTAAATGTCATGAACAGTTTTCAAAATGTGTGAACATTATTTAAATGCAACGTAGGTTTTTTTAATCAGACAAATATGTTTTACAATGTTCATTTTTTTAAATGTCGCACACCTTTTTTTAACACATAAACATTTTTAAATGCCACAAACACAAGAATATAAGTTATTTTCGTACATAGAACCAGAGGAAATAACAACATTAAAATTGTTTATCCCTTCTGCACATGTTGTGTTGTGTGGCCTGGGTGGTAATCTAATTAAGGTAGACCACGTGGCCACATTGGTCGAACCACGGTGCTCCCTTTTTGGGGTTACATTTCTTTTTAAATATATTTTCGGCCGTGTTTATATGATATAAAGGTTTGTTGTGTTATTTGAACAAGAACAATAATCAGTCTGTTGGTTGGCACCCGAGATTACTGAACACAGGTATTGGGTTACCTGATTTTTTATTTTATTTATGGGCTGTATACGTAAATAAAAACCAAGGAATTTTGCGCAAATCTACGATGGGACAGCGGCTGAGCCCTTTTTTTTCATGATAATACATGTTTCATTCATATCATAAAGAACAAAGTACAAGTCACGTACTCTGAGCTTGATACCAACGCCCGTCATCTGCCTCCGGCACCACCACAGCAGCCACTGAAGAAAAGAATGATGAATCACCTCCTCACCGACCTCCGACGCGGCTTCATCGCTGATATGCAGCTTTGCGGACCTCCAAGGTGGCTCACCAAAAGTGAAGCCCTTGCCGTTGAACGAATCAGGACGGGGCAACACCCCGGACACGCCATCAAACTCCAGATCTGGCACACCCCACCATGACTAAGACGCCGAAGGAGGAAAAACCATACCTGCCATCCACGAACCACAAGCCCAGCACATGTTCCGTCTTCCAGATGTCATCGATGCAGACCACAATCTGCATCCGCTCTGGACTACCTCCCAAGCTCCGCGCCGACGTGGACAAACGTCGTCGCAACGGCGGAGTCCGAGGACACAGGGTCCACCACGAGGATGCCGTCGCCGCTACTCCATCCTTACTTGAACAGACTGGTTCCAAATCCATCCCCAACCATAGGACCGATGGCCTCGTCAGGGAAGGATCCGAAGAATCTTATTCAGCGCTGTCATCGTCGCCGCACGAAGCAAAGACGATGAAAAACCTAAAAAACCTAGACTACGAGGGAATAAAAAAACGATCCACACGCGTGGATCCGGCGACCCCCCTCATCACCGACGACCAGGTCGCCGGCGGAGGGGAGCCGCCGGAGGACGGCCGCTGGAAGATCGGTCTCTCCTGGCGACGGCTAGGGTATAGCCGCCAGGGACGTGAAAACATCGATACGCTATATACAGCGGCTGAGCCCTGGTCAGCTGGCATACCACGTAAGCCATGAATACGCCCGCGTACGCGAAAATGACCATAATAAAACGCCAGTGCAAGTTGGATGACTAGAAACATGTATTTTGCAAGTTCATGCACCAAACTGACCGTTGTGTGCAAATTCTATGACTCCGGTGTATTTACCTCAACTTTACAGGGGGCGAGGCGAGGGGGGGTCTGACCCTGCTCGCACCCCCCGTCTCCGCCCCTGATTAAAGATTTAAAAGATTTCAGGTAGGTCATGCGTAGTTTCTTTTTTTTTAGGGTAAAGCAAAGCTTATAAATTAACGGTGCACGGGCAAGTCACCCGAAACACAAACAGCCACTGCGGGCGGTACAATAGAGTTCCGCCAATTGCATCATTCGGCAAAAATAACGACCAACTTTAGCTACTTCGTGCGCTACAGTATTTGCACTATGGCGGCAAACACTTGAGTGTTGAGAAAACCACATTTTCAGCTGGAAATTAGTGTCTCAATGATGGCCGCATACGGTGAGGAGTTCACCTTGGTGAGGTCCAGTGCTTCGAACAGGAGTTGTGGAGTCTGTCTCAAAGGTCAGCCGGAGAGCACCAACGTCGGCAGCCATTGAGACAGCTTCAGACTGGCATGCTTCGCAGCAAACACGGCAGCAGTGCTCTTCCGGCCAGCATGGGCCAGCATCACTTCACCAGCTTCATCCCGAATCACTGTCCTCAGGACAACAAATGACTTGCCCGGAGTGAATGCACCATCTAAGTTGATCTTCACCTTATCTTGCGCGGAGGTTGCCACTTGCAGACTGTTTTGTGCTTGGTCTTCCCACTAAAGAGCTGCATGTACTCCTGTTTGTCTTGCTAAGACACCGACGGACCACTTCTAACACGTGGACAGGTAATTCTCCCTCCCTCCCTTTATTCCTGTGATTCCACCAATGCCACCAAAGGTGAGGATCTGTACCCTAGTTTTTCATCCAGGGCCCAAAGGAATCCTGCATTGCATGCACGGATGTGATATCCTCAAGTTCCACTCTGATTCTTTCTAAAACTCATAGCCCTCCAGGCTACTTCACCGACTTACATTTGACGAAAAGATGTGCACCATCTTCATCGCTAAGCGACACACAGGAGACATTTTGTAGATTCAAGTTTAAACTCCTCTTCTAGCAAGATTAGTCCGCAACGCAAGGGAATCATGCTAATTCTCCATGTGAACATCTGGGATTTTGCGCGGGCTTGGCCAGCTTCCAAATCATTTCCAGGACATGATCATCACATCTATCCAGGTTGCCGGTCGCCATGGTGCTATTTCCCGGTACCCACCACGCCCTGCTTCCGAGCTGGACATGCGAGTTTTAGGCCTCCGAACTGAGTGTTCCCCTTGTTGTCAAAGTGCCAAGCCATGAAATCATCGACGCCCTCTCGGAGCGGGATTTGCAGGATATGTCGCACGTCATCCGGCCAGAACGACTCCTTTACCAGTTCTTCATCCCATGCGCCTGTGAGTGGGCTGATGAGATCGTGAAATGTGTTAGCAGGCTCTGTCCACGGCGGTAGGTAATGACTTGCCAAGACCAAGCCCTAGGGATCCACGGGTTCAGTCCAGATCTTCACCATTGAGCCATCTCTATTCTCCAGATGAACCCGGTGGACTAGGTCGAGGCCCTTTAGGATTCTTCTCCAGGCGTAAGAGATCCCATCTCTCGGCACCGCCTCCAGAATATTACAGTGTGGTAAGTAGCGGGCCTTCAAAACTTACTGCATAGACTCTCCGGTTTGGAGGAGACGTCATCCTTGTCTGGACAACATGGCGATGTTAAAGCTGTGCATGTCCCGGAAAGCCCAGTCCCCCATTGCTTTTGGTCTCATCAGGTCTCCCAGCTTAGCCAATGCATCGTGTTCCCTGTCCTGGTTACTCCACCAAAACTTCCTATGAGGTATTCAGCTCTTGGCAGAAGGTTTTTGTGAGGTCGAAACAGACATGGCAAAAGGTCGGGATGGCCTGCGTCACGACCTTCACCAAAGTCTCCTTCCACTCCTTGCTGATGTCTATAACACAACTGTTCTTATAAATCGTGTGGGCCTCCAAGCGCAGAGTTTTGTTGATGGACAGTGGCAAATTTATCTATCAAGCCTAGGACAAACGCATGTAGGCTGGGGGCAGAGAGTGAAGAGGGTCTCTCTCAAAACAATCCTGCCAACCAAATAATTAAAAAGTCCTCTTGTGTCCCCAACACACCCCAATACAATGGTTAAATTGTATAGGTGCACTAGTTCGGTGAAGAGATGATGATAAAAGTAGTTAGTATGATAGTTGAGATTGATTTTGTTAATAGGAAACAATAAAAAACAGCAAGGTAGCAATTATTAAAACGAGCACAATATGATTGCAATGCTTGAAAATGAGGCCTAGGGTCCGTACTTTCACTAGTGCAATCTCCAACAATGCTAATCTAATTGGATCATAAACCATCCCTCAAAGTGCGATGAAGATCACTCCAAGTTACTATCTAGCGGAGGAGAACATAAGAGAATTGTTTTGTAGCTATTCTTTCCGATAGACTATCCAAGAGTTCGTTACTAAAATAACACCAAGTTATTCTTTCCGATCGATCTATCAAGAGTTCGTACTAAAATAACACCAAGTTATTTCTTCCGATCGATCTATCAAGAGTTCGTATTAAAATAACACCAAGCAATTCAGATTATTAATACTCAATCCACACACAAAGAACCTCACAAGAGTGCCCAAGATTTCTACCGAGAGAGAAAAAAAAGCGAGTACGTGCATCAACCCCTAGCATAGATACCCCAATGTCACCTCGGGGGAATCGCGAGTTGAGTGCCAAAAACATATTCAAGTGAATCAATATATACCCATTGTCACGACGGGGTATTCATATGCAAAGACTATATCAAGTGCTCTCAAATCCATAAAAGTATTCAATCCGATAAAATGAAATCTCAAAAGGAAAAAACTCAATTCATCACAAATAAGATAAAGAGGGGGAGAGAAACACCATATTATCCAACTATATTAACAAAGCCCGCGGATACATCAAGATCGTGCCATCTCAAGAACACGAGAGAGAGATGAAATACTATAGCTACCGGTACAAAACCCTCAGCCCGGGGTGGACTACTCCCTCCTCATCATGGTGGCCGCCGGGATGATGAAGATGGCCACCGTGATGATTTTCCCCTCCGGCAGGGTCCCGGACGAGGGTCTAGATTGGTTTTTCGTGGTTACAGAGGCTTGCGGCGACGGAAACTTCTGATCTAGGGTTACCCCGAGGGTTTTTGGAATATTTGGGAATTTAAGGGCGCGAAGAGGCGGTGCGGAGGCCACGAAGTGGGCACAGGCGCGCCCTGGTGGATTGTGCTCTCCTCGGAGCTCCCCTCGGTATTCTTTGCCCACGGGTGTTTCTAGTCAGAAAAAAATCTCCAAAAGTTTCGCTGTGTTGGGACTCCGTTGATTATGATTTTCTGCGATGTAAAAAACAAGCAAAAAACAGCAACTGGGCATGGGCATATTGTTAATAGGTTAGTCCCAAAAAATGATATAAAGTTGCTATAAAAGATTGTAAAACATCACAAGAATAATAATATAACGGCATGAATATCTTCATAAATTATAGATATGTTGGAGAAGTCTCAGCATCCCAAGCTTAATTACTACTCGTTCTCGGAGTAGGTAAATGATTAAAAAGAAAATTTATGAAACTGAAGTGCTAGCAAAGTGCATAAGTTGATCAATGTAAATATTCAATCACTTTTTAGCATCTAGAACGACAACTCTTTCCTCATAAAACTTATCATGATATAAGTAGCAATTGAAAACAGAATTTTTGTGTGCGAAAGCTACCTAATCATATTCATCATATCCTTTCTTTGTAGCAGGGACATGGCTGAATGATTCAAAAACAATAAGTCTATAATTTGACATGAAGACATCGAATACTCAAGCATATCACAAGGAACATGTCTTTCAGAGACTAGTCAACACTGTAACAAGAGAAGTGTCACTCCTAAGCCATCAGCGGTACTAGAGTCATTGACCATCTCAGGAAAACACATGACCGCATATTTAGGTTAAATTCCCGGCAGATAGCTCAGAGTACGATCAAGTTGCCCCTTGAAGTTGTTGCTTTATAAGAGACAGGAGAGACTCAAAATAAAAATAAAATATTGAAATAAGTAAATAGATAGGCCCTTCGAAGAGGGAAAGTAGGGAATTGTTAGTAGTCGGTGGACCAAGAGCTTCAAAGCTAAAGTGAGAGTGAGTAAAAATTTTGAACGAGGAATAGCTATGTTTCCGTCAAAACGAAAACGAAGACTCGGAGTAATTCCCACACTTTCCATGTAGATGGATATCATGTAGGCGGTTCCCAACAGAAATAAGGTTGTATTCCATTTTCACCATTTTTTCCATGATCACAGTGGTGTCGTGGACTTAACCTGGCAGATTGCCCGTAGACATAAAGGACTAGGTGTGGAGCCATACGAACAAGGTTAGCTGAAAGGGGTTAAACGAGAGCGACAAAAGGACAAGAGATTGTTCCCACAGGGTTCGGCCACCTCTACAACAAGATAGCGGTTAAAGGCGCTACTCACTCCTCTCGAAGGTTTTGATTGCTTGGTGCTTTCGATACCATGGGAGCGAATATGTGCTTGAACTATTCATCGTGTCATAGTTAGCACCCCCTGTAGGGGGGTAACCCTAGCGTGTTTAAGGTTAGCGCCGGGTCGACACTCGTGATATACACGGTGAGTGCCCGAGGTTCGGCGTGCTGCCGGACGGGTCAAGCAGCAAGAACGATGACTGGCTCAGTTTCACCTTACCCGGTGCCTTACCGAAGACAAGTTTAAAACATATGATAAAGGGCGGCTCATACACAGTGGGCCTAAGCCGTCCTCCGTGCGTCGTTGGGCCTTCGACATTGAGACTTGCCTCTATGAAAACCGCCACATTTCATACTTTCTTCGGACCTTATAGTGGCGCCTCTGTGATTTCAGCCGCCATGTGCAGGGGCAGTGTAACGGCCCCGTTCTATTTTGTGGCGGGTCATCTATTAGTTTATCCCCAACATTAGGCCCTAGGTTGATTTGAACTGGTTACATCAATCTTCATCTCTTGACATAGAAGAATCTTCCTTTATCAACTCCCGTTCGGTCTGGTAACCCGACATGACGTCATATCTCAGAATGTGTACCCGCCATGAAGTCATTGCGCATTAAATTTCGCACAAAGCCCAGAATATCCCATAGATCTTATCTTAATAGACCTCCCGAAAATCGAGGCGTTCACATAGCCACATGATCATTTTCAGCCTCCTCGATCCCGCTACATGCCTTTATTCAACCCTTATAAATAGGACAGGGGGCCCATGTGTTTTCACTTTTACCCCCTACTGAAAGGTGAATCTAGCCCCTAAGTGTGTTTTGGTAATAATTGAATGACAATCTCCATGGACTAATGTTTTCAGTGGAGATATTGATGAGGGGTTGTCCATGAGATGGTGCCACAAGGATATGGACTAAATCAAGGATGAAGTCCATAGTATATGAAGATAGTGTCTCATAGGATATTGGATGGAAATCAAGGATGAAGTCCATATAGATGAAGGTATGGTGCTCTAAGCTTTGGTTATTAAATGACAATCGTCCTATGGAGCATCAAGTGCATTGGATCTTATATGAAGATAGTTCCATAGTGATGCTTGAGGATATGGGTGTTATGTGAAGATTGCCATCAAAGCATACGAAGAAGTCCTCATGGTTCCTCTCTGGATACCCCTTGCACACGGGCTGTGTACCGTGGGGCACGGGGTCGAGTGTCAACTCTCTAGATACCCATGCTCACGGGGGCCTAGGTGTTGGCTCTCGAGATCCCATATCAAGTGAGGTTTTCAGTTCTTGGAGGATCTCAAAGATTGACATATTGGGCTCTAAGGATCAAGGCTGAGAGAACTAAGCAAAGAGAGAATTGTAGTTATGGTTCAAGACAAAATCGTGGTGAGTCATGTGTGGGTTTCGGATTTGAAGTTTTGAAGCAAAGCAACTAGAGTGAAGAATTCATGGGCCTCTCAAGAGCTTGTTGATGGAGTTCTAGAAGGGCAAAGTGTGACCAAGATGAGTATTCATAGTGGAACTTGATATGGATCATGAAGAGTCTTTGGTGATATAGTCTTGAAGCAATGAAGGGAAATGAAGAGTCATTGTGGCTTTCAAGAAACCATGATGGGAGCTTGAAGTTAAAGAGTGTGGTTGAGAAACCAAGATGAAGCTCAAAGATTATATATTAAGTGGTCAACCACCAAAGCACAAAACATTGTACCACATGAGATCAAGTGATCTAGTGGTTTATGGTAAGTAACTGTTGAATTGGCTTGTTACCAACCCCTGCTATGTGTGTGTTATGTTAGTGGGTTAGGTGTTTCTCATGGGTGCAACATAAAGAAAATATTTCAAGTAGCTATGTGTGGATGACATCAAGAGGTGATGGTCATTCGGGTTCGAGGAGTCCAAGTGCAAGATGAGAAGCCGGGGTGGTTGGTTATATACTTTGAAGCTTGCGGTTCACATCATGATAATGCACATGTGAAGGTGGGTTTAAGTAAGGCTTCCTCATTACAATATGAGGAAGCAATTCGAGTCTCTTCACCAAGTGGTTGTGGATAAGAAAGGGATTCCAATTTGAGGCAAGCATTAAAGTCATCAATCAAGCTCAAGTTAAATATGCAAGGCAAAGTATAACTTAGCTAGGTTTCCTAGTTTTGTCGGTCTCATAGCTGCTGGTGGGAGACGGATTATAGGTCGATAGCCGTACTATCAAGGGTGGACTCTCGGGCAAAAGTAGCTTGATCGTGTCACATGTAGAGGAGCTCAACCTTTGCATTACTTGCATTATTCTTTCTTGGTGATATTGGGTGTGGGTATGGTTCTCTGTGAGGACCTGGATTTTTCATAGCTTCAAAACGAGCCCAAGATCATCAAATTGGAGTTCGTATGCCCAAAGTATCATCGTTTGAGTGGCTGCTGCGGCTGTCCTGGCGTACCCATGGACACGGACTTGTACGTGCACACGGGACCCGTGTGCAGCGGGGTCAACCCCCCGTGTGCACGGGGGTGGCCCAGGAAATGCCCGTGAGCCCCAACGGCTAGTTCTGTGTTTGGCTATTTTAGGGCTGCGTTCCCCTTCCGGTTTGGGGGCTGTTAAACACACCTTCTAAACACCATTTTGAGCCTCTCTCCACCTTCCCAAACCCCTATCTCCCCTCATGTGAAGGGGGATTTGGTGGATGGATTGTGAGCCATTTGTTGTATCCTATCCATTGCATCCCTCTCTTCAATCTCCTACTTTCTGAGTTGCATTTGTGAGATTGAGAGAGAGGGGTGAGGCATGTTGATAAGTGCTTCACTTGATTGCATTTGTTGCAGTTGGTTTGAGCTCCCCCATCGATTAGTTACGAGTGCGAGCTGTGAGTTATTACTTGGGAGAGCTTCCGCCTCATCCGGCGGTTTGGTGACATATTGTGTAAGATGTGAACGTGGCCTAGGGTGGTTCAGGTGTCCCGGAAGCTTCTTTTGTGTGTGTCGCTCAGGGGAGGGGTCTGGAAGTGGCCTAGTGGTCAAGGTTCCTCCGGAAGGCTTCCTTGCTGTGGTGTCTACCGGAGAAGTGTGTAGAAAGGTGCGTTGTGGTGGTGCCTTCAAGACCAACCCCCGAGTGAACGAGGCTCATCGGTGGGTGACTCGAATGGGAGAATTACGGTGAGCCACATCGGTGGCGAGCCAGAGCTTTGGCTTCCGGCACCACTCTAACGGCGAGCATTAGCACTCTCAGAGTGTGAAAGACTTCGGATAATCCGTGCTCGACTCACTTGTGGTATCTCATACCCTCACCCTTACTTATCGCAATTCATATGCCTCATAGTGATATATCTTGGGCTAGTTCGAATTGACTTTAGTTGTTCCTACATTTCCAATATCTTGTGATATAGTTGTGCTTGCTAGTTGCCATTAAGTGCCTATCTTTATGTTTAGCATAGATGGTTTGGGTGAACTTAGTTGAGCCTAGCATATTTAGGTTTTGTGCTGAACAGGTATCCAGTTTAGTTTAATTCCGCATTAGGATAAAGCCAAATCCGTAACGTTTTTTAAAACGCCATTCACCCCCCTTCTAGTCGTCATCTAGATCATCTTCAATTGTATCAGAGCTTTGGTCTCTCCTTGCTTGAGGCTGTAGTAGTAGCAAGAGAAAGATGTCAACTAGTGGTGTTAGTGCATGGGACCTTTTGTGTTATGTGGCACAAACTATTCTTGTGGGAAAATTGGATCGCTGTTCATTTACGGGCATGGGTCAAATTTTGCGCGACATTGTTCTTGTAGGGGCTCTCCGGGAAGGATGAACTTTTTCCAATATGCAGAAATGATAATATGTTTGGGGGTATGGTGAACTAAGAAGTTCTAATCTGATTTATACACTCGAGAGTTTGAAGTCCAATAGACTGGTGTCGGCTCATGAGATGTGGAACCAAACTTGGAGTAAAAACCTATCCTCACCCAGAGCCGGGCCGTCGTGCGCTGCCATTGCTAGTTTGCTACACTCTAGCTCGAACCCGGCCCTTCCCTCCTCCTCCTCCTCCTCCTTCTTCTCCTTCTTCTTCTTCTTCTTCTTCTTCTTTGTTGCTGTTGAAATTAAGCTGACTGTGCGCTGCGTTGTAGCTGATCTCGTCCTAGCAGACATGGACGGCCAGAAGATCCCAGGTTGTGTCAGGCTGGCCTGCGGATGGGCGCTCCTCAGCGCCTGCGCCATGGCTTTGGTCCACTACCACCTCTCCTGCAGCCAGGTGATTACCCCTTGGACCCTGTACATTCCGATCGAGTTTCCGACCGACCGATCCATCACGCGCCGGTCCTATTCATGGTCTGCACGCAGGCCATGACCTGCGGATGCGATGCGCTGACGGACACCAAGGCCGCCTGCTTCAGCGCCCTCTGGATCGGGACTCTGTGCTGCGCTGGATCCCAGGCAACCGCGGCGGCGCTGGCGCTGCTGCTCCCACGCCGCCCCCGCTGGGTCAGCCGTGAACTGACCGACTTCGCGCTCGCCGTCGCCGGCACTGGCCACTGCATGTACCACGGCGCCATCTGCATTCTCGACACAGGAGTCTACTTCGCACTGCCCTCGATCCTGTTCTTGCTGGGCGACATCATCTGCGGCATGGCTCTCTACCTGGGAGGTGAGGAGTAGGGCAAGCAGCACCCACCACGTAGCCACGCTTAGTTGAGCCAGCTGCATGAAATTATGTGATTAGGTCCATGGATCAGCTCATGTGAGAGGTACTGATGACATTGTGGTTCTAGCTAAGGAAGAATAAACCTGTACTGTAGTATGCACGCAGTATGCTGGGAGGAGTGATTGTGATCGAGTGCCCTATGTATGTGTGAATCTACTAGTGTCCGTCCGGGATTTATGTTCATGAACTCATATGTATGTCGTTTCTCGTGTTGACCATTGTTTTCCATTCAACCACCTGCAACTGCTGGCATATCCATCCGGGTTCAGCTGTGTCGCCGGTTTGGTCCGGATTTTCGTTGCCAAGTACCTTACCAGTTCCTCTTGATCGGCTGGGGGCGGGGCCGGCCGGGGCTGCGCTCGTCGTGCCTCCGTTGAGATCATGTTGAGTGTAGACGTCTTGCCTCCGTTTTGTCTGGACTCGACGACGGGTACCTACTTGCGACGTTTCAGATAGCTAGGTTGTGTCCATGGTAGATGGGCATGGCTCTAGCTGGCTGGCTGGCTGGCTGGCTAGTACGAGCGGCCGGTGCAGATCCATCCTGGCTGCGCCGCGTGCACATGACGGACGTGCTTCGGCATTGCCACAACGATGCAAGGTCGTACGACACACAACACAGGCCGCGTTGGTCCACACCCCAAATGATGCACGCTCTCGTTAGACGCAGGGCCGGAGAGCCAGCCAGAGCCCAGGCCACTCGTACTGATCCAGCCTCGATTATTTTCTTCGAAACGGGGGCAAAAACAGAGTGTGCCCGCACGATAAATTTGTGGCTGTCGCGGTCATCCGTAACTATAGCGACCGTGTCCTCCTCCTCCATGCATGCAAATTTTCAGAAACAATAAATAAATGCTCCATGCATGCACGCGTGGCATGGTGGTCTCAGACTCAATCGATCCATGCATCCATTACTCTTTTTTTTTGCGGCTCCATGCATCCATTACTTTCTCGCCAGTACGAAGAGCAACGCCGGAACCAAATTAATGAGTTAATTACACAAAACCACAACTTCAGGGTAACTTATAACACTTTACCACAACTTTTGAGTTTTTTAACAAAAAACCACAACTTCAGGGCCATTTATAACACTTTACCACAACTTTTGAGTTTTTAAACACAAAACCACAACTCTGGACTAATTCTCAACATTGAGCCCAAATCTGCCAGTCTGCCTCTTCTAATAGCCAATCTGATTGATTGGGCCCACATGTCAGGCTCTAGGTGGCAAGTTCCCTCCTACGTGGCGCTGACTGAATATGTGTAACGTAGCAGCGTGCATACGATGTCGTCATCTCCTCGATGACGCGTTCCCCTGCAACTTCTACGCCATCTACCCCGGAAAAGAAAAAACTCCACCGTCTTTACCTTCTCCGTCTGGCGCACTCCGCCCAACCATGTTGTCGTCTGGACGGCCGCGGCTAGCACATCCGCTATACCGCATCGTAAATAGACAAGGCTCCTGCCTTGTGCTCCACGGCCGCAGAGACACGCTCGTCCTCCCCATGACCTTCTCTGTCTAGTTCGCGCGCCCCGCCAGACCATGCCATGGTCTGGACGGCCGCTGCCAGCACATCCGTGCCACCACGTTGTGCACAATCAGGGCTGCCACTCGTGCTCCACGACCGGTGCAGCGTGCTCCTCCTCACTAACTATGACATCGAGATCATTTGGAACTCCACCGCCAACGATAGTGACACGCGGGCGCGGCTTTGCGACACCGGGAACCTCGCCATCGAGGACGCTTGGAGTGATTGCCCTGTGGCAGAATTTTGACCACCCCACCAACACCCAGCTCCCTGCTCAATGCGTCGGTGGAGTTCATGGCGCCGGTAGGGGATGGCAAGAGGAAATGGTAGGCCACATAGGAGATGCACACGTGCCATCTTTTTCCCACTTATGTCCTAACATGTGCGCCCAGTCAGTCAAATTGGCTATTAAAAGAAGTTGACCGATAGATTTGGGTTCAGGGTTGACAATTAGTCCAGAAGTTGTGGTTCCGTGTTGAAAAACCCAAAAGTTGTGGTAAATTGTTAGAATTTGCCCTGAAGTTGTGGTTTTGTGTTAAAAAACTCAAAAGTTGTGGTAAAGTGTTATAAGTTGCCCTGAAGTTGTGGTTTTGTGTAATTAACTCCAAATTAATCGACAAGGAGAATCGCCGGAGCTTTGCACTGTGTGCGAGCGGCGGTGCAGTTGAACTCGCACACATGTCGCCGGCGCGGCTCGGGTGCGGGCGGTGTGGTCACAAACTGCCAAATTGGGTAAATGTTGGAGTAAAAACGACTGTTAAAGTTTTAACTTCTCATGCAATTAAAGACAGGGGCGGGGCCAGGATTTGGGCATGAGGAGGCGAGCAAGATAATTTTCGTTTTAGAGACACAATACAAAATATAGTCTCGAAACAGTACCATGATTTCTCTTATATTTTGTTCTTCCAATTCTAGTTTGTCATGAAATTTCTAGTGATACCACAATTTTTTGAATGAAAGGGGCTTCCCCCCCGCCCCATTTTATTAACGAGGCGAAACCACAGCCAAGAGTAACCAAAGATAAGCAAGGTTCAAGCGCCAACAGGGCGGCAAACTGTTCTAGTGATACCACAATATGCTGATCATCTGTTTGCGTAGCAACTGGATTGTGGTTAGAAATATCATCTACAATAGGTTGCCTCTCAAGTTGGCTTGCGTGCTTAGTAATATTTGAGCCGCTTGAAAAAATGATTTTTTTTTGTTTTGTTTTTGTTTTTGTTCTTCCTCGTCATCCGCCAGTTATTGAAACATTAAACAATGAGTGAAATTAGATTTCTAAATCAGAATCTTACTGCATCTAATTAGTAAACTAAGCATTGCTTCAAACGAAGTGTACTAATTCATAAATACTTAACAGTGACGTACCTTCATTCGTTGAACTTAACATGTTGATGTATGATGCCGGTGAAGCGGATAAGCAGGTATGGTCTCTCTCGTGGATTCAATTACGGCTGGAGTAGAGCACTGGACCCCTCCGCGGCTCATCCCCACGACGGCGGTAGCAGCGAGAGGCGACGGGCGACGGCGCAGGACGTTCGGAGCCACCTGACCTAGAAGCCACGAACGTGATTACGGGAAGGATAGGAAATTTTCCTACCTGACCTAACGGCTGCACATAATTTGGGCCTTTGGGCTGGAAAGTCCCGATGTCATTAGCGTGAAGCCTACTTCTTCCCCTTTGGGCTAGAGTATAGTAATACTACCTGGCAACGAAACTTTACAGGGCTAAATACACCGGGAGTCGTAGAACTTACACACGACGGTCAGTTTGGTGCATAAACTTGTAAAATATGTGTTTTTTGTCATTAAACTTGCAGGGGCGTTCATATACGGTCACATTTCGCGTACGCAAGCGTATCCATGGCTTATGTGGCATGCCAGGGCCCGCTCTCAGCTGCTGTCAAATGGTAGATTTACAGAAAAATCCTTACCATATTAAGCCCCTAAAAAAATGAAAAAAAAATAGGGGGAATGGTGGGGTTTCGCACCCACAACCTGCACCTAGTGAGCTCATGCGACAACCAACAGACTAATGATTGTTCTTGTCCAAATAACACGACTAAGCTTTATATCATATAAACGCCGCCCGGAAAATAAATTTAAAAAGAAATGTAACCCCAAAAACGGAGCACCATGGCTCGAACATGTGACCTCGTGGTCAACGTTACTAAGATTACCACCAGGCTACGACACCACAACATGTGCAAAAGTGATAAACATTTTTCATGTTGTTATTTCTTCTTGTAACAAGCCGCTCAAATAAAATGAAAAATTCTATGTAGCAAGCCGCTCAAACAAAATGGAAAATAATAGGGCTGGCAAGGTTCGAACACATGACCTGTTTCTATGTGCAGTACGGATAGCCACAACACCAAACAATGGTTGATGCCTGGTACGCACAACTAATATTTATATCCCTCTAAGCGAACCGTACAAATTAAGGTGGCAAGTTTAACGAAAAAACATAGGCCACGGTTCGAACCTGTGAGGCTGTGACATCATGGTCGCTTCCCCATGCCCATCGGTTAACCATCCTCACCACAAGGGCAAATGATGAAACTTTAGGATAAACAACATTTATCTTCTCAGTCCTTCATGTCTACCCAAAAAGATTTTTTGCATATATCAGAAGCATTTTTATACATTATTAACATTTTTCCAATACAAGATATTTTTTCAAATATATGTTTTGGTGTCTACTTTTAAATACACATTGTAGTTTTTGTATACATCAGAAACATTTTTATACACGTTAACATTTTCAAAATACATGATTAACATTTCTAAAAATATATGTTTTGATGTCTATTTTCTCATACACATTATCCATTTAGGTATACATCTAATTTTTTATACATGTTTAATGTTTTTTAAACATATGATTAACATTTTTTTCAAACACAAATTTTTGAAAGCTTTTTCAAATACATGTTAAACATTTTTTGGAATGTACAAAACATTTTTTTACATTGTATAAGCACTTTTTTTAAATGTCATGAACAGTTTTTCAAAATGTGTGAACATTTATTTAAATGCAACGTATGTTTTTTTAATCAGACAAATATGTTTTACAATGTTCATTTTTTTAAATGTCGCACACCTTTTTTTTAACACATAAACATTTTTTAAATGCCACAAACACAAGAATATAAGTTATTTTCGTACATAGAACCAGAGGAAATAACAACATTAAAATTGTTTATCCCTTCTGCACATGTTGTGTTGTTGTGGCCTGGGTGGTAATCTTAATTAAGGTAGACCACGTGGCCACATTGGTCGAACCACGGTGCTCCCTTTTTTGGGGTTACATTTCTTTTTAAATCTATTTTTCGGCCGTGTTTATATGATATAAAGGTTTGTTGTGTTATTTGAACAAGAACAATAATCAGTCTGTTGGTTGGCACCCGAGATTACTGAACACAGGTATTGGGTTACCTGATTTTTTATTTTATTTTATGGGCTGTATACGTAAATAAAAACCAAGGAATTTTGCGCAAATCTACGATGGGACAGCGGCTGAGCCCTTTTTTTTCATGAT
This sequence comes from Thinopyrum elongatum, assembly GCA_011799875.1. Taxonomy (NCBI): domain Eukaryota; kingdom Viridiplantae; phylum Streptophyta; class Magnoliopsida; order Poales; family Poaceae; genus Thinopyrum; species Thinopyrum elongatum. The sequence goes on from CM022298.1 coordinate 658,720,176, forward strand.
AATACATGTTTCATTCATATCATAAAGAACAAAGTACAAGTCACGTACTCTGAGCTTGATACCAACGCCCGTCATCTGCCTCCGGCACCACCACAGCAGCCACTGAAGAAAAGAATGATGAATCACCTCCTCACCCGACCTCGACGCGGCTTCATCGCTGATATGCAGCTTTGCGGACCTCCAAGGTGGCTCACCAAAAGTGAAGCCCTTGCCGTTGAACGAATCAGACCGGGGCAACACCCCGGACACGCCATCAAACTCCAGATCTGGCACCCCACCATGACTAAGACGCCGAAGGAGGAAACCATACCTGCCATCCACGAACCACAAGCCCAGCACATGTTCCGTCTTCCAGATGTCATCGATGCAGACCACAATCTGCATCCGCTCCTGGACTACCTCCCAAGCTCCGCGCCGACGCTGGACAAACGTCGTCGCAACGGCGGAGTCCGAGGACACAGGTCCACCACGAGGATGCCGTCGCCGCTACTCCATCCTTACTTGAACAGACTGGTTTCCAAATCCATCCCCAACCATAGGACCGATGGCCTCGTCAGGGAAGGATCCGAAGAATCTTTATTCAGCGCTGTCATCGTCGCCGCCGAAGCAAAGACGATGAAAAACCTAAAAACCTAGACTACGAGGGAATAAAAACGATCCACACGCGTGGATCCGGCGACCCCCCTCATCACCGACGACCGAGGTCGCCGGCGGAGGGGAGCCGCCGGAGGACGGCGCTGGAAGATCGGTCTCTCCTGGCGACGGCTAGGGTTATAGCCGCCAGGGACGTTGAAAACATCGATACGCTATATACAGCGGCTGAGCCCTGGTCATGCTGGCATACCACGTAAGCCATGAATACGCCCGCGTACGCGAAATATGACCATATATAAACGCCAGTGCAAGTTGGATGACTAGAAACATGTATTTTGCAAGTTCATGCACCAAACTGACCGTTGTGTGCAAATTCTATGACTCCCGGTGTATTTACCTCAACTTTACAGGGGGGCGAGGCGATGGGGGGTGTCTGACCCCTGCTCGCACCCCCCGTCTCCGCCCCTGATTAAAGATTTAAAAGATTTCAGGTAGGTCATGCGTAGTTTCTTTTTTTTTAGGGTAAAGCAAAGCTTTATAACTTAACGGTGCACGGGCAAGTCACCCGAAACACAAACAGCCACTGCGGGCGGTACAATAGAGTTCCAGCCAATGCTATCATTCGGCAAACATAAACGACCAACTTTAGCTACTTCGTGCGCTACAGTATTTGCACTATGGCGGCAAACACTTGAGTGTTGAGAAAACCACATTTTCAGCTGGAATTTAGTGTCTTCAATGATGGCCGCATACGGTGAGGAGTTCACCTTGGTGAGGTCCAGTGCTTCGAACAGGAGTTGTGAGTCTGTCTCAAAGGTCAGCCGGAGAGCACCAACGTCGGCAGCCATTGAGACAGCTTCAGACATGGCAATTGCTTCCGCAGCAAACGGGTCAGCGACGTGCTCTCTCCGGCCAGCATGGGCCAGCATCACTTCACCAGCTTCATCCCGAATCACTGCTCCTCAGGACACAAATGACTTGCCCGGAGTGAATGCACCATCTAGGTTGATCTTCACCTTATCTTGCGCCGGAGGTTGCCACTTGCAGACTGTTTTTTGCTTGGTCTTCCCACTAAAGAGCTGCATGTACTCCTGTGTGTTGCTAAGCACCCGACGGACCACTTCTAACACGTGGACAGGTAATTCTCCCTCCCTCCCTTTATTCCTGTGATTCCACCAATGCCACCAAAAGGTGAGGATCTGTACCCTAGTTTTTTCATCCAGGGCCCAAAGGAATCCTGCATTGCATGCACGGATGTGATATCCTCAAGTTCCACTCTGATTCTTTCTAAACTCATAGCCCTCCAGGCTACTTTCACCGACTTACATTTGACGAAAAGATGTGCACCATCTTCATCTGCTAAGCCACACAGGAGACATTTTGTAGATTCAAGTTTAACTCCTCTTCTAGCAAGATTAGTCCGCAACGCAAGGGACTCATGCTTAATTCTCCATGTGAACATCTGGATTTTGCGCGGGCTTGGCAGCTTCCAAATCCTTTTCCAGGACTGATCATCACATCTATCCAGGTTGCCGGTCGCCATGGTGCTATTTCCCGGTACCCCACCACGCCCTTGCTTCTCGAGCTGGACATGCAGTTTATAGGCACTCCGAACTGAGTGTTTCCCCTTGTTGTCAAAGTGCCAAGCCATGAAATCATCGACGCCCTCTCGGAGCGGGATTTGCAGGATATGTCGCACGTCATCCGGCCAGAACGACTCCTTTACCAGTTCTTCATCCCATGCGCCTGTGAGTGGGCTGATGAGATCGCTGACATGTGTTAGCAGGCTCTGTCCACGCGAGGTAATGACTTGCCAAGACCAAGCCCTAGGGATCCACGGGTCAGTCCAGATCTTCACCATTGAGCCATCTCCTATTCTCCAGATGAACCCGTGCTTGACTAGGTCGAGGCCCTTTAGGATTCTTCTCCAGGCGTAAGAGATCCCATCTCTCGGCACCGCCTCCAGAATATTACAGTGTGGTAAGTAGCGGGCCTTCAAAACTCTACTGCATAGACTCTCCCGGTTTTGGAGGAGACGTCATCCTTGTCTGGACAACATGGCGATGTTAAAGCTGTGCATGTCCCGGAAGCCCAGTCCCCCCATTGCTTTTGGTCTCATCAGGGTCTCCCAGCTTAGCCAATGCATCGTGTTCTCCTTGTCCTGGTTACTCCACCAAAACTTTCCTATGAGTGTATTCAGCTCTTGGCAGAAGGTTTTTGTGAGGTCGAAACATGACATGGCAAAGGTCGGGATGGCCTGCGTCACGACCTTCACCAAAGTCTCCTTCCCACTCCTTGCTGATGTCTACTACACAACTTGTTCTTATAAACTCGTGTTGGGCCTCCAAGCGCAGAGTTTTGTAGGACAGTGGCAAATTTTCTTCAAGTGGATGACCTAAGGTTTATCAATCCGTGGGAGGCATAGGATGAAGATGGTCTCTCTCAAACAATCCTGCAACCAAATAATAAAAAGTCTCTTGTGTCCCCAACACACCAAATACAATGGTAAATTGTATAGGTGCACTAGTTCGGTGAAGAGATGATGATAAAAGTGTAGTAATGATAGTAGATATTGATTTTTGTAATAGGAACAATAAAAAACAGCAAGGTAGCAATTGATAAAACGGAGCACAAATGGTATTGCAATGCTTGAAAATGAGGCCTAGGGTCCGTACTTTCACTAGTGCAATCTCTCAACAATGCTAATCTAATTGGATCATATAACCATCCCTCAAAGTGCGATGAAGAATCACTCCAAAGTTACTATCTAGCGGAGAACATAAGAAGAAATTGTTTGTAGCTATTCTTTCCGATAGATCTATCCAAGAGTTCGTACTAAAATAACACCAAGTTATTCTTTCCGATCGATCTATCAAGAGTTCGTACTAAAATAACACCAAGTTATTCTTTCCGATCGATCTATCAAGAGTTCGTACTAAAATAACACCAAAGCAAATTCAGATTCATAATACTCAATCCAACACAAAGAACCTCAAAGAGTGCCCAAGATTTCTACCGGAGAAACAAAAGACGAGTACGTGCATCAACCCCTATGCATAGATTACCCCAATGTCACCTCGGGAATCCGCGAGTTGAGTGCCAAAACATATCTCAAGTGAATCAATATAATACCCCATTGTCACGACGGGTATTCATATGCAAGACATATATCAAGTGCTCTCAAATCCATAAAAGTATTCAATCCGATAAAATGAAATCTCAAAGGAAAAACTCAATTCATCACAATAAGATAAAGAGGGGGAAACACCATATTATCCAACTATATTAACAAAGCCCGCGATACATCAAGATCGTGCCATCTCAAGAACACGAGAGAGAGATGAAATACATAGCTACCGGTACAAACCCTCAGCCCCGAGGGTGGACTACTCCCTCCTCATCATGGTGGCCGCCGGGATGATGAAGATGGCCACCGGTGATGATTTTCCCCTCCGGCAGGGTCCCGGAACGAGGTCTAGATTGGTTTTTCGTGGCTACAGAGGCTTGCGGCGACGGAACTTCTGATCTAGGGTTACCCCGAGGGTTTTTGGAATATTTGGGAATTTATAGGGCGAAGAGGCGGTGCGGAGGCCACCGAAGTGGGCACAGGCGCGCCCTGGTGGATTGTGCTCTCCTCGGAGCTCCCCTCTGGTACTTCTTTGGCCCATCGGGTGTCTTCTAGTCCAGAAAAAATCTCCAAAAAGTTTCGCTGTGTTTGGACTCCGTTTGATATTGATTTTCTGCGATGTAAAAAACAAGCAAAAAACAGCAACTGGCACTGGGCACTATGTTAATAGGTTAGTCCCAAAAAATGATATAAAGTTGCTATAAAATGATTGTAAAACATCCAAGAATAATAATATAACGGCATGAATACTTCATAAATTATAGATATGTTGGAGACGTATCAGCATCCCCAAGCTTAATTCCTACTCGTTCTCGAGTAGGTAAATGATAAAAGAAATAATTTATGAACTGTGAATGCTAGCAAAGTGCATAAGTTTGATCAATGTTAATTTCAATCACTTTTTCTAGCATCATAACAGCAACTCTTTCTCATAAAACTTATCATGATAAAGTAGCAATTGAAAACAGAATTTTTGTTGTGGAAAGCTACCTATCATATTCATCATATACTCTTTCTTTTGTAGCATGGACATTTGGACTTGAATGATTCAAAACAATAGTCTATAATTTGACATGAAGACATCAATACTCAAGCATATCAACAAGGAACCATGTCTTTCAAAATATCAACACTAAAGAAAGTTATCCCTAGCCCATCATGCTCAATCATTGATCCATTCGCAAAACACACTCGCATATTAGCTACATCCAATGCTCAAGTACGATCATAGTGCCCCTTAGTTGGTGCTTTATAAGAGAAGATGGAGACTCAAATAAAAATAAAAATTGCATAAAGTAAATAGATAGGCCCTTCGCAGAGGGAAGTAGGGATTTGTAGAGGTGCCAAAGCTCAAAGCTTAAATTGAGAGATAAAAATTTTGAGAGGCATACTTTTCCCGTCAACGAAAACGACTGAGTAATTCCCAACACTTTCCATGCTAGATATATCATAGGCGGTTCCCAAACAGAAAATAAGGTTTTATTCCTTTTTCCACCATTTTTTCATGATCCATGGTGTCGTGGACTTAACACGGCAGATGCCCTAGCAAAAGGACTTAGGTGTGGAGCCATCGCAACTAGGTTAGCTTGAAGGGGTTAAACAGGACAAAGGACACAGAGAGTTTACCCAGGTTCGGCCCCTCTCAACAAGGTAAAGGCCTACTCCTGCTTTAGGTTGTATTGCTTGTGTTTCGATTACCAGGGAGCGAATATGCTTGACCTAGTTCTCGATCAGTTGTCTCTTGAGTTAACCCGCCGCCGGGTCACCCCTTTATATACAGGTTGATGCCCGGCGGCTTACAGAGTCCCGGCCGGCTCACACAAACGTGACTGGCTCAGTTTCTAACTACCCTTGCCTTACAAGACAAGTTTAAACATATGGCGGCTCATACCCGTGGGCCTAAAGCCGTCTCCGGGTCTTGGGCCTTCAATTAGCTTGCTCTATGAACCGCCATCTTCATATCTTCTTGGACCTTATCGGGCCTCTTGACTTTCAGCCGCCAGGGGCATGACCCGGCCCCTCCTGGGCGGGTCATACTCATTAGTTATATCCCCAACATTAGGCCCTAGGTTGATTTGAACTGGTTCACATCAATCTTCATCTCTTGACATAGCAGAATCTTCCTTTATCAACTCCCTTTCGGTTCTTGGTAACCCGACATGACGTCATATCTCAGAATCGTGTTAACCCGCCATGACGTCATTGCGCATTAATTTCGCACAAAGCCCAGAATATCTCCATAGATCTTTATCTTAATAGACCTCCCGAAAATCGAGGCGTTCACATAGCCACATGATCATTTTTCAGCCTCCTCGATTCCCGCACATGCCATTTATTCAACTCCTTATAAATAGGGACAGGGGGCCCCTGTTTTCACTTTTACCCCCTACTGAAAGTGCATCTAGCCCCTAAGTGTGGTTTTGGTAATTGAATGACAATCTCCATGGACTAATGTTTTCAGTGAGATATATTTGAAGGGTTGTCCATAGATGGTGCCACAAGGATATTGGACTAAATCAAGGATGAAGTCCATATATATGAAGATAGTGTCTCAAGGATATTGGATGGAATCAAGGATGAAGTCCATATAGATGAAGTTATATGTGCTCTAAGCTTTGGTATTAAATGACAATTCCTATGGAGCATCAAGTGCATTGGATCTTATATGAAGATATGTTCCATAGTGATGCTTGAAGTTATCTGGGTTGTTATGTGAAGATTGCCATCAAAGCATCCGAAGAAGTCCTCATGGTATCCCTCTCTGGATACCCCTTGCACACGGGCTTGTACCGTGTGCACGGGGTCGAGTGTCAACTCTCTAGATACCCCATGCTCACGGGGCCTAGGTGTTGGCTCTCGAGATCCCATATCCAGTGAGGTTTCAGTTCTTTGGAGGATCTCAAAGATTGACATATTTGGGCTTCTAAGGATCAAGGCTTGAGAGAATAATCAAAGAGAAGAATTTGAGTTATGGTTTCAAGACAAAATCGTGGTGAGCTCATGTGTTGGGTTTCGGTTGATCAAGTTTTGAAGCAAGCAACTAGAGTGAAGAATTCATGGTGCCTCTCAAGAGCTTGTGATGGAGTTCTTAGAAGGGCAAGTTGTGACCAAGATGATATTCATAGTGGAACTTGATATGGTCATGAAAGAGTCTTTGGTGATATAGTCTTGAAGCAATGAAGGGAAATGAAGAGTTCATTGTGGCTTTCAAGAAACCAAGATGGAGCTTGAAGTAAAGATGTTGGTTGACCAAGATGAAGCTCAAAGATTATATCTAAGTGGTCAACCCACAAAGCACAAACATTGTACCACATGAGATCAAGTGATCTAGTGGTATGGTAAGTAACTGTGAATTGTGCTTTGTTACCTAACCCCTGCTATGTGTTTGTTATGTCTATGTGGGTTAGGTGTTTCTCATGGGCTTGCAACAAAAGAAAATATTTCAAGTAGCCTATGTGTGGATGACATCAAGAGGTGATGGTCATCGGGTTCGAGGAGTCCAAGTGCAAGATGAGAAGCCGGTGGTTATATACTTTGAAGCTTGCGGTTCACATCATGATAATGCACATGTGAAGGTGGGTTTAAGTTAAGGCTTCCCTCATTACAATATGAGGAAGCAATTCGAGTATCTTCACCAAGTGGTTGTGGATAAGAAAGGGATTCCAATTTGAGGCAAGCATTAAAGTCATCATCAAGCTCAAGTTAAATATGCAAGGCAAAGGTATAACTTAGCTAGGTTTTCCTAGTTTTGTCGGTCTCATAGTGCTTGGTGGGAGACCGGATTATAGGTTCGATAGCCGTACTATCAAGGGGGACTCTCGGGCAAGTAGCTTGATCGTGTCACATGTAGAGAGCTCAAACCTTTGCATTACTTGCATTATTCTTTCTTGTTGATATTGGGTGGTTCTCTATGTGAGGACCTTGGGATTTTTCATAGCTTCAAAACGAGCCCAAGATCATCAAATTCGGAGTTCGTATGCCAAAGTTATCATCGTTTGAGTGGGCTGCTGCTGGCTGTCCTGGCGTACCCCATGGACACGGACTTGTACCGTGCACACGGGACCCCGTGTGCACGGGGTCTAACCCCCCGTGTGCACGGGGTGCCCAGGAAATGCCCGTTGAGCCCCAACGGCTAGTTTCTGTGTTTGGCTATTTAAGGGCTGCGTCCCCTTCCGGTTTGGGGGCTGTTAACACACCTTCTAAACACCATTTTGAGCCTCTCTCCACCTCTCCCAAACCCCTATCTCCCCTCTATGTGAAGGGGGATTTGTGGATGGATTTGTGAGCCATTTGTTGATCCTATCCATTGCATCCCCTCTCTTCAATCTCCTACTTTCTTGAGTTGCATCTTGTGAGATTGAGAGAGTGGGTTGAGCATTTGTTGCTTAACCTTGCATTGCATTTGTTGCATTGGTTTGAGCTCCCCGCATCGATTAGTTCGAGTGAGAGCTTGTGAGTTTATTACTCTTGGAGGCTTCCGCCTCCTAGGCGGTTTGGTGACATATTGTGAAGATTGTGAAGTGGCCTAGGTGGTCAAGGTTCCCCCGGAAGCTTCCTTTTGTGGTGTGCTCCGGGGAAGGGTGTTGAAGTGGCCTAAGTGGTCAAGGTTCCTCCGGAAGCTTCCTTGCTTGTGGTGTGCTCCGGAGAAGTTTGTAAAGGTGTGGTGGTCGCCTTCAAGACCAACCCCGAGTGAATCGAGGCTCATCCGTTGGGGGTGACTCGAAAGGGAGAATACGGTGAGCCACTTGGTGGCGCCCCGAAGCTTTGGCTTCGGCACCACTCTAACGGAGATTAGCACTCTCACGAGTGTGAACTTCGGGATAAATCCGTGTCTCCGACTCACTTGTGGTTATCTCATACCCTCACCCTTTACTTATCGCAATTCATACTTGCTCATATTGATATATCTTGTGCTAGTTGAATTGCTTAGTTGTTCCTACATTTCCATATCTTGTGATATAGTTTGTGCTTGCTAGTTTCCTTAAGTGCCTATCTTGTTTAGCATAGATTGTTGGTGCACTTAGTTGAGCCTAGCATATTTAGGTTTTGTGCTTGAAAGGTATCCGTTTAGTTTAATTCCGCATTAGGATAAAGCCAAATCCGTAACAGTTTTAAAACGCCTATTCACCCCCCCTCTAGTCGTCATCTAGATCCTTTCAATTGGTATCAGAGCTTTGGTCTCTCCTTGCTAGGCTTCACCGCCTAGAGAGTAAAGATGTCAACTAGTGGTTTTAGTGCATGATGACACTTTTTGTTTTAGTGGCACAAACTATCACTTGTGGAAAATTCGCATGCTTTGTCATTTCCGGGCCATGGGTCCAAATTTTGCGCGAATTGTTCTTGTAGGGGCTCCTCCGTGGAAGGATGAACTTTTTCCCACTATTGAAGAAAATGATAATATGCTTTGTGGGTATGGTGCTAAGAATGTCTTAATCTGATTTATATCCCTCGAAGTGTTTGAGTCAATCATGACTTGTGTGTCGGCTCATGAGATGTGGACCAAACTTGGAGTAATATATGGTGGGTCCAATCTTGATGAGGTTCATCATCTTATGGAGGAGTCAATTGAGGAGTTCTCCACATCTTCATATCATGAAGAACTCCATATTGCTTCTTCCTTCGTGTGCTTGGACATTTCAAATACTTCCACCTCACCATCATATGACATGTCCCAAGGTAATAACATGGTGAGTGGAAATATCATTTGTGATGATGATGTTGTTCTCAACATTGATGATCTTTCATGCATAAATGCTAATGTTGTAGCTTCTTTGGACTTGAACACATCTAGCAAAAATGACATACATTCTTGTGTTAATAGTCCATGCATATCATATAGAGATTCCTTGAATACTTCATGTGATGATATGCTTGATACTCCTTGTTTCCATGATAGATATGCTTCTATTTCCTCTAGTTTTTGTTTGACTAACAATGTAGAGGAAATAAGGAAAAATAGTGCACACATCATTAATGAAGAAATTGCTAGAAGAGCAAAGAAGGACATCACCACACTGGAGAGGAAATGCTATGAGTGTCAAGAGGATGGACATGGATATCCTACTCTTGATGATGAAGAATCTCCCTCTCCAAAAGAATCATCATCAACCTCCGATGTTCACATGTGCCTCATGGCAAGAGGTATTACCGAGGTATCATCTACTCTTTGTAGTGATAATGATGAGTGTGATGATGAAACTAATATTGATATGAGTCAAGAAATTTATGAAATTGGTAAAGCTCTTCATGGGGTTAATAAGAACACTTATGTGATGTTTAAAGATCTTATTGCTCATTTTGGGAAGTGTAATGATTTACTTCATGAAGAGCAAGAACTTAATGAAAAACTTGACTGTAACATGCTCCGGGGGTTCACTCCACCTGGCTCAAAATTCTTTCGTGATGTGCTGCACTTCTTTCAACTTCATCCGCAAGATATTGGGCCCAACTCTGTTTCAAACATCTGCAACTTCCAAGTTTTTTGCGAAGTATATCTTCAACAGGAGCCCACTGTAGAGCTATTCAGGGAATTCTATTACTTGAACCGCCAGACTGAGTTCACAGATGGGCCCAGCCTAGAACTAGGCGGCATTTCAATTCAGAGGCGCAAAGAAGCTACCTTCCCAGCCGCTGCACTTCCCAGTCATCCCAAGGACTGGAACCAGACTTGGTTTTACTGCCAAGACACATCTCCAGAGGGTGAAAATCCCTTGCCGGGTTATCGTGAGAGCCGGCTTAGCAACAGGCACCCCCTCCCCGACCGGATCAGCACAGCAGAACGGGCCAAATATATGCCCATTTTTGGAAAAATCAGAGCCTTAATGGCCAATGGCTTAACTGGAGTTGACCTAGTTCGATGCTGGGTCGCATGGAGAATTTTACCCTTAAGCCGCCGGCCCGGCTTAATGTGCGAGTATACCTGTGACGTCAAAGATCCACAACGCCACAGCCAAGTGCGATTGGACGACGAGAGCCTCAACAAGATGGTCAAGACATTGCTGAACGAAAGCTTGGCCACTTGCAGCAAGACGGGGCTGAACCCCTTTTGCACCCTCAACAAGCCGCCAACTGTAAGTATTTGTGAGCAGTTTTCATTAACTCATTATCTGTCAATCTGCCTTCTCATTCTTACTTGAATTTCTGCAGCCTGGCTCCTCCTTCTGGAAGAAGAAGCTTCAGGATAAACTGGCCAAGAAAACCAGGACCAAGAACCAGGCTAAGAAACCTGCCAAGAAGAAATCAGAAGCAATTGATCCGTTTACTCTTGATGAAGATTCGGAGGTAGAACTTGATTCTCTTGGCTCCTTCTTTGTTCATATTATTGACATTGATTACTACCAGGATGATGCGGAGGCCAACCATGCAGACGGCGAAGAGGTAACTATCCTTTCCTCCGACTCAGAATCTCTGCCAAGACAGAAAGTTCGACAAGCGAGCCGGAAAGTAAGGTTTTCTCACCCTTTAGCTTATCTGGATCCCCACTTTATTTTGAAGAAACAGCAGCATGAAGTTCGCCACACAACCCGGAACAGCAGAGGCGGGGAACTTTCCTCCGTTTTACCAAACACGCCGGTTCCTCGCAAGCGCCGAGTAGAGGTTACACAGTTTTCCGATTTAGCTTCTCCAAAAGCGGGTCTTGTTCGACAACCCCTTAACCCTTCTGATTCAAACTATCAGGGCACTTCTCACTCCTCATCTAGGGACTCCACTGGGACTCAGATCCCCCTTTTCAAAGTCGCCCCAGGGTAAGAATATTGAATTTCTTTGCTTTTTAAGCCCTGTGTCAATTATCATGCTTACATCTTTATGTCTCATTGTCAGTGGTCAAGCCAAACCAAGCAAGAAGGCGAAGACCAGTAAACCGTGCGAAAACATCAATACCACTGAAGATCCCAAGGCTGCTAACCCGGAGAAGCAGACAATATCTGAATCTTTGCATCAAACCTCCGAAGCAGCCATTGATGATCCGCCGCCCGAAGAGCACAATGTCATTATGGACTCCATGAACGTTGACCCGGCTCGTGCTAAGCCGCCAAGTCCCATCAAACCTGCTGAAGAAAAGACTGATGATGTCATAGTCACTGGGACCCGTTACGTTGAGCCGGGCAACCCCACAATCTTAGCCAAACATAGCGCCAAGGAGGAATTTTCTGCTGCTGACAAGGGCAAATGGAAGCTGGATTTAGAAGGTTATGCCCAGTTCAATGCTCAGGAAATTCAGTGGGTTATTTAAACCGCCTTCACACTAGCCGTGACTTTGAGGCCGGCTTAGTCAATCTGATGAAGGAGCATTTTGAGGTAAACACTGAAAAACTCTTCCTGCACATATATCTGTCAGCCGCAAAGTCTACTGTATATGAAGAAATTGAATATGCCGTAGACTTAAATACCATATTTGACCTTAAAACCTTTCAATAGCAATTTGTAACTGGTGAATCAAAACAAGTAGTCCCCAAGGGCCGGCTTAAACTGGGAAGTTAAGACGGGGCTTCAAATTGTAGCACGAAAACCCGGCTTAAGCTGCATAGTTGTGCAGGGACTTACCACCATATTTATGAACAAATCCAAATATGTAGCCCCCATGAGCTGGTTTTAGTTGAAGAAACTTTAACCGGGTCATTAAAGATTTGTCTTCAAAAGAGCAAATGTACATTAGCCCCCAAGTGCCAAGTAAAATACATGTATTATGCTTGGGACTTCAAATAAGATGATTATCATAACCATATGCTGCCTGTCTTTGTTTATGGCAGGCTGAATTGAACATGAAGGAAACTCAAGTCAATGATCTGCGGCAAAACATCCAGTCCCAACAGTCAGAGACTTCAAAGGCCAAATCAGAGCTGAAAACCTCCTTGGAAGAGATTGAAAAATTAAAAAGGGACTTCAGCGCTGAGAGAGCCGGCTAGGAGACCGAGAAGGCGGCTCTGCTGAAAAGAGCAGAAGATGTTGAAGCTGCTCTTAAGCCGGTAACTGATGAGTTGTCCGGCTTAAAACATCAAATCAATAGCCTGACAGCTGCCATCTTCGGTAAACAATATAATACTTCAATTTTTCACCATCAACATACCATGGTTATAAACCGGCTTACCAATATTTGTGTTGATGCAGGCTCCAGAAGTTCTAGGCTGGGCCAAGACATGCGCGTAAGGCTTAAGGCTGTATATACCCTTGTGGAGCAACTGTACACCGGCACTCAACGGGCTATTGCTGCTGTCTCACATAAGAAGCAACCACCTTCACTCATCAAGGAGATGCAGGAGAAACTGTCTGTGCTACCGCAAAGAGTTGAAGAACTAAGCGGTCAGCTGCTAGAGCCGGTGCCATCACCGCATTGAGCCGGGCGAAGGCATGTGTGACGCCCCCGATTCAATCGTACACTAATCATACACGCAAACGTGTACGATCAAGATCAGGGACTCACGGGAAGATATCACAACACAACTCTAAAAGTAAAATAAGTCATACAAGCATCATAATACAAGCCAGGGGCCTCGAGGGCTCGAATACAAGTGCTCGATCATAGACGAGTCAGCGGAAGCAACAATATCTGAGTACAGACATAAGTTAAACAAGTTGCCATAAGATGGCTAGCACAAACTGGGATACAGATCGAAGAGGCGCAGGCCTCCTGCCTGGGATCCTCCTAAACTACTCATGGTCGTCGTCGGCAGCCTGCACGTAGTAGTAGGCACCTCCAGAGTAGTAGGGGTCGTCGTAGACGGTGGCGTCTGGCTCCTGAACTCCAGCATTTGGTTGTGACAACCAGAAAGAAAAGAAAGGGGGAAAAGGGGGGAGCAAAGCAACCGTGAGTACTCATCCAAAGTACTCGCAAGCAAGGATCTACACTACATATGCAATGGGTATCAATGAAATGGTAGTATCTGTGGACTGAACTGCAGAATGCCAGAATAAGAGGGGGATAGCTAGTCCTATCGAAGACTACGCTTCTGGCAGCCTCCAACTTGCAGCATGTAGAAGAGAGTAGATGGTAAGTTCACCAAGTAGCATCGCATAGCATAATTCCTACCCGGCGATCCTCTCCTCGTCGCCCTGTGAGAGAGCGATCACCGGGTTGTATCTGGCACTTGAAAGGGTGTGTTTTATTAAGTATCCGGTTCTAGTTGTCATAAGGTCGAGGTACAACTCCGGGTCGTCCTTTTACCGAGGGACACGGCTATTCGAATGGATAAACTTCCCTGCAGGGGTGCACCACATTACCCAACACGCTCGATCCCTCTAGCCGGGCACACTTTCCTGGGTCATACCCGGCCTCGGAAGATCAACACGTCGCAACCCTACCTAGGCCTAACAGAGAGGTCAGCACACCGGTCTAAATCCTACGCGCGCAGGGGTCTGTGCCCATCGCCCATTGCACACCTGCACGTTGCGTGGGAGGCCGGAGAGCAGACCTAGCAACCTCCATTACAAAGGAAGTTGCGTTACACGGTCCAACCCGGCGCGCGCCGCTCAGTCGCTGACGTCTAGGAGGCTTCGGCTGATACCACGACGTCGAGTACCCATAACTGTTCCCGCGTGGTGGTTAGCGCGTATAGGCTCGTAGCCAGACTCAGATCAAATACCCAATCTCGTTAAGCGTGTTATTTTGAAGTAACCGCGGACGCCGACCAGGGCCAGGCCCACCTGTCTCCTAGGTGGTCACAACCTGCCCTGTCGCTCCGCCACAAAGTAACACTCGGGGGCCGTCGGGAACCTAGGCCCACCTCTGCCTGGATGGAACCACCTGCCCCTTCAGCCCCCATCTCCGAACAGTAACATAAGTATGTAATAGTATATAGTATATGTACCCGTGATCACCTCCTGAAGTGATCACGGCCCAGTAGTATAGCATGGCAGACGGACAAGAGTGTAGGGCCACTGATGTAATTCTAGCAACCTATACTAAGCATTTTAGGATTGCAGGTAAGGTATCAACAGTAGTAGCAAAGACAGGCTATGAAGCAGAATAGGATTAACCGAAAGCAGTAACATGCTACACTACTCTAATGCAAGCAGTAGAGAGAAGGAATAGGCGATATCGGGTTGATCAAGGGGGGGGCTTGCCTGGAAGCTGTGTCGAGAGAGAAGGGTCGTCAACGTAGTAGTCGTTCACGGCAGCGTCGTCAGCGGTCTCAGCGTCTATCGAGAGAGAAGGAGGGGGGAGGAAACAGTAAATACAAAGCAAACAATGCTACGCAAAGTATGACATGACAATATGTAGTGCCGGGTGTGTTCTACTGCCTAACTAAATGATTTAGTTAATTTAAGAATTTATTCGGATTTATTTAATTAAAGTTGGGCACTATTCATTTATCGAAATCAGTCTAAAAGTTCAATGTTCTTATAATTAGAGGCATCTGACGGGAATACGGAGGGCGTATTCGGGTTCGTATCGAAATTCTGAGCAAGTTTCATGTATAAAGTATTTTCATCGGAGTTACGGATTATTTAATATGATTTTCTAAAGTTTTTATTAATTTCTAGAATTTAATTAATTATTTAAATTAACATTACCCGAAACAGTGTTATGCTGACGTCAGCATGATGTTAGCAGGCGTCCTGACACGTGGGTCCCATATGTCATAGACTGGTTAGGTTAATTAGGGTTAACTAATTAAATAACATTTAATTACACTAATTAATTAAATTAGATTAACCTAATCAGGATTAATTAACTAATTAATTATTTAATTTTAATTATTTTTATTTTTTTATTTATTTTTTCTATTTTTTCTATTTTCGTTTTTCTCTGGGCGTGGGCCCGTTCGGTCAGCGACCAGGCCGGACACGTCCGGGCTGTGCCTATTCGGGCACCGGACATGTCCGTTCGGCCGGGGTCAACGCGCGCGTGCACGCAGAACCGGCGCGGCGGCCAGCGGCGGGCAGCGACGAGCGGAGGGGAGGGGCGACTGGGCACGGGCGGCGGCTGCAGCAGCGGGAGGCGGGCGGCGGCGCTGCAGGCGGGGGGGGGGTGAGCAACGACGGCCGCGGAGGGCAGCGGCAGCAGCATTAGCGAGCAGGGGCGGCGTGACGCGAACGGGGCGAGGCAACGTGCGGCCAGTGACAAGGCGCGGCGATGCTATCAGCGGCGGCGACAAAAACAGCAGCAGTACAGGCGGGCGAGCGGCGCCGGTAGCGAGCGGCGAGCGGAGCGCGGGCGCAGGGGCGGCTCACATGGGGGATTCGGGAGAGGAGGCCGGCGTGGATGCGGTGGTGCGACGACGAGGCGGCGAGACGAGGCGGGCCGACGAGGTGCGGCAGGCGCCGGAGAGGAGGAGGTCGGGGACGGGGCCGTCCTGCCACGGTGGCCGTCAGCGCCAAGGGCGGCAGGGCGACGGGGTCGAGGGCGCGGCGCGGTAACTGCGGCCTCGGCACGGGGCGAGGAGGAGGTTGACCGGGGGCGGCGCGTCGGAGGCGGGGAGGCAGTCCGGCGTGGAAGGCTCGGCGAGATGGCCTCCGGCGAGGTCCAGGCGGCGACGGGGTCATCGGGTCCTTGCCCCCGATCCAGATCGGGGGGGAGGAGAGAGCGAGTGGGGGAGAGTGTGGGGTGGTTGGGTTAGGGTTTGGGTCGGGGTGGCCTTGTAGGCCAGAGAGGGGGCCGACTGGGCCGGCCGGTTGGCTAGCTGGGCTAGTTGGCCCAGTGGGGGGGGGGTCTTCCTTTTTATTTTCTTTTGTTTTATTATTATTTATTTTATTTTATTTTTTGTTTTGCCTTTTTCTTTTTATTTATTTACCTTTTCTGTTTTAGATTAGTTTCCTATTAATTTTAGTTTTAGTAAAACATACACGTAGCATCTAAATTAGTATTTCAACTTAGTCCATATTAACAAAAAGTCTAGTCCTCAAATAAATTAGTTTGACATTTTTTTTAACTACAAAAGGTATTTAAATAATTGTTTTTACGGCTGTTTTATTCATCTTATAGTATTTAAACATTTTACAAAGGTGTGGCTTCCCCACCATAATTACCTATGCAATATTTGGTTCACCCCGAACATTTTAGTTTTAATATTTGAAAACTTTTATTGTTTGCTTGATTTTGAATTTGAATTTGAATCGGTTTCGAACTAACGCGAGATTAGCAACAGTAATCGAAGTGACGTGGCATCATTAGCAGAGGGTTACTGTAGCTTAACTATCCGGGCGTCACAGCATGGCAAGCCGAACTTGACCCGGAAGAATTGGCCATCGGCTGCCCAAGTTTAAAAGAAGACGGGTCTCCCTTTGAAGCCGCAGACTTTACCAAATGTGTAAAGGAAATGCGCCCACTGGTGAGTAAGCTAGCTGAAGAGACCTACTTGACAAAATATTAGGCGGCTTACTCAAAAGTATCAGCGCCGGTTTATGAGGCCATGGATCTCATCCCGCCAACACGTAAGCACACCTTTGCCCCTGATATTGATCCATCAACCCTCATAGATGATGAGGCTGTATTCAGAGCATTGACTGGGATCAACTGGGCCACAACTGACTTCCAGCAAGTGGAGGAAGAAGAAGAACCGGCGCTGGATGACCCGGAAGCTTCAACTCGCCAAGACCAGGACAACTGATCCGCAAGGCGGCTCTCAGACTGCATCACAGTGCTTGTTTGAAAAAACACTTAATCATTTGGGCTTTGAAAGCCATGTAATAGGCTAGTGAAAACAATGATCTGTCATGCCATCGTGCATGTTCTTAGCCTTTGAAACTGATGATGAACTTTTCATATGCCATGGTTGAACTTTGCAAGGAATATCATATTATTTTACAAAGCTCCTGCATAGAGTAAAGAATAGATACCCTGGCGGTTTACGCCAGGGCGGGTCATAATGTTCAACATCATATATTCTGGCGACTTATAGTCCATAACCAGGGCGGGTTATCAAACCTCACATATTCATATAACAAGTAAACACATACCTGTGAGATTGGTTCATACCGCTGGCTTGCAGTGCCGTATGCAGTAAGGGTAACAGCCCAAAACTGGAAGTGCATAACTCCAAATGCACAATCAAAATATGTTGGCGACTTATTGTCCAAAGCCAGTCCGGGTTATCAAAACACGAAATAAGCTCAAGTATGAGTCATAAGGATTAAAGCTACATGGCCTGAATCGTGTTAAACCATATATCAATATGGTACAAGGGTATGAACCCGAACAATGTTCAAAGAAAATAACAAATCAGAAAAAACAAGGCTTCCATAGGCTGCCAAGCCTCAATATCAAGTGCTGTTCATGGGCCGCACAGTGATACGTCTCCAACGTATCTATAATTTTTGATTGTTCCATGCTATTATATTATCTGTTTGGATGTTTTATATGCATTAATATGCTATTTTATATTATTTTTGGGACTAACCTATTAACCTAGAGCCCAGTGCCAGTTTCTGTTTTTTTCCTTGTTTTAGAGTTTTGCAGAAAAGGAATACCAAACGGAGTCCAAACGGAATAAAACTTTCGCGATGATTTTTCTTGGACTAGAAGACACCCAGGAGACTTGGAGTGCAAGTCGGAAGACCCGCGAGGCGGCCAGAAGGGTGGTGGGCGCGCCCAGGGGGTAGGGCGCGCCCCCCGACCTTGTGGGCCGCTTGTAGCCCCTCTGACCTAGATCTTTCGCCTATATATACTCTTATACCCCAAAAACATCCAGGGGGCAACAAAACCACTTTTCCACCGCCGCAACCTTCTGTACCCGTGAGATCCCATCTTGGGGCCTTTTCCGGCGTCCTGCTGGAGGGGGATTCGATCACGGAGGGCTTCTACATCAACACCATTGCCTCTTCGATGAAGCGTAAGTAGTTTACTTCAGACCTACGGGTCCATAGCTAGTAGCTAGATGGCTTCTTCTCTCTCTTTGATTCTCAATACAAAGTTCTCCTCGATGTTCTTGGAGATCTATTTGATGTAATACTCTTTTGCGGTGTGTTTGCCGAGATCCGATGAATTGTGGATTTATGATCAGCTTATCTAAGAATATTATTTGAATCTTCTCTGAATTCTTATATGCATGATTTGATATCTTTGCAAGTCTCTTCGAACTATCGATTTGGTTTGGCCAACTAGATTGGTTTTTCTTGCAATGTGAGAAGTGCTTAGCTTTGGGTTCAATCTGGCGGTGTCATTTCCCAGTGACAGTAGGGGCAGCAAGGCACGTATTGTATTGTTGCCATCGAGGATAAAAAGATGGGGTTTTCATCATATTGCTTGAGTTTATCCCGCTACATCATGTCATCTTACTTAATGCATTACCCTGTTCTTATGAACTTAATACTCTAGATGCAGGCAGGAGTCGGTTGATGTGTGGAGTAATAGTAGTAGATGCAGAATCGTTTCGGTCTACTTGACACGGACGTGATGCCTATATTCATGATCATTGCCTTAGATATCGTCATTACTTTGCGCTTTTCTATCAATTGCTCGGCAGTAATTTGTTTACCCACCGTAATAATTTCTATCTTGAGAGAAGCTCTAGTGAAACCTATGGCCCCCGGGTCTAGTTTCCATCATATAAGTTTCTGATCTACAATTTCCATTTCCTATTTCTTTTACTTTGCAATCTTTACTTTCCGTTCCATAAACCAAAAATACCAAAAATATTACTTTACCGTTTATCATCTCTATCAGATCTCACGTTGCAAATAACCGTTAAGGGATTGACAACCCCTTTATCGCGTTGGGTGCAAGGTTGGTGTTTGTTTGTGCAGGTATTCGGTGACTTGAGCATTGTCTCCTACTGGATTGATACCTTGGTTCTCAAAAGCTGAGGGAAATACTTACTCTACTTTGCTGCATCACCCTTTCCTCTTCAAGGGAAAAACTAACGCAAGCTCAAGAAGTAGCAGGAAGAATTTCTGGCGCCGTTGCTGGGGAGATCTACGCCAAGCCGAGACATACCAAGTACCCATCATAAACTCTCATCTCTCGCATTACATTATTTGCCATTCGCCTCTCGTTTTCCTCTCCCCGACTTCTAAAACGATTTTCGAAAAGATTTGCATTTTCTTCGCCCTTCTTCCGTTCATCTTTTCGTTTGCCTTGATGTCTTATTTGGCCCGTTTGCTCGTTTGGTTGGAATAATTGTGTATTTATTGCAAAACAGAGAACCTAAGATTTATGGATCCTCATCCACTTGCCAATCTTTTTAAGAGATCCAATTATGATGAACCAATTGCTAGTGAGTTTTGTGCACTAGATTATCTTTATGAAGTTTTGCTTGAAATTCGTGAATCTGAAAATTGTGATGAAGTACTTTATGAAGTGATTCATGATAGATCTTTGAATAAAAATCATGATTGCAATGATGTTATTATAAATTCTATTAATGTCAATTGTGCTAATAATATGCAAAACCCTAAGCTTGGGGATGCTAGTTTTGCTATGTCCACTACTTGTTGCAATGATCATGATTGGGGTGATCCTTCTTATGATCTTGAAAATTTATTTAAGCCCCATGATGAATATGAGATTGATAATAATGTTTGCAATAATATTGAAAGTGGGTTTGGAAGAGTGTCAACTTTAGATCCCACATATTTGGAGAATATTCAATCTTATGAATTTTTTGATAAAAGTGGGTTTGGAGAGGTCATGACTTTAGTTAATGCTAATCCCACTATTTTGGAAGAGTGTCAACTTCGCATGCATGTGGATCATGTTGAGAATATGTTATGTGATAGCTATATTGTTAAATTTTCTTATGATCCTACATGTAATTATTATGAGAGAGGAAAATATGGTTGTAGGAATTTTCATGTTACTAAATTACCTCTCTTCAAGTTGAGATTGCTATCGTCTCTTTCTTCTTCCTTGCATATGCTAGTTTTTGCTTGCCTTGATAATTTGTTTGCTTATAAAATGCCTATGCATAGGAAGTATGTTAGACTTAGATGTGTTTGTCACGTGTTTTATGATGCTCTCTTTGTGCTTCAATTCTTCTCTTTTATGAGAGCATCATTGAAATTATCAATGCCTAGCTAAAAGGCTTTAAAGAAAAGCGCTTGTTGGGAGACAACCCAATATTTTTCTTTTCTGTTTTTGAATAAATATTTCATCTAGCCTCTGGTTAGATGTGGTTTTGTGTTTTCATTAGTGTTTGTGCTAAGTAAGACATTTGGGATGGCTTATGGTGATAGTTGATTTGATCCTGTTGAAAAACAGAAACTTTTGCGTCCAGTCACAGAATTGTTTAAATTCACTGGAGCATGGAATAACTCTGAATTTTTTACACAAGATTTATATACGAATTGCCTCTGTTGTCCTAATTTTTCGGAATTTTTGGAGTTACATAAGTATTATAACAATTCAGACAGACTGTTCTATTTTTGACAGATTCTGTTTTTTATGTGTTGTTTGCTTATTTTGATGAATCTATGGCTAGTATCGGGAGGTATGAACCATGGAAAAGTTGGAATATAGTAGATATTACACCAATATAAATAAGGAATGAGTTCACAACAGTACCAAAAGTGGTGATTTATTTTCTTATACTAACGGAGCTTATAAGAATTTCTGTTGAGTTTTGTGTTGTGAAGTTTTCAAGTTTTGGGTAAGGATTTGATGGAATATGGAATAAGAAGTGGCAAGAGCCTAAGCTTGGGGATGCCCAAGGCACCCCAAGGTCATATTCAAGGATGTCAAAAAGCCTAAGCTTGGGGATGCCCCGGGAAGGCATCCCCTCTTTCGTCTTCGTCTATCGGTAACTTTACTTGAGGCTATATTTTTATTCACCACATGATATGTGTTTTGCTTGGAGCGTCTTGTATGATTTGAGACTTTGCTTTTTACTTTTCCACAATCATCCTTGTTGTACACACCTTTTGAGAGAGACACACATGAATCGTGATTTATTAGAATGCTCTATGTGCTTCACTTATATTTTTTGAGCTAGGCAAATTTGCTCTAGTGCTTCAGTTATATCTTTTTAGAGCACGGCGGTGATTTTATTTTATAGAAATTGATGAACTCTCGCACTTCACTTATATTATTTTGAGAGTCTTTCTAAACAGCATGGTAATTTGCTTTGGTTATAAAACTAGTCCTAATATGATAGGCATCCAAGAGGGATATAATAAAAACTTTCATATATAGTGCATTGAATACTATGAGAAGTTTGATTCCTTATGATTGTTTTGAGATATGAAGATGGTGATATTAGAGTCATGCTAGCGAATAGTTGTGAATTTGAGAAATACTTGTGTTAAAGTTTGTGAGTCCCTGTAGCATGCACGTATGGTGAACCGTTATGTGATGAAGTCGGAGCATGATTTATTTTTTGATTGTCTTCCTTATGAGTGGCGGTCGGGGACGAGCGATGGTCTTTTCCTACCAATCTATCCCCCTAGGAGCATGCACATAGTACTTTGTTTGGATGACTAATAGATTTTTTCAATAAGTATATGAGTTCTTTATGACTAATGTTGAGTCCATGGACTATACGCACTCTCACCTCTCCGCCATTGCTAGCCTCTCTTGTACCGCGCAACTTTCGCCGGTGCCATAAACCCACCACATATCCTTCCTCAAAACAGCCACCATACCTACCTATTATGGCATTTCCATAGCCATTCCGAGATATATTGCCATGCAACTTTCCACCGTTCCGTTATTATGACACGCTTCATCATTGTCATATTGCTTTGCATGATCATGTAGTTGACATCGTATTTGTGGCAAAGCCACCGTTCATCATATTTTTATACATGTCGCTCTTGATTCATTGCACATCCTGGTACACCGCCGGAGGCATTCATATAGAGTCATATCTTGTTCTAGCATCGAGTTGTGAATTTTGAGTTGTAAGTAAATAAAAGTGTGATGGTCTTCATTATTAGAGCATTATCCCATATGAGGAAAGGATGAAGGAGACTATGATTCCCCCACAAGTCGGGATGAGACTCCGGACGAAAAAAAAGAGGCCAAAAAATGAAAGAAGGCCCATAAAAAAATGAGAGAAAAGAGAGAAGGGACAATGTTACTATCCTTTTTGCCACACTTGTGCTTCAAAGTAGACCATGATCTTCATGATAGAGAGTCTCCTATGATATCACTTTCATATACTAGTGGGAATTTTTCATTATAAAACTTGGCTTGTATATTCCAATGATGGGCTTCCTCAAATTGCCCTAGGTCTTCGTGAGCAAGCAAGTTGGATGCACACCCACTTAGTTTTCTTTTTGAGCTTTCATAAACTTATAGCTCTAGTGCATCCGTTGCATGGCAATCCCTACTCACTCACATTGATATCTATTAATGGGCATCTCCATAGCCCGTTGATATGCCTAGTTGATGTGAGACTATCTCCTCTTTTTTGTCTTCTCCACAACCACCGTCTATTCCACCTATAGTGCTATGTCCATGGCTCATGCTCATGTATTGCGTGAAAGTTGAAAAAGTTTGAGAACGTCAAAAGTATGAAACAATTGCTTGGCTTGTCATCGGGGTTGTGCATGATTTAAATATTTTGTGTGATGAAGATGGAGCATAGCCAGACCATATGATTTTGTAGGGATAAGCTTTCTTTGGCCATGTTATTTTGAGAAGACATAATTATTTTGTTAGTATGCTTGAAGTATTATTGTTTTTATGTCAATATTAAACTTTTGTTTTGAATCTTACGGATCTGAACATTCATGCCACAATAAAGAGAATTACACGGATAAATATGTTAGGTAGCATTCCACATCAAAAATTCTGTTTTTATCATTTACCTACTTGAGGACGAGCAGGAATTAAGCTTGGGGATGCTTGATATGTCTCCAACGTATCTATAATTTTTTATTGTTCCATGCTATTATATTATCTGTTTTGGATGTTTTATATGCATTAATATGCTATGTTATATGATTTTTGGGACTAACCTATTAACCTAGAGCCCAGTGCCAGTTTCTGTTTTTTTCCTTGTTTTAGAGTTTTGCAGAAAAGGAATACCAAACGGAGTCCAAACGGAATAAAACTTTCGCGATGATTTTTCTTGGACCAGAAGACACCCAGGAGACTTGGAGTGCAAGTCAGAAGAACCGTGAGGCGCCCACAAGGGTGGAGGGCGCGGCCAGGGGGGTAGGGCGCGCCCCCCGACCTTGTGGGCCCCTCGTAGCCCCTCTGACCTAGATCTTTCGCCTATATATACTCTTATACCCCAAAAACATCCAGGGGGGCAACAAAACCACTTTTCGACCGCCGCAACCTTCTGTACCCATGAGATCCCATCTTGGGGCCTTTTCCGGCGTCCTGCCGGAGGGGGATTCGATCACGGAGGGCTTCTACATCAACACCATTGCCTCTCCGATGAAGCGTAAGTAGTTTACTTCAGACCTAAGGGTCCATAGCTAGTAGCTAGATGGCTTCTTCTCTCTCTTTGATTCTCAATACAAAGTTCTCATCGATGTTCTTGGAGATCTATTCGATGTAATACTCTTTTGCGGTGTGTTTGCCGAGATCCGATGAATTGTGGATTTATGATCAGCTTATCTATGAATATTATTTGAATCTTCTCTGAATTCTTATATGCATGATTTGATATCTTTGCAAGTCTCTTCGAACTATCGATTTGGTTTGGCCAACTAGATTGGTTTTTCTTGCAATGGGAGAAGTGCTTAGCTTTGGGTTCAATCTTGCGGTGTCCTTTCCCAGTGACAGTAGGGGCAGCAAGGCACGTATTGTATTGTTGCCATCGAGGATAAAAAGATGGGGTTTTCATCATATTGCTTGAGTTTATCCCGCTACATCATGTCATCTTACTTAATGCATTACTCTGTTCTTATGAACTTAATACTCTAGATGCA
Source organism: Thinopyrum elongatum (assembly GCA_011799875.1). Lineage (NCBI taxonomy): Eukaryota > Viridiplantae > Streptophyta > Magnoliopsida > Poales > Poaceae > Thinopyrum > Thinopyrum elongatum. The sequence goes on from CM022298.1 coordinate 658,744,654, forward strand.
GGCAGGAGTTGGTCGATGTGTGGAGTAATAGTAGTAGATGCAGAATCGTTTCGGTCTACTTGACACGGACGTGATGCCTATATTCATGATCATTGCCTTAGATATCGTCATAACTTTGCGCTTTTCTATCAATTGCTCGGCAGTAATTTGTTTACCCACCGTAATAATTTCTATCTTGAGAGAAGCCTCTAGTGAAACCTATGGCCCCCGGGTCTATTTTCCATCATATAAGTTTCCGATCTACAATTTTCGTTTCCTATTTCTTTTACTTTGCAATCTTTACTTTCCGTTCCATATACCAAAAATATTACTTTATCGTTTATCATCTGTATCAGATCTCACGTTGCAAATAACCGTTAAGGGATTGACAACCCCTTTATCGCGTTGGGTGCAAGGTTGGTGTTTGTTTGTGCAGGTATTCGGTGACTTGAGCGTTGTCTCCTACTGGATTGATACCTTGGTTCTCAAAAGCTGAGGGAAATACTTACTCTACTTTGCTGCATCACCCTTTCCTCTTCAAGGCAAAAACCAACGTAAGCTCAAGAAGTAGCACACAGCCACTGAGTTAATCCTTCATTTAAACCTGTAAGCCGGGCCTCACATGACCAACCGCCGTTTTAACCTTGACAAGTTCAGGGTCTTTATAAGATTGACTGTCAAGAGTTCGGCGGGTCATTCCAGATAACCTGGGCGGAGTGGCCGACATATAGGCAGGATAACCCGGAGTTTTTGGTGTTTTACACCTGGCATCCAAGCCGATCAAAATGGTAAGTAAAGCTATGTTCATTGAACAATAAGCCCCCAAGTGACCAATAATGAGCCTTCAAGGCAGGATACCTATGTTTGAACTGCTCATTGTGGCAAGTTCTCTTTGGTACCCGTTCAATTTGGGCAGTAAGCCCCCAAATAATTTGCATCAAGGCGTATAAGCCGGATCAATAGGGTAGTCATAGCTATGCTCAATGAGCAGGAAGCCCCCAAGTAATTTTTTAAATAAGGCGTGCAAGCCGGATCAAGAGGGTAGTCACAGCTATGCTCAATGAGCAGGAAGCCCCCAAGTGATCTTATGAACTAACAAAAAAGACTCAGATACTCAGAAATGAAATGACAGAGGCCCTGAATTGTCAGGGATGCCGGCTTTATTATTCTTGATCATAATATATACATGGATGAAAATATGTACAGCACAAGAGCCAGTGGCTCAGGTATAATAAGGCCAAAGATGAGCAATATTCCACGGCCGGCGGGTCTCCTCCTCAGATGTGCGTGAGTCCTTGTGATCTCGAATTTCAATCAGGTAGTATGACCCATTGTTCAAGTTCTTGCTGACCACAAAAGGCCCTTCCCAAGGTGGAGATAACTTGTGCATATTAGTTTGATCCTGGATGAGCCGGAGCACCAAATCGCCTTCTTGAAAGATTCGAGTTTTAACCCGATGGCTATGATAGCGACGCAGATCTTGCTGGTATATCGCCGAACGATTCACCGCAAGGTCACGCTCCTCATCCAAGAGATCAAGATCATTCTGACGTTCTTTTTCATTATCAGCTTCAACATAAGCCGCCACACGGGGCGAGTCGTGACGGATGTCACTGGGGAGAACCGCCTCTGCTCCGTAAACCATGAAGAAAGGCGTATAACCCGTGGATCTGTTGGGGGTAGTATTTATACTCCAAAGCACTAAGGGCAACTCCTCAACCCAACAACCCGGCGTCCTCTGCAAAGGGACCATAAGCCGGGGCTTGATTCCTCTCAAGATCTCTTGATTGGCCCTTTCAGCTTGACCATTGGACTGGGGGTGAGCCACCGATGAGACGTCAAGACGAATATGCTCTCATTGACAAAACTCTTTCATAGCACCATTGGACAGATTAGTGCCATTATCAGTTATGATGCTATGAGGGTAGCCGAAGTGGAAAATCACCTTTTTAATGAATTGAACCGCCGTTGCCGCATCACATTTACTGACCGGCTCTGCCTCAACCCACTTTGTAAATTTGTCAACTGCCATCAATAGGTGGGTCTTTTTATCCTTGGATCGCTTGAAAGGCCCAACCATATCCATCCCCCAGACCGCAAACGGCCAAGTGATTGGAATCATCCTCAACTCTTGAGCCGGCACATGAGCTCGTCTGGAAAACTTCTGACAACCATCACATTTGCTAACCAGGTCCTCTGCATCAGCATGAGCCGTCAGCCAATAAAATCCATGATGAAAAGCCTTAGCTACGAGAGACTTAGAGCCGGCATGATGACCACAATCTCCTTCATGAATCTCCCTTGGAATTTCACGGCCCTCTTCAGGAGATATACATCGCTGAAACACCCCTGTGACACTGCATCGGTGTAACTCGCCATTGACAATGGTCATTGACTTAGATCGCCGGGTTATCTGCCTGGCCAAAGTTTCATCCTCAGGTAACTCTTCCCGGGTCATATAAGCCAAATACGGCACTGTCCAATCAGGGATAGCATGAAGAGCCGCCACCAACTGTGCCTCCGGGTTAGGGATAACAAGATCCTCTTTCGTGGGCAACTTAACTGAAGGATTATTCAGAATATCCAAAAAAACATTAGGTGGTACCGGCTTACACTGAGACCCCAGCCGGCTTAAAGCATCAGCCGCCTCAATTTTCCTGCGATCAACATGCTCCACCTGATAGCTTTTGAAATGACCAGCAATAGCATCAACCACCCGGCGGTAAGCCGCCATGAGCGGGTCTTTGGAATCCCAAGTTCCTGAGACTTGCTGAGCCACCAGATCTGAATCGCCAAAGCATCTGACCCAGCTTAAGTTCATCTCTTTAGCCATCCAAAGGCCATGGAGCAAGGCCTCATACTCAGCTGCATTCTTAGTACAAGGAAACATCAATCTTAAGACATAACAAAATTTATCACCTTGTGGGGAAGTCAAGATGACTCCAGCCCCCGAGCCTTCCAGCTGCCTGGATCCATCAAAATGAATAGTCCAATATGTATTATCAGGCTTCTCCTCAGGCATCTGTAACTCCGTCCAGTCATTGATGAAATCCACGAGTGCTTGAGACTTGATAGTTGTCCGGGGCATATATTTCAGACCATGAGGTCCAAGCTCAATGGCCCACTTGGCCACCCGGCCTGTGGCTTCTCTATTTTGAATAATATCGCCTAGAAGAGCAGAACTGACCACAGTGATGGAATGACCAAGGAAAAATTGGTTCAACTTACGACTAGCCATGAACACTCCATAAACCAGCTTCTGCCAATGTGGGTACCTCTGCTTAGATTCAATTAGCACCTCACTGACATAATAAACCGGCCTCCGAACCGGAAACTCCTTGCCTGACTCCTTCCTTTCCACAACAACCGCCACACTGACGGCTCTGTTATTAGCAGCCACATATAAAAGCAAGGGCTCCTTGTCAATAGGAGCTGCGAGAACCGGAGGCTCGGCCAACTGTTTTTTAAGCGCCTCAAACGCCTGATTAGCAGCATCACTCCAAATGAAGTGATCCGTTTTCTTCATCATCTGGTAGAGGGGGATAGCCTTTTCTCCTAGGCGGCTTATAAATCGGCTTAAGGCCGCGACACAACCCGCCAAACGCTGGACGTCATTAACACATGCCGGCTTAGCCAAAGAAGTGATAGCCTTGATTTTCTCCGGGTTAGCTTCAATGCCTCTCTCAGAGACCAAAACCCCCAAGAGTTTGCCTGCTGGCACACCAAATACACACTTGGCCGGGTTAAGCATCATCTTGTAGATCCGGAGGTTGTCAAAGGTCTCCTTTAAATCATCTAACAAGGTCTCCTTCTTCCTGGATTTCACAACAATATCATCCACATAAGCATGAACATTCCGTCCAATCTGATCATGGAGGCAATTCTGAACACAACGCTGGTTAGTCGCCTGGGCACTCTTGAGCCCAAAAGGCATAGACACATAGCAGAAGGCCCCAAAGGGAGTGATAAAAGTTGTCTTCTCCTGGTCCTTAACTGCCATCTTGATCTGATGATAACCATAATAAGCATCTAAAAAGCTCAGGCGCTCACAACCCGCCGTAGCATCAATAATCTGAGCAATACGAGGGAGAGCGAAAGGATCAGCCGGACAAGCCTTGTTAAGGTCCGTGTAATCCACACACATATGCCAAGTGCCATTTTTCTTAAGCACCAGCACCGGGTTAGCTAACCACTCAGGATGAAAAACTTCAACGATAAACCCAGCCGCCAAGAGCCGGGCCACCTCTTCACCAATGGCCTTGCGTCTCTCTTCATTGAAACGACGAAGAAATTGCTTGACCGGTTTAAACTTCGAATCAATATTGAGAGTGTGCTCAGCGAGTTCCCTCGGTACACCTGGCATGTCTGAAGGCTTCCATGCAAAGATGTCCTGGTTCTCACGAATGAACTCGATGAGCGCGCTTTCCTATTTCGGATCCAGATTGGCAATGATAATGAATTGTTGGGATGAATCACCAGGGACAAAATCAACCTGCTTGGTGTTGTCAGCTGACTTAAACTTCAACAAGGGGTCATGCTCTGTAGTTGGCTTCTTCAAGGGACTCATATCCGCCGGGTCAACATTATCCTTGTAAAACTTCAACTCCTCTGTTGCACAAACAGACTCAGCATAAGCAGCGTCGCCTTCTTCACATTCCAGGGCTATCTTCCTGTTACCATGCACCGTGATGGTACCCTTATGACCTGGCATCTTGAGCTGCAGATAAACATAACAAGGCCGTGCCATAAACTTGGCATAAGCCGGCCGTCCAAACAAGGCGTGATAAGGGCTCTGAATCTTGACCACCTCAAAAGTCAATGTTTCAACCCGATAATCATGCTCATCGCCAAAAGCCACTTGCAAGGCTATCTTACCCACTGGATATGCCGACTTACCAGGCACCACTCCATGAAACACAGTAGAAGACGGCTTGAGATCTTTGTCAGTCAATTCCATACGGCGAAAAGTATCATAATAAAGAATATTGATATTGTTGCCCCTGTCCATAAGTACCTTTGTAAACTTGTATCCACCAACCTGTGGAGCAACCACCAACGCCAGCTGACCCGGGTTGTCAACCCAGGGCGGGTGATACTCACGGCTCCATACGATAGGCTGCTCTGACCATCACAAGTATCGAGGGACCGCCGGCTCAACCATGCTCACTGCTCGTTTATGAACCTTCTGGTCTCGCTTGCATAGGTTTGTTGTGAAAACATGATACTGACCACTATTCAGCTGCTTCGGATTACTCTGATAGCCAGACTGCTGCTGCTGATTACCTTGACCGGACTGCTGATTACCACCACCTTGATTGCCTTGGCCTTGAAAACCAGAGTTTGATCCGCCACCTCCAAAACCAGGCCCGTGAGAGCCGGATCCTGGCCCGCTGTTCGGGCCATTCTGTTAAAAACCGGAATTTCTATACTCCCTCATAATGAAGCAGTCTTTCCATAAATGAGTGGCCGGTTTATCCTAAGTACCGTGCTTTGGACAAGGCTGATTCATTATTGCCTCAAGGTTAAACTTTGGCCCACCAAACTGGGGCGTTGATGATTTCCCCTTACCGCGCTGGCTGCTATTCTGCGTGTTGGTGTTAGCCACAAAATATGAACCGCCATCGGTTTGCTTGCGCTTACCGTTGTTACCTTGACCCACCGTATTGTGATGATGTCCCTTTCCGTTCCCGCCCTTCTTCCCCTTGCTAGCCTTCTCTTCATCAGATGCCGGGTCTTTCGTGCTATCTGAGTCGGCATATTTGGTTAGAGCCGCCATGAGCTCTACCATATCATTGCAGTGGCGCTTAAGCCGCCCCAGCTTCTGTTTGAGGGGAAGGAAACGGCAATTTTTCTCCAAAATCAGGACGGCTGAACCGGCATTAATGCTATCTGATGAATGAATGACTTCCGAGACCCGGCGAACCCAGTGATTGGTTGACTCATCCTCAAGCTGGACGCAAGCATCAAGGTCGATGATCGACATGGGTTGCTTACACGTATCTCTGAAATTCTGAATAAAACGCGCCTTCAACTGTGCCCACGAACTGATGGAGTTGGCAGGTAACCCTTTCAGCCAGGTACGAGCCGGTCCATCCAACATCATGGTGAAATACTTGGCGCACACAGCGTCGTTGACATCTAGCATCTCCATGGCCATCTCATAGCTCTCAATCCATGCTTCCGGAGGTTGATCAGCTGTGTAGTTGGGCACTTTGCGAGGGCCCTTAAAATCCTTGGGCAGACGCTCATTACGTAAAGCCGGCACTAGGCACGGCACCCCCACGGTCCTAGAAGTCATCCCAGCTTCTATAGACGAGGACGGGTTATGCCGGGGTTGCTGATAAGCTGCCAACTGAGCCGCCAGCTCCACCTCCCGACGTGCCCTGGCCTGATCTACTAAAGCCTGAGCATGGTTATTAACGCATGGCGGGTCACGCCCACGGGGCTGGTTATGGTGCTGCTCACTGCTCGAAACCGCCGGCGACTCAATGTGCCGGCTGTAACTCTGGCTTGGGCGTGGGGTTGAATGGATCCATTCACGGCTATACAAATATGCCGCCTATTGAACCACCGCGGTTTGAAGAAGCTTCACAGCCTTTCGGGTCTCAACCGCAGCGGGAGACTCGCCTTGCATCAGGAGAGCAGCCAGCTGCGACACCGCAGCAATCATGTTGTCCAAAGGGTTAGAAAAATGACCCGGCGGTGTCGGCACTTGCTGAGGCGGGGTTAAATTCAAACGAGGCGGGTCTGCGACTCGTGGCTGAGCCGTCCCTCCAGTCACTGGCGCCTCAATAGCCCGGGTTACCTTAGGTGGATTGCTTGGCCCGGCCCCAGGTGTGTTAAAGAGATTCCTCGCATCGTACTCCGGAGGTAGCCGACTCATGTGCCTCCTTCGTAAAACGGCGTTAGATGCATTCTGTTCCAAGGTTAACCGGAAATTCTCTGCTTGAATCCGTTGCGTCTCCGTGTCCAGGGCGGCTCGTTCTGTCGCCATCCTAGCGTTCTCAGCGTTAAGCTCAACTCTGGCTTGAGCTATCTCATCTCGTAGTTTCGCCACATCCACCTTATGCTGCGCTTGAGTCTCCGGAGTAACCTCTACCTCTAGCAGAGTTGCCAAGGCATCCAAGAGCACGGACAAAACTTGAGCCGGCGGGCGCACAGGACCGCTCGCGCCAGCCGTTGCTTCGGCCGTTGAACCGGAAGTCATGGCTACTGCAGTTGACGATTGCAGCACTGGTTGCATGCCAGCCATGAAGATCGCGACCCTGTTCGGCGACTCGTAGGGGTCCAAAATACTATCGCCGTCGGAACAGCCCCCAAGCCTGCCGTCTTGCATTTGATACATTGAATTAGTCTCGCCAGTTGAGGACTCACCATCAGAGTAAATGACCGTCTCTCCACCAGACGCAGATCCTTCCTCAAAACCCTCTCCATGCACAAACCCAACAAAGGTGTGCTTCACGGTGGCTTGAACCTCGGCGGGTCGCGTGCGCCGAGCCGTCTCGATGATGTTGGCGCAGATGTCCAGCTCAGGCTCTGACTCACCGATCTTGCCGATGAAGACGTGGATCCCGCCGAAGGGGACCCAGTACCCGTATTCGATTGAATCGGCCTCGGGACCCCAGCCTGCGTTGTCGATGTAGATCTTGCCGCGGCGACTCTTGGTCATCCGGCCCACGGCATATCACTTGATCCCTGCGAAGCTGCCCTTCAAGAACTTGAAACCACCGTGCGCTGGCCCCATGGTGGGAGCCAACTGTCGTGGACTTAACACGGCAGATGCCCTAGCAAAAGGACTTAGGTGTGGAGCCATCGCAACTAGGTTAGCTTGAAGGGGTTAAACAGGAGAAAGGACACAAAGAGTTTACCCAGGTTTGGCCCCTCTCAACGAGGTAAAGGCCTACTCCTGCTTTAGGTTGTATTGCTTGTGTTTCGATTACCAGGGAGCGAATATGCTTGACCTAGTTCTCGATCAGTTGTCTCTTGAGTTAACCCGCCACCGGGTCACCCCTTTATATACAGGTTGATGCCCGGCGGCTTACAGAGTCCCGGCCGGCTCACACAAACGTGACTGGCTCGGTTTCTAACTACCCTTGCCTTACAAGACAAGTTTAAACATATGGCGGCTCATACCCGTGGGCCTCAAGCTGTCTCTGGGTCTTGGGCCTTCAATTAGCTTGCTCTATGGACCGCCATCTTCATATCTTCTTGGACCTTATCGGGCCTCTTAACTTTAAGCCGCCAGGGGCATGACCCGGCCCCTCCTGGGCGGGTCATACTCATTAGTTATACCCCCAACACATGGCTAGCCGTATCCACGGGTGCCCTCCATACCAACACTTTCCAAGGAATTTATTATTTGACAACACAAAGTAAATTTCTTTTTCATTTCGGGACTGGGCATCCCTAATACCTTTGCCGTACTCTCGTGCAATGACAAGTGAATAAACACTCATCTTGAGAATAACACATCTAGCATGGAAAATATTGGCCACCCCCTGCCGCTTCATCAGCGGTACGAGCACACAAAAAGGAAAGTTATTTTGAAAATTAGAGATGGCACATACAAATTTGCTTAGAACGGCATGGGAATACCGCATATAGGTAGGTATGGTGGACTCATGTGGCAAAATTGGGTTTAAGGATTTTGGATGCACAAGTAGTATTCCCACTTAGTACAAATGGAGGCTAGCAAATAGATTGAGAAGCAACCAACCGAGAAACGAAAATTCACATAAACGAGCATTGAGCATAACTAACACCGAATAATGCACCACAAGTAGGATGTAATTTCATTGCATAACTATTGACTTTAGTGCTTGCATAGGGAATCACAAACCTTAACACCAATATTCTTACTAAAGCATAATTACTCACCAACATGACTCACATTTTATTATCTCCATATAACAAAACTATTGCAAGGAATCAAACTTATCATATCCAATGATCTACATGAAAGTTTTTATTACATCCCTCTTGAATATCTATCACTTTGGGACTAAATTTATATATTACCATTGCTACTAACAATCTCTCAAATAAATTTAAGTGAAGCACGAGAGCAAAAGACAAACTACTCCAAAAAGATATAAGTGAAGATCAAATGAGTAGTTAAGTAAATAGGTAGCTATTTGAGGACTCTCTCTCTTATTTAAAAACTTTCAGATCTAAGTATTTAATTAAAACAGCAAGCAAAACAAAATAAAATGAAATTCTAAGAATAGCACAAATCATGTGGAGAAGCAAAAACTTAGGCTCAACCGATACTAACTGATAATTGTTGAAGAAGAAAGGTGGGATGCCTACCGGGGCATCCTCAAGCTTAGATGCCTGAGACTTCTTGAAATATTAACTTGGGATGCCTTGCGCATCCCCAAGCTTGAGCTTTTGTGTCTCCTTAATTCCTTTTATATCACGGTTTCCCTAAATCTTAAAAACTTCATCCACACAAAACTCAACAAGAACTCGTGAGATAAGTTAGTATAAATCAATGCAAAAACCTTATCATTCTCTACTGTAGCAAATCACTAAAAAAATTATTCAACATTGCATACTAAATGCCTCTGCATATTTAATACTTCCATCCTCAAATAGAATCATTAAACAAGCAAACATATGCACACAATGCAAACATAACAGCAATCTGCCTAAACAGTACAGTATGTAAAGAGTGCAATATTCTTCATACTTCCCTAACTCCAAAAATTCTGAAAATTTACCACACTGTATAAAAATAATTATTTCTTACTGTGCAAAAAAAATTCAACATTTTGTCACATTCTGAATTTTCTGGATAATTATTGCAACAGTGATAAACTTTCTATTTTGAAACAGCAACTCATATACTTGCAAAATAAGCATGGTGATGGCTATCCTTGCCACTTTTATTGAAATAAAAGATGCAAAACATTATTATAAATAACATCAAGAAAATCCTAATAAAATAAAATGACTCTCCAAGCAAAACTCATATCATGTGACGAATGAAAATATAGCTCCAAGTGAGGTTACCGATAATGTTGAAGACGAAAGAGGGGATGCCTTCCGGGGCATCCCCAAGCTTAGTTGCTTGGATATTCCTTGAATATTGCCTTGGATGTGCATTGGGCATCCCCAAGCTTAGGGTCTTGTCACTCCTTATTCTCCTCACATTGATATCTTACCCAAAACTTGAAAACTTCAATCACACAAAACTTAACGGAACTTCGTGAGATGGGTTAGTATGATAAAGACAAATCATTCACTTTGGTACTGTCAAGATAAGATTCATTATTGTTTAGACATAAATCCTACTGTACTCTAAAATTTCCATAATTTATATTAAGCAATATAAGCCATAGAAACCATAAAACAAGCAAACTATGCATTGAAAACAGAATCTGTTAAAAACAGAACAGTACGTAAAGATATGAAGTAAGGTCATAACTCTGTAATTCCAGAAATTCCGAAAAATTAGGAAGACTTATAAAATTTGTATACCCATTAACTGTAAAAAATTCAGAATTTTTCCACGTTCCGGTAAAATACAGTAATTTCTGTACTAGACGCAAAATTTTCTGTTTTTGCACAGAATCAAGTCAACTATCGTCCACACTATCCCAAAGGCTTTACTTGGCATTTTATTAAAACAAAAGCTATAAAACATGATTAATACTGTAGCTTAAGCATGTTAACACACACAAACAGTAGATAAAAGTGTTGGGTTGTCTCCCAACAAGCGCTTTTTTTTAATGCCTTTTAGCTAGGCATGATGATTTCAATGATGCTCACATAAAAGATAATGATTGAAACATAATGGGAGCATCATGTAACACATGGCTAGCACATTTAAGCCTAACCCTTCCTATGCATAGGGATTTTGTGAGAAAATAATTTATGGGAGCAAGAATCAACTAGCATAGGAAGGCAAAACAAGTATAACTTCAAGATTTTCAGCACATAGAGAGGAAACTTGATATCATTGAGATATGTAGAAGCATAAGTTCCTCCCTCATAGTAATTTTCAGTAGCATCATGAATAAATTCAATAATATAGCTATCACATAAAGCATTCTTTTCATGATCCACATGCATAAAAAATTTATTACTCTCCACATAAGAAAATTTATTCTCATGAATAGTAGTGGGAGCAAATTCAACAAAATAACTATCATGTGATTGAAAATTAAAATCATGATGACAAATTTCATGGTTATCATTATTCAATATAGCATACATATCATCACCATAATCATCATAAATAGGAGGCATGCTATCATCATAATAATTTTTCTCATAAAAACTTGGGGGACTAAAAATATCATCTTCATCAAACATAGCATCCCCAAGCTTATGGCTTTGCATATCATTAGCATCATAGACATTCAAAGAATTCATACTAGCAACATTGCAATCATGCTCATCATTCATGGGAAACATTTTATTGAATTCTTCTTCTATCAATTGAGCACAATTATCTTTTCCATCATTTTCACGAAAGACATTATAAAGATGAATAATATGATGCAACCTCAATTCCAAATTTTTGTAGTTTTCTTTGTATAAACCAAACTAGTGATAAAACAAGAAACTAAAAGATTCGATTGCAAGATCTAAAGATATACCTTCAAGCACTCACCTCCCCAGCAACGGCGCCAGAAAAGAGCTTGATGTCTACTACACAACTTGTTCTTGTAGACTCGTGTTGGGCCTCCAAGCGCAGAATTTTGTAGGACAGTGGCAAATTTCCCTCAAGTGGATGACCTAAGGTTTATCAATCCGTGGGAGGCGTAGGATGAATATGGTCTCTCTCAAACACTCCTGCAACCAAATAATAAAAAGTCTCTTGTGTCCCCAACACACCAAATACAATGGTAAATTGCATAGGTGCACTAGTTCGGCGAAGAGATGGTGATAAAAGTGTAGTAATGATAGTAGATATTGATTTTTGTAATAGGAACAATAAAAAACAGCAAGGTAGCAATTGATAAAATGGAGCACAAATGGTATTGCAATGCTTGAAAATGAGGCCTAGGGTTCGTACTTTCACTAGTGCAATCTCTCAACAATGCTAATCTAATTGGATCATATAACCATCCCTCAAAGTGCGATGAAGTATCACTCCAAAGTTCCTATCTAGCGGAGAACATAAGAAGAAATTGTTTGTAGCTATCTTTCCGATCGATCTATCCAAAAGTTCGTACTAAAATAACACCAAGTTATTCTTTCCGATCGATCTATCAAGAGTTCGTACTAAAATAACACCAAGTTATTCTTTCTGAACGATTTATCAAGAGTTCGTACTAAAATAACACCAAAGCAAATTCAGATTCATAATACTCAATCCAACACAAAGAACCTCAAAGAGTGCCCCAAGATTTCTACTGTAGAAACAAAAGACGAGAACGTGCATCAACCCCTATGCATAGATTACCCCAATGTCACATCGGGAATCCGCGAGTTGAGTGCCAAAACATATCTCAAGTGAATCAATATAATACCCCATTGTCACCATGGGTATTCATATGCGAGACATATATCAAGTGCTCTCAAATCCATAAAAGTATTCAATCCGATAAAACGAAATCTCAAAGGGAAAACTCAATTCATCACAACAAGATAGAGAGGGGAAAACACCATATGATCCAACTATATTAACAAAGCCCGCGATACATCAAGATCGTGCCATCTCAAGAACACGAGAGAGAGAGAGAGATTAAACACATAGCTACTGGTACAAACCCTCAGCCCCGAGGGTGGACTACTCCCTCCTCATCATGGTGGCCGCCGGGATGATGAAGATGGCCACCGGTGATGATTTCCCCCTTCGGCAGGGTGCCCGAACGGGGTCTAGATTGGTTTTTCGTGGCTACAGAGGCTTGCGGTGGCGGAACTTCTGATCTAGGGTTACCCCGAGGGTTTTGGAATATTTGGAAATTTATAGGGCGAAGAGGCGGTGCAGGAGGCCACCGAGGTGGGCACAACCCACCTGGGCGCGCCTGGGCCCCCAGGCGCACCCTGGTGGGTTGTGCTCTCCTCGGAGCTCCCCTATGGTACTTCTTTGGCCCACCGGGTGTCTTTTGGTCCAGAAAAAATCTCCAAAAAGTTTTGCCGTGTTTGGACTCCGTTTGGTATTGATTTTCTGCGATGTAAAAAACAAGCAAAAAACAGCAACTAGCACTGGGCACTATGTCAATAGGTTAGTCCCAAAAAATGATATAAAGTTGCTATAAAATGATTGTAAAACATCCAAGAATGATAATATAACGACATGAATACTTCATAAATTATAGATACGTTGGAGACGTATCACTTGCCAGCAATCTTTCTTGCCATCCATGGACACGGCCACACATACACCTTTTTATATATGCAAACGTACGTCTGCGGGAACGGCCAACATGAACTGGCAAACCAAGGTAGCGGTCATTCCATTCTTCACTCATAATCTGCACCTCTGCCTTGACCTGGTTTTTCATATGCTCATCCGTATTAGGGGAGAACATAATAGCAGACTTCTCCGTATTGATGCACTGGCCAGAGCAGTTCTCATATAGCTCAAGGATGTCATGGAGAGCAGCGGCTTCCTCCTGCTTCGCCTTTTGTAAAATCACCGAATCATCGGCGAACAAGAGGTGTGACACACTAGGCGCATTTTGGTAGATTTTGACTCCACTGATCCTTCCATGTTCCTCGGCATCATGCAACAATGCAGATAAGCCCTCAGCACAAATCACAAAGAGGTAGGGGGATAGGGGGTCCCCTTGTCTCAATCCCCGGGTTGGCACAAATTGTTCTGTCAGGACCCCATTCACCTTAATCTGATATCTGACTGTTGTGACAAATTTCATTATAAGGGTTACCCACCTCCTACGGAAGCCCAGCTTAACTAGCATCGCCTCAAGAAAGCTCCACTCGACTCGATCATATGCCTTGCTCATGTTCACTTTGATAGCAGCAATCCCCTCCATACCACCTCTTTTATTCCTCAAGTAATGTGAGACCTCATAAGCAATCAGAACATTGTCTGTGATCAGCCACCCCGGGATGAAAGCACTTTGATTTTCAGAGATAATGTCAGGGAGTACCACCTTCAATCGGTTAGCCAACACCTTGGACACCAGTTTGTACAGGACGTTGCACAGACTTATTGGCCACAAGTCTTTGATCCTATTCGGATTCTTGACCTTGGGTATAAGTACCACCAGAGTATCATTCCATCCCTCTGGTATATCACCACCATTGAGCACGCCAAGGACTACTTCAACAATGTAGTCTCCCATAAAATGCCAATGTCGCTTGAAGACTATAGACGGCATTCCATCCAGACCCGGCGCTTTTAGGTCCCCAATATGATCTAGCGCCGCCTTCACCTCCTCACGAGTAAAGGCGGCATCAAGCATATTAAGCATTGCAGTGGTGACCCGCAGCTGAACCTTGTCAATCAATTCATCGACTCGGTTGCCCGCAGAGGAAGTGAATAGATCCTGAAAATAAGAACAGACATTGTTAGTTAAATCCTCCTCCGCCACCATCGACCCATCCTCCCTCCTCAACTCCTTGATCTTGTTTGCCTTCTTCCTCATAGACGCCATAAGGTGGAAGAAACGGGTGTTCCTAGCGCCCTCCAGTAACCACCACACGTGAGCTCTTTGCTTCCACATTGTATTCTTCTTCTCCTCGAGCTCATCCACCAAGCACCTAAGATTTGCTTCCTCCTCAATCTTCTCCTGTGACACCGGAGCCTTCATGCACCTCTCTAGATATGCTTTGGCCTTTTTTAGTCTTCCTTCTACTGCACCAACCACTTCCTTATCCCATATCCGCATCTTCCCCGCTATCTCCTTTAGTGCATGCGCGACTCCACCCTCCTTGCTAGACCAACACCTCTCCCACGCCTCCCTAATCACATCCTCACATCCCTCTTCTTGAAGCCATCTCGCCTCAAATCGGAAGCCTCGGCCCCCCTCCCCCTTTCCAACTTCTGTCAATCCCCTCTGTGCTGACAATTACAGGCCGATGATCAGAGTGTCTAGGCACCCCATTGACAACTACGAATTTCGGGAACTTTTCACGCTCCTACTTCTCGAGCTTGCGTTGGTTTTTCCCTTGAAGAGGAAAGGGTGATGCAGCACAGTAGAGGTAAGTATTTCCCTCAGTTAAGAACCAAGGTATCAATCCAATAGGAGAAGAATGCACAAATCGCCAACACCTGCACAAACAATCAAACACTTGCACCCAACGCGATAAAGGGGTTGTCAATCCCTTCACGGTCAATTGCAAAAGTGAGATCTGATAGAGATAGATAAACAAAAGATAAAATATTTTTGGGTTTTTGGTATATAGATATGAAAATAAAAGATTGCAAAATAGTAGATCGGAAAGTAATATGATGGAAAATAGACCCGGGGGCCATAGGTTTCACTCGAGGCTTCTCTCATGAAGGCAAATAATACGGTGGGTGAACAAATTACTATCGAGCAATTGATAGAAAAGCGCAAAGTTATGACGATATCCAAGGCAATGATTATGCATATAGGCATCACGTCCGTGTCAAGTAGACCGACTCCTTCCTGCATCTACTACTATTACTCCACACATCGACCGCTATCCAGCATGCATCTAGAGTATTAAGTTCATAAAGAACGGAGTAACGGCTTAAGTAAGATGACATGATGTAGAGAAATTAACTCAAGCAATATGATGAAAACCCCATCATTTTATCCTCCATTGCAACAATGCAATACGTGTCTCGCTACCCCTACTTTGTCACTGGGTGAAATCACGCAAGATTGAACCCAAAGCTAAGCACCTCTCCCATTGCAAGAAAAACCAATCTAGTTAGCCAAACCAAACCGATAATTCAAAGAGAAATTCAAAGATATTAAATCATGCATAAAAGAATTCAGAGAAGACTCAAATAATATTCATAGATAAGCTGATCATAAATCCACAATTCATCGGATCTCAACAAATACACCGCAAAAGAAGATTACATCGGATAGATCTCCAAGAACATCAAGGAGAATGTTGTATTGAGAATCAAAGAGAGAGAAGAATCCATCTAGCTACTAGCTATGGACCCGTAGGTCTGAGGTAAACTACTCACACGTCATCGGAAGGGCAATGGAGTTGATGTAGAAGCCCTCCGTTATCGATTCCCCCTCCGGCGGGATGCCGGAAAAGGCCCCAAGATGGGATCTCACGGGAACAGAAGGTTGCGGCGGTGGAAACGTGTTTTTGTGGATGCCTCTGGTGGTTCTGGAATATATGTGAATATATAGGAGGAAGACCTAGGTCAGGAGGTCACCGAGGGGCCCACAAGGCTGGGGGCGTCCCCCCCCCCCTAGGGCGCGCCCTCCACCCTTGTCGCCGCCTCGTGGCTCTTCTGACTTGGACTCCAAGTCCCCTGGGTGTCTTCTGGTCCAAGAAAAATCATCGTGAAGTTTTATTCCGTTTGGTATTCCTTTTCTGCGAGGCTCAAAAACAAGGAAAAAACATAAACTAGCACTGGGCTCTAGGTTAATAGGTTAGTCCCAAAAATAATATAAAATAGCATATAAATGCATATAAAACATCCAAAACAAATAATATAATAGCACAGAACAATCAAAAATATAGATACGTTGGAGACGTATCAAGCATCCCCAAGCTTAATTCATGCTCGTCCTCGAGTAGGTAAATGATAAAATAGAATTTTTGATGTGGAATGCTACCTAACATACTTATCCATGTAATTTTCTTTAGTGTGGCATGAATGTTCACATCGATAAGATTCAAAACAAAAGTTTAATATTGACAAAAAAATAATAATACTTCAAGCATACTAATAAAGCAATCATGTCTTCTCAAAATAACATGGCCAAAGAAAGTTATCCCTACAAAATCATATAGTCTGGCTATGCTCCTTCTTCGTCACACAAAGTACTCAAATCATGCACAACCCCGATGACAAGCCAAGCAATTGTTTCATACTTTTGATGTTCTCAAACCTTTTCAACTTTCATGCAATACATGAGCGTGAGCCATGGACATAGCACTATAAGTGGAATAGAATATGGTGGTTGTGGAGAAGACAAAAAAGAAGGAGATAGTCTCACATCAACTAGGCGTATCAACAAGCTATGGAGATGCCCATCAATAGATATCAATGTGAGTGAGTAGGGATTGCCATGCAACAGATGCACTAGAGCTATAAGTTTATGAAAGCTCAAAAAGAAACTAAGTGGGTGTGCATCCAACTTGCTTGCTCACGAAGACCTAGGGCAATTTGAGGAAGCCCATCGTTGGAATATACAAGCCAAGTTCAATAATGAAAAATTCCCACTAGTATATGAAAGTGACAACATAGGAGACTCTCTATCATGAAGATCATGATGCTACTTTGAAGCACAAGTGTGGAAAAAGGATAGTAACATTGCCCCTTCTCTCTTTTCTCTCATTTTTTTTGGTGGGCTTCTTTGGCCTCTTTTATTTTATTTGTGGGCTTCGTTGGCCTCTTTTATTTTTTCCTCACATGGGACAATGCTCTAATAATGAAGATCATCACACTTTTATTTACTTACAACTCAAGAATTACAACTCTATACTTAGAACAAAATATGACTCTATATGAATGCCTCCGGCGGTGTACCGGGATGTGCAAGGACTCAAGAGTGACATGTATAAAAATTATGAACGGTGGCTTTGCCACAAATACCATGTCAACTACATGATCATGCAAAGCAATATGACAATGATGGAACGTGTCATAATAAAACGGAACGGTGGAAAGTTGCATGGCAATATATCTCGGAATAGCTATGGAAATGCCATAATAGGTAGGTATGGTGGCTGTTTTGAGGAAGGTAAAAGGTAGGTGTATGGCATCGGCGAAAGTTGCGCGGTACTAGAGAGGCTAGCAAAGGTGGAAGGGTGAGAGTGCGTATAATCCATGGACTCAACATTAGTCATAAAGAACTCACATACTTATTGCAAAAATCTATTAGTCATCGAAACGAAGTACTACGCGCATGCTCCTAGGGGTATAGATTGGTAGGAAAAGACCATCACTCGTCCCCGACCGCCACTCATAAGGAAGACAATCAATAAATACCTCATGCTCCAACTTCGTTACATAACGGTTCACCACACGTGCATGCTACGGGAATCACAAACTTTAACACAAGTATTTCTACAATCCACAATTACTCACTAGCATGACTCTAATATCTCCATCTTTATATCTCAAAACAATCATAAGGAATCAAACTTCAAATAGTATTCAATGCACTTTATATGAAAGTTTTTATTATATCCCTCTTGGATGCCTATCATATTAGGACTAAATTTATAACCAAAGAAAATTACCATGCTGTTTAGAAAGACTCTCAAAATAATATAAATGAAGCATGAGAGTTCAATAATTTCTATAAAATAAAACCACCGCCGTGCTCTAAAAAGATATTAGTGAAGCACTAGAGCAAAATTGCCTAGCTCAAAAGATATAAGTGAAGCACATAGAGTATTCTAATAAATCACGATTCATGCGTGTCCCTCTCAAAAGGTGTGTACAGCAAGGAAGATTGTGGCAAACTAAAAAGCAAAGACTCATATCATACAAGACGCTCCAAGCAAAACACATATCATGTGGTGAATAAAAATATAGCCTCAAGTAAATTTACCGATAGACGAAGACGAAAGAGGGGATGCCCTCCTGGGCATCCCCAAGCTTAGGCTCTTGGTTGTCCTTGAATATTACCTTGCGGTGACTTGGGCATCCCCAAGCTTAGGCTCTTGCCACTCTTTATTCCATAGTCCATCAAATCTTTACCCAAAACTTGAAAACTTCACAACACAAAACTCAACAGAAAACTCGTGAGATCCGTTAGTACAAGAAAATAAAATCACCACTTTTGGTACTGTTGTGAACTCATTATTTATTTATATTGGTGTAATATCTACTGTATTCCAACTTCTCCATGGTTCATACCCCCCGATACTACCCATAGATTCATCAAAATAAGCAAACAACACAAAAAAAAACAGAATCTGTCAAAAACAGAAAAGTCTGCGAAGATCCGAATTGTTCTAGTACTTCTGTAACTCCAAACATTCTGAAAAACTAGGACAAAAGAGGCAATTTGTATATAAATCTCTAGTAAACAATTCAGGGTTTTTCAATGCTCCAGACAATTATTAAAATTCTGTGACTGGACGCAAAAGTTTCTGTTTTTCAGCAAGATCAAATCAACTATCACCGTAAGCCATCCCAAAGGTCTTACTTGGCACAAACACTAATTAAAACACCAAAACAAATCTAACCAGAGGCTAGATGAAAAATTTATTGAAAAATAGAAACAAAAATAAAATTGGGTTGCCTCCCAACAAGCGCTATTGTTTAACGCCCGTAGCTAGGCATAAAAACACATAGATCTAGGTATTGTCATCTTTGGTATGCAACTCCTCAATTGCACACTTGTAACCCTTAGGAGATTATTTGGTTTTATCAATGATCAAACTCCTAGGCAAAAAATCAAGAAATTCTCTAGTGGAAATTGGTTCCTTAATAATCTCAAAAAGGTTAGGGTGAACATTTATCATTTTAAGATCTTCGTTTCCTTTACTAGAAGATTCACCCTTATTCTTAGGAACATAAATAAACTTCGTAGCCTTAGTAGGAGGAAAATTTTGAGTAGTTTTAATGGAGGAAAAGGCGGAACCCAAGTTGGTAATAATATCTTCTAGTTTGCCAATTCTAGTAGAATCTTGATCTATCTTCTCATTAACTAGAGGTTCCTTTTCCCTGAGATTCTTTAAAGTAACTCATACCTTAGATCCATATTGAGTAATTTGATTATGAATCTTTTTATCCAAGTTTTCAATTAACTCGACAGTAGCAATTTTATTCTCAATAATATCAAGCCTTTGCATCACATGTTCCAAGGTTAAAACAGTTTTATTGACCATAAGAGGTGGTGGACCTAACAAATCTATCATAACATTATACGCATCAAAAGTATGGCTCCCCAAGAAATTTCCCCCAGTAATTGTGTCTAAAACATATCTATTCCAAGGAGTAATGCCCACATAAAAATAGCGAAGAAGAACGGTAGTAGATTGTGATAACCCACAAGTATAGGGGATCACAACAGTTTTCGAGGGTAGAGTATTCAACCCAATTTTATTGATTCGACACAAGGGGAGCCAAAGAATATTTGCAAGTATTAGCAGCTGAGTTGTCAATTCAACCACACCTGGAGATTAATTATCTGCAGCAAAGTGATCAGTAGCAAAGTAGTATGATAGTTTTGATAGTAGTAGCAACAGCAATAGTAACGGTAACAGTAATAGCAATGATTTTGTAGCAAGTGCAAGAGTAACAATAGCAGTGGTAACTTAGCAAGAATAATATGAGAGAAATTTGTAGGCATTGGATCGGTGAATTCGTTGGATGATATTCATCATATAACAGTCATAACCTAGGGCGATACGGCACTAGCTCCAGTTCATAAATATAATGTAGGCATGTATTCCGTAAATAGTCATACGTGCTTATGGAAAGAACTTGCATGACATCTTTTGTCCTACCCTCCCGTGGCAGCGCGGTCCTATTGGAAACTAAGGGATATTAATTCCTCCTTTTAATAGAGAACCGGAACAAAGCGTTAACACATAGTGAATACATGAACTCCTCAAACTACGGTCATCACCGGGAAGTGTCCCGACTATTGTCACTCCGGGGTTGCCGGATCATAACACGTAGTAGGTGACTATAACTTGCAAGATCGGATCTAGAACATAGATATAATGGTGATAACATAAACGATTCAGATCTGAAATCATGGCACCCGGGCCCAAGGTGAAAAGCATTAAGCATGGCAAAGTCATAGCAACATCAATCTCAGGACATAATGGATACTAGGGATCAAGCCCAAACAAAACTAACTCGATTACATGATGAATCTCATCCAACTCCTCACCGACCAGCGAGCCTACGAAGGAATTACTCACTCTCGGTGGGGAGCATCATGGAATTGGTGATGGAGAAGGGTTGGTGATGACGAAGATCGAAGATCCCCCTCTCCGGAGCTCCAAATGGACTCCAGATCTGGCCTCCCGATGAAGAACAGTAGGTGGCGGCGGCTGATATGTCTCCAACGTATCTATAATTTTTTATTGTTCCATGCTATTATCTTATCATTCTTGGATGTTTTACAATCATTTTATAGCAACTTTATATCATTTTTTGGGATTAACCTATTGACATAGTGCCCAGTGCCAGTTGCTGTTTTCTCCTTGTTTTTTACTTCGCAGGAAATCACTACCAAACGGAGTCCAAACGCAGCGAAACTTTTTTGGAGATTTTTTTTGGACCAGAAGACATCCAGTAGGCAAAAGAAGTACCGAAGAGGGGGCCCGAGGTGAGCACAAGACACCAGGGTGCGCCTGGGCCCCTAGGCGCGCCCTGATGGGTTGTGCCCACCTCGGTGACCTCCCGCACCGCCTCTTTGCTCTATAAATACCCCAATATTCCAGAAACCCTAGGGGAGTTGACGAAAATCAATTCCAGCCGCCGCAAGTTCCAGAAACCACAGACCCAATCTAGACACCATCACGGAGGGGTTCATCATCCTCATTGGTGCCTCTCCAATGATGCGTGAGTAGTTCATTGTAGACCTACGGGTCCGTAGTTAGTAGCTAGATGGCTTTCTCTCTCTCTTTTGATTCTCAATACAACGGTCTCTCAGAGATCTATTTAATGTAACTCTTTTTTGCGGTGTGTTTGTTGGGATCCGATGAACTTTGAGTTTATGATCAGATCTATGTTTTTATCCATGAAAGTTATTTGAGTCTTTTGATCTCTTATATGCATGATTACTTATAGCCTCGTATTTCTTCTCCGATATTTGGGTTTTGTTTGGCCAACTTGATCTATTTATCTTGCAATGGGAAGAGGTGCTTTGTGATGGGTTCGATCTTACGGTGCTTGATCCCAGTGACAGAAGGGGAAACGACACGTATGTATCGTTGCTATTAAGGATAACAAGATGAGGTCTATTTCTACATAAATAGATCTTGTCTACATCATGTCATCATTCTTATTGCATTACTCCATTTCTCCATGAACTTAATACACTAGATGCATGCTGGATAGCGGTCGATGTGTGGAGTAATAGTAGTAGATGCAGGCAGGAGTCGGTCTACTAATCTTGGACGTGATGCCTATATAATGATCATTGCCTGGATATCGTCATGATTATTTGAAGTTCTATCAATTGCCCAACAGTAATTTGTTTACCCACCGTTTGCTATTTTTCTCGAGAGAAGCCACTAGTGAAACCTACGGCCCCCGGGTCTCTTCTTTAATATATTTGCCTTCGCGATCTATTTTTATTTGCTTTTATTTTCAGATCTATTAATCCAAAAATACCTTGCTGCAATTTTTACTTATTTATTTTCTCTCGCATTCCCGCGAGATCTATTTGTCCAATCTACTACAATTTTACCTATCCTTTTACCTGTGAGGGATTGACAACCCCTCTCTTACGACGGGTTGCAAGCATTTGTTCTTTGTGTGCAGGAGCTATTTATGTGGTGTTGCGTGGTTCTCCTACTGGTTTGATAACCTTGGTCTCATCACTGAGGGAAATACCTACCGTTGTTGTGCTGCATCATCCCTTCCTCTTTGGGGAAATACTGACGTAGTTCAAGCAAACATCAGCGGCTCCGTCTCGTGAAATGCGATAATTCGTTCTCCCTAATTTTTCTCTCCGAAAATATGACTTTATAGCATCAGGGTTGGAGTCTGCGGGGCCACCAGGTGGGGGCAACCCACCTGGGCACACCTGGAGGGGGGCTCACCCTGGTGGGTTGTGCCCACCCAGGTGCCCCCCTCCTGTGGTTCTTGGCTCCAGAAATTCTCTTTTATTATATAAAAAATCCTCGCGAAGCTTCGTTCCAATCCGAGAACTTTTATTTCTGCACAAAAACAACACCATGGTAGTTCTGCTGAAAACAGCGTCAGTCCGGGTTAGTTTCATTCAAATTGTGCAAATTAGAGTCCAAAACAAGAGGAAAAACGTTAGGAAAAGTAGATACGACGGAGACGCATCAACTCCCCCAAGCTCCTCAAGCAATTCAGTTGATAAACTGAAAGTGAAAAAGAAAAACTTTTACGAACTCTTTTCTTCTTGTTTACATAAATAAGCTTAAGTAGCACCCAGGTTTTCAGCAAAGGTTATAACTAACCATGTTGACAATAACTCTTAAAAATTATATTAACTCATATCAATGGCATAATCAACTAGCGAGCAATAATAAGATATCTCAAACAACAACACTTTGTCAAAGCAACCACGATATAATATGACAATAGTGGTATCTCGCTAGCCCTTTCTGAGACCGCAAAACATAAATGTAGAGCACCTCCAAAGTTCAAGCAGCGACTAAACATTGTAATTCATGGTAGAAAAGATCCATTCATGATGCACCCAACATTAGCTATACACAATGCATGAGGATGACAATAGTGCTCTTAGGTTCTGGCGCTTATTTGAGAAGGTGATGACACAACATAAAAGTAAATAGGTAGTCCCTTCGCAGAGGGAAGCAGTGATTTGCAGAGGTGCCAGAGCTCAAGTTTTAAAACAGAGGTATATGAAATTTTGATAAATGCACCCTTCTTATTTACTTCGCGACCATTAGTTATCGGTATCTTCCATGCTAAACACATTAGTGGTGGTTCCCAAGCGATAAAAGTAAAGGTTTACTCCCCCTCCACCAACAATCACACTCCACGGCTTGTCCGAAACAACGGGTGCCGTCCATACCAACAACAGTCCTGGGGGAGTTTTGTTTAATTATTTGCAATTTGAATTCGAGACTGGGAATCCCTCTTAACATGGAAGATACTGACTACCTCCTGTCGCTCTATGAACAATCTAGGCACACAAAAAAGGATATTTATTTGAAGTTTTTAGAGGTGGCACATGCAAATTTACTTAGGACAGCAGGGTAATACCGCATATATGTAGGTATGGTGGACTCATCTGGAATAACTTGGGTTTCAGGGTTTTGATGCACAAGCAGAATTCCCACTTAGTACAGGCGAAGGCTAGCAATTAGGTTGAGAAGCGGCCAGCTAGAGAGCGAAAACGGTCATGAACATGCATTATGCATAAGTAACATTGGATACTAGCATGAGTAGGATATGAACACCATGAACATAAATATCATAGAGGCTATGTTGGTTTTGATTCAACTACATGCATGAACATGTGCCAAGTCAAGCCACTCGAACATTCAGAGGAGGATACCATATCATCATACTACATCATAATTATTTTAACGCAATGTTGACATCCAAGATAAATCATTATCCACTCCTAGCTACTTAAGCATGGCATGAGAAACTATAATCTCTAAGGGTCATTGCAAACATGTTTGATCATAATGAGCTGAATCATGGATACTAGGTTAAACATATTTGCAAAAACAGAACAAGTTGAGTTCATACCCGTCTCTCTGCCACAGCCAGTTCATCAAATATCGTCATTATTGCCTTTCACTTGCACGACCGAACGATAAGAAAATAATAATAGTGCAAGAGTGCCGTGGACTAAGCTGGAATCTACAAACATTTTATTCAAAAAGAAGAAAACAAGGTAATATGGGCTCTCTGTTAGATCAACAACAATGCATATGAGAGCCACTCAACATTTTCATCGTGGTCTTCTCCTCGGTAAGACTCAAATAACAGAAAAGAAATTCAGAGAAACACACTGAAATATTTTTGGAGTTTTTGGTTTTCTTGAAGGAAGCAAAATAAAAAGAAGAGAAGAGCAAAAACGAGAAAAACTATTTACACGGGAAAGCTCCCAACAAGCAAAAGAAGAACAAGGAAATCTTTTTGGGTTCTCTTTTTAAATACTACAGCTGATTATACTAGAAAGAAAAATCAAAAAGGAGGAAATAATTTTGTATTTTCTCAAAGTTTTTTTTTAAACACACAAGAAGAAGGCGAGAAAATAAATCTAGCATGGATAATACAATGAAAAAGTGTGGACACCGACAACTGGAATGAAATGTGTGAACATGAAAGTAATGTCGGTGGAAATACGTACTCCCCCAAGCTTAGGCTTTTGGCCTAACTTGGTAATCACCACTCGAAGAAGCCATGGGGTCCTATGTTGAAGTGCTGGGGAGCGGGCACCTGAGGGTCCCATTGCTGAGGCTCCTCCTATCCCGCAGCCAGGTTGTTTCGGTAGGCGACAATGGCCCCAGGCATAATCATGTATCCGCCCCTGGCAATAGGATCAAACAAAACAGGTGCAGGCAAAGGAATAACATCACGGGTAATCTCGCTGAAGACCAAGTTATATGGAACATCCATAGTGGTGTTCTCGCTATCAATAAACTGGTGGTGTGCCATAGCCTAATGATCTAAATAAACCTTGGGCAAATGATAATCATGCTGGCGTATCTGAATGTTAAAGTGACTCGCCAAGCGAGTAGCATAAATACGACCATGTATCTTACCCTTGGATCTGTTAATGTGGAGGCCACGTGCCACAATAGCTCCCAAGCTATAAGTGTTGTTGCCGTAAAGTGCACGACGTAAAACAACAAAGTCTGGGGCACTGAGTGCACCTACCTTCTCTCTAGCAAGCAAACACTTCGTAATGAATAGAGCAAAATAATGTACAGCCGGAAAGTGTAAGCTGGTGGCCGTGACACCCGATACCCCTCTCTCATCCCCCACTATCAGAGTACGGTAAAAACCATCAAACTCCACGGGCCTAGGCTCTACTAAACCAGCATCAGAAGGGAGCAAGCATATGTCATGAAATTCAGTAAGCGGTATCTGATGGGGTTCAGCATATAAGTTAAACTGAACCTCAGGAGGATTATTCCTACTCAAGAAATGAAAACTTTGCACAAAAAAATTTGTGAGGAGATGATACTGTTCACATTCAGCTGCGATGAAGTCGGTGAGGCCGACATTAACAGCATATTGTGCAAACTCTTGAAGGATTCTGGCCCCTTCCATGAATGGGTTATGCGGCCATTCGCACGGCCGTACCTCCGCCATTCTCCGGGTGTGGAGGTCACTGTCAGATGACTCCCCAATAACTCCCTTGGAGTTCATCTTGGAAGCAAACTTCCTAAAGATACTCATCTTTTTCCTATGAACAAAATTCTGAAATTTTTAGTCCACAAAAATTTTCTCAACAAAACTTCACAAGATTGGTAGCAACTACTCATAGGGATGCATAGAGGCCATATCGAGCATTCAAACTACTTAGAACTCCCCCGAAACATGCAAGCTCATCTACAGCAGCACCAAGAGTCACTAATTATTCTAAATATAAACCACTAAAGCAAAAACTAATTGGACCAATGGAGGAGGCACATACCAAGCAACAATCCCCCGAAACAGTTTCGGAAACAGAGCTTCGAGCAAAGAGATCGAAATTCGTGGGTTTGAGAGCAAGAACATGAGAGAGAGAGCAATGGTGAATTTTTTTTGGAGGTAGGTGATGATATGGAGTGAAAAGATAAGTGAGAGGGCCCACGTGGGGACCACAACCCACCAGGGCGCGCCCAGGTGGGTTGTGCCCACCTGGAGTACCTCCCTCTGATGTTATTTGCACTAAAAACTCTTAAATATTTAGAAAAAAAATTGTATTAAATTTTCAGAGCATTCTGAGAACTTTTATTTTTGGGCCATTTTTTTATTGCACGGAAAACTCAGAAAACAGGCAAGGCATGGCATTTTATTTTATTTAACTAATAAAAACAGAAAACAAAAGGTAGGGACATAAGGTAGTGCTCACTGAATTCATCAACTTCATACCTCTCAAAAATGATTTATTAATAAGTTTGATCAAGTCTTATTAACAACCACTTCCGATTAGCATGAAACCGAAGAACTTTCGTAAAACACTAAGTTACCTCAATGGGGATATGGATGTCCCCAACAATAAGCATTTCATATTTCTTTTTGGCAGTAGGTAGAGGTAGTTGAAAACTTCCAATAGTGATTGTAGGAGATTTTTCAATAACATTAATACCATTCACTTGGAATTATTTCTTCGGAAAGTGCACCGTATGTTCATTACCATTGATATGAAAAGTGACCTTGCTTTTATTGCAATCAATAACAGCCCCTACAGTATTCAAGAAGGGTCTACCGAGGATGATCGACATGTTGTCGTCCTCGGGCATCTCAAGTATAACAAAGTCAGTTAAGATAGTAACACTAGCAACAACAATGGGCACATCCTCACAAATACCGATAGGTATGGTAGTTGATTTCTCAGCCATTTGCAAAGATATTTCAGTAGGTGTGAGTTTATTCAAATCAAGTCTTTTATATAAAGAGAAAGGCATAACACTAACACCTGCTCCTAAATCACATAAAGTAGTTTTCACATAATTTCTTTTGATGGAGCAAGGTATAGTTGGTATTCCCGGATCTCCAAGTGTTTTAGGTACTCCAACCTTAAAATTATAATTAGCAAGCATGGCGGAGATTTCAGCTTCCGGTATTTTTCTCTTATTGGTGATGATATCTTTCATGTACTTTGCATAAGGAGGCATTTTTAAGATATCAGTCAAGCGAGTACGCAAAAACACTAGCCTCAGCATTTCAGCAAAGCGTTCAAATTCTTCATC
The DNA here is from genome assembly GCA_011799875.1 of Thinopyrum elongatum. NCBI lineage: Eukaryota > Viridiplantae > Streptophyta > Magnoliopsida > Poales > Poaceae > Thinopyrum > Thinopyrum elongatum. The sequence continues at coordinate 658,772,272 of CM022298.1, forward strand.
ATCTTTCTTTTTGGTTGACTTAGGTGGAAAGGCATAGGTTTTTGAACCCACGGTTCTCTTTCCTTACCATGTTTTCTAGCAACAAAGTCTCTTTTATCATATCTTTTATTCTTGGGTTGTGGGTTATCAAGATCAACTGCTGGTTCTATTTCAGCATCATTGTCTGGTTCTTTATTATTTGTTGGAGTGTCTTCATGAACCTCATCATTATATTTTTCATTATCAGAAGGTGAGTGTTCATTACCAGATTGAGTTTCAGCATTAGAGATAGAGACTTCATTATCATTATCAGGAGGTTTTTCAACTTCAGGTTCACTAGAGGCATGCAAAGTCCTATCATTTTTCTTCTTCTTTTTCTTTTTAGAAGGACTAGGTACATCAGTGTTAACTCTTTGAGAGTCTTGTTCAATTCTTTTTGGGTGTCCCTCAGGATAAAGTGGTTCCTGAGTCATTCTACCTCCTCTAGTCATTACTCTAACAGCATGATCATTGATATTATTATTTATTTCATCAAGCAACTCTCTTTGAGATTTAGCAACTTGTTCTAATTGAGTTTGAACCATAGAAGCATGCTTTCCTACACCTCTAACATCATTTGAGATTCTAAATAACAAGTCACTCAAGCGAGCAATCATATCAGAATTGTATTTCAATTGTTTCATAACATTTGCATTGAAGTGATCTTGCTTTCTAATGTAATTATCAAACTCATAAAGGCATTGACTAAGATGTTTATTATAAGGAATATCACCTTCATCAAACTTTAGTAAAGAATTTACCTCTACCACCTTAGGTGGTGGTGGTGTTTCAAGCCCATGTATTTCTTTGATAGGTGGTAAATTTTTAACATCCTCTGCTTTAATACCTTTTTCCTTCATGGATTTCTTTGCCTCTTGCATATCTTCAGGACTGAGATATAAGATACCCCTCTTCTTTGGAGTAGGTTTAAGTGGTGGTTCAGGAAGGATCCAATCATCATAATTTTTCAATATGTTATTAAATAATTCTTCAGCTTGTTCAACAGTTTGCTCCCTGAAAACACAACCAGCACAACTATCTAGGAAATCCCTAGAAGCATCGGTTAGTCCATTATAGAAGATATCAAGTATTTCATTTTTCTTAAGAGGATGATCAGGCAAAGCATTAAGCAATTGCAGAAGCCTCCCCCAAGCTTGTGGGAGACTCTCTTCTTTAATTTGCGCAAAGTTAAATATTTCCTGTAAGGCAGCTTGTTTCTTATGAGCAGGAAAATATTTTTCAGAGAAGTAGTAAATCATATCCTGGGGACTACGCACACAACCAGGAGCAAGAGTATTATACCAAGCCTTAGCATCACCCTTTAATGAGAACAGAAATAATTTGAGAATATAATAATAGCGAATCTTCTCATCATGAGCAAAAAGGGTGGCTATATCATTCAACTTAGTAAGATGTGCCACAACAGTTTCAGTTTCATAACCATGGAAAGGATCAGATTCAACCAAAGTAATTAACTCTGGGTCGACAGAGAATTCATAATCCTTATCATCAACAAAGATAGGTGAAGTAGCAAACTGAGGATCACATTTCATTTTAGCATTCAAAGTCTTTTCTTTATACTTGTATAATAATTTTTCCAGATCATCTCTATCCTTACAAGCAAGAATGTCCCTAGTTGTCTCCTCATCCATAACATAACCTTCCGGTACCTTTGGCAATTCATATCTAGGAGAACTAGGTCAAATAGGTGTTTCAAGATTTTCAGTTTCAAGCTCTTCATCAATTTCAACAATCTCATGCTGTCTTACTCTAGCAATTTGTTCATCAAGAAATTCACCTAGTGGCACATTATCATCAAGGAAGGTACTAGCGTCATCATGAGTAGCATTCATAGCAGAAGTAGCATCATCAATAACTTGCGACATATCAGAATTGATAGCATGTGGTGGTGTTGCAAGTCTACTTATAACAGAAGGTCAATCTAAAGTTGAGCTGGATGGCAGCTCCTTACCTCCCCTCGTCTTAGAGGGAAAAATCTTAGTCTTAGCATCCTTCAGATTCTTCACAGTGATAATTTGATAATAATCCCAAGTGACTCAACAAATATAGCTATGCTCCCCGGCAACGGCGCCAGAAAAAGGTCTTGATAACCAATAAGTATAGGGGATCACAATAGTTTTCAAGGGTAGAGTATTCAACCCAAATTTATTGATTCGACACAAGGGGAGCCAAAGAATATTTGCAAGTATTAGCAGCTGAGTTGTCAATTCAACCACACCTGGAGATTAATTATCTGCAGCAAAGTGATCAGTAGCAACGTAGTATGGTAGTTTTGATAGTAGTAGAAACAGCAATAGTAACGGTAACAGTAATAGCAATGATTTTGTAGCAAGTGCAAGAGTAACAATAGCAGTGGGAACTTAGCAAGAACAATATGAGAGAAATTCGTAGGCATTGGATCGGTGAATTCGATGGATGATATTCATCATATAACAGTCATAACCTAGGGCGATACGGCACTAGCTCCAGTTCATAAATATAATGTAGGCATGTATTCCGTAAATAGTCATACGTGCTTATGGAAAGAACTTGCATGACATCTTTTGTCCTACCCTCCCGTGGTAGCGGGGTCCTATTGGAAACTAAGGGATTTTAAGGCCTCCTTTTAATAGAGAACCGGAACAAAGCATTAACACACACTACAAGAAATATGTCAACTTGTGACCTTCTGTCAGTGACCCTAGAAGAATTGGTCATAAATCTACGACCATTTGAGACCAATTGGTCAAGAGTTGTTCGGGGGGCTCCAAACCCTAAACCATAACGACCATTTTGGTCAGAAAGGTCGTAATTTCCTTACACGAAATGGTCGTAAAGCAAACAACACTGGTCCGCTGCCTTATTTCTAGCTGATAACGACCAATATAAATGGTCATAGCCTTGTAAATTGTGGTGCATTGCTATGACTAGGAGCCACCTCATTAGTTTTGCCTATGTGTCATCTCTATGTGTCAATTTTTGCCCTAGGTTGTGAAGCAGCCTATATTTCTGTCATTCCCAAAATTCCCAAAAAAATTGGGCATTCTTTACTATCCAAATCATTGCCACATGACAATATTCAGCTCCATTTGCCTGGTAACTCTTCCTCAGCAAATTTCCAAAGTTTCTGTTTAGCTAGAACCATTGTGAAGGAAGTACTAGCTAGGCATATCCTCATGAGCTGAATTTTTGCCACATCTTCTATATTCCAAAATCATAGCTCTCCACAAAATTTGAGCCCTATCTAACAATCCATGTGAGCTCACCATCCAATCTTTGTTTCTGGTAATATTTTCAGTTTGTGAATCAAGTATATTTTATGTTAATTTATAATTGCTAAAAATTTACCACGACATGACCCTGCCCATAGAACCTCCCTCCACCAAATTTTAGCTCATTTATTCTAGCCAATTTCCCTCAACATGTTTCCCAATTTTCTGTTCAGTGGAGAGCACTGTGAAGAAAGTACCATTTTCATTTATCCACATGGTATGAAATTTTTAAAGTGCCTTCATATGCCCAAATTATCATCCTCCTCCAAAATTCATATCAATCCATTCATTCATTTGAGTCCAGCTTCAACATTCATATTTCTATCCAGTGTGGTACTTTGCAAAGCAAGTGACACCTAGGCTCCTCCATTTGAGCTGCAAATCTTCCAAGACAGTGTCCTTAGTAGATGATTATCCTCGGCCAAAACTCAGGCCCATTGGCCATGTGCATTTTCCCCACCACTAATCAAACACTTGGCTGCTAATTCATGTTTGAGATCAGTTCAGTCTCCTCGTGAGATTCTTTTATTGCCTTCTTCTTCCTGACACCTATCGGGGGAGTACCTAACCCATTAGACATGCCTAGGCCGCCCAGAACGTGTGGCAACGCCACGGTCATGCGGTGACCACGCGGCAGGCATGCGAGTTTACGCGCTCTGGAATTGGGGCCCTCGGCCACCGTCCAAACCTTGACGTATCATCACCAAACCATGTATTTATGATTAAATAGATACTTATGTACCTAGAAATAATTTTTGGAAAAAATAAAGAGCAAACTATAAGGCAGGTGCAGTTCAAATTTGACCCGCTTCCTACTGAATCGGCGAAAATTTGTCTTTTTTTACGAGAGGTGGATCAAAGCTTTTCACAGCCAACCATTTGGTCAATTGTGCATTAAATATGTCATAGTATTTTAGAAAATTGATTTGGTACAATTTTGCAACAAATATATGGTAGGTCCTTCATAAAAAAACTCATTTTGGGCACTCGAAAAATGGAAAATGAATTCTTTGTCCAAACAAAATGAAAACTTCCTTAGGCAACATTGTTTGCCATTCCAATATTCACCCTTGTGCACAATATTATATTATTTAAACAAACTATGCCATGAATGTGGCCATAAGATTGAGCATTTGGTTTGAAAGCCACGAATCTTCACACATGATAGCTCATTTATGAGAACACTTTTTAAAAATAATTGCCGTATTACAAGTTTATTATTTTTCCTGGTAACTTGGTCACATATAATGACACAATGCGAAGGTTTTCCAATTTTTTTATTTTTTTTTATTTTTTATGCCTGTTTCAAAATGCGGTCAAAACGGCAGGAATGACTGTTCCTAGCTAGTGGTTGAATCTTGAATTTTTTTTTTTGGTGTTTCTATGATTAAATAGATAGTTAGGTACCTAGAAATGATTTTTGGAAAAAATAAAGAGCAAACTATGAGGCAGGTACAGTTCAAATTTGACCCGCTTCCTACTGAATCGGCGGAAATTTTCCTTTTTCATGAGAGGTGGATCAAAGCTTTTCACACCCAACCATTTGGTCAATTGTGCATTAAATATGTCCTAGTATTTTAGAAAATTGATTTGGTACAATTTTGCAACAAATATTTGGTAGGTCCTTCACAAAAAAAGCTCATTTTGGGCACTCAAAAAATGGAAAATGATTTTTTCGTGCAAAGAAAATGAAAACTTCCATAGGCAACATTGTTTGTCATTCCAATATGCACCCTTGTGCACAATATGAGATCATTTGAATAAACTATGCCATGAATGTGGCCATGAGATTGATCATCTCGCTTGAAACCCATGAATCTTCACACATGATAGCTCATTTCTAAGAGCACTTTTTTAAAACAATTGTTGTATTACAAGTTTATTATTTTTCCTGATAACTTGGTCACATATAATGACACAATGCGAAGGTTTTACAATTTTTTGATTTTTTTTAATTTTTTATGCCCGTTTCAAAATGCGGTCAAAACAGCGGGAATGACCGTTCCTAGCTAGTGGTTTAATCTTAGAACTTTTTTGGTGTTTCTCTGATTAAATAGATACTTATGTACCTAGAAATGATTTTTGGAAAAAATAAAGAGCAAACTATGAGGCAGCTGCAGTTCAAATTTGACCCGCTTCCTACTGAATCGGCGGAAATTTGTCTTTTTCACGAGAGGTGGATCAAAGCTTTTGGCACTCAACCATTTGGTCAATTGTGCATTAAATATGTCATAGTATTTTAGAAAATTGATTTGGTACAATTTTGCAACAAATATTTGGTAGGTCCTTCACAAAAAAAAACATTTTTGGCTCTCGAATGGATAATGGATTTTTCATCCAAAGAAAATGAAAACTCCCTTAGGCAACTTTGTTTGCCATTCCAAGATGCACCCTTGTGCACGATATTAGATCATTTGAACAAACTATGCCATGAATGTGGCCATAAGATTGATCATTTGGCTTGAAAGCCATGGATCTTCACACATGATAGCTCATTTCTGAGAACACTTTTTAAAAATAATTGTCGTATTGCAAGTTTATTATTTTTCCTGGTAACTTGGTCACATATAATGACACAATGCTAAGGTTTTCCAATTTTTTGATTTTTTTTGAATTTTTCATGCCCATTTCAAAATGGGGTCAGAATGGTGGGCATGACCGTTCCTAGCTAGTGGTTGAATCTTGGAAAACTTTTGGTGTTTCTCTGATGAAATAGATACTTTTGTACCTAGAAATGAATTTTGGAAAAAAAAAAGAGCAAACGATGAGGCATCTGCAGTTCAAATATGATCCACTTCCAGCTGAATCGGCAGAAATTTGTCTTTTTGATGAGAGGTGGATCGACAGGTTTTGCCACACAACCATTTGGTTAATTGTACATAAAATATGGTCTAATATTTTCTAAAAATGGTGTGGTGCCATTTTGGAACAAAGATTTGGTAGGCCCTTCACAAAAAAACTCATTTTGGACACTCGAAAAATGGAAAATGGTTCTTTTGCGCAAAGGAAATGAAAACCCCCCAAATCAACATTGTTTGTTATCCCTAAATACACACATGTGCAAAATATTGGTTTATTTGAACAAACTATTAGAGATTAATATGTTAAATGTTTACCTTGAATTAGAGGGTAAAACTATATGCGGAACAAAAGGAAAGAAACAAAATTACATAAGCTTCTGATTGGTGGAATCAGCTATGGCATGGATCGATGACATGGCATCCATCCATCCATCCACATCCATCCGTCCGTCCATCCATCCTAGAGCTCTACTCTCTCTCTCTCTCTCTCTCTCTCTCTCTCTCTCTCTCTCTCTCAGCAACCCCCCTCTCTCGCGCACATGCAAACCCTAGCGCTCCTCGATCTAGATCCCACCTTCGCCACCCACCCCTCCCCTCGCCGCCACCCACCTCCACCGCCCACCCCTCCCCTCGCCACCGGTCTATAGCCATCTACACCCTCCCACGACCCATCCATCTCTCTCGCGAGCCTCTCTCTCTCTCCCGCACGATTGCTCGCCGCCACCGTCACCCACACCGGTCGTTTCCAGTGAGTTCCTGTGGTGTGCAGCGCCGCCAGCCCACCCGCATCAAGTTCCGACTGTGACGAGCTCGAGGAGCACCTCCGCTCCAAATCCACCACCGCCGCCACCAAATCCGCCGCAGAATCCACTCCCCTCTCAACCCCGCGCCCGTCCAACTCCATCTCCAACCCGCTCCTCCGCATCCTCTACCCGTCGTCCGACGCCGCGCCCTCCAAGGCCCAGCGCATCGGCCTCCACCCCACCCAGCCCTAGCCACACCCCCAAGCCCGGCCCCAACCCCATGGAGGTCGAATAGCAAGCTAGATCCAATTTATGGTCAAAGAAGAGGGAGAGGAACTGGATGGGGAACGGTGAGCATCCCCTAGCTAGCTCCTCCCGGCGACGGACAAGGGCGCTCCGGCGCTGCCCTGGGAGGAACGGTGAGCGTCCCTGAATCTTCTTGCTTCTCTCTGAAGAGAGATCGTGCTACCCAATTTCGGTCTGGTTTGCATTCCTTGGTGATTCTCTTCATCCCTTCGCCATTAGGAGGAACCCTAGTAGCTCACCATCACCTGAGGGGATTGGATTTCGGACCACCGACCCACTCCTCACGCTGGAAGACAAGGACCTGCTCCGAGAGATCCTCCTCCGCCTCCCTCCATAGCCACATTCATCCTCCCTCGTCTGAAGTACAAGGTAGTTTGTGGATTAGGATCAATCAAAGACTGAATGAAATATACTTATATGTCGAGGCTTGCTCTTGTTCAGTTTAAAGCACATATATTTCTGCTCGCAGAGGTCGTATATGTTTGTTGTGGCTGCTGACATGGTTGATGCTGGACTGAAATTAACCCGGGTTCCATCTTGTACATCGTGGCCTGTCAAGTGCACTTGTAGGATTCATATAGCTGTGCGATTTGCTGCTAGCTTATTTGTACTATTATTATTATGTCCTAATGTACTTAGCAGTTTAGATAGTGATGTTGCTGCTGCCTGTGAATTAGCAATGCTATATTCAACTGCTACTTGTAGGATTCATATATTCTGTAGTATATGATGATGAGCAAAGTGGAGTCTGTGTAGTGATTAGTATACACATGAACCTGATAAAATGGTCCTTGATATGATGGAATTACTAGCATTTGTGTGGGTTTACACTGATGTGCCTAAACTACTATGGTTGCCAAGCCAGCATCCATTGCATCAATCCTCATCAATTAATGGCCAATGTACACATAAACTCTATGGAACAATAGTGATAGTGATCCAGCACAATAGTTTACTTAATTTCTTTGCACTACCTTGTTGTTTGACCGCTATTTTTATGGTTTGGATGTATATACGAGATGGTGGGCTGTTGGATGTGGATTGTGAGTCCACGGCAAGACCGACCTCGAAACATCAAGGTATAGATATGGTGTGCTTATGCAAAAGCAGTTGATGTGCACTTATATCCATATTCACGTCTAAGATCGTCAACTGAGATGTTTCTGTTGTAAATGTTTCTGTTATGTGTTGCTTGCTCATTCATGCTTTGTTAGATCTTTTACTCGAATTAAGATATTTATTGTGGGCAAATGTCAAGTACATATTTGTTACTTTATATTCTAGTCCTATTTGTACATGCTTTCTGGCCAATGTTCTGTTAGCTAATTTGAAGATAGCAGTGAGTGCTAGTGCTTAATGTTTCTTTTCAAAACTTAAAGGGAGAAAAATAAAACACCTGTTGCCCATAATCATCCTTTTCTCCCTCGCAACTCCGTCATAATTTTAATTTTTTTTTGTCCCCATGTTATGGTTTGTATTCGAACAATGCTTGTTTTTGAGCTCCTGCCACTTTAAGCTATTGTAGACCTGTAGTTATATCTCAAGCATCTGGGCTTATATTACTTTGCTGGAACAATCGATTGCCAATTCTAGTTTCCATGATGGAATCTCAGTCTAGTGGTTCTGGTTGATGCAGGTGCACATTAATGTTGTTGAGGATGATGTCTTGTCTACAATAGTAGGCGACTAGATTCGGCAAGGTCAGTTATGTAATATAGTAGATATTACTTTTGTGAAAGCACCTCATGGGAAATATCATGGTTACATATTTGTGCCATATCCATTTGCGTGCAATACCCTGGACATTGTATCCTGATTCTGAGATGCTAATGAGGGGAGGTGGTTCTTTATTCCAGATTTTGTATGTTCTATTTTGATTTTGCATCCCTATCAATGACTCAAACATGTTGCTTTACCTACATATCTGAGGATATTAAACCACTACCATCTTATTGAATTATTTTCTGTGCTCAGTTGTATCTACAACCATTCTGGTATTGTTAGTTACGGGTTATTTGATTCTGTTCATATAGCTAATCAGCTACTGTTGTGCATAAAATTCCAGGATCTTTGCGTGTAAGTTCTGGCTGTAGTGTGCTCTCACGTTGTACATTCCCCTATGTTTAGTAAGATTAAATTGCTACTCTTAATGATGAATGGTTGAGTTTTTCAATTTGAAGCAGCACCTACTTTCTAGTCCTGTAGTGTTTAAAACTGATAATTATGATGCATTGGTCCATTTGGCCTTGTTTTTTAATGCATATATATGATGTAGTTGATAGGCCTTGAGCTCAACCTCTGAAGTTTATGTTCCCTGGTGTGTAGGTAACTTGTCATTTTTATTGGCAAGCCTGTAATGAATTTATTTGAATTTTGCTCCTATTGCCGTGTACAGTATGTAACAAACAGGTATATATTACTGAGGATGTATAATGTAGAAGTATAGAAACCATAAATTCAAGCTTCTGCTATAGCATGCTCAATATGTACTGTTATAGAATAGTGTTCTACAAAAGGTTGAAACAGCATGGTCTCGGTCATTTGTAGGAAGTAGAAACACTACGGCTGACATCTTTTACACCTCACTGTTTTATTCATTTTTTCTAATTTAATTTTGTGGATAGTAAATTTGCAATTGTACGCCCTTTGTAAAAAAATGCATTTTACGTTTCCATGCCCTGTAATGCTGAAGCACGTGTCTCTATGATATTCTGCACGACTGAAAGGCTGATATCTTGTATACATTTGGCTTTTGGCAGGTAATCCTTTTCCCTGCCATGTTCAGCTGCATCACTCTGATGCCCATGAAGGGTGATAGAAACCATCTTCCTGCCATCATGAAGGGCCACTTGAAGCTGTCAAATAGGCTGTGATTACACTTGTAGAGACTTGTAGAGCTTGTGGTTGTGATTACATTTGTAGAGCTTGTGGCTGTAGAGACTTACACTTGTATCTAAGTTATATGATGTAACAGAATTATTTTGGCTGTTATTTGAAGTATTATGTGTGCTTTCTGTCTGTTCTGATTTGAATATTGGTTATTTATTTATCGGTGAATTGAAAACATGGACCCACATACTAGAACCTGGCAATCGGGACCCATTTGAGCACTGGACCCATCTTCTGAAAAAAAAACTGAAACGTTGAGCCAGAAAGGCCTCAGCCCAGAAACAAAAAGGCTAAAATATCGGGCCAGGCCCATGTAGCCGACCAGAATGCCAACAAAAATGATAATTAAAAAGGCTGAATTGTTGGGCTAGGCCCATGTAGAACAGCGAACTGGACCGGGTTGATTCTAATCAACGACCTTTTCATTTGGTCGCAATTTTGCCATGTCAGCTTGCCACGTCGGATCCGACGTGGCCTGGGCAGACAACCAGTGACCAAAGCAATTGGTCGTAGGATTAACGACCTTTTGTTTTGGTTGTTGCCTTGAACGACCTTATCACAAAGAAGGTTGTTAATTTCCATTAAAGACGGTCAGCTTTTGACCATCTGTTTTTCGTCACAAAAAGGTCGCAAATGAAAAACAATGACCATTCAGCGACCAATAGTGATGGTCGCAAGTTGACATATTTCTTATAGTGACATAGTGAATACATGAACTCCTCAAACTACGATCATCACCGGGAAGTGTCCCGACTATTGTCACTCTGGGGTTGCCGGATCATAACACGTAGTAGGTGACTATAACTTGCAAGATCGGATCTAGAACATAGATATAATGGTGATAACATAAATGATTCAGATCTGAAACCATGGCACCCGGGCCCAAGGTGACAAGCATTAAGCATGGCAAAGTCATAGCAACATCAATCTCAGAACATAATGGATACTAGGGATCAAGCCCTAACAAAACTAACTTGATTACATGATGAATCTCATCCAACTCCTCACCGACCAGCGAGCCTACGAAGGAATTACTCACTCCTGGTGGGGAGCATCATGGAATTGGCGATGGAGAAGGGTTTGTGATGACGAAGATCGAAGATCCCCCTCTCCGGAGCCCCAAACGGACTCCAGATCTGGCCTCCCGGTGAAGAACATGAGGTGGCGGCGGCTCTGTCTCGTGAAACGCAATAATTCTTTCTCCCTGATTTTTTTTCTCCGAAAATATGACTTTATAGCATTAGGGTTGGAGTCTGCGGGGCCACCAGGTGGGGACAACTCACCTGGGTGCGCCTGGAGGGGGGGCACACCCTGGTGGGTTGTGCCCACCCAGGTGCCCCCCTCCTGTGGTTCTTGGCTCCAGAAATTCTCTTTTATTATATAAAAAATCCTCGTGAAGTTTCGTTCCAATCCGAGAACTTTTATTTATGCACAAAAACAACACCATGGTAGTTCTGCTGAAAACAGCGTCAGTCCGGGTTAGTTTCATTCAAATCATGCAAAGTAGAGTCCAAAACAAGAGGAAAAGAACTAGGAAAAGTAGATACGACGGAGACGTATGAGATTGCTTTCGAGTAGATCTATTCTGAGCATTGCAAATTCTATACCAAGTATCCTTTAAATTTCCTCCCTCCCTTTGCTTAAAATTAAGGACTTCATTCTCGGGAGTGCTAACGATGATGGAAGGACTAGCCATGAGGCAAGGCAAGTGATCCAATGAACGAGCAAACAAAAAGGCAAACAAAAAAGACGAACGGAAGAAGGGCGAATAAAAAGGTAAATCTTTTCGAAAATCGTTTTAGAAGTGGGGGAGAGGAAAACGAGCGGCAAATGGTGAATAATATAATGCAAGAGATGAGAGTTTATGATGGGTACTTGGTAGGTCGTGACTTGGCGTAGATCTCCCCGGCAACGGCGCCAGAAATTCTTCCTGCTACTTCTTGAGCTTGCGTTGGTTTTTCCCTTGAAGAGGAAGGGGTGATGCAGCATAGTAGAGGTAAGTATTTCCCTCAGTTAAGAACCAAGGTATCAATCCAGTAGGAGAAGAACACACAAATCACCAACACCTGCACAAACAATCAAACACTTGCATCCAACGCGATAAAGGGGTTGTCAATCCCTTCACGGTCAATTGCAAAAGTGAGATCGTATAGAGATAGATAACCAAAAGATAAAATATTTTTGGGTTTTTGGTATATAGATCTAAAAATAAAAGATTGCAAAATAGTAGATTGGAAAGTAATATAATGGAAAATAGACCCGGGGGTCATAGGTTTCACTAGAGGCTTCTCTCATGAAGGCAAATAATACGGTGGGTGAACAAATTACTGTCGAGCAATTGATAGAAAAGCGCAAAGTTATGACGATATCCAAGGCAATGATTATGCATATAGGCATCACGTCCGTGTCAAGTAGACTGACTCCTACCTGCATCTACTACTATTACTCCACACATCGACCGCTATCCAGCATGCATCTAGAGTATTAAGTTCATAAAGAACGGAGTAATGACTTAAGTAAGATGACATGATGTAGAGGAATTAACTCAAGCAATATGATGAAAACCCCATCTTTTTATCCTCAATGGCAACAATGCAATACGTGTCTCGCTACCCCTACTTTGTCACTGGGTGAAATCACACAAGATTGAACCCAAAGCTAAGCACCTCTCCCATTGCAAGAAAAACCAATCTAGTTGGCCAAACCAAACCGATAATTCAAAGAGAAATACAAAGATATTAAATCATGCATAAAAGAATTCAGAGAAGATTCAAATAATATTCATAGATAAGCTGATCATAAATCCACAATTCATCGGATCTCAACAAACACACCGCAAAAGAAGATTACATCGGATAGCTCTCCAAGAACATCAAGGAGAACGTTGTATTGAGAATCAAAGAGAGAGAAGAAGCCATCTAGCTACTAGCTATGGACCGTAGGTCTGAGGTAAACTACTCACGCATCATCGAAAGGGCAATGGAGTTGATGTAGAAGCCCTCCGTGATCGATTCCCCCTCCGGCGGGATGCCGGAAAAGGCCCCAAGATGGGATCTCACGGGAATAGAAGGTTGCGGCGGTGGAAAAGTGTTTTTGTGGATGCCTCTGGTAAGTCTGGAATATATGTGAATATATAGGAGGAAGACCTAGGTCAGGAGGTCACCGAGGGGCCCACAAGGCAGGGGGCACGCCCTCCACCCTTGTCGCCGCCTTGTGGCTCTTCTGACTTGGACTCCAAGTCCCCTGGGTGTCTTCTGGTCCAAGAAAAATCATCGTGAAGTTTTATTCCGTTTGGACTCAGTTTGGTATTCCTTTTCTGCGAGGCTCAAAAACAAGTAAAAAACAGAAACTGGCACTGGGCTCTAGGTTAATAGGTTAGTCCCAAAAATAATATAAAATAACATATTAATGCATATTAAACATCCAAAACAGATAATATAATAGCATGGAACAATCAAAAATTATAGATACGTTGGAGACGTACCACACGCCATGTTTGGTTAGCGGTTGCCCTATCCAGCCTTTCGCAAATGTATGTACTCAGTTCCTTACTGTGGTTCCTCCAAGTGAAAATGTCGCCCTCGAAACCCAAATCATCCAGCTCACAGAACTCCAATGCCTCCCGGAACCCATCCATCATGCCCTGCGAGCGATCTGCTCCACCCACCTTCTCTATACCAAAGAGAATCTCAGTAAAGTCCCTAAGACACGGCCATGGCCGGTCCTATCGGTGCTGCTGTTTGAGGAGTCGAAGGGTTCTCCATGTTTCTTCCTTCCTCTCTGTGGCAGACTCCCCATATACACCTGTCAGATGCCAAACCGAGCCATCCTCCTCCCTTACGTCCACATCTACATGCCTCCTCCCATACGAATGAAGTGACACATCAAGACCTCGCCGCCAGAACATTGCAACTCCTCGACTTCTACCCACTGGATTCCAGGCACACATGTTAGCGAGCCCTAACTTCCATCGGAATCTGTCCAACTCCTTCTCTGTGAGCCGAGTCTCCGCCAAGAATAACACATTGGGATCCTCCACTCTCCCCAACTCGAGAAGAGATCGAACTACCGGGCCATTCCCAAGTCCCCGGCAGTTCCAACTAATGATTTTCATTGTGTCCGGCGGGGCTGCTCAGGCAGCCTGGCCGATATCTCTTCAGTAGTGTTGTTGACTTCCCCCTTCTCGCTTACAATTGCTGCCACTGCCTCCTCCATCAGCCTTCCCCTCTATGCGTCCTCCTCCACCCCTGCATCTTCCTCCTCATGGCTCCTTTTATGACCCCTTATTTTCTCCATAATTTGCCCTGACTCCCTCCTTTTATCCTCTCTCCTGGGCTTCCAGTGAAACTTCCCCATCTTCTTGGGATTTGGGTTTTCGCCCGCCCCCTACTGTCTCCCACCTCAGTTACTACCTGCGTCTGCACCACTTGATCCTTCTTCCTTGAGTCTGCTGCAACCCCGAGGAGCGACTCATACGACTTCTCTTCAGTTTCCCCCTTCTGCCCATGCAAGACCACTACTTTTTCATGGTCTATCTTATCCTTTGTAACTGGTTCCTGTGCAGTGGACGCATTCATATTCAACCTCCTCGGATTACCCCCACGCGCTGGATTGTTATTTAACTGTTTTGCAGGACTCGTCACTTCCTCCTCACCTTCAGCTCTGCCTCCTTTACCACCAGCCTCCCGACCACCATCCTTCCTCCAAGATAAACTATCACTGCCACTCCCTCTTCCTGATCTTCCACCCGAACGGCTATACTCATAGTTCCGGTTCCCTCCCACGCTACCTCCCTTCCCCTTCTAGCTACGGTCATCCTCATTGACAAACCTCCTTCTCCCAATATCTGCTCTCAGCCAAGGACCAAACTAAGGGTTCTCTCCTCTATTCATTCTGATGGAACATTGCTTCGCGACATGTCCAATAAAACCACATGTGTAGCAAAAGTCAGGAAGGTATTCATACTCAAACCGACACCAAAGCCCCTCTTCCTCCTATTCCTCCTTCCCGTTTATACTCATTTTCTTCTTTGTCTTCTGTGGTTCCTTGTCGTCCTCATCATCTAGGGTGAAACCTCTCATAATTGTTTTACCTATGTTCATCCTGATCTTACCTAGGGTGAAACTTTCTCTTCTGCAGGTCATGCATAGTTTCTGCCTGTTTGGTCTCATTTTACTCCTTAAAACCTGCACTTGATCAAGAAGGTGATGCTCCGTCACTGTGGCTCGGCGCCTTTGTGCAGCCCTGGAGATAGTCTTGCGTACTTTAGTTTGTGGATGGTGTGGGTAGTTTGTAGTAGTAACTAAGACCAGTTGGTTTCTCTTTCTTTTTTTCTTTTTTTTGAAAGGAACAGCTGGTTTCTCTTAACAGTTTTGCTAAGTCTCAGTCGACTGAGACTTCGTTATGTCTCAATCGATGCTATCTTCCTTTGAATTTGCATGAAGATTTGCACACAAAAATTATTTTCAGTTTTTTTTCTTCTTACATACTATATCACTTGACTGAGACTTGGGTAAGTCTCAGTCGACTGAGACCTAGCCACACCCTTCTTTTAATGGAAGTCGGAGGGGACAGGGGAGGGCCTTCTTTTGTTCAAAAAAAAACTTCTAATGCAATTAAGGATTTAAAAGATTTAGATTTTTTTTCAGAACTTCACAAATTTTTCGCATACATGTTCTGATGCGATTTATAATCAAATTTGAAATTTTCGACCATCCAGTCTGTATTTAGTACATTTACTATAAACAAGTAACAATGTAGCTCATCCATCCCACCCAAAACAGATTAGAAAACTAGAAGGAGAGATAGCATGAAGACTTGAATAGTAGTTGAACTCAAGCTCACATGATCTTAAGTGAACAATAAATTCTGGAAAAAAATTTACAATATTCTGATTTTTTTTGTCAAGAAACATTGTTGTTTCTCTATACGCATGCAAAATTTCGTGATGGAATCACACTTGTGAAGGTGTTGACAAAAAAACAAAATTGAAGCTCCAGAATGCTTTCAAAAACACTCTTTTCGGAGCATCAATTTTGATTTCTTTGCCACACCTCCACAAATGTGATTTCGTAGTGAAAATTTACACACGTGTACAAAAAAGGCCAATGCTTCTTGCCCAAAATATCAGAATGTTTTGAAGTTTTCACTTTTTTTTTTTGGATTTTACTGTTCATCTAAGCTCATGTGAGCTCAAACTCACAAACTCCATGTCCAAAACTGTCCCGGGTCTGCAACAATGTCAACAGCACACCAACATCATTCTGGAGGCTCCTTTGCTCGCCCTTGCTAGGCTCTTAAATAAAGCACACACACGTTGGTAACAAATTACGGAATCCACTTCAGCATGTAAGACCAGATTTGAAGCAAAAAAAAACTTTCTAGTAAACAAGCAGGCGAAATGATTTGGTGAAAACTCCTCATTAATATCCTATATGCTCTCGATTTTTCTATTTTATACCTAGCTGGAAACTAGAAACCGCTATCAAGATATATTACTTACAGCGTACACTTTAGAGATTCTTACCAAGATATTAAATGGTACATGACTACATATACACTATATTCATGCAAGTGCCCAAAATTAGTTTGAAGTAGATTGCAATTTTGTCCTTCTCTTATTTTCTCTCCCTTTTCCCAAAATAAACTTGTTTTGTTTTAAATATATTTTGAGGCACAATGTATCTTCTACTACAAAACATTGTATGAATTTAGCATGATTTTTTTTTGTTATGGTTGTAATAGAAAATAGTTTTTATAAAAAAAGTTATATATATATAATTTTCAACTATATGATTATGCAATTATGACAAATAGCCATAGTGTTGAGACAAATATAGTCAATGAAAGTTTCCTTACATATGAGTGATACAATTACTTTGAGACTGAATCTAGTCAAAAAATTTAAGTAATATTTATTGGATTTTATTTTGCTATAACTTCACCAAGCTACCAACATTCTGAAATGTGTAAAGTGAGCAATCTTATAGGGATTATGAGTACTACGTTTGTTGCTGTATAGGAGTTTGAGTTAGCAACTCTAATAGTTTTCCATGGATAATAAGTATGTATTCATGGATACTCAGCAGAGCCATTTGTGATATCCTAAGGTACGTTAGTTGTTCATGGCAAGCTTAAGTAAGTATTGTATGTGTGTGGTATTCTTCAGTAATTCTTTGTTATTTTTATGAAAACACTAATGTACATTTAATTATTTCTGAGCATGTTTCGCTTTGTTGTCTTTCTGTTGGAAATATGCCCTAGAGGCAATAATAAATTGGTTATTATCATATTTCCTTGTTCATGATAAAGCTTTATTATTCATGCTAGAATTGTATTTACCGGAAACTTAAATAAATGTATGAATACATAAACAAATACTATGTCCCTAGTGAGCCTCTACTAGACTAGCTCATTGATCAAAGATGGTTATGGTTTCCTAACCATAGACATGAGTTGTCATTTGATAACGGGACCACATCATTAGGAGAATGATGTGATGGACAAGACCCAACCGTAAGCTTAGTATTCGATCATATCACTTGAGTTTATTGCTATAGCTTTCTTCATGTCAAGTATCTATTCCTAAGATCATGAGATCATGCAACTCCCGAATACCGGAGGAATAACTTGTGTGCTATTAAACGTCACTTCATAATTGGGTGATCATAAAGATGCTTTACAGGTATCTCCGAAGGTGTCTATTGGGTTGGCATGGATCGAGACTAGGATTTGTCACTCCGTGTGACAGAGAGATATCTCTGGGCCCTCTCGGTAATACAACATCGTAAAGAGCTTGCAAGCAATGTGGTTAATGAGTTAGTCATGAGATCTTGTATTATGCAACGAGTAAAGAGACTTGTCGGTAACGAGATTTAACTAGGTATGGAGATACCGACGATCAAATTTCGAGTAAGTAACATATTGCCGGACAAAGGGAATTGCATACGAAACTAACCGAATCCTTGGCATCGTGGTTCAACCGATAAAAGATTTCCGTGGAATATGTAGGAACCAATATGGGCATCCAGGTTCCGCTATTGGTTATTGACCAGAGAGGTGTCTCGGTCATGTTTACATGATTCTCGAACCCGTAGGGTCCGCACGCTTAACGTTCGGTGACACTAGAGTAATATTGGGATATGCATGTTAGTGGCCGAATGTTGTTCGGAGTCTCGGATGGGATCCGGGATGTCATGAGGAGCTCCGGAATGGTCCGGAGGTAAAGATTTATATATGGAAAGTTGTTTTCAGGGTTCCGAAAAAAGTTTTAGTTTTTTCGGTATTGTACCGGGAAGCTTCCAGAAGGTTCCGGCAACTTCCGGAGGAGTCCGGAAGTCCACCAAGGGTTCCACCATGTCCCAAGGGTCAGCATGGGCTGAGGGGAGGCGCCCTGGCCTTATTGGGCCAGACGCACAAGTCCCCCAAGGCCCATGTGGCTTGGGAGAAGTGGAAAGTCCACTTGTGTATGAAAAAGAAGGGAATTGGACTAGGAATCCAACTCCTCCCCCTTGGTGCTCCCCTAGGGCTTGGAGGGCTGGCCACCACGCCCCTCCACCTATATATAGAGGAGAGGGGGCGCCCCCAAGAGTACAGACAAGACCTTGGCCCCCCTCTCTCTCCCGTTACTTCGTAACTCATCCGTCTTCGTTGTTTCGGTAGCGTTCGGCATAGCCCTGCCGGAATCGCTCCACCACCATCACCGTCACACCGTCATGCTGCCGGTGATCCCATCTACTTCTCCTCCCTCGCTTGTTGGATCAATGAGGAGGAGACGTCATCGAGTCGTACGTGTGCTGAACGCGGAGGTGCCGTCCGTTCGGTACTTCATCGGTTTGGATCATGACAAGTACGACTACATCAACCGCGTGATATACGCTTCCGCTTAACGGTCTAAGAGTGTACGTAGATGCACTCTCCCCTCTCGTTGTTATGCTTCTCCTAGATAGATCTTGGGTGTTCGTAGAAAATTTTTTGATCTTCATGAAACGTTACCCAACACTTTCATGTTCTGAAAGAATCAAATGGACAAAAACCATCGGTACTTGCACTTTTTGAGGAAAATTTGGATGGTTTACCAGCATCATTTTTATCTATCTCATCCATAAACAAGTTCTGTAGGATGTAAAATTCAAAGTATTTTGTTTATTAGAGGACTGAGATCAGAATGATTATGGCTCATGAGAGGAACATTAGTCCAACTAAGATTAGTCAGCATGCTAATGCTGCTAGCCACACCGTTGTTTGTATGGGACTGGCACAACAGCAAACTACTTGTTGGCTTCGAAACTTTCCTAATGAGATAGCTAGCGAAGTCAATTCGGAATGTAATCATCTTGTTTGATTAATGAAAGTTCCTTCTGCCACAAAAAATAATTAACATGTGTGAGATGCTAGCTTAGACGGGACCTCCTGTACGACGCATTCTCCGACAAGATGTTGCTCCAGCGCATAGGGCACATGACCGGGAATGCCCATTAGCAACGCCAGCAAAGCGATCATGTGGTTGCAGCGAGAAGGAGAACCGGGCATAGTAGAGACGGGAGAACCAAGCACTGTAGTGAAACGAAGTTTTGTAGTGAACCAGTACTGTAGCATGATGTTATTGTGGCACCCGCTTTTATAATTTTTAGCACAATTTTTCATAAAGCATGCAAATTTCAAAGTTGCTGAATTTTTTTAAAATTTGCAACATTTTTAGAAAACATAAGCTTTTTGGAAAATTCCGTGCAAATTTTCAAAAGGAAACAATCATTGAATATATGATTTTTTTTTAAATGGGAATATATTTTTGTAATTCCGAACAATAAAAAATACAAACATTTTCTAAATTTCTAAAGAATATTTTTTATAACACGAGTTTTTAAAATTTGTGAGGAAATTTTGAAAACAAGAATATGTTTTAAAAATCATAGAAATATTCAATAATACGAATATTTTTGGGATCTCATTTTTTTAATGCGATTTTTTGGGATTTTCCATCTTTTTCTAATAGAAATCTTTCTTGAAAAAAGGAAAAAAGAAACAGAGTAAAATCGATTAAAAGATACAGCAAAAAAACCCGATAAAACCAAACCAGAACGTACCGAAAGGTTCCCAAAACTAGAAAAGCTGCTAAAGCTAACAGGCCATCCCCCCCCCCCCCCCCGCGCCGCCGCTCTCCGCTCTCTCTCTCTTCTCCTCTATCTCTTCTCTCTCTCTCCTCTCTCTCACCTCCCCCCCCCCCCCCCCTCTCGCTCTCTCTCTCTCTCTCTCTCTCTCTCTCTCTCTCTATCTATCTATCTATCTATCTATCTCTCTCTCACCTGTGCGATACGGCGGCTCTTTGCGGCAGTAAGAGGCAAATAGGAAAACATAGCTTAGGCGACAAAACTTCTGTCGCATAGGCAATCAACGTGTCGACCACATGCCCATACATATTTACCACGCTCAAAATGTTAGGACCAAGTTGGGTTTAAGAAACAGTTTCATAAACTTTTTAGCTTAGAGGTTGTGCCGCACGCTTGCAGTTGATAATTTGTGTTGTCTCAAAAAAAGTTGATAATTTCCGGAAGTTATCCTTATCAGCCTTTTTTTTGAGCAGCGCCTCACTAAACGGGCTAGACCAACAAATGTAGTCTCTAGAGCGGTTTTCGGAAGGTTGCATGAACTGATTTGGACCGTTTTAGAACCTTTTGTGTGCCTTTCTTCTTCTTTTGTTTCTATGTTTTTTTATCGGTTTTCATTGGATTTCTTTGATTTTTTTAATACATGTCAATATTTTCATACACATTGTACATTTCTTTATACATGTGTAACACATTTTTTATACATGTCAAACATTTTTCAAATACATGATGAATACTTTTTTCAAATATATGTTTGAACATTTTTCAAACAAATGTTAAACATCATTAAATACACCTTGTATGAAAATAAACCGAGATACTGGGTGTGACTATATCTCTTTGCATCGGCGGCTCGCCCTATTTCCCCACAGACTAACGTCTCGCATCAAGGAGAGTATATAAGGGACGACCCAGTAGTATTACGTTCGTTAGTTCTCTTCCCTTTTATTTTATATTTATTATTTTGTTTATATTCTCAAAATATATAAATATATATATTTCAAAATTACTGCACTTACATTATTTTTAAGAAATAATATGAAATAAATATTCATGAAATGTGAAAAGTTGTCTGCACAATTTTGAAAACTGCTCATTTCATTCAAAAAGTGTTTGTACCATTTAAAAACTGCACACATGTTTAAAATACGTTCATGATTTTTTTTTTACTAAAATGTAAATTTTTTTCTTATTTTTATAAAATGTTCATACCATTCAACAAAAAACCATGACATTTTGAGTGTTTAAAATATGTTTCATGAACATCTAAAGAAATGTTGATGAAATGTAAAACTTTTTTGCACTATTTACTTTTAAAATATGTTCCTAACATACAAAAAATCGTGCTATTTAGAAAAATGTTCTAATATTTCACAAATGTTTGCATGTTTTTAACTCATGCCATTTGTGAATGAAAACAAATCTTGGGTACCCTTGTTGTTAGACCAGCTTGACATCATCGACACAACAGCCCTTGGAGCTGCTGGAGTCTGGTCAAAGGAGGAGGAGGAGAGGAGACTCCTGGTACAAGGAAGTTGCCAGATCATTCGATTTAGCTGATCTTTCTCTGTAAATTTGTCCTGTACTGTCCGTGAGCGGTCGTCTGGTGAGTGCTGTCCTGTATCTGTTTTCAGTCAGCTATTGTCAACCAAATAAACTGCTATATATGTTATTCCTTCACTGGGACTGATGTTGACTTCTTTCTTTGTGTACCGTAAACAGAGCAGAATGTAATTGTATTTACAGATATGAGTACAGAAGTATCATCCATTCTTCAATATGAATTACTTTTGGAGTATGGATGACATTTTTCTACTAGAGCATGCATGATCGTTTTTCCATGACTGACTTTCAGATAAACTCATTTTCAGCTCTCACCTTTCGCGAGAGAAAATGGTAATGGCACAACAGTTATGGCTAACTTCTTTTTGAGGAAGCAATCCTGAGCTCACCTAGTTTTTTCTAGGCGGAATCGATATCTCCTACTCCCATGTAAATTTGAACTAAAATCACGACGAGTAAATCGGAACGGAGGGAGTAGAGCAGAAGTCACTGTCTGGGCTGCATACAGAAGAACATCTACCTTACGTATACTTACCATGTTGTTAGTACTCCTAGATACAAATGATCGCAACTGAGCACGTATTTACTTTTCCGATAGTACGCCGAGGTGTACCATAGTTTTATACTCCCTCCGTCTCAAAATTCTTGTCTTACATTTGTCTAAATACGGATATATCAAGTCACGTTTTAGTCTTAGGTACATCCGTATCTAGACAAATTTAAGACAAGAATTTTGGGACGGAGGGAGTACTAGAAAGCAACAAAAGATGTACAAGGAGCTCACCAATAAATCCACTAAACTGTTTCTTTCGACAGGGTAAATAAAACTGCTGTCCTTGCACCGGCAAAAATTCCATCCAGTGGCGATTAAAGTGGCACAATATAATTTTAGCATGGTAAGTTGTATAGCATATATGATTAGAATCTGATAATGACCACCAATAGTCCAAGACGGTAACAAATTCTGACAGATGGTCAACACGTTTTGCACACATGCGCCTTTATTTGTTGCCCGATGGCATGGGGACACTTAACAGACACGAGGTTACAGTACATACGCAGTACATATGGGCCACAGCTGACGACTCAGTTGCTGCACCGGATCTATAGAAGACTTTCAGTAATACAGACGGAAACAAGGTGCAACGGATTCAGTGCTCGAGTCGTAAACCACCAGGTTCAGCAACGCATTGCTCGGCTGCACGACGGAGGGAGGCGGGGAGGCCTAACGAACTCGTGGCCGGCGAAGAACCCCTTCTCTTCTTCAGCTCCGGTGGCGCCCATTCCGCCGCCTGCCGGCAAACAAGCAGAATCGAGCCGGGCGCTTTAGTCAGACGAGTTCAAAGATTCATGATGCGTAATGAGAAGTGAGTTCGATGTGGTGCTCACCGTTGTTACCAGGTTTGATCGGGGCCTCCATCGTTGGGCCGTCTTTTTTCAGCGTGTTCTCCGGCGAGATCGTCCCCCCAGCTGCTGCTGGACTGAGGTGGAGAGTGGCAAGCACAAGAACTGCGAGAACGAACGCCACTTTAGCAGCCATTGGATGCTGTGATCGGGTTGGCAAGGGAGAGTTCTGGATGGAGTGGTGGTCAGCGGCTCGAGTTTTATGTTGTGAACTCTCCTTCCGTTGGCCGAATTGTGTTGTGCGTAGGCTTGTAGCTACTAGTACTAGATAGTTAGGTCGGCATGATGTGTCACAACCCACACAAGTCACATGCCGAACTAAATACACAATATCTCCTAGATTGATTAGATACTAGGTTAATGCCCGTGCATTGCCACGGCACAAAAAATTTGGACACGGTTACACAAATGTTCTGTGTATTAACACTAAAGATGTGAAACAAAAAATCAAAGATGCACCAAATAACAATAGGGCTTTTTCACCTCATAAAGAAGGAACACCGCAGTTGTTGAGTTTGAATTTCTAACAGAGTTCAACTCTATCAACATAACACAGATTCGCACATGTGATAATTATAAGATTGCAACTGAAAAATAAGTTTACATAGTAGCTACTTCAAAGAGTAGAGGGGTTTGTCCTTCTGTCAGCTTGCTTCTTCATATAATACTCCTTGAACTTTATAGTGTGTTCTTGGGATTTAAATCGTACCCTATATCTTGCATCTATTGTTTTGCCAAAGTATATGATTACAGTGTCATCTCTTTCGCTCGCACTATCGGTAAATGGACATAAAATAGCTACAAATACTTGTGGCATCACATACGTGCATACTGGACATAAAGATTTGTAATCTCAACAATCTCTACGTTAGTGGCCTACAGATTCAAAGGTTGGTGATATACCGATTTGTTAATCTATGTTTCTATGATCCCACCCTGCAAAAAAAAAACATTCATAAATTTATCTAAAGTTCAAGCATAGAAAAATACCGTAAATTACTTGTAGATGAATGTACAAAACGACTCTCCGTAGACTGTTCTAACCTTAGCTCTTCTATATTTAAAAAAAGTAAAACCATGACCAATGCATTCAATATTGGGTCCCGAAAAATCTTTTAGCACGAAATTCTTCAACATATATAAAGAAATAAGGATACTTCTATAGCTTCTACTTTCTAGTTATAGAACAAACAAAACACATCTTTTATTTTACGGCGCAAAAACAAATAGTTTGGCAAACAATCCACTCCAATATGAGTCAATCTGTCAACACCTCCAGAATAAAATGGCTTGTACATTCCCCATTCTCACACAATCTGTCATACTGCAAATGTATAAGACCAAAATATTGCCTGTAAACTTGGTAAACCAAGTACTACAATATTTCCATTCAAACAAAGTACCACCATATGAAGTAGAAACGGTCAATTAGGGACGACATGGCAGCTACAAATACAAACTACAACAAAATATAGAAGCACGTGGAAATGAAAGCTCCGCAATGCATTATTATGAACTGCCGTAACACCTGCATGCTTACTCAATGTAGCCAACAGAAGTCATGTAAGTAGCAAAGAAAAAAGTCATGCGCGAGTGCGCGACCACGGGTGACATCTCGTCCCTTCTCGGTACGATCAACTTATCTGAACCAGTGCTTAGTACGATCATCTTCTCTGAATTAATAGACACGGGGCAACAAGCCAACAACCCGTGCTCAGTACGACCAGCTTCTCTGAATTGGTAGACAGAGGGAAACAACCAGTGCTCAATACGTCCAGCTGTCGACCTGCCAGTCGTTGCTCGGAAGCGTGTGCTCTGGGCCTCTGGCCAACCTCGGCCCCAAAACGGCTGCGCGAGTGCGCGACCACCGGCGACATCTCCCCCCTGCTTCTGTCTCCCGCCGACTTGATGTTCGACGATGGTACTGCACTGGGATAGAGGAAGGCATGATGCTGAGTCCGGTCCTGAGCCTGAGGCAGACGCTCTAGGGGGATCCGAAAGCGATGCTAAGGGTGAGGGGGCCGGAAAAACGGGCTCGGCCAGGGCAAGGGACGGAGATGCGAGAGGCGAGGTGTCTCTGGGCGGAGGGCATCGTGTCCTCCACATGTTCGCCAACATGGCAGCGCTGCGCGAGCAGGCAGGCGGTTCGGGAGCGAGCGCGCCTGCAGGGGGTGGTAGGCGTGCCGGCAGGGAGTGCAGTCCTAGCGACCACGAACGGGCATGGAGGCATGGGTTGGGCTTCCGCGTTCCGGTGACGGGAAGTGAGCGGCACCGGCAGCGGGAGTGGCCGGACAACAGCGAGCGAGCACGGCCGCGGAAACAGAGCATGGAAGGAAAAAAACCACAACAAGGGCGAGGGATGGAGTAGGAAGGATTTGGCCGGCTTACATAGCGATTTGAATTTTAAACTGAGCTTGGCAACACTATGTAAAGGGGAGAAGGATTGGGGGTGATAGGCGGCAGCGAGACGCGGAGCAGAATTGGTGGAGGCAGAGTGTGGCGATAGGAGGTGAAAGGATAAAAAATTAAAGCTTGGTTATCTGGCTGCTATTGCTACCTCGTATGTGGTGATTTGGATGGCCCAACTGTCAGGACGGAGAGGGTGGGAGGGGGGTGTTGGAAGTGAATGGACGACCACCAACTCAAAACTTTAAAAATAGGAAAGATGATACGTATCGTTAGCTAGTACTGGTGTCTACAGTCTAATTGTGTAAGAAACAACAAACAAGCAAAGTTTTCGCGAATACGCAAAGATTGTGTATCTTTACATTGATAGTAGAGGTGAAAAAGTATAAATGTCGGTTACAAGAGCCACGCGTACACAAGCTGGCACAGGCTCAAAGAATCGGAGCAGTTGGGAGGAGAGGGCTGCTTGTCCCTATTACATCACAAGACAGGACACAGAGGACATGCACCACCTCTTCACTGGATGCCCATTCTCGTGACAGATATGGCACGAGGTTCTATCCGCTCGACATCCACCCTGAGTCCGGACATACGTTTCGCCGACTGATGGATCTCTTCATGCTCATCATCGCCTGCCACCCTACGAAAAGGGCTCAACTCCATCATCACCCTCACCACGTGGGTAATTTGGAAACACCGGAATGAGCGCATCTTCGATCACCTTGGGCCTTCCATCACTGGACTACTTTAGTCCATTCAGGAAGACGCACGCCTTTGGGCTAGCACCAGCGCCAACGGCTTGGCGATCATGCTACTCGGGAGATAGAGTTCTTGTGATGTAATAGGGACGAGCAGCCCTCCCCTCCCAACTGCTCTGGTTCTTTGAGCCCGCGCCGACTTCTGTACTTGTGGTTCTTGTAACCGATGTTTGTACTCTTTCACCTCTCCTATCATTGCAATGATATGCAATCTTTGTGTATTCGTGAATTTTTTTTTGCTTGTTTGTTGTTTCTTACACAATTAGACAGTAGACACCAGTACTCCCTCCTTCCCAAAATATAAGGCGCGCGTTGATTTTTTGGTCTTCATCACACAACTTTGACTATGATTTTCACTTACTGTATGCCTACAAAATTATTGTGAAGACATATAAAATACAATTGTTTTGCAAGACAAATACGATGATATTATTGATACATATTCAATCCATGTACTTTGGTATATATTAATGGTCAAAGTCGTGCATCAAAGACATGCAAAGTCAAACGCGCCTTATATTTTGGGAAGGAGGGAGTACTAGCTAACGATACATATCATCGCTGAACCTTGCTAATCATTGAGCATTATAGGATTTTTAATTTAAAAAAAGGACATGTGACATTGCAATATATAAAGGGTGTATAGGATATTATTTTTTACTAGCAAAAGGGCCTATGTATTGCAACGGGAGAAAAAATAAAACATAATCTTCAATGGTCATGACCATATTTTGCTGCATCACCAAGATACATTATCACTCTCAATTTTGTGAAATCATGAATAATTTTTGAAATCATGAACATTTTTTTAAACTCGTGCACATATTTGAAATCGTGAACATTTTTTGAATTCATGAACACTTTTACAAATTTTGAACATTTTCTAAAGTCAAGAATATTTTTGAATTCATGAACATTTTATACTATTTACAAACATTTTTTAAACAATTTTCTTGAATCGGCAAAATTCTAGAATCGATGAACATTTTTTTTAAATTGGTGGAATGATTTTTGAAATTCACGAACATTTTTTTGATTTAACGAACATTTTTTGAATCAGCGAACAATTTATGAATGAATAAACCATTTTGTAAGTCTGAACAGTTTTTGAATTTTTAGGATATTTTTCCATTAATTGATCTTTTTTAAATTGGCGAAATTTTCTTCAATTTCATTCACATTTTTTAATACACAAACTTTTTAAAAAAATTAATATATTTTTTTCGAAATTGCGAACATTTTTTGAATAAGCAAATATTATTTACAAAATCGTGAACATTTTTTAAATCCACAATCATTTTATGATTTATTAAACATTTTATTTCAAAATTCTCAATTCGTTCATTTTTGGATTTTTTGAAGTCTCAAATTATTTAAAGTAGAAAAATGAAAAGAAAAAATGGAAACGAAATTAGAAAACAAACCGCCCGGACATGGGCCGGCCCAAACGGGCGTGCTTCTCCCAGCACGCAGAGCGCAGTACAGGAAGTCCCTACTGCATGGGCCGGCCCAAGTGGGGATTCCCCTGTGTCTGTGTAAAAGTTTTTTATCACTTAAAGGTGATATTGGTGGGTAATATTTTGTAACTTTAAGGACAATTTCCATCACGTACCGCCAGAAACAATAGGCCTTTTATTATTATTAGGTAAAGATAGGTATGGGAAAAGCTTACCATCAGCCGGGCGATCGCGTGGGCGCGCGCGTCCGCCAGCTCCCTGTCCGTCAGATCGCCTGTTGATCAGATGGACGAGAGCAACCCCCGTCTCCATGTGTTTCTGCAACTGAGCCTTTGTTTCAAAAAAGAGAGTTTTGCAACTGCCTGGCTTTTTGCAGCAGTGGTGACTTGTGCGGCTTGGAGGGCGATGTCAGCGAGGAATCTCACCGGATCTGACGAGGATGGCGCCCGGGCAGGAGGCAGGGACGTCCGGGAGCCGCGGTGGCAGAGACTCGTGCGGTAGGAGCGCGACAACGGCGAGGATTCCAGCCGGATCTCGCTGGATCCGACGAGGATGACCCGCGGGCAGGAGGTGGGGACATCCGTGAGCGGCGGGGGCTCCTCTCCGCGATGTCCGGCAGGGTTGACGGCGAGCTTCACGGCCTGGACCCGCGACGGCAGCGGCGAACGACGCTCCTCGCAACGAGAGATACAGAGAGATGGAGAAAACAGAAGCAAGAGGAGGATGGTGCGCGAGGTGACTTTGGTCAAAGGTCTAGTGCTCGCTGGCGGCGGCGTGAAGGCGGGGACGGGCAGCGCCGATCCTTTCTCACCACCATCCGGCGAAGCTCGCGGTGAACGACGATTTTGAGGGAGCATGTTTCTGAACAAAGCTCTTGTTGCAATAGTCAGCGGTGTTTCTGAAACAAACCTCTTGTTGCAAAGAGGGACCATACGCACATATGCTTTTGACAATGCATCAATGTTTCTGAAACAAAACTTTTTGTTGCAATAGTTACTAATGTTTCTCAAAACAAAACTCTTGTTGTAATAGTCACCGTTGTTTGTGAAACAACACTCTTGTTGCAAAGAGGGATCATATGCTCAGCAACTTAGATCGGATGGCTCGCGAGGCGGCGGATCTTTTCAAAAGATCTGTCGGCCGACGCGTAGCACTCCCCGGTAGGTATAGCTTTTTTTAGAAGTTTTACGGAATTTTCATGCATAGGTTGCTTAATGCAATGATGTTACCCTCCGGAGTGAAGGTAGGAAAATGCTCCCTCCGTCACAAAATAAGTGACTCAACTAATCTATAATACCTAAATAGTTCATTCCCACTAACCTATTTCTCTTGACATGCAAGCTATCCAAGTCATCATACATGTCCCACACTGGCACACCCCACTATCCTATTTCTCTTCACATGCAAATTATCTAAGTCATCATACATGTCCCACACATGCCACCTCATACAAAAAAAATAATCATCATGCCCTACATATTCCACCTCAGAAAATTCCATCAAATCCTGCGATACAACTTCTACCAACACGGTATTCCTGCTGTGCCCGCATGCATGGTTCTTTAGTCTTCTTTCCCCGGGCCGTTCCTCTTCCAATTCCACCAGTAATCACCATTAAGTATGTACTTATCTTGCCTCCTCCTTTCCGTCTTCTAACTCCATCGATCTCAGTGTCCACTACCATCATGTGCCACCATCAACTTCTGCGGTCCGGCCACACCATTGCATGCCTCTGCGAGCCATCTCATACTTTTAGGGATTGTTCTAGAATTCTCAACCCAATTGTGAGAGGATTGAACCTAATGAGTCGCCCTCAATTTTTGCCAGGGAAGTGGATGAGGTCGATCGAGAAGGGAGCAAGACGATGAAGATCGGCAGCGCTTGCAGGCATCCTCGCAGCGGCCGGCGATAAGCGGTGGTTCTGTACAGGTAGGAATGTCACGTCCGCATGCTCAGTTTCAACCAAGAAATTAGACAAGGGAATGATAATTATGGATCTAAAAAGGAAGATCAGTTCCTGGTTGGTTCTTTTTTGTGCTTATTTCGAAAGGAGGCTCCTTTCACGTCATGGACGAGGTCCCCTAGGGCATTTGTCAAAACAAATTATATAGGACAGATCGAAGTTCTCGGCCAGTTGTTCATCGCTTTATGGAAGCAACAGAAAATGCATTGTAGGCTGGGTTGGATAGTTGTTGTGCCTTTGGGGTCGAGCTGAGCATAGCCTGTGGCTTGCGACCAGGACTGGGCTCTCGACCAAGTGCTCGGTTCAGCTACCTCCGTCGACAGCGATTCGGAATTAGACGATTAATTCATTCGCACGCAAACGTCGACGAGGGCGACAGCTCGGACGGAACCCCAGCCAGCGCAGCGCCGCGGCGGACGGCGGGATCGATGGCGCCATCGTACGCACATACACGCAACTCTGTTCCATCCTCTAGGCCACAGCGGCGCAGCCCGTCTCCCGTTCTCCTGCTATCCCGGCTCAAGCACACCACCTGTGGCACGAGGAGCGCAGCAGCACAGTTCGGTGCAAGCACCTTGGCAGAGAGGCGTTCCTCCAAACTATAGTTGGGCTTGGACAAAAGGTGGTTTGGAAGGACGCCAGCAAAGGTACAACTTTTTCTGATTATTTTTGTGTGTTACTGTAAAATGTATGAAGTTCAGATTTTATTGTTACAACTGTATGAATTGTATACCTTAGATACAAACTATTTGAGTTTTTTGCCTCGTATTCTTTCAGTGTTAGAGTACACCTTTTTTTACCCTGCAAAAAAATAGTATACTTTTTTTTGTAAACCTTACCTCAAATTGGATCGGTCCTCCGCCACTGTTTTCAGTTGTGATTGTTTCATGCCTGATGAGATGGAATGTCAAGGACGAAAGTGTTATGTAAGCATCAAAACAACCTTTGTTTTTTCATTATTTATTCAAGGTTATAAGTGAAGATGGAAGTTCCTAGGCTCCACACCAGTTGGAGATATCTCAGTTAAGTGAAGCCAAGAGCATACTGGGTTTCTAAGACGATTGTTACTGTGGTATGGAATTTTCACCCCTAACTAAACTTTTCTTATCACTTTGTGAAACAAAGCATCACCCTTTGGAGAGATCAACGTTTTAAATGAGGTGTCAGTGCTGCATTAGGATTTCATGTGAGAATTGAGATGATTGGGATATGTTATTTAAATTGTTTTGAGTGATCATCTTTAATCATGTTGCAAGTTTTTATTACCAATGTCCAGTCAGAATATCCTATGATGTTTCACTTGAGCACTTAACTTTCTTTCTGCTCTCTCTCTCTTTCTTAGATTCAATCTTTCTTCTGATATGGATGATAACTTATTTATTTTTTAAGTTGAAATATAAGGTATTCACTCCTTACATTATTCAATCAAACATTGTTTCACCGAAAATTACTTACGGAAGAAATAAAATTCACAAGTGTACACAATGTGCACTTCAACATACAAGTTGAAATTGTTGAGTTTCTTGAGGTAGTCAAATGACACTTTAGTTGTTTCTCTAGATTTATGGGTTGAACCTGCAACCTAATTACTGTTTCTTTCCATGTCATTTGTTGAATATAATAGTTGCCACGCCAATTTTTTCACATGTGAGATTTCATACATTTGTAGTTGTTTGAGTTCTTCTGTATCCCATGCTTCCTTGACTAATATAGAAGCATGTTCTTCAGCTTATTCACATGTTCCTACCAATTTTATTGCAGTTGCACCCAATGTTGACTTTGGGGTAAATTCCATATGTCCCGCAGCAACGCGCGGGGACTCATCTAGTAAGTTAGTACAAAGTTGAGTCACTTATTTTGGGACGGAGGAAGTAGATGCAATGACAATGTATAATTTGCAATAAAATAACAACACTTTTACTAGTTTGAATTTGGTTTATATACAATTATGGGCTTCTACTTAGTACATAGAGTTTTCGCAAAAAAAAAGTTAGTACATAGAGATTCATAATATTAATTCGTAATGCTCCAGTAAAAAATGTTCGTAATGCTGAGCAGTGACCAATGCTACTGACACGTGGGCCTGGAACCTCTAACCCTTTGTGGCAGAACAGAAACTGTTCTTGACGGACTTTGCGCTAGAACTTTTTACCAAGAAAAAAAAAACTCAATTCCTCGAGGGCGTCCTGCGCCCTAGCCTGGATCCCCATTCGGAGCCGGTCGCACAGATCCAAGGCTAAGAGAGAATAGGTGGATGTTTGGTAAGTTCTCAATCCTCGCAGCATTGGTTAATCCATGGATTTCATGTGCGGTTCGTCCCGTTAATTTTTCTGAAATCACGATTACTCTGTTAACCGGAGAATAGTAATCGTCTGGCTAAGCTGTATATTTTGATCTTGGATAGAAAGATCTGCGGGCTATGGTTGGTTTGGGCACCTAGGTCTCGCGCAAGCGGGCAACAATCCTCCATGGGTGCGCGGCGCCGCACCCACATCTGTTTCCTTTAGGCTTCGATCACGCCCTCGTTCTGGGATGCATTTTTTGCCCACCCTCAGGTTCGTGTCATGGGTTAATGGCTCAGTGCAGTCTTACAATAGCCCTTTTTTCATAATTTAGTGCCTTTCTTTTTCTTAGTAGCCAGAACATTAGTTTGGCCAGTTTGAAATGCAGGAATTTTGCATTAATTTTTGGAAATCTCACAGGAATTAGCTGGGCAGTACGTGTTCACTGAAATTCCTGGCAAGATCCTCTGTTCCAGAAGTCGTCTCAACATCTTTGCTATTCACTAGGTAGAAGGCTCTGGTTTGTTTTCGTGGAAGGTAATAGCTTGAGAATAATGAGTCAATCAGATGATGCATTAACAAACTGATGCAGAAATGCCAACGGATTGAAGTGGCAATGGCGAGTTCAAGTACCCAAAGAAAAACCGATTATGTTGATGTTCAAAAGATGGTTGCTTTGATGAGAAGGGAAATAGACAGTTACTGGTCACAGTACGACTCTTCTTGCAGTGTGGGTAATTTCTACTCAATTCATAAAGTCCCACAGCACATCTTTGTAGTTGATAGAATCTCGTATGAGCCAATCATTCTATCCATTGGTCCATATCATCATCGAAAGGAATGTTTACAGTCTATGGAGAAGGAAAAATGGCACTGTTTAAACTACATCCTCAGATCGAATTGCAGTAGAAACTTGCAAGATTACTTAAAAGTGATTGCCCGGTGTGAGAAACGAGCAAGGACATGTTACTCAGAGGAAATAAAAATGAACAAGAAAAGCTTTGTGCAGATGCTCTTGCTCGATGGGTGCTTCGTATTTTTCTCTCTTAACGGAATCACAGGATCCGAAACGCAAAATCCAGGTGAACATGAGCAACGTAATACCAGACAAGAAATAAAAGGTGAAACTTCATGCAGTAGAGCTGATTTGAGTTCTGAAAAAAAGGAAGAATACAGCCACAGAATTAGTATAGAAGAGTGTCCGAGAAGTAGTTCTAATAATTTAGAACTTCGTGAGGTATCAATTGGCAGACCTCCTGAAGAGAAAAGGCTGAAACAGAGTGAAGATCAAAATGTTTATACTGGAATTTCGGGTTGGTACAATCGTTCTCTTGCGCACGACTTGCTTTTGTTTGAGAACCAAATTCCTTTCTATATCGTGGAAGAAATATATGAATTGTTTGTCGGGAAGGAGGTGGAAACAAGGTTTCTTACAGATAGAATTGCTGGATGCATGGAAAGTATTTTGCGTCACTATCCAATCGCCATTCATGAATTCAATAAGCCCAAGCAATTTCATCATTTGCTCCATTTATGCCATATGTACTTCAGACCTAGCCAGAAATTCGAGGAGAACCGTGAAAGTGCCAGTCCTAGTCAAAAACCAGAGGAAAATGAGCAATTGCTACAATCTCAACAATTGGGTTGCATGAAATCCGAGAATATTACTAACCGATGGCGTCGATGGCGACGAGCGGTGCAGTATCATGAAGCTGGAGTTACAATTAAGAAAAGAGAGTATGATCAACACAACAGACATTCACTCCTGGATGTGAAGTTCAGCAATGGGGTGATAGAAATTCCATGTTTACCTATTGATGAGAATACTGAAGCTCTCTTCAAAAACTTAATTGCACTGGAGCAGGCGGATCCTAGATATGGCAATGACCTTACTGCCTATATTTGTTTTATGTCTCAACTTGTAACCACACCTGATGATGCTGCATTACTCGTCAAGGAAGGGGTCATAGTGCACATGATGGACAGTGATGAGGAGGTGTCATCTCTTTTCACCAGGTTGATTAAACAAGTAATCATAAATGCAGAGAGCAATAATTACCTCAGATGTTTATGCCAGACACTGGAAAGACACTACCAGAGCCGGCTAAACCGATGGATGGCATCGCTATGGCTAAATCACTTCAGTAATCCGTGGCTTGCGCTTGCTGTCTTAGCTACCGCCATCATGCTCGTCTGCACCGTTATCCAGACCATATACACAGTGTTGCCCTACGTCAAGCCACCAGGACAGCCGTAAGGGGTAGGATATGTATGTCACGTTTTCTCTGCATTTCCTTCACTCAAACCAGTATAAAGCAATATAATTAGCACAATTTGGTCACCTTTTGCAGGCAAAATAAAAGGTAAACAAGGTTTGGTTATTTATTCGCTTAGTTGATAACGGACGAGTACAAGACACATCAAGGGATTTTTATTGTCTTCGGCACTTTGAGTCCAGCAGCACTTGATTCTTCGTCCATCAAGCCCCTTGGGAGGCTAACATGCTTTTGCCCTGCAAGGTACAAGGCGAGGGGGACGGAACAGAATGTTTGGCGCATAGAGTAACGCCTTCTCTTCAGTAGTTCCTGGGTTAGTAGAGACTGCCGCTGGCAAAAACGAAACTTGCAGTTTGAGTGTTTCGCAATTCTTGTGATAAGCACGCAAAATATCAACTTGAGGAGATGACAAACCGTGGGAACTGGAAGAGCCGTCTCCCGAAATGTCTGTGACCAGTAAAGACGATGCAGTCATGGAATTTGCCGGTGGCAGTTGCCTTGGCGTTGCCGTGTGGACGAGCTGGCTGATGGCCAGGAGGAGGACCGCCAGGTTCATGAGTGTTTTTGGGGCCATCTTCGAGTCTGGTTCTTGCAAGCGAGAAAACCTGCTACTTATAGCGGAGGAGGGATAATCCTGCATAATTTCTTCTTCCAGAATACTCCTATCTAGTTCTGGAGGCTGGCCCGCGTTATTACTTGTAATAACATGTCTCTTTCGATAGGTGGAATCAAAATCTAGTAGCCTGACACGAGTGCCAATCACACAGTGCGAGGGTTGCTGCCAGAAGCTTACGTGTACGAGTGCCCCAACTAACTTTGGCTCGCAGCTTATTTTCGTTCATAAAGAAAAGGTCCATCAGCTTAACACTAGAATATAAATGGGTACCGATGGACAATTCAGGGGAAAAAACTTCATGTATTATATAGAAAACAGCATACCTACACACGGTAAAAGTAAAAGGTTAGGACATCTTCAAAACGGACCATCAAACCAAACTGACGTGTCAGAATATAGTTTGTCATTTAACGTGGTACCTCATCGGTCCCGCAGAGTGGAACCAAACAAAGGGTGACTTTGCGAGAGTCCGGAGATCCACGAGAAGAGTCAAAAGCCACCATGTATCGGCTTTGTTTGTTTGGGTTTCAGTTTCGACAGATTCAGCTGTGAACTTGTTGTGCTGACAAAACTGCTGTGCTGAGAAAACAGCTGCAGTGAAGGTTAGTTGTAAAAGTAAATGGTTAGGACATCTTCAAAACGGACCATCAAACCAAACTGACGTGTCAGAATATAGTTTGTCATTTAACGTGGTACCTCATCGGTCCCGCAGAGTGGAACCAAACAAAGGGTGACTTTGCGAGAGTCCGGAGATCCACGAGAAGAGTCAAAAGCCACCATGTATCGGCTTTGTTTGTTTTGAGTTTCAGTTTCGACAGATTCAGCTTGAACTTGTTGTTTGGCCAAAACCTGTGCTGAGAAAGAAGGAAAAACAGCTGCAGTGAAGATTAGTTGTAAAAGTAAAAGGTTAGGACATCTTCAAAACGGACCATCAAACCAAACTGACGTGTCAGAATATAGTTTGTCATTTAACGTGGTACCTCATCGGTCCCGCAGAGTGGAACCAAACAAAGGGTGACTTTGCGAGAGTCCGGAGATCCACGAGAAGAGTCAAAAGCCACCATGTATCGGCTTTGTTTGTTTGGGTTTCAGTTTCGACAGATTCAGCTGTGAACTTGTTGTGCTGGCAAAACTGCTGTGCTGAGAAAACAGCTGCAGTGAAGGTTAGTTGTTTGGCAACGTAGCTGTGGAAACGACTGTGGGCTGGTGAAAACGCTATGTTTCAGGAGGAGGGGCGAAGGGAGAGATAGGTCATGCCTGCGGCGACATTTATGACATAATTACGACCAAACGCCAAAAGCAAAGGGGCTAGGGAAACAGTTTTGGCTGTGAAGTACCTCGAGACGTGCTTTGGGCTGTTACACTGAAAATAGTCCGAAACAGTTTTGGGTTGTGGTTCCACAACTGTTCTAAAATAGCTGTTTGTTTCCGTTTTTTCCGGTCCAAAAACTGCTTCCAAAGCTAAAGCTGAAACAAACAGGGCCGAATCCTCTCTTCGTCCAGCCGCTGCTAACTGTTTTGCTATTTGGCGGAAGCCACTAACACGCAAGATACATGATGGTCAAAGGATGCTAATTAGTACTACAACATTGCTGCTAATTAGTATAGCATTTGATTAGGATTTGGCGGAGCTATGTAGCTAGCTTTAGGATTTGGCGGAAGGTTTGCATATCACGTAGTAGCTATTTAGAAACCGGATGGCGGAAGCTAGCTTATTTAGATGGCGGAACTGGATGGTTTTTTTTTCGAGTACGCAAATTCCGTATCATAGCTTTATAGAAGAAGAGAATTACATTACAAGACGACTACCACTCGCTGCTAACAATAAGCGTAGCATGAACTCCACACCCGGGCTAGTCCAAAGACAGCCATCAACAACAACACAACTACAAAGCAAAAGAGCCTGTCCAAAACAGAAAAACCTCGCCGCGTCTCAACCGTGAGTCACCTCCGAAGAACAGCATCTCCACCAAGCGTCCCTTGTCGACGCACCATCCCCCCTTAATGCCTAAAGGAGGTGGCAAGAGGATGGCAGGACTCGATCCGCCTCGAGGAAGGCACCGTCTTGGAAGCACTAGCAACGGTCGTACATTGCGACTCAGAAGATCGATCATGGACAACGACGAGCACCGGAGGAGCGCATCATAGGACCTTCAAACCGCATCTCCAAACACGATGCTCTCAACAGAGGAACGATGCCGAAGATGCCGCCATCGTGCCGGTCCTGCACCAAATCTAGGCTTTCGCCCGGAGACACCTACCCACACCAAGCGAGCGGAGGAAATGGCCACACGCCTCGACGATGCCTCCAAAGAGGGGAACGACACCCACGGGTGCCATCGCCGCCGGCCCGGCAAAAACCGGGCAGGATTTTCATCCGTATCGCCGCCCATCTCCCCACTCCAAGGTTTGGGGCAACACCGTCCATGAAGCCTCACACCGCCGTCACCGTAGCACCTTGACAGAGAAGCTGCACCGCTGTGGTCCGCCAACACCTCGCACAGCGGAAAGAACGCGGCCCAAACTCCACCAACAATCCAGACAAGGTACAGCAGCATCCTCCCTCCACCTCGGGCATGGACCAAGACACCCGCGACGCGTCACCCACTCCCAGAGACTGCCACGCGAGGGATCCAGCCGCTCTGCCCAGATCGAACCAGAGAGCCCAGATCTGAGTCGCCCAACTCCAAGAACTCCAGCGCCGGCTCCACCGGGACACCACCACCCGCCCACGAACGCGGAGGTGGCCGGACGCCCGCTGCCCGCCAGGATCTCCTTCCTGGCTGGGCCTCCATAGCGCCGCCGCCTCCATGGTCGCGAGCACGCACCGCCGCCACCAGCTCACACCGGCACACCACCTTGCTCCGCCTCGCTGCTGCTATAACTCGCCAGGAACCGCCGCTCCTCCGCGCTCTCCGTGCGCCGGCAGCACCCCGAGATCTCGCGCCGCCGGCCGCCACCACCACCGCAGCCCCGTAGGCGACCCGTCTCCGCGCGAAGAGGGCTCGCCGGGGAGCGCCGCCAGCACCCGCCGCCTTCGACAGCCGAGCGCGGCCGCCACCGCCGGCGCCGGCGGCGACAGCGGCCAGGGGGCGGAGATCGAGGGCCTCTGGGCTCTAGGGTTAGGGTTCCTCCGGGGCCGCACGCGCGTGTGACCCGGGAGGCGACGGGGAAAGTTTTGTTTCGTTGCGGAACTGGATGGTAGCTATGGATTTGGCGGAAGCGTGCACAACACGTACTCCCTTCATTCCAAATTAATTGACTTGGATTTATGTAGACAAATCTGAGTCAACTAATTCGGAACGGAGGGAGTAGTTATTTACAAATCGGATGGTGAAAGCTTTTACTTAATCACACGTTTGCAGTTGGCGAAATGTTAC
The DNA here is from genome assembly GCA_011799875.1 of Thinopyrum elongatum. NCBI lineage: Eukaryota > Viridiplantae > Streptophyta > Magnoliopsida > Poales > Poaceae > Thinopyrum > Thinopyrum elongatum. The sequence continues at coordinate 658,810,512 of CM022298.1, forward strand.
TAATTTGACGGAAGGTTGTGTGCTCCTGTATTTTTCAAAAAGCGGACATTTGAAGAAGGCTAGTGATAGGCGCCGGCGCCGGCCGAAAATTTCAGCCGATCGCATCCCGTGCGTCCGCTTTGCTGACTGCCAACCGTCAGATCAGGAGCTTTTTGACCCCATCTGAACACGCATGAGAGAAAAAAAAAAGGAGAGGATGCGGCCCAGATCGCAGAAATCCATTGCCTCGCTGCCCCCGCCCGCGCAGCCGCCGGAGTCCCGCCTCTCCGGCGGCCCCTCCACGGCCACCACCATCATCGTCGACCGCAGCTCCCCGCTTCTCTTCGCAGCTTGAAGTAGCAGTCGTTGCGCGCCCTCCTCATCTCGTCGTCGTTCCAACACCACGTCTTGCCAGATGCAACTCTGAACAAAAGTCGGTCCATCAAATCACGCAGCCCATCATAGCATGGCGGCGCCATCTCCGACTCGCCACCGTCGTTGACCTGCACCACCTAGTTTCAGCGAAAACCAAAACTCAGCCCAAAAATACAGTTGAAGCAAAATCAAAAAACGGTTCCAGCAAAACAACCCGAGCGCTAGAAATTTAGGTAAACAGTTTGAAGCAAAAATTTACCACTGTTCCAGCAAAATCAAACTCTGGTTCCAGCAAAACCAAAACTGAGCAAGTAGGAATCTCGGTTCTAGCAAAACCAAAACTGAGCAAGTAGGAAATTTAGGTAAAAACATGTTCGAAACAAAAATTTACCCCGTTCCAGCAAAAAATACTTCCGGTTCCAGCAAAATAATCGCATCTCAACTTCCAACCTTGTAGCTCCACCAAACGCCGGTTGCAGCTTCAACGCACACGGTTGCAACTCCGTTGTCGAGGGGCGCAGCTGATTGCAGCCGCCCTCGCCGGTGTATGAAGCTCTTGTGCTTCATGGTTGCAATCGCCGCCGCCCGGCGTCGCTGGATGCAGCTCGATCAAATAGACGGTTGCAGCTCCGCCAAACGCCGATTGAAGCTCTGTGGCCCCTGATTTGTTGCTAGGTGTGGCGCCTCGAGCTGGAAGTAAAGCATGTCAGCTCGGCCATGGCCATGGCGTTGGATTCTTTCAGGTGAGATGCACTTTTGGGAGAAGGAAGTTGGCACTGGAAGCGGTGGGGATAAGGAAAAGAGGATAAAATAGCGAAGCGGTGCGGCTCGGCTCGGCTCGATAGGTCAAGGACGCGTGGCCCGCATGGACCCGCCTGCTCGCGTAGCTAGCGAGGCGACCGGCCCAACTTTCGGCCGGCACCCCGGCTCTAAACGTTTACCTTTGAAGAATAGGGTTGAACAGCCGCCCGCATCAGTGTCCGGGCACCGGTCTGGACCGATCCGCGGATGCGGTGTCTGGTTGGGGTTAGTGTTGAAGATATGCCCTTATTCCTATTGAAATCAGGCCCGGGTTATCCTCCTTTTCTAAAAACAACCTACTGAAATCTTTGACATGTTATTCATTTAAACCTAAATCCGACATGCACAGACTCACGCTGAAAACAAGCTAATTGCTGCTGCTTTAATGTGCCAATACAAAAATGATCAATGCAGACGGTCATGGACTTGACGCGCTCACATCCCTAATATAAGTTAGACGAGTGAAACCTTGTCTATATTCATTCATGGTACACCGAAAATCCCTTTTGGAGCTCGGCCTCCAGTGAGGCCTCCGAATTCAAATTTGAAATTTCATCAAAATTCATATTTTTATATTTCAAAAAATTCTAAAAAAAATACAGAGATACATGAAGGGATAACACACATGTGTGTAAATTTTCAGTTCAAAATACATTGAAATGAGGGCTGTGCAAAAAAGACAAATCTGGGGCTATTTAACACATGATACTATTCATCCTCCCAGGCCATGAATTTGTCTTTTTTGTACAGGTCGTAACTCAAGGTATTTCATCATGAATTTTTACATACATGTGGGTTACATCCTTACATACACGCATATTTTTTCAGAATTTTTTGAACCATAAAAATTTGAATTTGAATTTTTCAAAAATAAAGGCCTCCATGGAGCTTGGCCTCCAAAACGCCTCTCTCTATGGTACACAGGCTATACACATCCGATGGATTAGTTACAACAGAAAGATGAGAGTCGGAAGGGATCACGACGTGCATGGAGGCGTGGGCATGCATGCGCATGACAGTCTTCCAACACCACCACCCCCCCCCCCCCCCCCCCCGGCGGTGCTCGCCGACGTGGAGACTGGTCCGAAAGTCGACGAACACACTGGTAGGCAGTCCCTTGGTGAAGATGTCCGTGAACTGTGATGTCGTTGGCATGTGAAGGACGCGCACCTCGCCAAGAGAGACGCGCTCGCGAACGAAGTGGAGATCAATCTCGATGTGCTTGGTGCGCTGGTGCTGCACGGGGTTGTCGGACATGTAGGCGCTGACGTTGTCACAGTAGACAACGGTGGCGCGCGACGGAGGGCGATGGAGCTCGGTGAGGAGTTGTAGTACCCAACACGACTCGGCGACGGCGTTGGCGACCCTCCTGTACTCGGCCTCGGCGCAGGACCGAGACATGATGTTCTGGCGTTTCGACGACCAGCTGACGAGGTTGGTGCCGAGGAAGACCGCAAAGCCCGAGGTCGATTTGCAGGTGTCCGGGAAGCCCGTCCAATCCGTGTCGGAGTATGCCGTGAGGTCGCCGGAGGTGGAGTGGTGAAAGTGCAACCCGAGGTGCACGGTACCACGCACGTAGCGGAGGATCCGCTTCACCATCTGGAAGTGGTTGTCCCTGGGGTCATGCATAAAAAGGCAACACTGTTGGACAGGTAAGACAAGTTAGGGCGCGTGAGGGTGAGATACTGGAGTGCCCCAGCCAGACTCCGGTAGAGAGATGGATCATGGAAAGCAGGACCATCGGTGGCAGAGATCTCTACCAGAAACTGAAATATTTATGTGTGTCCTCAATTTTCCTGTCGGGCCCACGCTAGCCCACAGGAAAATGGACTATATTCCTGCGCGCCAACCCAAAACCCACAGGAATAGTAATATCAGTGTCGGTCCATGCTCGGTCGTGGTGTCGACGGGAGTGGACACGGGCTTGCAGTTAAGCATGCCTGCACGATCCAAGATCTCAAGCGCATACTGCTCATGGGATAAGTGAAGACCGTGGGTGGACTGGTGGACGTTGATGCCCAAGAAGTGGTGCAGGGGACCCATGTCCGTCATGGCAAATTCGCAATGAAGCGAGCTGATGATGGAGCGAACGAATGTGGGCGTGCTAGCGGTGAGGATGATGTCATCAACGTAGAGAAGGAGGTATGCGGTGTCACGGCCACGGTGGACGGAGAAGAGCGAGGAATCAGCCTTGCAAACATGGAACCCAAGAGATAGCAGGTATGACGTAAACCGAGCAAACCAGGCACGGGGCGCCTGCTTCAAGCTGTAGACCGACCGGTTGAGATGACACACGTCCCCAGGTCGCGAGGAGTCGACGAAGACAGTGGGCTGCGTGTTGTAGACTGTCTCGGTGAGGTGCCCGTGAAGAAATGCGTTCTTGACGTCAAGCTGATGGATGGGCCACGACCTGCCGGTGGCGAGGCTAAGGACGACGCAGATCGTGGCGGGCTTGACCACGGGACTAAACGTCTTGCCGTAGTCGATGTCGGCCTGCTGAGTGAAGCCGCGGAGCACCCACCGCGCCTTGTACCGAGCCAACGAGCCGTCAGGGTTGAACTTGTGGCAAAAGATCCACTTGCCACTCACCATGTTTGCACCTGCAGGACGGGAAACCAACGACCAAGTGTCATTCTGCAACAATGCATTATACTCCTCTAGCATAGTAGTGGCCCAGTTCGGATCCTTAAGAGTTGCACGGTAGGAAGAAGGGAGTGGGCTAATTGAGGTGGTGACGGAAAGACTGACGTTTTGCTTAGGCAAAAAATTCCCAGACATGCCTCGGGTGCGCATGTGGTAAAGGTTGTGCGGCGGGACCACGGGGATGGCACGAGGGGGCAGCGGGCGCTGAGGAAGCGTGGAGCGGCTGGTGGAAGTGGAATCAGGGGAGGCAGCCGGATTGGCTACAAGGCTAGGCGGGGTAGGCAGCGGGTGTTGGAAATATGCCCTAGAGGCAATAAGAAATTAGTTATTATCATATTTCCCTGTTCATGATAATTGTTTATTATCCATGCTAGAATTGTATTGATTGGAAACTCAAATACATGTGTGGATACATATGCAACAACATGTCCCTAGTAAGCCTCTACCGGACTAGCTCGTTGATCAAAGATGGCTATGGTTTCCTAGCCGTGGACATGAGTTGTCATTTGATAACGGGATCACATCATTAGGAGAATGATGTGATGGACAAGACCCAAACTATAAACGTAGCATGTGATCGTATCAAGTTTGTTGCTATCGTTTTCTGCATGTCAAGTATATGTTCCTATGACCATGAGATCATGCAACTCACTGACATCGGAGGAGTACCTTGTGTGTACCAAACGTCGCAACATAACTGGGTGACTATAAAGGTGCTCTACAGGTATCTCCGAGGGTGTCTGTTGAGTTGGCATGGATCAAGACTGGGATTTTGTCACTCCGTATGACGGAGAGGTATCTCAGGGCCCACTCGGTAATACAACATCACAAGAAGCTTGCAAGCAATGTGACTAATGAGTTAGCCACATGATCTTGTATTACGGAACGAGTAAAGAGACTTGCTGGTAACAAGATGGAAGTAGGTATGGAGATACCGACGATCGAATCTCGGGCAAGTAACATACTGATAGACAAAGGGAACTGCATACGGGATTAGCTGAATCCTTGACATCGAGGTTCGACCGATAAGATCTTCGTAGAATATGTAGGAACCAATATGGGCATCCAGGTCCTGCTATTGGTTATTGACCGTAGAGGTGTCTCGGTCATGTCTGCATAGTTCTCGAACCCGCAGGGTCTACACACTTAACGTTTGGTGACGATATAAGTATAGTTGAGTCATTATGGTGGTTACCGAAGGTTGTTTGGAGTCCCATATGAGATCCCGGACATGATGAGGAACTCCAGAATGGTCCGGAGGTGAACATTGATATATTGGACGAAAGGTATTGGAGTCCGGAATTGTTCCGGGGGTACCGGGTGATGACCAGCATGACCGAAAGGGGTTTCGGGGGGTCCCGGCAAGTGTTGGGGGGCCTCATGGGCCAAGGGGAGGGGGCAAACCAGCCCACTAAGGGGCTGAGCGCCCCCTCACCCAATCTCACGTAACCAGGAGGGTTGGGGCGCCCCCTAGGGCTTCCCACCACTTTGGCTTGGGGGCCAAGTCTCCTAGGGGGGAAAACCCAACTAGGGTTTCCCTCTTGTGGCCGCCGGCCCTAGATGGGATCCCCTAGGGGCGCCCCCTCTCCCCCTTCCCCCTATATATAGAGAGGTAGAGAGAGGGCAGCCGTACCCTTCTACACCATGGCACCGCCTCTCCTCTCCCTCGCATCCCTCTTCCTCTCCGTAGTGCTTAGCGAAGCTCTGCTGAGATTTCGCCACCACCACCGCCACCACGCCGTCGTGCTGCCGGAGGACTCGAGATACTACTTCACCATCGCTCACTGGATCAAGGAGGTGAAGGCGTCATCAAGCCGTACGTGTGTTGAACGCGGAGGTGCCGTCCGTTCGGCACTTGGATCGGGAGTTCGCGAGACGGATCGTGATTGGATCGCGAAGACGTTCGACTACATCAACCATGTTTCTTAACGCTTCCACTTAGCGATCTACAAGGGTATGTAGATGCAATCTCTCCTCTCGTAGATGGTCATCTCTTAGATTGGATCTTGGTGAGCGTAGGAATTTTTTTGTTTCCCAATGCAACGTTCCCCAACAGTGGCATCATGAGTTAGGTCTATGCGTAGATGACATCACGAGTAGAACACAAAGGAGTTTGTGGGTGCTGTATTTAGATTGCTTCCTTCCTTGGTCTTTTCTTGATTCGGCGGTATTGTGGGATGAAGCGGCCCGGACCAACTTTACATGTCCACGTACATGAGACCGGTTCCATCGACAGACATGTGACTTTGTTGCATAAAGATGGCTGGCGGGTGTCTGTCTCTCCCACCTTAGTTGAATCGGATTTGACAAAGGCGGTCCTTGTAGAAGGTTAAATAGCAACTTGCATATCACCATTGTGGCTTTGCGTAGGTAAGAATCGTTCTTGCTAGATACCCATAGCAGCCACGTAAAACATGCAACAACAATTAGAGGATGTCTAACTTGTTTTTGCAGGGTATGTTGTGATATGATACGGCCAAAGACATGATGAAATATATTTGATGTATGAGATGATCATGTTTGTAATAGTTTATATCGACTTGCATGTCGATGCATACGGCAACCGGAAGGAGCCATAGGGTTGTCTTTAATTATTGTATGACCTGCGTGTCAATCATTAAGCGCTATGTAATGCTTTACTTTATCGCTAAGCGGTAGCAATAGTAGTAGAAGCATGGTTGGCGTGACAACCCCGATGGCGACACGATGATGGAGATCATGGTGTCATGCCGGTAACGATGGAGATCATGTCGGTGCTTTGGAGATGGAGATCAAAAGCACAAGTTGATGGCCATATCATGTCACTTATGATTTGCATGTGATGTTAATCCTTTTATGCATCTTATTTTGCTTAGGACGACGGTAGCATTATAAGGTGATCCCTCACTAAAATTTCAAGATAAAATTGTGTTCTCCCAAAGTGTGCACCGTTGCGAAAGTTCGTCGTTTCGAAGCACCACGTGATGATCGGGTGTGATAGACTCTACGTTCACATACAACGGGTGCAAGCCAGTGTTGCACACGCGGAACACTTGGGTTAAACTTGACGAGCCTAGCATGTATAGATATGGCCTAGGAACACAAGAGACCGAAAGGTCGAACACGAGTCATATAGTAGATATGATCAACATGGAGATGTTCACCATTGAAACCACCTCATCTCACGTGATGATCGGACTTGGGTTGGTGAATTTGGATCGTGTTACACTCGGCAACCGGAGGGATGTTGATTTGAGTGGGAGTTCTTAGGTAATCTAATTAATTGAACTCATTTATCATGAACAATAGTCTAAGTTACCTTTGCAAATTTATGTTGTAGATCAATGGCTCGCGTTGTAGCTCCCTGTTTCAATACGTTCCTAGAGAAAGACTAAGTTGAAAGATATTGTAAGCAATTATGCGGACTAGGGCAGTAGTCTGAGGATTGTCCTCACTGCTGCACAGAAGGCTTATGTCCTTGATGCACCGCTCGTTGTGCCAACCCCTCTAGCGTCGTCTGTGGATGTTGTGAACGTCTGGCAAACACGTTCAGATGACTACTTGATAGTTTAGTGTGCCATACTTTACGGCTTAGAATCGGGGCTCCTAAGGTGTTTTGAACACCATGGAACATATGAGATGTTCTAAGAGCTGAAATTGGTATTTCAGGCTCATGCCCGTGTTGAGAGGTATGAGACCTCTGACAAGTTCTTTGCCTACAAGATGGAGGAGAATAGCTCAGCCAGTGAGCATGTGCTCAGAATGTCTGGGTGCTACAATCGCTTGAATCAAGTGGGAGTTAATCTTCCAGATAAGATAGTGATTGATAGGGTTCTCTAGTCACTATCACCAAGCTGCTAGAGCCTCGTGATGAACTATAACATGCAAGGGATGGAGATGATCCCGGAGATGTTCGTGGTGCTTAAGGCCACGAAGGTAGAAATCAAGAAGGAGCATCAAGTATTGATGGTTAACAAGACCACTGGTTTCAAGAAGGGCAAGGGCAAGAAGGGAAACTTCATGAATGGCAAGCCAGTTGCCGCTCCAGTGAAGAAACCCAAGGTTGAACCTAAACCTGAGACTAAGTTCTTCTATTGTAAGGGGAACGGTCACTGGTAGCGGAACTACCCCAATAGATAAGAAGGCTGGCAACTTCAACAATAGTATATTTGATATACGTGTTATTGATGTGTACCTTACTAGTACTCCTAGTAGCACCTGGGTATTAGATACCAGTTCAGTTGCTAATATTGGTAACTCGAAACAAAAGCTACGGAATATACAGAGACTAGCTAAGGGCGAGGTGACGATGTGTGTTGGAAGTGTTTCCAAGGTTGATGTGATCACCATCGCACGCTCCCTCTAGCTTCGAGATTAGTGTTGAACCTAGATAAATGTTATTTGGTGTCTGTGTTGAGCATGAACATGATTAGATCATGTTTATTGCAATACGGTTATTCATTTAAGTCAAAGAATAATGGTTATTCTGTTTACATGAATAATACCTTCTATGGTCATGCACCCAAGGTGAATGGTTTATTGAATCTCGATCTTAGTGATACACATGTTCATAACATTGAGGCCAGAAGATGTAGAGTTGATAATGATAATACCACTTTCTTGTGGTGTTGCCGCTTAGGTCATGTTGGTGTAAAGCGCATGAAGAAACTCCATGCTGATGGACTTTTGGAGTTACTTGATTTTGAATCACTTGACACATGCGAACCATGCCTCATGGGCAAGATGACTAAAACCCCGTTTTCTAGAACAATGGAACGAGCAATTGACTTGTTGGAAATCATACATACTGATGTGTGCGGCCCGATGAGTGTTGACGCGCGTGGTGGATATCGTTACTTTCTCACCTTCACCGATGATTTGAGTAGATATGGGTATATTTACTTGATGAAGCATAAGTCTGAAACATCTGAAAAGTTCAAGCAATTTCAGAGTGAAGTTGAGAATCATCGTAACAAGAAGATCAAATTCCTACGATATGATCAAAGGGGAGAGTATCTGAGTTATGAGTTTGGCAATCACTTAAGACAATGTGGAATTGTTTCACAATTGACGCCGCCTGGAACACCACAGTGTAATGGTGTGTCCGAACGTCGTAATCGTACCTTATTGGATATGGTGCATTCTATGATGTCTCTTGCCGATATATCACTATTGTTTTGGGGTTATGCATTAGAGACAACTACATTCACTTTAAATAGGGCACCATCTAAATCCGTTGAGACGATACCGTATGAATTATGGTTTGGCAAGAAACCTAAGTTGTTGTTTCTTAAGGTTTGGGGCTGTGACACTTATGTGAAAAGGCTTCAGCCTGATAAGCTCGAACCCAAAGCGGACAAATGGATCTTCATAGGATACCCAAAGGAGACGATTGGGCATACCTTCTATCTCAGATCCGAGGTCAAAGTGTTTGTTGCTAAGAACGAGTCCTTTCTCGAGAAAGAGTTTCTCTCGAAAGAATTGAGTGGGAGGAAGATAGAACTTGATAAGGTTGTTGAACCTTTACTTCAACCAGAGAGTAGCGCAGCACAGAAAGATGTTTCTGTGGCACCTACGTCAGTTGAAGAGGAAGCTAATGATGATGATCATGAAGCTTCAGATCAAGTTACTGTCAAACCTCGTAGGTCGACAAGGGTGCGTACAACTTGTGAGTGGTACGGTAACCCTGTCTTAAAGGTCATGTTGTTGGACAACGGTGAACCTACGAGCTATGGAGAAGCGATGGTGGGCCCAGATTCCAACAAATGGCTAGGAGCCATGAAATCCGAGATAGGATCCATGTATGAGAACAAAGTATGGACTTTGGTGGACTTGCCCGATGATCGGCAAGCCATTGAGAATAAATGGATCTTTAAGAAGAAGACAGACGCTGATGGTAATGTCACCATTTATGAAGCTCGACTTGTCGCAAAGAAGATTCCGACAAGTTCAAGGAGTTGACTATGATGAGACTTTCTCACTCATAGCGATGCTAAAGTCTGTTGAAATTATGTTAGCAGTTGCTGCATTTTCATTTACGAAATCTGGCAGATGGATGTCAAAACAAAGTTTCCTTGACGGCTTCCGTGAGGAAAGGTTGTATGTGATACAACCAGAAGGTTTTGTCGATCCTAAGGATGCTAAAAGGTATGCAAGCTCCAGCGATCCTTCTATGGACTGGAGCAAGCAACTCGGAGTTGGAACATACGCTTTGATGAGGTGATCAAAGTTTTTGGGTTTATACAAAGTTTGCAGGAAACTTGTATTTACAAGAAAGTGAGTGGGAGCTGAACAACATTTCTGATAAGTATATGTGGTTGACATATTGTTGATCGGAAATGATGTAGAATTTCTGGAAAGCATAAAGGGTTGTTTGAAAGGAGTTTTTCAAAGGAAGACCTGGGTAAAGCTGCTTACATGTTGGGCATCAAGATCTATAGAGCGCCTGATAAGATTTTCACAGAGCACATACCTTGACATGATTTTGAAGAAGTTCAAAATGGACCAGTCCAAGAAGGGGTTCTTGCCTGAGTTGTAAGGTGTGAAGCTGAGTGAGACTCAAAGCTCGACCACGGCAGAAGAAAGAGAAAGGACAAAGGTCATCCCCTATGCCTTAGCCATAGGCTCTATACGATATTCCATGCTGTGTACCGAACCTGATGTGTGCCTTGCCACGTGTCTGGCAAGGGGGTACAAGAGTGATCCAGGAGTGGATCACTGGACAGCGGTCAAAATTATCCTTAGAAGAATAAGGAAATGTTTCTCGGTTATGGAGGTGATAAAGAGTTCGGCGTACAGGGTTACGTCGATGCAAGCTTTAACACTAATCCGGATGACTTTGAGTAGAGTTTCTCGGTTATGGAGGTGATAAAGAGTTCGCCGTAAAGGGTTACGTCGATGCAAGCTTTAACACCAATCCAGATGACTCTGAGTAGCAAACCGGATATGTATAGTGGAGCAGCCATTTGGAATAGCTCCAAGTGGAGCATGGTAGCAGTTTCTACAGTATGACATAAAAATTTGCGAAGTACACGCGGATCTGAATGTTGCAGACCCGTTGACTAAAACCTCTCTCACAAGCAAAACATGATCAAACCCCAGAACTAAAAGGGTGTTAATGACATGGTGATGTGAACTAGATTATTGACTCTAGTGCAAGTGGGAGAGTGTTGGAAATATGCCCTAGAGGCAATAATAAATTAGTTATTATCATATTTCCCTGTTCATGATAATCGTTTATTATCCATGCTAGAATTGTATTGATCGGAAACTCAAATACATGTGTGGATAAATAGACAACAACATGTCCCTAGTAAGCCTCTACCGGACTGGCTCGTTGATCAAAGATGGCTATGGTTTCCTAGCCATGGACATGAGTTGTCATTTGATAATGGGATCACATCATTAGGAGAATGATGTGATGGACAAGACCCAAACTATAAATGTAGCATGTGATCGTATCAAGTTTGTTGCTATCGTTTTCTGCATGTCAAGTATATGTTCCTATGACCATGAGATCTTGCAACTCACTGACACCGGAGGAGTACCTTGTGTGTACCAAACGTCGCAATGTAACTGGGTGACTATAAAGGTGCTCTACAGGTATCTCCGAGGGTGTCTGTTGAGTTGGCATGGATCAAGACTGGGATTTTGTCACTCCGTATGACGGAGAGGTATCTCAGGGCCCACTCGGTAATACAACATCACAAGAAGCTTGCAAGCAATGTGACTAATGAGTTAGCCACGGGATCTTGTATTACGAAATGAGTAAAGAGACTTGCTGGTAACGAGATTGAACTAGGTATGGAGATACCAACGATCGAATCTCGGGCAATTACCATACCTATAAACAAAGGGAACTACATATGGGATTAGCTGAATCCTTGACATCGAGGTTCGACCGATAAGATCTTCGTAGAATATGTAGGAACCAATATGGGCATCCAGGTCCAGCTATTGGTTATTGACCGTAGAGGTGTCTCGGTCATGTCTGCATAGTTCTCGAACCCGCAGGGTCTACACACTTAACGTTTGGTGACGATATAAGTATAGTTGAGTCATTATGGTGGTTACCGAAGGTTGTTCGGAGTCCCGGATGAGATCCCGAACGTGACGAGGAATTTCAGAAAGGTCCGGAGGTGAATATTGATATATTGGACGAAGGGTATTGGAGTCCGGAATTGTTCCAGGGGTACCGGGTGATGACCAGCATGACCGAAAGGGGTTTCGTGGGGGGGTCCCGGCAAGTGTTGGGGGGCTTCATGGGCCAAGGGGAGGGGGAAAACCAGCCCACTAAGGGGCTGAGCGCCCCCCTCACCCGATCTCACATAACCAGGAGGGTTGGGGGTGCCCCCTAGGGCTTCCCACCACTTTGGCTTGGGGGCCAAGTCTCCTAGGGGGGAAAACCCATCTAGGGTTTCCCTCTTGTGGCCGCCGGCCCTAGATGGGATCCCCTAGGGGCACCCCCTCTCCCCCTTCCCCCTATATATAGAGAGGTAGAGAGAGGGCAGCCGCACCCTTCTACGCCATGGCGCTGCCTCTCCTCTCCCTCGCATCCCTCTTCCTCTCCATAGTGCTTAGCGAAGCTCTGCTAAGATTCCGCCACCACCACCGCCACCACGCCGTTGTGCTGCCGGAGGACTCGAGCTACTACTTCACCATCACTCGCTGGATCGAGGAGGTGAAGGCGTCATCAAGCCGTACATGTGTTGAACGCGGAGGTGCCGTCCGTTCGGCACTTGGATCGGGAGTTCGCGGGACTTGATCGTGATTGGATCGTGAAGATGTTCGACTACATCAACCGCATTTCTTAACGTTTCCGCTTAGCGATCTATAAGGGTATGTAGATGCAATCTCTCCTATCGTATTTTTCATCTCCTAGATTGGATCTTGGTGAGCGTAGGAAAATTTTTGTTTCCCATGCAACGTTCCCCAACAGCGGGGTCGCTGCATGCATAGGGGAGGCATGCGCAGGTGAAGCAGTGGCAGGGCTGGGTGGTACTGCTGCATGGGGATTGGATGCATGGGAGGAGGGCGCTGGCGGAGTGGTCGCATGGCTGGTGAAGGAAATATGCCCTAGAGGCAATAATAAAGTTGTTATTTTATATTTCCTTATTCATGATAATGGTTTATTATTCATGCTAGAATTGTATTGATCGGAAACTATAATACATGTGTGAATACATAGACAAAACACCGTGTCCCTAGTAAGCCTCTACTAGACTAGCTCGTTGATCAAAGATGTTTAAGGTTTCCTGACCATGGACATGAGTTGTCATTTGATAACAGGATCACATCATTAGGAGAATGATGTGATGGACAAGACCCATCCGTTAGCTTAGCATAATGATTGTTCAGTTTTATTGCTATTGCTTTCTTCAAGTCAAATACATATTCCTTCGACTATGAGATTATGCAACTCCCGGATACCGGAGGAATGCCTTGTGTGCTACCAAACGTCACAACGTAACTGGGTGATTATAAAGATGCACTATAGGTATCTCCGAAGGTATTTGTTGAGTTGGCATATATCGAGATTAGGATTTGTCACTCAGAGTTTCGGAGAGGTATCTCTGGGCCCTCTCGGTAATACACATCATAAGCTTGCAAGCAAACGACTAAGGAGTTGGTCACAAGGTGATGTATTACGGAATGAGTAAAGAGACTTGCCGGTAACGAGATTGAACTAGGTATGAAGATACCGATGATCGAATCTCGGGCAAGTAACATACCGATGGACAAAGGGAATTACGTATGTTGTCATAACGGTTCGACCGATAAAGATCTTCGTAGAATATGTAGGAGCCAATATGGGCATCCAGGTTCGCTATTGGTTATTGACCAGAGAGGTGTCTCGGTCATGTCTACATAGTTCTCGAACCCGTAGGGTCCGCACGCTTAACGTTCGTTGACGATATAGTATTATATGAGTTATGTGATATGGTGACCGAATGTTGTTCGGAGTCCCGGATGAGATCACGGACATGACGAAGAGTCTAGAAATGGTTGAGAGGTAAAGATTGATATATAGGACAATGGTATTCGGACACCGGAAGTGTTTCGGGGGGTACCGGGTACTTATCGGGTCACCGGAAGGGGTTCCGGGCACCCTCGACAAAAGATATGGGCCTTATGGGCCAAGAGGGGAAACACACCAGCCACAAGGGGCTGGTGCACCCCCCATATGGGCCGGCCAAGGTGGAGAAGGAAAGGGGAAGAAGGAAAGGAAAGAAAGGGAATAGGATTCCCCCTTCCTTCCTCCTCCCCCCTCTTTCCTTCCCCCTTCGATATATATGGCAGGGGGGGGCGCGGCTTGGGAAGAGCCCAAGTAGGATTCGGTCCTACTTGGGCGCCTCTTGGCCTCTCCCCTCCCCCTCCCACCTATATATATGTGGGAGGGGCCGCCTAGCACACACCAGACAATTGTTTAGCCGTGTGCGGCGCACCCCTCCACCGTTTACACCCCCGGTCATATTTTCGTAGTGCTTAGGCGAAGCCCTGCGGAGATCACTTCACCATCACCGTCACCACGCCATTGTGCTGACAAAACTCATCTACTACCTCGATGTCTTGCTGGATCAAGAAGGTGAGGGACGTCACCGAGCTGAACGTGTGCAGAATGCGGAGGTGCCCTACGTTCGGTACTTGATCGGTTGGAATGCGAATAACTTCGACTACATCAACCGCGTTGTTAAACGCTTCCGCTTATGGTCTACGAGGGTACGTAGACACACTCTCCCCCTCGTTGCTATGCATCTCCATGGATAGATCATTGCGTGTGCGTAGATATTTTTTTTGTTTTCCATGCAACGTTTCCCAACAGTGGCATCATGAGCCAGGTCTATGCGTAGATGATATGCACGAGTAGAACACAAAGAGTTGTGGGCGGTGATAGTCATACTGCTTACCACCAACGTCTTATTTTGATTCGGTGGTATTGTGGGATGAAGTGGCCCGGACCAACCTTACATGTCCACGTACATGAGACCGGTTCCACCGACAGACATGCAACTAGTTTTGCATAAAGGTGGCTGGCGGGTGTCTGTTTCTCCTACTTTAGTTGAATCGAATTTGACTGCGGCCGGTCCTTGAAGAAGGTTAAAACAGCAAACTTGACGAATCACCGTTGTGGTTTTTGCCGTAGGTAAGAACGGTTCTTGCTAGAAGCCCATAGCAGCCATGTAAAACTTGCAACAACAAAGTAGAGGACGTCTAACTTGTTTTTGCTGGGCATGTTGTGATGTGATATGGTCAAGACATGATGTGATATACGTTGTTGGATGAGATGATCATGTTTTGTAAGTTATCGGCAACTGGCAGGAGCCTTATGGTTGTCGCTTTATTGTATGAAATGCAAACGCCATGTAATTGCTTTACTTTATCACTATGCGTATAGTTGTAGAAGCAATAGTTGGCGAGACGACCACACCGCAACGATGGAGATCAAGGTGTCGAGCCGGTGACAATGGAGATCATGACGATGCTTTGGAGATGGAGATCAAAAGCACAAGATGATGGCCATATCATGTCACATAGTTTGATTGCATGTGATGTTTATCCTTTATGCATCTTATTTTGCTTAGAACGGCGGTAGCATTACAAGATGATCCCTTCACTTAATTTCAAGATAATAGTGTTCTCCCTGAGTATGCACCGTTGGTACAGTTCGTCATGTTGAGACACCACGTGATGATCGGGTGTGATAGACTCTACGTTCACATACAACGGGTGCAAGATAGTTTTGCACATGCGAAATACTTGGGTTAAACTTGACGAGCCTAGCATGTACAGACATGGCCTCGGAACACTGGAGACCGAAAGGTCGAACGTGAATCATATAGTAGATATGATCAACATAGAGATGTTCACCATTGATGACTACCCCATCTCACGTGATGATCGGACATGGGTTAGTTGATTTGGATCACGTATCACTTAGATGACTTGAGGGATGTCTATTTAAGTGGGAGTTCTTAAGTAATTTGATTAATTGAACTTAATTTATCATGAACTTAGTCCTGATAGTATTTGCATATCTATGTTGTAGATCAATGGCCCGTGCTACCGTTCCCCTAAATTTTAATGCGTTCCTAGAGAAAGCTAAGTTGAAAGATGATGGTAGCAACTACACGGACTGGGTCCGTAACTTGAGGATTATCCTCATTGTTGCACAAAAGAATTATGTCCTTGATGCACCGCTAGGTGACAAGCCTCCTCCCGCTAATGTAGACGCTTTGAACGTCTGGCAGACGCGGTCTGATGACTACTCTATAGTTCAGTGTGCCATGCTTTACGGCTTAGAACCGGGACTTCAAAGACGTTTTGAACGTCATGGAGCATATGAGATGTTCCAAGAGTTGAAGTTAATATTTCAAGCAAATGCCCGAGTTGAGAGATATGAAGTCTCCAACAAGTTCTATAGCTGCAAGATAGAGGAGAACAGTTCTGTCAGTGAACACATACTCAAAATGTCTGGGTATTATAATCACTTGACTCAGCTGGGAGTTGATCTTTGATAACCCACAAGTATAGGGGATCGCAACAGTTTTCGAGGGTAGAGTATTCAACCCAAATTTATTGATTCGACACAAGGGGAGCCAAAGAATATTCTCAAGTATTAGCAGCTGAGTTGTCAATTCAACCACACCTGAAAGACTTAATATCTGCAGCAAAGTATTTAGTAGCAAAGTAGTATGGAAGTAACGGTAACGGTGGCAAAAGTAACAGTAGCAATTTTGTAGCAATCTTAACAGTGGCAACAGAAAAGTAACTTAGCAAAGATCAATATGTGAAAAGCTCGTAGGCAATGGATCAATGATGGATAATTATGTCAGATGGCATTCATCATGCAACAGTTATAACATAGGGTGACACAGAACTAGCTCCAATTCATCAATATAATGTAGGCATGTATTCTGAATATAGTCATACGTGCTTATGGAAAAGAACTTGCATGACATCTTTTGTCCTACCCTCCCGTGGCAGCGGGGTCCTATTGGAAACTAAGGGATATTAAGGCCTCCTTTTAATAGAGAACCGGACCAAAGCATTAGCATTTAGTGAATACATGAACTCCTCAAACTACGGTCATCACCGGGAAGTGTCCCGACTATTGTCACCCCGGGGTTGCCGGATCATAACACGTAGTAGGTGACTATAACTTGCAAGATAGGATCAAGAACACAAATATATTCATGGAAACATAAAAGGGTTCAGATCTGAAATCATGGCACTCGGGCCGTAGTGACAAGCATTAAGCATAGCAAAGTCATAGCAACATCAATCTTAGAACATAGTGGATACTAGGGATCAAACCCTAACAAAACTAACTCAATTACATGGTAAATGTCATCCAACCCATCACCGTCCAGCAAGCCTACGATGGGATTACTCACGCGCGGCGGTGAGCATCATGAAATTGATGATGGAGGATGGTTGATGATGACGACAGCGACGATTTCCCCTCTCCGGAGCCCCGAACGGACTCCAGATCTGGTCTCCCGAGGAAGAACAGGAGGTGGCAGCGGCTCCGTATCGTAAAACGCGATGAATCCTTCTCTCTCATTTTTTTATCCCCGAACGTGAATATATGGAGTTGGAGTTGAGGTCGGTGGAGGTCCAGGGGGCCCACAAGGACAAAGGGCGCGCCCCCATCCTTGTGGACAGGGTGTGGGCCCCCTTCGGTTGATTGTTTCACCAATATTTTTTATTTATTCCAAAACTGATCTCCGTGAATTTTTAGGTCATTCCGAGAACTTTTATTTCTACACAAAAATAACACCATGGCAATTCTGCTGAAAACAGCGTCAGTTCGGGTTAGTTCCATTCAAATCATGCAAATTGGAGTCCAAAACAAGGGCAAAAGAGTTTGGAAAAGTAGATACGATGGAGACATATCAACTCCCCCAAGCTTAACCCATTGCTTGTCCTCAAGCAATTCAGTTGACAAACTGAAAGTGATAAAGAAAAAATTTTACAAACTCTGTTTGATCTTGTTGTTGCAAATATGTATAGACAGCATTCAGGTTTTCAGCAAAGATTATGAACTAACCATATTCACAATAACATTTAGGTCTCACATTTACTCATATCAATGGCATAATCAACTAGCGAGCAATAATAATAAATCTCGGATGACAACACTTTTTCAAAACAATCATGATATGATATAACAAGATGGTATCTCGCTAGCCCTTTCTGAGACTGCAAAACATAAATGCAGAGCACCCCTGAAGATCAAGGACTGACTAGACATTGTAATTCATGGTAAAAGAGATCCAGTCACAGTCATACTCAATATCAATTAATAACAAAGCATACAAATGACAGTGGTGCTCTCTAACTGGTGCTTTTTATAAGAGAATGATGACTCAACATAAAAGTAAATAGATAGGCCCTTCGCAGAGGGAAGCAGGGATTTGCAGAGGTGCCAGAGCTCGAGTTTTTAAAACCGAGATGAATATAATTTTGAGCGGTATGCTTTTATCGTCAACATAACAACCAAGAGATCTCAGTATCTTCCATGCTACATACATTATAGGCGGTTCCCAAACAGAATGGTAAAGTTTTTTTTACTCCCCCTCAACCAACAAGCACACTCCACGGCTGGTCCGAAACAACGGGTACCGTCCATACAAGCAACAATCCTGGGGGAGTTTTGTTTTAATTTATTTTGATTTGATTTGAGCATGGGACTGGGCATCCCGATTACCAGCCATTTTCTTATGAATGATGAGCGGAGTCCACTCATCGTGAGAATAACCCACCTAGCATGGAAGATACTGACAGCCCCCAGTCGCTACATGAGCGATTTAGGCATAAAAAACAGATTATCATTTGAAGGTTTAGAGTTTGGCACATGCAAATTTACTTGGAACGGCAGGTAAATACCGCATATAGGAAGGTATGGTGGACTCATATGGAATAACTTTGGGTTTATGGAAGTGGATGCACAAGCAGTATTCCCGCTTAGTACAAGTGAAGGCTAGAAAAAGACTGGGGAGCGACCAACTAAAGAGCGACAACAGTCATAAACATGCATTGAGATTAACCAACATTGAATGCAAGCATGAGTAGGATATAAATCACCATGAACATAAATATCATGGAGGCTATGTTGATCTTGTTTCAACTACATGCGTGAACATGTCCCAAGTCAAGCCACTCGAATCATTCAAAGGAGGATACCATCCTATCATACTACATCACAACCATTTTAAAAGCATGTTGGCATGCAAGGTAAACCATTATAAAACCCCTAGCTAATTAAGCATGTCATGAGTAACTATAATCTCTAATTGTCATTGCAAACATGTTTCATTCATAATAGGCTGAATCAAGAACGATGAACTAATCATATTTACAAAAACAAGATAGGTCGAGTTCATACCAGCTTTTCCTCATCTCAATCATTTCATCATAATTCGTCATTATTGCCTTTCACTTGCACAACCAAACGATGTGAATAATAATAATAGTGCACGTGCATTGGACTAAGCTGGAATCTGCAAACATTTATTCAAAGGAGAAGACAAGGTAATATGGGCTCTTTGTTAGATCAACAATAATGCATATGAGAGCCACTCAACATTTTCATCGTGGTCTTCTCTCCTCGACCCCCAAAGAAAAGAAAAGAATTTCAAAGAAACAAACTGAAATATTTTTGGAGTTTTTGTTTTTCTGAAGAAATTAAACAAGAACGAGAAAAACTATCTACACGGGAAAGCTCCCAACAAGTAAAAGAAGAACAAGAAATCTTTTTGGGTTTTCTTTAATACTACAACTAAGCATGGAAAGTAAACTAAGCTACAACTAATTTTTTTTGTTTTTCTCAAAGGTTTTCAAACACACAAGAAGAAAGCGGGAAAAAGAAATAGACTAACATGGATAATACAATGAAAAAGTATGAACACCGACAACTAGAATGAGTGTGTGAACATGAATGTAATGTCGATGAGAAATACGTACTCCCCCAAGCTTAGGCTTTTGGCCTAAGTTGGTCTAGGGCCATGGATCAAAGTAGCCCTCTCCGGTGTACTGAGGAGGATCCTAGGGGTTCCACTGGTTAGCGAGCTCCTGTGGCTCCCACTGATAAATAGACTCCTGATATGGATCAGGTGATGGCTCTGGCTCAGGAGCTGGGGATCGCGTCCCCTCCCAGTATGCATGAATGTCCTCGGGCAAAACAAAGTACCTGCCTGAATGAATATCGAACAAAGCAGGTGCAGGCAAGGTAATAATCTGAAAAGTATCCTCGCTAAATATCAAGTTATAAATGAGTCTCTTTTCCTCATCATAGCGAATAAACTTATGTGCTACCATGCTGTCATAATCTAAGTA
Source organism: Thinopyrum elongatum (assembly GCA_011799875.1). Classification (NCBI taxonomy): domain Eukaryota; kingdom Viridiplantae; phylum Streptophyta; class Magnoliopsida; order Poales; family Poaceae; genus Thinopyrum; species Thinopyrum elongatum. Next base: position 658,830,627 of record CM022298.1, read on the forward strand.
TATAGTGGGTAGCAGTTTCTCCTCTTTCTCATTATGCCTAATGGGTATCTCAAAGCGTCTAGCAAGTCGAGAGGCGAAGATACCTCCGAAAATAGGACCCTTAGTATGGTTGAGACTCAACCGTCTAGCAACCATAGCGCCTAAACTGAAAGTTTTATCGCGAAGTAAAGCATAGCGTAAAATGGCAAGGTCAGGAGCACTAAGGCCTCCACTCTCCCCGCGACCAATTAAACATCTACCAGCAAATAATGAGTAGTAGCGCAAAACAGGAAAATGTAAACTAGCTACTCTCGCTTCCGACACCTTTCTCCTTTCCCCTATGGTAACTTCATTAATAAATTCTTCCACATATCTAGGACGTGGTTCCTCGACGCTACCCTCATAAGGTAATTTACAAACCTCACAAAAGTCATAAAGCGTCATCTCCTTATGCTCATCATATATGTGAAACTCTACCGTGGGTGGTGATCTCCTAGCATGAAAATGAAAATTTTGCATGAAAGTATTAGTGAGTAGGAGATACTGATCGCACTGGTCATGGAGGAAGTCGGTGATGCCTACATTCTCAGCCAAATAATAGAAATCCTCATAAATTCCGGCCACTTCCAAGAATGCATCACATGGCCATTCACACGACCGAATCTTCGCGGCACGAGGAAGATTGTACTTGGGCTTTTCCTTCTCCGATTTTCTTTTTCCTTCGAACCCCGGCTAAGAGCCTCTCAACAATCTCCTCATCATTTTCTTCCTCTGAAAATTTTCTGAAATTTTTAGTAACTCAAAATAAAAGTGAACCAAACTCAACAAAACTGATAGCAACTACTCCTACAAGTGCCTAGAGGCTATATCATGCATCAAAACTACTTTGGACCATATAAATTTGACATGCAAGCTCAAGAATAGGGTCACTACAGCAGCAAAAATTTGCAATATATAAAGAACTAGAACAAAAACTAATTGGACCATTGGAGGAGTCACATACCGAAGAGCAATCACCCAAAACAGTTTTGCAAATGGAGCTTTACACAAGGAGATCGAAAATGGCAGCAAGATGAGCTAGAACACGGGTTTGAGCACTAGGATGATTTTTTCTGGAGGAAGACGAAGTGGATGGGTGCTAGAATAAGTGGAGGGGGCCACATGGGACCCACAACACTGGGGGGCGTGCCCAGGGGGGTAGGGCGCGCCCTCCGTCCTTGTGGACAGGTGGTGGGTCCCCTTGGTGTGTTCTCAGTGCCAGAAATTCTCAAATATTCTATAAAAAATCATACTAAATTTTCAGGGCATTTGGAGAACTTTTATTTTTGGGTCATTTTTTATTTCACGGATAATTCAGAAAACAGACAGAAAATACTATTTTTTCTTATTCATTCTAAATAACAGAAAGTAAAAAGTAGGTACAATAGGTTGTGCCTTCTAAATTCATCCATCTCATGCTCATCAAAAGGAATCCGTTAACAAGGTTGATCAAGTCTCATTAACAAACTTCTTTCGAATAACATGGAACCTGAGAATTTTCGAATAACACTAAGTTACCTCAACGGGGATATGCATGTCCCCAACAATAAGAATATCATATTTCTTTTTGACAGTAGGAAGAGGGAATTCAAAACCTCCAATAGTAATAGTTGAAAATTTTCCAATACAATTGATACTATGAACTTGAGGTTGTTTCTTCGGAATGTGTACCGTATGCTCATTGCCATTAACATGAAAAGTGACATTGCCTTTATTGCAATCAATAACAGCCCCTGCAGTATTAAAAAAGGGTCTACCAAGGATGATCGACATACTGTCGTCCTCGGGAATATTAAGAATAACAAAGTCCGTTAAGATAGTAACGTTTGCAACCACAACAGGCACATCCTCACAAATACCGATGGGTATAGCAGTTGATTTATCAGCCATTTGCAAAGAGATTTCAGTAGGTGTCAACTTGTTCAATTCAAGTCTACGATATAAAGAGAAAGGCATAACACTAACACGAGCTCCAAGATCACATAAAGCAGTTTTAACATAGTTTCTTTTAATGGAGCATGGTATAGTTGGTACTCCTGGATCCCCAAGTTTCTTTGGTATTCCACCCTTAAAAGTGTAATTAGCAAGCATGGTGGAAATTTCAGCCTCCAATATCTTTCTTTTATTTGTAACAATATCTTTCATATACTTAGTATAAGGAGGCATTTTAAGCATATCAGTTAAACGCATACGCAAAAAGATAGGTCTAATCATCTCAGCAAAGCGCTCAAAATCCTCATCATCCTTCTTCTTGGATGGCTTAGGAGGAAAGGGCATGGGTTTCTGAACCCATGGTTCTCTTTCTTTACCATGTTTCCTAGCAATGAAGTCTCTCTTATCATAACGTTGATTCTTTGATTGTGGGTTATCAAGATGAATAGCAGGTTCAATCTCTACATCATTATCATTACTAGGTTAAGCATCAACATGAACATCATCATTAACATTATCATTAGGTTCATGTTCATCACCAGATTGTGTCTCAACATCAGAAATAGAAATATCATTTGGATTCTCAGGTGTGTCTATGACAGGTTCACTAGAAGTCTACAAAGTCCTATCAGTTTTCTTTTTCTTTTTATTACTAGGAATAGATGCATCAGTATTAATTCTCTGAGAATCTTGCTCAACTATCTTAGGATGCCCCTCAGGATACAAAGGTTCCTGGGTCATTTTACCACCTCTAGTCATAACCCTAACAGCATTATCATTGTTCTTATTATTCAACTCATTAAGCAAATCATCTTGTGCTTTAAGTACTTGTTCTACTTGAGTTGTAACCATGGAAGCATGTTTACTAATAAGCTTAAGATCATTAACAGTTCTACTCATATAATCACCCAAGTAATCAAGCATGTGAGCATTACGTTTCAATTGTCTACTAACATAAGCATTGAAATTTTCTTGTTTATCAATAAAATTATCAAACTCATCCAAGCATTGACTAGCAGACTTATTATGAGGAATATCACCTTCATCAAATCTATAAAGAGAATTTACCTCTACTACCTGTGTTTGGTTATCAAGACCATGTATTTCTTCAATAGGCGATAGATTCTTAACATCTTCAGCTTTAATACCTTTTTCTTTCATAGATTTCTTTGCCTCTTGCATATCTTCAGGACTGAGAAATAGAATACCTCTTTTCTTGGGAGTTGGCTTAGGAGTTGGTTCAGGAAGTGTCCAGTCATTATCATTACTCAATATATTATTCAATAGCAATTCAGCTTGCTCAACAGTTCATTCCCTGAAAATACAACCAACACAACTATCTAGGTGGTCCCTAGAAGCATCGGTTAGTCCATTATAAAAGATATCAAGTATTTCATTTTTCTTGAGTGGATGATCAGGCAAAGTATTAAGTAATTGGAGAAGCCTCCCCCAAGCTTGTGGGAGACTCTCTTCTTCAGATTGCACAAAGTTAAATATTTCCTGTAAGGCAGCTTGTTTCTTATGAGCAGGGAAATATTTTTGAGAGAAGTAATAAATCATATCCTGGGGACTACGCACACAACCAGGAGCAAGAGAATTAAACCATAACTTAGCATCACCCTTTAACGAGAAAGGAAACAACTTAAGAATATAGTAATAGCGAATTTTTTTCTCATGAGCAAATAGGGTGGCTATATCATTCAGTTTAGTAAGATGCGCCACAACTGTTTCAGATTCATAACCATAGAAGGGATCAGATTCAACCAAAGTAATTAACTCATGATCGAAAAAGAATTCATAATCCTTATCAGTAATAAAGATAGGTGAAGTAGCAAAATTGGGATCATATTTCATTCTAGCATTCAAGGATTTTTCTTTCAGCTTAGCTAGCAATTTCTTAAGATCTTCTCTATCATTGCAAGCAAGAAAGTCTCTAGCAGTTTCTTCATCCATAATATACCCCTCAGGTACAACAGGCAATTCATATCTAGGGCGAGAATCATAATCTTCAGTTTCAATAATATCATCAGTTTCAACAATTTCATTTTCTCTAACCCTAGCAAGTTGTTCATCAAGAAATTCACCTAGTGGCACAGTATTATCAAGCAAAGCAGTTGTATCATCATTAGCATCATGCATAGCAGAAGTGGCATCATCAATTACTTGCAACATATCAGAATTACTAGCAGGTGTAGGTGTCGCAAGCTTACTCAAAACAGAAGGTGAATCAAGTGCAGAGCTAGATGGCAGTTCCTTACCTCCCCTCGTTGTAGAGGGGAAAATCTTGGTTCTAGTATCTTTTAAATTCCTCATAGTGATCAACAGATATAAATCCCAAGTGACTCAGAGAATAGAGCTATGCTCCCCGATGACGGCACTAGAAAAAGGTCTTGATAACCCACAAGTATAGGGGATCGCAACAGTTTTTGAGGGTAGAGTATTCAACCCAAATTTATTGGTTCGACACAAGGGGAGCCAAAGAATATTCTCAAGTATTAGCAGCTGAGTTGTCAATTGAACCACACCTGAAAGACTTAATATCTGCAGCAAAGTATTTAGTAGCAAAGTAGTATGGAAGTAACGGTAATGGTTGCAAAAGTAACAGTAGCAATTTTGTAGTAATAGTAACAATGGCAACGGAAAAGTAACTTAGCAAAGATCAATATGTGAAGAGCTCGTAGGCAATGGATCAATGATGGATAATTATGTCGGATGGCATTCATCATGCAACAGTTATAACATAGGGTGACACAGAACTAGCTCCAATTCATCAATATAATGTAGGCATGTATTCCGAATATAGTCATACATGCTTATGGAAAAGAACTTGCATGACATCTTTTGTCCTACCCTCCCGTGACAGCGGGGTCCTATTGGAAACTAAGGGATATTAAGGCCTTCTTTTAATAGAGAACCGGACCAAAGCATTAGCATTTAGTGAATACATGAACTCCTCAAACTACGGTCATCACTGGGAAGTGTCCTGACTATTGTCACCCCGGGGTTGCCGGATCATAACACGTAGTAGATGACTATAACTTGCAAGATAGGATCAAGAACACAAATATATTCATGGAAACATAAAGGGTTCAGATCTAAAATCATGGCACTCGGGCCGTAGTGACAAGCATTAAGCATAGCAAAGTCATAGCAACATCAATCTTAGAACATAGTGGATACTAGGGATCAAACCCTAACAAAACTAACTCAATTACATGGTAAATCTCATCCAACCCATCACCGTCCAGCAAGCCTACGATGGGATTACTCACGCACGGCGGTGAGCATCATGAAATTGGTGATGGAGGATGGTTGATGATGATGACGGCGACGATTTCCCCTCTCCGGAGCCCCGAACGGACACCATATTTGGTCTCCCGAGGAAGAACAGGAGGTGGCGGCGGCTCCGTATCGTAAAACGCGATGAATCCTTCTCTCTCATTTTTTTCTCCCCGAACGTGAATATATGGGGTTGGAGTTGAGGCCGATGGAGGTCCAGGGGGCCCACAAGGACTGAGGGCGTGCCCTGGGGGGGTGGGCGCGCCCCCCACCCTTGTGGACAGGGTGTGGGCCCCCTTTGGTTGATTCTCTCGCCAATATTTTTTATTTATTCCAAAACTGATCTCCGTGAAGTTTCAGGTCATTCCGAGAGCTTTTATTTCTGCACAAAAATAAGACCATGGCAATTCTGCTGAAAACAGCGTTAGTCCGGGTTAGTTCCAATCAAATCATGCAAATTAGAGTCCAAAACAAGGGCAAAAGAGTTTGGAAAAGTAGATACGATGGAGACGTATCAATCTTCCTATTGATTGTGTCATTGACAGAGTTCTTCAATCACTGCCACCAATCTACAAAGGCTTCATGATGAACTATAATATGCAAGGGATGAACAAAACAATTCCCGAGCTCTTCGCAATGCTTAAGGCTGCAGAGGTAGAAATCAAGACGGAGCATCAAGTGTTGATGGTTAACAAGACCACTAGTTTCAAGAAAAAGGGCAAGGGAAAGAAAGGGAACTTCAAGAAGAATGGCAAGCAAGTTGCCACTCCCGGGAAGAAACCCAAAGCTGGACCCAAGCCTGAAACTGAGTGATTCTACTGCAAAGGGACTGGTCACTGGAAGCGGAATTGCCCCAAGTATTTGGAGGATAAGAAGGATGGCAAAGTGAACAAAGGTATATTTGATATACATGTTATTGATGTGTACCTTACTAATGCTCGTAGTAGCGGCTGGGTATTTGATACTGGTTCGGTTGCTCATATTTATAAATCGAAATAGGAGCTACGGATTAAACGAAGATTGGCTAAGGACGAGATGATGATGCACGTCGGGAATGGTTCCAACGTCGATTTGATCGCCGTCGGCACGCTACCTCTACATCTACCTTCGGGATTAGTTTTAGACCTGAATAATTGTTATTTGGTGCCAGCGTTGAGCATGAACATTATATCTGGATCTTGTTTAGTGCGAGACGGTTATTCATTTAAATCAGAGAATAATGATTGTTCTATTTATATGAGTAATATCTTTTATGGTCATGCACCCTTGAAGAGTGGTCTATTTTTATTGAATCTCGATTGTAGTGATACACATATTCATAATATTGATGCCAAAAGATGCAAAGTTGATAATGATAGTGCAACATATTTGTGGCACTGCCGTTTAGGTCATATTGGTGTAAAGTGCATGAAGAAACTCCACGCAAATGGGATTTTGGAATCACTTGATTATGAATCATTTGATACTTGCGAACCATGCCTCATGGGCAAGATGACTAAAACTCTGTTCTCCAGAACAATGGAGCGAGCTAATGACTTATTGGAAATAATACATACCGATGTATGCGGTCCGATGAGTGTTGAGGCACGCGGCGGGTATCGTTATTTTCTGACATTCACAGATGATTTGAGCAGATATGGGTATATCTACTTAATGAAACACAAGTTTGAAACATTTGAAAAGTTCAAAGATAATCAGAGTGAAGTAGAGAATCATCGTAACAAGAAAATAAAGTTTCTGCAATCTGATCGCGGAGGCGAATATTTGAGTTACGAGTTTGTCCTTCATTTAAAACAATGTGGAATAGTTTCACAACTCACGCCACCTGGAACACCACAGCGTAATGGTGTGTCCGAACGTCATAACTGTACTTTATTAGATATGGTGCGATCTATGATGTCTCTTACCGATTTACCACTATCGTTTTGGGGTTATGCATTAGAGACAGCTCCATTCACGTTAAATAGGGCACCATCTAAATCCGTTGAGACGACACCATATGAACTATGGTTTGGCAAGAAACCTAAGCTGTCATTTCTTAAAGTTTGGGGTTGCGACACTTATGTCAAAAGGCTTCAGCCTGATAAGCTCGAACCCAAATCGGAGAAGTGCGTCTTCATAGGATACCCTAAGGAAACAATTGGGTACACCTTCTACCACAGATCCGAAGGCAAGATCTTTGTTGCCAAGAATGGAACCTTTCTAGAGAAGGAGTTTCTCTCGAAAGAAGTGAGTGGGAGGAAAGTAGAACTTGATGAGGTAATTGTACCTACTCTCGAATTGGAAAGTAGTTCATCAGAGAAAACTGTTCCTGTGATGCCTACACCAACTAGAGAGGAAGCTAATGACGATGATCATGAAACTTCGGATCAAGTTACTACAGAACTTCGTAGGTCAACCAGAACACGATCCGCACCAGAGTGGTACGGGAATCCTGTACTGGAAGTCATGTTACTAGACCAAGGCGAACCTACGAACTATGAAGGAGCTATGATGAGCCTAGATTCCGACAGATGGATTGAGGCCATGAAATCTGAGATAGGATCCATGTCTGAGAACAAAGTGTGGACTTTGGTGGATTTGCCCGATGATCGGCAAGCCATAGAAAATAAATGGATCTTCAGGAAGAAGACTGACGCTGATGGTAATGTTACTGTCTATAAAGCTCGACTTGTCGCAAAAGGTTTTCGACAAGTTCAAGGAGTTGACTACGATGAGACTTTCTCACCCGTAGCGATGCTTAAGTTCATCCGAATCATATTAGCAATTGCCGCATTTTATGATTATGAAATCTGGCAAATGGACGTCAAAACTGCATTCCTTAATGGATTTCTTAAGGAAGAATTGTATATGATGCAACCAGAAGGTTTTGTCGATCCTAAAGGTGCTAACAAAGTGTGCAAGCTCCAGCGATCCATCTATGGACTGGTGCAAGCATCTCGGAGTTGGAATATACGCTTTGATGAGGTGATCAAAGCATATGGTTTTATACAGACTTTCGGTGAAGCCTGTATTTACAAGAAAGTGAGTGGGAGCTCTGTAGCATTTCCGATATTATATGTGGATGACATATTGTTGATTGGAAATGATATAGAATTTCTGGATAGCATAAAAGGATACTTGAATAAGAATTTTTCAATGAAAGGCCTTGGTGAAGCTGCTTATATTGGGCATCAAGATCTATAGGGATAGATCGAGACGCTTAATAGGACTTTCACAAAGCACATACCTTGATAACGTTTTGAAGAAGTTCAAAATGGATCAGTCAAAGAAAGGGTTCTTGCCTGTATTGCAAGGTGTGAAGTTGAGTAAGACTCAATGCCCGACCACTGCAGAAGATAGAGAGAAAATGAAAGTCATTCCCTATGCTTCAACCATAGGTTCTATCATGTATGCTATGCCGTGTACCAGACCTGATGTGTGCCTTGCCATAAGTCTAGCACGGAGGTACCAAAGTAATCCAGGAGTGGATCACTGGACAGCGGTCAAGAACATCCTGAAGTACCTGAAAAGGACCAATGATATGTTTCTCATTTATGGAGGTGATAAAGAGCTTGTCGTAAATGGTTACGTCGATGCTAGCTTTGACACTGATCCGGATGACTCCAAGTCACAAACCGGATACGTATTTATATTGGATGGTGGAGCTGTCAGTTGGTGCAGTTTCAAGCAGAGCGTCGTGGCGGGATCTACGTGTGAAGCGGAGTACATAGCTGCTTCGGAAGCAGCAAATGAAGGAGTTCATATCCGATCTAGGTGTAATACCTAGTGCATCGGATCCAATGAAAATCTTTTGTGACAACACTGGAGCAATAGCCTTCGCGAAGGAATCCAGGTTTCACAAGACAACCAAACACATCAAGAGATGCTTCAACTCCATTCGTGAACAAGTCAAGGATGGAGACATAGAAATTTGCAAGATACATACGGATCTGAATGTAGCAGACCCGATGACTAAGCCTCTTCCACGAGCAAAACATGATCAGCACCAAGACTCCATGGGTGTTAGAATCATTACAATGTAATCTAGATTATTGACTCTAGTGCAAGTGGGAGACTGAAGGAAATATGCCCTAGAGGCAATAATAAAGTTGTTATTTTATATTTCCTTATTCATGATAAAGGTTTATTATTCATGCTAGAATTGTATTGATCGGAAACCATAATACATGTGTGAATACATAGACTAAACACCGTGTCCCTAGTAAGCCTCTACTAGACTAGCTCGTTGATCAAAGATGGTTAAGGTTTCCTGACCATGGACATGAGTTGTCATTTGATAACGGGATCACATCATTAGGAGAATGATGTGATGGACAAGACCCATCCGTTAGCTTAGCATAATGATCGTTCAGTTTTATTGCTATTGCTTTCTTCATGTCAAATACATATTCCTTCGACTATGAGATTATGCAACTCCCGGATACCGGAGGAATGCCTTGTGTGCTATCAAACATCACAACGTAACTGGGTGATTATAAAGATGCTCTACAGGTATCTCCGAAGGTATTTGTTGAGTTGGCATATATCGAGATTAGAATTTGTCACTCCGAGTTTCGGAGAGGTATCTCTGGGCCCTCTCGGTAATACACATCATAAGCTTGCAAGCAAACGACTAAGGAGTTGGTCATGAGGTGATGTATTACGGAACGAGTAAAGAGACTTGCCGGTAACGAGATTGAACTAGGTATGAAGATACCGACGATCGAATCTCGGGCAAGTAACATACCGATGGACAAAGGGAATTACGTATGTTGTCATAACGGTTCGACCGATAAAGATCTTCGTAGAATATGTAGGAGCCAATATGGGCATCCAGGTTCCGCTATTGGTTATTGACCAGAGAGGTGTCTCGGTCATGTCTACATAGTTCTCGAACCCGTAGGGTCCGCACGCTTAACGTTCGTTGACGATATAGTGTTATATGAGTTATGTAATTTGGTGACCGAATATTGTTCGGAGTCCCGAATGAGATCACAGACATGACCAGGAGTCTCGAAATGGTCGAGAGGTAAAGATTGATATATAGGACGATGGTATTCGGACACCGGAAGTGTTTTGGGGGGTACCGGGTAGTTATCGGGTCACCGGAAGGGGTTCCGGGCACCCCCGGCAAAAGATATGGGCCTTATGGGCCAAGAGGGGAAACACACAAGCCACAAGGGGCTGGTGCGCCACCCATATGGGCCGGCCAAGGTGGAGAAGGAAAGGGGAAGAAGGAAAGGAAAGAAAGGGAATAGGATTCCCCCTTCCTTCCTCCTCCCCCCCTCTTTCCTTCCCCCTCCGATATATATGGCAGGGGGGGGGCGCTGCTTGGGAGGAGCCCAAGTAGGATTTGGTCCTACTTGGGGCGCCTCCTGGCCTCTCCCCTCCCCGTCGCACCTATATATATGTGGGAGGGGGGCGCCTAGTACACACCAGACAATTGTTTAGCCGTGTGCGGCGCCCCCCTCCACCGTTTACACCCTCCGGTCATATTTTCGTAGTGCTTAGGCGAAGCCCTGCGGAGATCACTTCACCATCACTGTCAACACGCCGTTGTGCTGACGGAACTCATCTACTACCTCGACGTCTTGCTGGATCAAGAAGGCGAGGGACGTCACCGAGCTGAACGTGTGCAGAACGCGGAGGTGCCGTACGTTCGGTACTTGATCGGTTGGAGCGCGAAGAAGTTCGACTACATCAACCGCGTTGTGAAACGCTTCCGCTTACGGTCTACGAGGGTACGTAGACACACTCTCCCCCTCGTTGCTATGCATCTCCATGGATAGATCATTGCGTGTGCGTAAATTTTTTTGTTTTGTTTTCCATGCAACGTTTCCCAACAGCTGGGTGGGGCTGCATGGCGAGGGGCCGGTGCGAATGGGGTGGCGGGCGCGTGCGGCGCGCGATCCAGGGGAGGTGGAGGCGGAGCGCGCTGGTTGTGCGCGGTTTGCTGGGTGGATCCGATCGGTGGGAATCCCGAAGGGTACGAGGTAGGTAGGATGGCTGGGTGGGCTAGGAGAGGCTGCGGATCCGGTGCGGCAGGAGATGCTGTGGGCGGCGGTGTACGAAGTTCAGCAAAGGGAAATCTCTGGTTGTCAAAGGTGACGTGGCGAGAAATATAAACGCGTCGCGAGCGAAGATCGAGACAATGGTACCCTTTGTGTTCGAGGGGGTACCCGAGTAGGACGCGGGGGGTAGATCGAGGGGCGAGTTTGTGCGGCACGAGGTGAGTGTGGTTGGGAAAACAAAGACATCCGAAAACGCAAAGATGGTCGTATGTGGGGTGTTCGCCATGGAGAAGGTAGTAGGGTGTGTGCTGGTTTACGGCGAAGGAGGTCACCGGTTGAGGAGGTGGTTCGCGGTGTGAAGCGCCTGAACCCAATACTCGGGCGGCATATGTGCGTGGATAAGGAGGGTGCGAAGGACATCATTGGTGGTGCGTAGGAGGCGTTCGGCCTTGCCGTTTTGTGGTGAAGTGTGTGGGCACGAGAGGCAGAATGCCACACCGTGGCGAGAGAAGTGGTCACGGAGGGAGAACGAGAGGAACTCGCTGCCATTGTCACATTGCACACATTTAATAGAGAGGTTATATTGAGTGTTAACGTAGGAGAAGAAGCGTAAGAGGGTGGCAGGGGTGTCGGACTTGTGGCGTATGGGAAACACCCAAGAGTAGTGAGTAAAGTCATCAAGCACAACAAGGTAATATTAGTAGTCAGAAAAACTACAAACGGGTGAGGTCCACCAAATCGCAATGAATAATTTGGAAAGGAGCAGTAGTAAACGAAGTAGAATGGGGAAACGGTAATCGAGGTTGTTTGTCTATTTTACAAGATTCACACACAGAAGAACCTTGTGATTTATTACATGAATCTAAAAACTTGTTCATCAAAGCAGAAAGGGAAACATGACTAGGGTGGCCCAGCCGCAAGTGCCATAGATCGCCGGAGCTCGAAATGGAGAGTGCCATCGAGCCGCCATTATTGTGCAGGAAAGGGTAGAGATCTCCAGAGCTACTGGGCCTCATGATGAGTTTCCCCGTTGCCATGTCCTTCACAGAGAAGCCAAAGGGGTCAAAAGAGACAATACACCAATTATCACGAGTAAATCTACGCACAGATATAAGGTTTTTAACAACAGATGGATTGATTAAGATGTGATTGAGGTGGAAGGGAGGGAGGGAGGTAGAACCGGCAGCAACTACAGGGATTGTCGAACCATCACCAACAGTAATACTAGAGGGATAATACGGGGAAGAGGAAAGCTTGGTGAGGTTACCTGAGGAGCTGGCGACGTGGGAAGTTGCACCCGTATCCATGTACCACTCGGCGCTGGTGGGCGGCGGCTGCATCTGGAGCCTGGAGGTTGGCGAAGGCGTGCGTCATGGCCTGCGGATCCCAGTGCGCAGCAGGAGGCGGAGGCTCGGTGGCGATGGGGTAGGCCAGGTGCTGGGCCCCCGGGCGTGGCCCGAGAACTCCCGCCAAGTTGGGCGGAACCCACGGCGAGCGCCACTGCTGTGGGGTTGGTGCTGGCGAGCCCCACGGGGCAAAATAGCCCAGCAAGGGCTGCTGCTGGCCGCCGGCGCCGCGTCCGGCGTTGGAGCTCGAGGAAGCACCGGGAGAGCCGCGGCCGCGGCCACGGCCACGCCCGCGCCCGCCGCGCTGACGATCACCGGAGGGGCTGCCTGCAGCGGGGCTCTTCCCCTTGTCCCGGCTCCCGGGGCGATGGTGGCGAGCGGCAATCCGTGGAGGAGGAGCCACCGGACGAGGACCCACCCACGGGGCCGATGGTGAGGGCAGAAGCCCCCTCGGTGCGTTCCCGCTCGGCGATGCCGATTTCCTCTAGGAGCAGGCGTGACCAGGCTTGGACGAACGTCGGGAACGACTGCTGCATCGGCAACAACGTGGCCATGACGTGAAAACGCCTGCTCAAGCCACGGACGAGCTGCAGCGTGAGAGACCGGCCAGTGACCGCCTCGCCCACGTCGGTCATGGCGTTGGCGAGCTGCTGGAGGCGGCGGCAATACTGCGCCACCGTCATGTCGCCTTGGACCGTCGCCCGGAACTCGGCGCCGATGTGCACGGCGCGACCGACGGTGTTGTTACGGAAGAAGATCTCCAGCTGCTGCCAGAGATGGAACACCGTGCTCTCAGGTGATTGGATCACGTCATAGAGTTCATCGGATATAGTCGCATATATCCAAAGAGCAATCGTGATGTCATCATTGCGCCAAACCGCATCCTCATGGAGCGGATCAGCGTCCTCGAGAACGTGCTCCTCGACATGATACTTGCAGAGGACGAACCAGAACAGGTGGCGCCACTTCGAGTAATTGTTGTAGTCGAGGCTGAGCTTGAATGGGATGAAAGAGGCGATGTTAACGTGATGCATTGACGGGGCAGGGATCGTGGGAACCTGGGCTGGCGGGGGTGCGAGCGCCAGGGCGCCGGCGGGAGGACGAACGGCGCGGAGAGGGGGCACCACAGGTGCGGTGCCAGCGCGACGAAGAAGACGCGCGTTGGGGGAGGCAGGCACCGACACGACAGCAGGAGGCGGCACGGGGACGGGGACGGTTGGAAGACTGTCACGTGCATTGAGGCGTGGGCATGCATGCGCGCGTGGGCGCCGTGTCTCCCGAGAGACTCGCGCGAGGGCGTTGCCGCGTTGGCCTCCTGACGAGCGCGGCCTAGTGTCGGTCGTGACAGTCTTCCAACAATATATAGGCAACCACCTTGCTAGCGAGGTATCACATTTGCCACTCAAAGAGAACTTCAAGATTACCTTCACGAAACGACGGCTCTTACAGCCTTTATGGTTGTTGTCATCATCATTAGAGCATCTCCAATAGATGATATATCTTGGACATATAGAGTAGTTTTACATCATCAAAAAGTGCCTGTGACGGCCAGAACTCGTACTCACTCTGCACGAGGTGCGGATTTTCCTACGCAAACCTTGCCATCGCAGCCTCATCCCACCGACGGACCTCACATTGACTGAGAATGATTCCTGTCTCCCTCCTTTCCATGATGGTCGTCATCTTGATCGGAGGACCAAGGAACTCTGCTTCGGCCTGGCTCTCGGTCTCTGCCTCTCTGGGAAGTTCAAGTCCTGCTTTGGCCTTGTCGAAGGCATGGGCGGCGACCTCTGGCTCGTCCCACACACTGGTACAGCGATGTGCTATACAAATGGTTTTTAACCCCTTTCCGTGACGTCACTTTGAACCGTCGTCAATTGAGTGACTGCGATAGGGGGGGTCCTTCCCACATGACCCAGAAACCGTCGGGGATAGGCCCTTCGGTCACACACGCTCGGCAAAATGAGGTCGTGTGTGACGGGTGAGCGATCAAATACAATTATACGTATAGTTGTGCTAAAAAATATACAATTATACAGGCCAAATTGTTTTCAGTCGTAAGTACATCTCACACCGTCAGTCCCGGCTAAACATTTCCATTCGTATGTACATTTCACGCAGTCAATCCAAGAATACGTTTCCGTTAGTATATGCATTCCACACAGTTAATTCAAGAAATACGTTTCCGTTCGTATATACATCCCACACAGTCACTCTAAGAAAAATGTTTCCGTTCGCAGGTACATCACACATAATTTTCCCCGTTAAATCGTTTGTGATAGCGTTATCATTGCAGACGATATTAACAATTTTATTGTTTGCGTTATTGAATGCATCACACATGGTGCGTAGAAGAAACTATGTGGCATAGGCTGTTCATCACACACATTTTTTATGTGGTAAATATTTGCGCAAGGTGGCCTAACACAAACAGTTTTCAAGAGGAAGTCGTGTGTGATTGTTCATTGATCCAACACGTTTTA
Organism: Thinopyrum elongatum; assembly: GCA_011799875.1. Lineage (NCBI taxonomy): Eukaryota > Viridiplantae > Streptophyta > Magnoliopsida > Poales > Poaceae > Thinopyrum > Thinopyrum elongatum. The sequence continues at coordinate 658,845,678 of CM022298.1, forward strand.
TTCCTAGAAACTGTGTGCGTTGTCTGAGTTCATCGCCCATGGTGTTTTCTCAATAACCGTTTGCAATAAAAAAAACTCAATTAGTAGGCTAATTGACCATTAGCAGGCTAATTATCCTATTATTAATAATCCATTTATTAATCTAATTGATATTTCATATTAAGCACACAATATATTTCATTTTCGTATTAAGGAAGCATGATTTCATAATTGAAATACATCAGAGTACAACATCATATAGCTTCAGCACTCAGCTACCCCATTACACAACTGCACCAGCAGCAAGTTTCACATGCAATATCTATAACCTTTCGAAATTAGCATCATAGACCGTACATAGACAGATGAATCTCATCTGGAAAACTGCTGAAGTGGAAGACGAATATTGAGCCTTCGTTGAAGGTCTTTGCAACTTTAGGCCAGTGCCCGTGGATGATTGACCGTCCATCCTTCGTCCTCTTCAGGAACACTTCAATATTGAACCGTGGGTATTGTATGAATACCTTTTTCGCCTCCTGACCATACAGGTGGTTTGAGACGTAATCATCAGTGAGCTGCTTTGAAAAGGCCTGAAAATAAGAATGTGCATAAATATCTTCTCTAGATTGGAAATGGGGCAAAGGAATAAAAAAGCCAAGGTATAGTAGTTAGTACCATCCTGTAGTGAACTGATGTCTTCTTCATTGTGCAGACAAAGATCTTGTTATTTTTTTTCGCTAATTTCTTTATCCTAACAATCTTTCGGAGTTTCTTGACTTGACTGATATTCATGGATAACTCATTTCCCCATATGCAAAAAGGGTTGAATAGTGGATGAAAACCTCTGACAGCAGGGCCTACATGTGCAAGACCAAATTGTTAAAAACCTAAATATTAGAATGGTTCCTGCAATTGCACAATAATGTGCTATTAGACAAAGGATCATGCATGTGCGAACCTTGATTGCAAACCTCAGTGCTTCCCATTGTTTTCCTGCAACACATATAAGGTAGTTAGTGATCAGGTTAAGTGAGGGTTCGCATGCTATCAATAAAATATGTTGATGAAAAATAAGCACATTGCAGATTCATCATATTAGTTCGAGCCACATGGAAAACCCGTTTATCCAAACTAAGCATGATTAAGAATTAGAAAATATAGCAATTGTATATGTTTCTCATGTATTAAGTGCAGTCAAATTCAATTTATTCCTCACATGCATAATAATACAAAATTCTACCTACGACAATTGGACATCGCATTGCAGAATTGAACCAAACAGTTAACTAAACACCACAACAAATGAACCAAACATTAACTGAGCACCACATTGCACAATATAACATACTCCTAATAGAAAATCAGACAGTTAACCAAACCAAGCATGCTTAACAATTTGGAAAATATAGCAATTGTATTTGTTTCTCATGTATTTAGTACAGCCAAATTCGATTTATTTCTCACATGGTATACAATAGCAAAATGCACCCACAATAATTGAACATTGCATTGAAGAATTAAACCAAACAGTTAACTAAACAACACAACAAATAAACTAAACGTTAACTCAGCACCACATTGCACAATATATAACATACTAGAAAATCAGACAGTTAACCAAACCAAGCATGATTGACAACTTGGAAATATAACAATTGTATTTGTTTCTCATTTATTTTGTACAGATAAATTCGATTTATTTCTCACTTGGAAGACAATACAAAATTGCACCCTGAAGAATTGAACATTACATTTGCAGAATTGAATCAAACAGTTAACTGAACACGACAACTAATTAACCAAACAGTTAATAAGTGAGCACCACATTGCACGACATATAGAACATATACACTAGAGCAACAGATTGCATGGTAGAAGTAGATAGGACAATTCACTAGAATTTGTTAAGGAAAGGCAGGAGCAGCACATGCAACGGGTAAACCGAGCATGCTTAACCGGCGTAGTTAGCAAACTGAACATAGGTCCCTATAGTGAGCTAATAAGACAAGCTACTCCTCATCGTCGGAGATATCGATGATGATTGGCTCCTTGGACATGGAAAAGGGTGAGGCCTCCACGTCGTGGGTGCCCTCGTCGTAGTGGTGAGTTGCCTGAGCCGCTCCGGGCACTAACCTGCTGGCTCTCGAGTTGAGGTAAGCACGGGCACGCTGAGAAAACACATCGTAGTCTTCGTCGGGCGCCGACGGTGGTCTCGAGAAAACACCACGAACTGTCGTTTAAAGCAGCCAACCGCATCGCGGCGTCGGCGCACGAGGCGTCGACGGTGGCCTCAACGGCGAGGTGCTCCTCCAAGATCTGGGGGTCGGCACGAATGGCAGCAACCGCGACCTCATCCGCGCGTGCGGCCGCGATTTGCTTCTCCGCTGCCAAATGCTCCTTGAGCTCCTGGCTATACTGCGTGCACCATGGCTTAGGGCGGCGCTTATTTGGGGGAGGGGTCGGTGATTTGGGTGGAAGGTGTCGCGCCGGCGGTCGGGGCATGTGGGATGTTGAAGGAGGAGGAGGATGGGGGTCGGGTGTGGATTACCTGCCTGGATCGACGAGGCCGAGCAGCGTGAAGGAAGGTCGCCGGCGAGGAGGCAGCGCTGCAAGCAAGGTGTGAAGGTTTCAACTTGGAAAGGAAGGCGGAAACAGGGAAAATGTGGCTTTTGGTAAGGGGGAAGGGGCGGGGAGGTAGATATTTCCGCGAAAACCGAAAATTTTGGATCGGTGCCACGAAAAAACTGGCGCGCAAAGTGTATCAGACACGGTCCCTTATTCATCACTGTGTACGATATGTGAATATCACAAACGATTCATATAGCTTACCCCGTGTGTGATGAGTTTGAACGTGCAAATTTTGGTCCGAATATCCCTGGTTACAGTGGTCATCCACGTCATTGCATAATTTGGGTACACAGCACACCCACACTTCTTAATCGAGCAAGTTCAACAATTAAACAGAGCTAGCTGACCTAAACATTAACCTAACAAATTAAAGACCGGCGCTCTAAATTAAACAAAGAGTACTACTCCGACTGGCACTCGTCGATCTCCGCCGCCTCCTCCATGTCTAGCTCGCGCCCGACGATCTCCTGGGGAAGGGGCTCCATGGCATCAATCGCACCATACTCGGCAAGCATCTCGCCATCCGCGTCCGCCATCTCTTTGGAAAAGGCTGCCACGAGCTGGGCGTGGGCGGCCGCGATCTGGGCTTGGACGGGCTCCGTCGTGGCAAGGTATGCCGCGAAGGAACGGATGGCTGCTCGAACGCTCTCGGCGATTGCCAACTCTTCGGACGTGGGTCGCCAATCGTTGCCGAAGAAGCTTTGTTCGATTTGTGCGGTGACCGCCATGAGCTGGGCGTGGGCGGCCTCCATCAGGGCTAAGGTCGCCGCTGCGGAACGGACAGCTACTGTGCCGCTTTCACCAGTTGCTATCCCCAAGGCAAATGTTGCTGCCGCCACCTGAGAAGCAACTGCGGCCGCGCTCTCGCCGGAGTGGGCCGCCGAAGTTGCCCTCACGACGCGGGTCCACGTCCCCATCTTTCCGGCGACGATTGAACAGTGAAATGATATTTGGGAGCGAGCTAGTGTGCTTGACACGCCGGCTATGGACTGTAGCCGACGCACCTTCTCGCGTAAGCCATATGCGTACTATACTCCGATGGTGCTCCAAGATATTTTGTACTTCATCTCACACGGTTGGTGATAATAAACTGTGTGCGATCTACTTGATTTTTCGTCTTGATTTGAATTACATAATGGGGTCACAGCGGCAAAGGAGGGTGGTTGAATTGCTAGATCTTTTATCTGCAGTGAACATGCAACTATAGGTTTGTCGTCAAAAAATGGAAAAAGTCTATTTTAAACCTTGAATTTGTAGACGTCGGGCGAAATGAATCCTCAAGTCGAAATCCCGGTCGATTGCACCCTGAACTCTGCAATCCCGGTCTAAATCGAACCTGGCATCGTTTGAACTGGGATTCGTCTAGTGGGCCGGCCCACTAGAGTAAATTTTCGTTCAAAAACAAAAATTCCAAAGGGCGCACACCCTGCTGCCCACTGGACCGGCCCGCTTTAGTTTTTTTTGTTAAAAAAATTAGCGCGTGGTGGTAGATCGAACAGAAAATCACTGGTTGTTGATCGAAGCAACAAACCACCAGGACACCTTATCTGAAATCTACGAACTTTTTTCCAGATTTCCATATTGTTTTCAAATCTTGTAAATATTTTTTTGAATGCTCAAATTATTTTAAAGTGTATAAAAAGCGGCCCATTTGGAGCTATTGAATAGCAGGCGCACAAAAAAATCCCGTAAATATTTTTTTGAATGCTCAAATTATTTTAAAGTATATAAAAACAGTCCATTTGGAGCTATTGAATAGCAGGCGCGCAGAAAAAAATCTGGAAAAGTTCTGCTGAACGACTCGAACTCGCAACTTGGGTCTTGTTAGCTGCTGGAACTTGCCAACCGAACTAGTGAGTTGAACAGATAGATTCACAGTACGTTACGTTATGTATGGAACTTCTTTTGAACATTTGCGAATATTATGGACTAAAGATTTTGTAATATCCATTGAACATTTTCTTAATATACGGTGAACATTTTAAATTATACACAATAAACATTTTTAAATTGATGAACTTAAGCCGCATTGTTGACCACGGTGTGCACCCGTCCCCATGCTGGGCCGGCCCATTTTGTATGTTACACTGGTAAAAATATCTAATGCAGGAAACATTTTTCTATTTTTCTTTTTATATAATCCACGGAAACAAATTAATGCGTGATTTTGTCCTTTTTTTATTTTATAATCCATAAAAGAATTATCTAATGCGTGAAACCTTTTTCAACATGTTTTTTAATTTGTGAACTTTTTTAGAAAACTCGTGGAATTTTTAAAATCCGTGAACTTTTTTAAATCCATGAACTTTTTTCCAAAGTCGTATTTTTTTTTCCAAATTCATGATCTTTTTTATTTCCCTGAACTATCTCGAATTTCTGCAGTTCTTTTTTTCATTTCGTGAACTAAAGAACGGTCAAATAGTCATATTTTTGCAGCAGTGTACAACTAAGTGAAATTGACGTAGTGGTTAATGGCTGTAGCTGTCAACGTACACCACTGCAGTTTGATTCTTGCTACTCACAAATTAATGGAAAAAGTCAACGTATGCATTTTTTTTTCTTTTGCGTTCTCCGTATGTCGCTGGGCCTCACAGACTGCACGAAGTGGACAGCGCGCTGGGCCAGACTGGGCTCGTCTAGTTTTTTCCCGTGCGCGACCAATCCTGGCCACGTCCATAATCCCGGTGCTCCAAATGGTCCTAGGGTTCGTTTTAGACCGGGATTGTATAGTTTAGGGTGCAAACGACAGGGATTTCGATGTGGGGGTTCATTTCGCCTAACCTCTATGAATTCAGGGTTTAAAATGGACTTTTTACCAAAAAAATAGAATTATTCAGGGTTCGTTTGGACATTTTTATACATTAACTTGGTTTTCTAGACATTTTAGGTGCACAATTCAAAATTAAACTAAATGCACGTACTTCGGTGCACCAAAATGGGTTGTAAAATCATATATGTGTCCATGGGTTGATGCTTATGTCCAATGCAAAAAATGAGGATGAATTTCAGACACCACGGCACCGTGGCTCTCCGGCAAACGTTGAGGTACTTGCTTTTGTAATTCTAGTAAATTCAAAACTCGTCTGAAATTCATGAACCTTGGCATGCTATCATAGAATGACATCAACATGCTAGGGTAAACAATATTGTCCTATTTGGGGCAGGTTATGGTATAAGCTTCTCACAAACCAGAGCTTCTCACAAGAAGCTTCATGGTTCCGGTAGGTAAACGTGTCATTTTTGTGGACAAAACGATATTCGTCGCCGCTTCTTGCTTTTAATTTTTTTTTCTGGTGTCAACTTAGAACAACAGGAGTGTCGTGTTAAATTTTGGAATTTTTTGGGGTTCGTTTGGACATTTTTATACGTTAACTGAGTTTTCTAGGCATTTATGTGCATAATTCAAATTTAAACTACATGCAAATGCTCCAGTGCATAAAAATAGGTTGAAAAATCAAATATGTGTCATTGGTTGCATGCTTAGGTCACATGCAAGAAATGAGAATGAATGTCAAACACCTTGACACTGTCGCTTGGCTGCCAACATTGAGATTCATGGTTTCAAAATTCTAGTAAATTGAAAACACGTCCGAAATTCATGAAACTTGACATGATATCATGGAACGGCATCAACATGCCGTGGTAAAAATATTGTCCTATTTGGGGCAGGTTTGGTTATAAGCTTCTCACAACAAGCCTCATGGTTTCGGTAGAGAACGTGCCACCTTTGAGGACGAAACAATATCCGTTGCCTCTTCTTGCTTTCAAAATTTTTCTAGTGTCAACATATAACAACAGGAGTGTTGTGTCAATTTTTTGGGGTTCGCTTGGACATTTTTATACATTAACTGAGTTTTCTATGCATTTATGTGCATAATTCAAAATTGAACTACATGCACATGCTCCATTGCATATAAATGGGTTGAAAATTCAAATGTGTGTCCTTGGTTGCATGCTTAGGTCCTATGCAAGAAATGGTAATGAATGTCAAACACCTTGCCACCGTCGCTCGGCCGCTAACATTGAGATACATGGTTTTTAAATTCTAGTAAATCAAAAACGCGTCTGAAATTCATGAACCTTGGCATGCTATCATGGAACGGAATCAACATGCCGTGGTAAAAATATTGTCCCATTTGGGGCAGGTTGGGGTATAAGCTTCTCACAACAAGCCTCATGGTTACGTTAGGGAATGTTTCACCTTTCTAGACGAAACGATATCCGTTGCCTCTTCTTGATTTCAATTTTTTTTCTAGTGTCAACATAGAACAACAGGAGTGTTGTGTTAAATTTTAGAATTTTTCGGGGTTCGTTTGGACATTTTTATACATTAACTAAGTTTTCTATGTATTTACATGCATAATTCGAATTTGAACTACATGCACATGCTCCAGTGCATATAAATTGGTTGAAAAATCAAATTTGTGTCCTTGGTTGCATGCTTAGGTCCCATGCAAGAAATGGGAATGAATGTCAAACACCTTGCCACCGTCACTCAGCCACAAACATTGAGATACATGGTTTTTAAATTCTAATAAATCCAAAACTCGTCTGAAGTTCATGAAACTTGGCATGGCATCATGGAACGGCATCAACACGCTGTGGTAAAAAAATTGTCCCATTTGGGGCAGGTTTGGGTATAAGCTTTTCACATACCAGAGCTTCTGACAACAAGCCACATGGTTCCGGTAGGGAATGTGCCTCCTTGGTGGATGAAACGATATTCGTTGCCTCTTCCTGTTTTCAAATTTTTTCCTAGTGGCAACATAGAGCAACAGGAGTGTCGTGTTAAAATTTGCAATTTCGGGGTTTGTTTGGACATTTTTATACGTTAACTGAGTTTTCTAGGCATTTTATGTGCATAATTCAAATTTGAACTACATGCACATGCTCCAGTGCAGAAAAATGGGTTGACATATCAAATGTGTGTCCTTGGGTGCATGCTTAGGTCCCATGCAAGAAATGGGAATCAATTTCAAACACCAGGGCACTGTTGATTCCCGGCAAAACGCTGAGATACTTTGTTTTTAAATTTTAGTAAATCCAAAACTCGTCTGAAATTCATGAAACTTGGCATGCTATCATGGAATGGCACTCGACATGCTGTGGTATTTTTCGCTTACATTTTGAGAGAAGGCGCACTCGAATAACAGCCAACAAAGGCATTTTGAAACAAATTGCTGCCACTTTAACATCTCAAACGTTTGTACAATTTAAATCGTGTGCGCTCTGTTAACCATTGACGTGACGCCACGCGTCACACTTTTAATGGCTAGGAGGTGCTGTGCAGACAGCTGATTGACTGAACGCGAGGCGTGCGAGCGCAGTCCGCTGCACAGGCTGACCGAGAGGCGTGCAAGCTATTCTCCAATGCGCAGGTTCACCGGGAAGCGTGTGAGCTGTACGCTGCACAGCCTCACTCGGAAGTGAGCCCTTTGACTTCCATGGCCGCCCGCCTTGCTCGCATCCTCTCCATTAATGGCGCTCGAGCAGCTATTTAATACGGGCGACCTTACTGTTCGCCACGGGGAGCTCCACCAACGTCATGGCGTAGAAGGATCATCTGCCACTAGTATTCCAGTTTGGTGAAGTCGACTCCGAGCCGGACGAGATAGAAAATAAGGAGGAATGGGGCCTCATGGACATGGCCCTGAACGAGCTGGCCACGGCGGTTGCTGCCCCCGCCCCCGTACCAGCTCCCATCCCCGCGCTAGCGCCAGCGACCATCCCCGTAGCATTGAAGGGCTGGTCACCGAGCACTATCGCAGTGCTGAAGCCGCTGGCGTTAGCGAGGTTTCCACGGACCTGCGCAAGCTCTTGTACATGCCAGAGCCTGCGCCCGTGCCCATGCCCGTGCTCGCCCCTGCACCCACCGCGGCAACGGTCCCCGTGCGTTTGCCTGCACCCGCCGCGCCCGTGCCCGTGCGCGCGCCCCACTCAGCGGCATGGGACGCCGCCGTCGACCGCTACCTCGCAGCGTCGCGTGTTGCCGTCCTCCCATGCCCTGCCTGTCGATCACGCGATGATATGATGTTTGATTTCCAAGTGAAGAACATTCTGTGCTGCCTTGAAGACTTCAACAACGGCGTCCCGGAGGACGACAACGACAACGACAACGCCGGCGCGGCATGCCACCTCCGCCGCTGCCAGATTTAATTTTTTGCGTTTAATACTGTATCTCCATCATATGAATATAAATCCGCAGTGTGACTGAATGAAAGATATGGTTTGAACGAACTTACATTTTTCTCTCTGAATGTACAGACTTATTGAAAGTGCGTTATATCGACTAGAGGGGGGGGGGGTGAATAGATGATTTTTATGAATTCGTCACCGAGGAAATACTACTTGAGGAATTTCCAAAACGACAAACTACAAGCAGTGGAATAAGTACTCAGGTGCATGCATAACAAGACAGTAACATAGTCATCATGATGAAATGAAACATACACATAGCGCAAGGAGCGTCTAAATAGGATAAGCAGGCAGAATTCAAGATGACTGAAGAAATAGGATTGAGGAAATTAAGAAAGACTTCAGTCAAAGTCTTCAAACAATAACGATCAATTTCATCAATTCATGAATGAGGAAATGAAACGGTTGAGGAAATAGAACCAGTAGCTCGGTGAAGACAATGATTTGGTAGACCAGTTCCAACTGCTGTGACAGTTGTACGTCTGGTTGGAGTGGCTAGGTATTTAAACCAAAGGACACACAGTCTCGGACAGATAGTCCTCACCGTATTCTTCTTGAGCTAAGGTCACACAGACCTCGCCCAATCACTCGTGGTAAGTCTTCAAGGTGACTTCCAAACCTTCACAGACTAGGTCACCCGGCGATCCACAATTCCTCTTGGATGCTCTAGACCTTGACGCTTAACCATCTGGAAGATGCACAGTCTTCAAAGGTAACAAGCGTCGGTTCCACACAAGAACAATCTCTTCAGTGATGCTCAATCACTTTGGGTTTAGGTGTTGGGTTTGGGTTTTTCCTCACTGATGATTTCTCTCAATTCCTCGGAGGATGGGATGCTCTAAATGACAACTGTCAGTTTGTCTTGGAGGAGCCAACCAGCTAGTGGTTGTAGGGGGCGGCTATTTATAGCCGGGGAGCAGCCCGACATGATAATTCATAAATGCCCTTTAATGATATGACCGTTCGGTGGATAAGATATTTGGGACAACTGGCACATAGCACATCAACGGTCAGAAATTTGAGGTCTCAAATTCCTCAGGGCTATCATGTTCCTCACTTGTAGGCAATCCACACTGGCGAATTCCTAACTCCTCAGTCAGAACAAATTCCTCAGAGAACAGAAGATCTTCGTCTCTGTCACTGAAGAAATTGACTGAACTGTATGAGATTTCCAATGGCTTCACTCAAAAGGATTGGGTATGTGTGGGATTTGAGATGAGCATCACTTGGAAACTTTTCCTTAGTATTACCTCGACCCCCTTTAACAGTACGGTGTTTCCTATGACTCAAGAAGGAGAACATGAAAGTACAAAAACAAAAGTCTTCACGCTTCATAATCCTCGCATCAATATCAAAGTCTTCAAGGTCACACCAATTTCCTCATTTTCAAAGTCTTCAAGAAAACCAAAGTCTTCAGACGAAGACATTCATTTTTAGGGGTCGACTTTCATCGTAAATATGAAACTCCTCATAGACTTATAGAACCTGTGTACACTCACAGACACATTAGTCCTTTAACCTATATGTCTTCAATACACCAAAATCACTAAGGGGCACTAGATGCACTTACAATCTCCCCCTTTTGGTGATTGATGATAAATAGGTTACGTTTTCAACGGGGATAAACATATGAAGTGTAAATACGAATATTGAGGAATTTGATAGCAAGATATAGAAGAACTCCCCCTGAAGATGTGCACATTGAGGAATTTGCTTTGGATTGCAAATGCACATTGTAGAATAATAGCATGGAGATCTCCCACTATATCTTGTAATTTATACATGCATATAACATATGATATGAAGAATTTGAAATGCATGATGAAATATGGTGTCTGACGAAATTCAGCATGCGTGCATTAAGGTACTTGAGGAAATAAGCATGCAGAAAGCAGTTCAAAAGTATCAGACCACCATCGGACTTAAGTTTACAACTCAACCAATAAACACTTCAGAAGAGCGTGAGTCGTAACTTAACAAAAAAATAGCCCATATATAAGACCCGCTTGAAGACTAACTCAAATTTCTCTCCCTTTGTCATCGAATGGCCAAAAGGGATGAAAAATGAGAACTAATGCCCCTGAAGAATATCAGCTTGAGGTTGGTTGAGGAGTGCCAGCGTTGCCGCGGTCGTTCGTTGAAGTAGGGCCTGCCGCAGTGTCGTTGAGATCTTCAGCTTCATCAATCTCACGCGATGAAGAATATGAACTTGTGACCAGCTGAGGAACTTTGACCTTCTTGAATTTCTTCGAAGGTGGCTGAGACCAGTCAAAGTCCTGTTGAAATCCCATCTGCTTGAGATCTTCATCACTGTAAAGATGAGACATAATAGGCCAAGTGTGGTCGAAGATTTCATGCGCATAGTAATGATTCTTCTTCACAGTGTTTTGTGTGACAGTCATGTTCTGAAGAATTGAGCCAAATTGGCGCTTGAACCACTTGTGATTGTGATCGACCTTCTGATGGAGACTGAGAAGAAGCTCACGATCAGTCATCACGCGTGGGGCAGTGGCTTGAGGATTTGGCTTTGAGGCTTTTGCGGCAGAGTCTTGAGTTGCAAAGTCATCATTGGTGGAATAAGATGCAGCTTTGCGAAACTGACCATCCAATGGATGAGTGCCTTCATCAATAACAGCAGCTTTGCCTTTTTCGTCAGCTGAAGAAATAGTCCTTTTGAGGACTTCAATAGGAGGCAAGAAGCTGAGGTGATTCTGACAATCTGCCTTGTAGAGAATTGAAGACCTGGTTCTGATGAATTTCATAATCCATGGAGCATAGGGCTTCAACTCAAACGGTGATAGTGCAACATTAGCCAAAGTCCCGATGAAGAAATCGTGGTAATTAATGGGAATACCATGTATAATGTTGAACAACAGATTCTTCATGATGCCAACAACCTCTTCTTCTTCTGAGTTGTGGCCTTTGATTGGACTGAGGGTTTTGGTTAAGATGCGGTAGATTGTCCTTGGCACATATAACAAATCCTTCACTAAGAAGGAGGTTCTTGGAGCTTGACCAGGCCGCAAGAGCTTCATTATCACTTGCATGAGATGCTGAGGAAGTTCAGTTTCTTCATAAATCAGCCTTGCGCCTTCAGCAGGAGGACTGACTGGAATGGCATGAAGCAATTCAGAGGCCGGAGCTTTGTAGTGCGTGTTTTCAGTTATCCAGTCAAGCACCCATGAATTGACATCATTCACATTTCTAGTAAGGTGCAGAGTAGCATAGAATTGAAGAATTAGCTCTTCATTCCAATCGCAGATGTCAGTACAGAAATTCAGGAGCCCAGCTTCGTGAAGAACATTCAAGACAGGTTCGAAGCACGGGATGGACTCCATATCCACATGAGGAATTTGACGGTGCTCAAATACCTTGTATTTGTCAAACAGAACAGCCGCATAGAAATTCATCTGGCTAGCTGTCCAGAACCTCTTGCGCCGAAGTCTTGCTAAGTCCTATGGATTGACATCAGTGAAGAAATGATGTTCATCAAAGAAATCAGCAGCCTTAAACATTGACCTCTATGCATGAGGATTTTGTTGATGGGGTTGAAGATTTGCAGTGGAAGGTCTCACAACCTCTTGTGTCATAATCTCTGGAGCTGCTGACTGGGGAATTGAAGCTTCAGGTTCTTCAGGAGCTGTTTGATTGTTCATTTCTTCAGCTACCACAGTTGGAATTTCTTCAGGTATGGAATGGAGAGATTGTTTGACGACCTTCAGATCCCGTTTGAATTTCTTCAGTTTGCACAGGGGACTGAGGAATTGGATGTAGAGGTGTGGTTAGTGGTGAATTGGGGTGAAGAGTTTCCCAATAGTCATAATTCAGCACAGGTGTAGTTGAGCCAATATCCACGTCTTCTTCAATTTCTTCAATGCCTGCCTCTTCAGCTATGAACTGAGGCATAAGCGATGATGCCAAAGGGGTGGAAGGAATATCTTCCACATTAATTTCTTCATCCAACTGCTCTGACGAAGCAGCAGAAGGATTTTCTTCATCAGTGTCATCTAGAATGACATAATCTTCACCAAACGGAATGAGCTTCTTTGATGGCACTATCGATATCGGAACAACATCAATTGGATTAGTGAAAGAGCTCGTCAAAGTCCTCACTTTCTTGGGAGCTGAGGACTCTGCAGAGGTTGATGCTTTCCTTTTCTTCACAGCTGCCTTCTCCGCAGCTTTTGTTTTCTTCACTTCTGATGCAGAAGGAAGATTGATTTTCTTGACCTTTGAAGATTTAGCAGGAGGAGCAGATGAAGTTGGTTCAGTTTCTTCAGGCACGACTGATGCATAATTCAAAATTGAACTACATAGACATGCTCCATTAAATATAAATGGGTTCAAAATTCAAATGTGTGTCCTTGGTTGCATGCTTAGGTCCCATGCAAGAAATGGGAATGAATGTCAAACACCTTGCCACCGTCACTCGCCCGCTAACATTGAGATACATGGTTTTTAAATTCTAGTAAATCGAAAACGCATATGAAATTCATGAACCTTGGCATGCTATCATGGAACGGAATCAACATGCCATGGTAAAAATATTGTCCCATTTGGGGCAGGTTGGGGTATAAGCTTCTCACAACAAGCCTCATGGTTACGTTAGGGAACGTTTCACCTTTCTAGATGAAACGATATCCGTTGCCTCTTCTTGATTTCAATTTTTTTCTAGTGTCAACATAGAACAACAGGAGTGTTGTGTTAAATTTTGTAATTTTTTGAGGTTCGTTTGGACATTTTTATACATTAACTGAGTTTTCTATGTATTTACGTGCATAATTCAAATTTGAACTACACGCACATGCTCCAGTGCATATAAATTGGTTGAAAAATCAAATCTGTGTCCTTGGTTGCATGCTTAGGTCCCATGCAAGAAATTGGAATGAATGTCAAAAACCTTGCACCGTCGCTCGGCCACAAACATTGAGATACATGGTTTTTAAATTCTAATAAATCCAAAACTCGTCTGAAATTCATGAAACTTGGCATGGCATCATGGAACGGCATCAACACGGTGTGGTAAAAAAATTGTCCCATTTGGGGCAGGTTTGGGTATAAGCTTCTCACATACCAGAGCTTCTGACCACAAGCCACATGGTTTCGGTAGGGAATGTGCCTCCTTGGTGGATGAAACGATATTCGTTGCCTCTTCCTGTTTTCAAATTTTTTCCTAGTGGCAACATAGAGCAACAGGAGTGTCGTGTTAAAATTTGCAATTTCGGGGTTTGTTTGGACATTTTTATATGTTAACTAAGTTTTCTAGGCATTTTATGTGCATAATTCAAATTTGAACTACATGCACATGCTCCAGTGCAGAAAAATGGGTAGACATATCAAATGTGTGTCCTTGGGTGCATGCTTAGGTCCCATGCAAGAAATGGGAATCAGTTTCAAACACTAGGGCACTGTTGATTCCCGGCAAAACGTTGAGATACTTTGTTTTTAAATTCTAGTAAATCCAAAAACTCGTCTGAAATTCATGAAACTTGGCATGCTATCATGGAATGGCACCCAACATGCTGTGGTATTTTTGGCGTCCATTTTGAGAGAAGGCGCACTCGAATAACAGCCAACAAAGGCATTTCGAAACAAATAGCTGCCTCTTTAACATCTCAAATGTTTGTATAATTTAAATCATGTGCGCTCTGTTAACCATTGACGTGACACCACGCGTCACACTTTTAATGGCTAGGAGGTGCCGTGCGGACAGCTGCTTGACTGAACAGGAGGCGTCCGAGCGCAATCCGCTGCACAGGCTGACCGAGAGGCGTGCAAGCTGTCCTCCAATGCGCAGGCTCACCAGGAAGTGTGCGAGCTGTACGCTGCGCAGCCTCACTGGGAAGTGAGCCCTTTGACTTCCATGGCCGCCCACCTTGCTCACATCCTCTCCATTAATGGCGCTCGAGCCGCTGTTTAATACGGGCGGCCTTACTGTTCGCCACTTGGACCTCCATCCAATGCCATGGCGCAGAAGGATCATCTGCCACTAGTCTTCCAGTTTGGTGAAGTCGACTCCGAGCCGGACGAGATAGAAAATAAGGAGGAATGGGGCCTCATGGACATGGCCCTGAACGAGCTGGCCACGGCGATTGCTGCCCCCGCGCCCGTCCCAGCTCCCATCCTAGCGCCCGCGCCAGCCACCATCCCCGTACATTGACGGGCTGGTCGCCGAGCACTATCGCAGAGCTGGAAGCCGCTGGTGTTAGCGAGGTCTCCGCAGACCCGCGCAAGCTCGTGTACATGCCAGTGCCAGCCCCCGTGGCCATGCCCGTGCGTGCCCCTGCACCCACCGCGGCGCCGGTCCCGTGCATTTGCTTGCACCCGCCGCGCCCATGCCTGTGCGCGCGCCCCCCTCAGCGGCATGGGACGCCGCCGTCGACTGCTACCTCGTAGTGTCGCGAGTTGCCGTCCTCCCATGCCTCGCCAGTCGATAACGCGATGACATGATGTTTGATTTCCAAGTGAAGAACATTCTGTGCTGCCTTGAAGACTTCAACAACGGCGTGCCGGAGGACGACAACGACAACGACAACGCCGGCGTGGCACGCCGCCTCCGCTGCTGCCAGAATTAGTTTGTTTGGATTTAATACTGTATCTCGATCATATGAATATAGATCCGCAGTGTGACTGAATGAAAGATATGGTTTGAACAAACTTACATTTTTCTCTCTGAATGTATAGACTTATTGAAAGTGCGTTATATCGACTAGAGGGGGGGGGGTGAATAGACGATTTTTATGAATTCGTCATCGAGGAAATAATACTTGAGGAATTTCCTAAGCGCCAAACTACAAGCAGCGGAATAAGTACTCAGGTGCATGCATAACAAGATAGTAACATAGTCATCATGATGAAATGAAACATAAACATAGCGCAAGGAGCATGTAAACAGGATAAGCAGGCAGAAGAGAAGATGACTGAAGAAATAGGATTGAGGAAATTAAGAAAGTCTTCAGTCAAAGTCTTCAAACAGTAATGATCAATTTCATCAACACATGAATGAGGAAATGAAAGGGTTGAGGAAATAGAACCAGTAGGTCGGTGAAGACAATGATTTGGTAGACCTGTTCCAACTGCTGTGACAGTTGTACGTCTGGTTGGAGCGGCTAGGTATTTAAACCAAAGGACACATAGTCTCAGACACACAGTCCTCACCATATTCTCCTTGAGCTGAGGTCACACAGACCTCGCCCAATCACTCGTGGTAAGTCTTCAAGGTGACTTCCAAACCTTCACAGACTAGGTCACCCGGCGATCCACAATTCCTCTTGGATGCTCTTGACCTTGACGCCTAACCGTTTGGAAGATGCATAGTCTTCAAAGGTAACAAGCGTCGGTTCCACACAGGAACAATCTCTTCAGTGATGCTCAATCACTTTGGGTTTAGGTGTTGGGTTTGGGTTTTTCCTCACTGATGATTTTTTCTCAATTCCTCGGAGGATGGGATGCTCTAAATGACAAGTGTAAGTTTCTCTTGGAGCAGCCAACGAGCTAGTGGTTGTAGGGGGCGGCTATTTATAGACGGGGAGCAGCCCAACATGATAAGACATAAATGCCCTTCAATGATATGACTGTTAGGTGGATAAGATATTTGGGACAGCTGGCACATAGCACAACAATGGTCGGAAATTTGAGGTCTCAAATTCCTCAGGGCTATCATGTTCCTCACTTGTAGGCAATCCGCACTGGCGAATTCCTAACTCCTCAGTCAAAACAAATTCCTCAGAGAACAGAAGATCTTCGTCTCTGTCACTGAAGAAATTGACTGAACTATATGATATTTCAATGGCTTCACTCAAAAGGATTGGGTATGTGTGGGATTTGAGATGAGCATCACTTGGAAACTTTTCCTTAGTATTACCTCGACCCCCTTTAACAGTACGGTGTTTCCTATGACTCAAGAAGGAGAACATGAAAGTACGAAAACAAAAGTCTTCACGCTTCATAATCCTCGCATCAATATCAAAGTCTTCAAGGTCACACCAATTTCCTCATTTTCAAAGTCTTCAAGAAAACCAAAGTCTTCAGACGAAGACATTCATTTTTAGGGGTCGACTTTCATCGTAAATATGAAACTCCTCATAGACTTATAGAACCTGTGTACACTCACAGACACATTAGTCCTTTAACCTATATGTCTTCAATACACCAAAATCACTAAGGGGCACTAGATGCACTTACAATCTCCCCCTTTTTGGTGATTGATGATAAATAGGTTACGTTTTCAACGGGGATAAACATATGAAGTGTAAATACGAATATTGAGGAATTTGATTGCAAGATATAGAAGAACTCCCCCTGAAGATGTGCACATTGAGGAATTTGCTTTGGATTGCAAATGCACATTGTAGAATAATATCATGGAGATCTCCCACTATATCTTGTAATTTATACATGCATATAACATATGATATGAAGAATTTGAAATGCATGATGAAATATGGTGTCTGACGAAATTCAGCATGCGTGCATTAAGGTACTTGAGGAAATAAGCATGCAGAAAGAAGTTCAAAAGTATCAGACCACCATCGGACTTAAGTTTACAACTTAATCAACAAACACTTCAGAAGAGCGAGAGTTGTAACTTAACAAAAAAAACAGCCCATATATAAGACCCGCTTGAAGACTAACTCAAATTTCTCCCTCTCTATCATCGAATGACCAAAAGGGACAAAAAATGAGGACTAACGCCCTTGAAGAATATCAGCTTGAGGTTGGTGGAGGAGCGCCAGCGTTGCCACGGTCGTTCGTTGAAGTAGGGCCTGCCGCAGTGTCGTTGCGATCTTCAGCTTCATCCGTCTCATGCGATGAAGAATATGAACTTATGACCAGCTGAGGAACTTTGACCGTCTTGAATTTCTTCGAAGGTGGCTGAGACCAGTCAAAGTCCTGTTGAAATCCCATCTGCTTGAGATCTTCATCACTGTAAAGATGAGGCAGAATAGCAAAAGTGCGGTCGAAGATTTCATGCGCATAGTAATGATTCTTCTTCACAGTGTTTTGCGTGACAGTCATGTTCTGAAGAATTGAGCCAAATTGGCACTTGACCCACTTGTGATTGCAATCGAACTTCTGATGAAGACTGAGAAGAAGCTCATGATCAGTCATCACGCGTGGGGCAGTGGTTTGAGGATTTTGCGGCAGAGTGTTGAGTTGCAGAGTCATCATTGGTGGAATAAGATGCAGCTTTGTGAAACTGACCATCCAATGGACGAGTGCCTTCATCAATAGCAGCAGCTTTGCCTTTTTTGTCAGCTGAAGAAATAGTCCTTTTGAGGACTTCAATAGGAGGCAAGAAGCTGAGGTGATTATGACAATCTGCCTTGTAGAGAATTGAAGACCTGGTTCTGATGAATTTCATAATCCATGGGGCATAGGGCTTCAACTCAAACGGTGATAGTGCAACATTAGCCAAAGTCCTCATGAAGAAATCATGGCAATTATTGGGAATACCATGTATAATGTTGAATAGCAGATTCTTCATGATGCCAACAACCTCTTCTTCTTCTGAGTTGTGGCCTTTGATTGGACTGAGGGTTTTGGTTAAGATGCAGTGGATTGTCCTTGGCACATATAACAAATCCTACACTAAGAAGGAGGTTCTTGGAGCTTGACTAGACCGCAAGGGCTTCATTAGCACTTGAATGAGATGATGAGGAAGTTTAGTTTCTTCATAAATCAGCCTTGCGCCTTCAGCAGGAGGACTAACTGGAATGGCATGAAGCAATTCAGAGGCTGGAGCTTTGTAGAGCATGTTCTCAGTCATCTAGTCAAGCACCCATGAATTAACATCATCCACATTTCCAGTAAGGTGCAGAGTAGCATAGAATTGAAGAATTAGCTCTTCATTCCAATCGCAGATGTCAGCACAGAAATTCAGGAGCCCAGCTTCATGAAGAACATTCAAGACAGGTTGGAAGCACGGGATGGACTCCATATCCACATGAGGAATTTGATGGTGCTCAAATACCTTGTCTTTGTCAAACAGAACAGCCGCATAGAAATTCATCTGGCTAGCTATCCAGAACCTCTTGCGCCAACGTCTTGCTGAGTCATATGGATTGACATCAGTGAAAAATTGATGTTCATCAAAGAAATCAGCAGCCTTAAACTTTGGCCTCTTTGCATGAGGATTTTGTTGCTGGGGCTGAAGTTTGCAGTGGAAGGTCTCACAACCTCTTGTGTCATAATCTCTGGAGCTGCTGACTAAGGAATTGAAGCTTCAGGTTCTTTAGTAGCTGTTTGATTGTTCATTTCTTCAGCTGTCACAGCTGGAATTTATTCAGGTATGGAATGGAGAGATGTTTGACGACCTTCAGATACCGTTTGAATTTCTTCAGTTTGCACAGGGGACTGAGGAATTGGATGCAGAGGTGTGGTTAGTGGTGAATTGGGGTGAAGAGTTTCCCAATAGTCATCATTCAGCACAGGTGTAGTTGAGCCAATATCCGCGTCTTCTTCAATTTCTTCAAGGCCCGCCTCTTCAGCTGTGAACTGAGGCATAGGCGATGATGCCAAAGGGGTGGAAGGAATATCTTCCACATCAATTTCTTCATCCAACTGCTCTGACGAAGCAGTAGAAGGATTTTCTTCATCAGTGTCATCTGGAATGACATATTCTTCACCAAACGGAATGAGCTCTTTTGATGGCACTATCGAGATTGGAACAACATCAATTGGATTAGTGAAAGAGCTCGTTAAAGTCCTCACTTTCTTGGGAACTGAGGACTCTGCAGAGGTTGATGCTTTCCTTTTCTTCACAGCTGCCTTCTCTGCAGCTTTTGTTTTCTTCACTTCTGATGCAGAAGGAAGATTGATTTTCTTCACCTTTGAAGATTTAGCAGGAGGAGCAGATGAAGTTGGTTCAGTTTCTTCAGGCACGACTGATGCATAATTCAAAACTGAACTACATGCACATGCTCCATTGCATATAAATGGGTTCAAAATTCAAATGTGTGTCCTTGGTTGCTGATACGTCTCCAACGTATCTATAATTTTTGATTGTTCCATGCTATTATATTATCTGTTTTGGATGTTTTATATGCATTAATATGCAATTTTATATTATTTTTTGGACTAACCTATTAACCTAGAGCCCAGTGCCAGTTCCTGTTTTTTCCCTGTTTTTGAGTTTTGCAGAAAAGGAATACCAAACGGAGTCCAAATGGAATAAAACTTTCGTGATGATCTTTCTTGGACCAAAAGGAAACCAGGAGACTTGGAGTGCAAGTCAGAGAAGCCACGAGGCGGCCACAAGGACGGAGGGCGCGCCCAGGGGGGTAGAGTGCGCCCCCACCCTTGTGGGCCCCTCGTGTGTCTCCTGATCTAATTCTTTCACCTATATATATACTCTTATATGCCCAAACCACCAGAGGCATCCACGAAAAGTCTTTTCCACCGCTGCAACCTTCTGTACCCGTGAGATCCCATCTAGGGGCCTTTTCCGGCATCCTGCCGAAGGGGGATTCGATCACGGAGGGCTTCTACATCAGCACGATTGCCCTTCCGATGAAGCGTGAGTAGTTTACCTCAGACCTACGGGTCCATAGCTAGTAGCTAGATGGCTTCTTCTCTCTCTTTGATTCTCAATACCACATTTTCCTCGATGCTCTTGGAGATCTATTCGATGTAATACTTTTTGCGGTGTGTTTGCCGAGATTCGATGAATTATGGATTTATGATCAGCTTATCTATGAATATTATTTGAATCTTCTCTGAATTCTTTTATGCATGCTTTGATATCTTTGCAAGTCTCTTCGAACTATCGATTTGGTTTGGCCAACTAGATTGGTTTTTCTTGCAATGGGAGAAGTGCTTAGCTTTGGGTTCAATCTTGCGGTGTCCTTTCCCAGTGACAGTAGGGGCAGCAAGGCACGTATTGTATTGTTGCCATCGAGGATAAAAAGATGGGGTTTTTATCATATTGCTTGAGTTAATTCCTCTACATCATGTCATCTTTCTTAATGCGTTACTCTGTTCTTCATGAACTTAATACTCTAGATGCAGGCAGGAGTCGATCGATGTGTGGAGTAATAGTAGTAGATGCAGAATTGTTTCGGTCTACTTGACACGGATGTGATGCCTATATTCATGATCATTGCCTTAGATATCGTCATAGCATTGCACTTTTCTATCAGTTGCTCGGCAGTAATTTGTTCACCCATCGTATTATTTTCTATCTTGAGAGAAGCCTCTAGTGAAACCTATGGCCCCCGGGTCTATTTTCCATCATTCAATCTTCTACTTTCCAATCTACGAGTTTACGATCTACTATTTTGCAGTCTTTTACTTTCCAATCTATAAAACAAAAATACCAAAAAAATATTTACTTTACCGTTTATCTATCTTTATCAGATCTCACTTTTGCGAGTAACCGTGAAGGGATTGACAACCCCTTATCACATTGGGTGCAAGTTTGGTGTTTGTTTGTGCAGGTATTCGGTGACTTGCATGTTGTCTCCTACTGGATTGATACCTTGGTTCTCAAAACTGAGGGAAATACTTACTCTACTTTGCTGCATCACCCTTTCCTCTTCAAGGGAAAAACCAACACAAGCTCAAGAAGTAATAGGAAGAATTTCTGGCGCCGTTGCCGGGGAGATCTACACCAAGTCAAGACATACCAAGTACCCATCATAAACTCTCATCTCTCGCATTATATTATTCGCCTCTTGTTTTCCTCTCCCCCACTTCTAAAATGATTTTCGAAAAGTTTGCCTTTTCTTCGCCTCTCTCTTTGCCTTTTCTTCACCCCTCTTCCGTTCGTCTTCTTCGTTTGCTTTTTGTGTGCTTGTGTGTTGGATTGCTTGCTCTGTCACGATGACTGAAGAGAATAACAAACTATGTGACTTTTCCATCACCAATAATAATGATTTTATTAGTACTCCGATTGCTCCCGCTACTAATGTGGAATCCTGTGAAATTAATGCCGCTTTGCTGAATCTTGTTATGAAAGATCAATTTTCTGGCCTTCCTAGTGAAGATGCCACATCCCATCTAAACAATTTCGTTGATTTGTGTGATATGCAAAAGAAGAAAGATGTGGATAATGATATTGTTAAATTGAAGCTATTTCCGTTCTCACTACGAGACCGTGCTAAAAGTTGGTTTTCATCTTTGCCTAAAAATAGTATTGATTCATGGAATAAGTGTAAAGATGCTTTTATTTCCAAGTATTTTCCTCCCGCTAAGATCATCTCCCTTAGGAACGATATTATGAATTTTAAACAACTTGATCATGAGCATGTTGCACAATCTTGGGAGAGAATGAAATTGATGATACGAAATTGCCCTACTCATGGTTTGAATTTGTGGATGATTATGCAAAAAAATTATGCCGGATTGAATTTTTCTTCTAGAAATCTTTTAGATTCGGCTGCGGGAGGCACTTTTATGGAAATTACCCTAGGAGAAGCTACTAAACTTCTAGATAATATTATGGTTAATTATTCTCAATGGCATACCGAAAAATCTTCCACTAGTTAAAAGGTGCATGCAATTGAAGAGATTAATGCTTGAGTCGAAAGATGGATGAATTTATGAAATTGTTTGCTAGAAAGAGTGTTTCTTTGGATCCCAATGATATGCCTTTATCCACTTTGATTGAAAATAATAATGAATCTATGGATGTGAATTTTGTTGGTAGGAACAATTTTGGTAGTAACGCGTATAGAGGCAATTTTAATCCTAGGCCGTTTCCTAGAAATTCCTCTAATAATTATGGAAATTCCTACAACAATTCTTATGGAAATTATAATAAGATGCCCTCTGAATTTTAGAATAGTGTTAAATAATTTATGAGTTCGCAAAAGAATTTCAATGCTTTGATTGAAGAAAAATTGCTTAAGATTGATGATTTGGCTAGGAACATGGATAGAATTTCTCTTGATGTTGATTCTTTGAAACTTAGATCTATCCCACCCAAGCATGATATCAATGAGTCTCTCAAGGCTATGAGAATTTCCATTGATGAGTGCAAAGAAAGAACCGCTAAGATGCGTGCTAAAAGAGATTGGTTTGTAAAAACGTGTTCTTCTAGTTTTCGTAAAAATAATGATGAAGATCTAAAAGTGATTGATGTGACTCCAATTGAATCTTTGTTTTCCAATATAAATCTTGATAAATATGGGACTAGATATGAGTCAACTTTAGTTAGAAGGCGTCCCAATGATTCGGAGTTTTTAGATCTTGATGCAAAAATTGATAAAAGTGGGATTGGAGAGGTTAAAACTTTAAGTAGCAATGGACCCACTCTTTTGGATTTCAAGGAATTTAATTATGATAATTGTTCTTTAATAGATTGTATTCCTTGTTGCAATCCGTGTTGAATTCTCCTCATGCTTATAAACAAAACAAAGCTTTTACTAAACATATCGTTGATGCTATGATGCAATCTTTTGAAGAAAAGCTTGAATTGGAAGTTTCTATCCCTAGAAAACTTTATGATGAGTGGGAACCTACTATTAAGATTAAGATTGAAGATTATGAATGCCATGCTTTTGTGTGGTTTGGGTGCTAGTGTTTCCACGATTCCAAAAACTTTGTGTGATGTATTAGGTTTCCGTGAATTTGATGATTGTTCTTTAAATTTGCATCTTGCGGATTCCACTATTAAGAAACTATGGGAAGGATTAATGATGCTATTATTTTTGCAAATAGGAATTATGTGCCCATAGATTTCATTGTTTACCAAAGATGACAATAATTAGATATATTCTTGTTTTTATGCCTAGCTAAGGGCGTTAAACAATAGCGCTTGTTAGGAGGCAACCCAATTTTATTTTTGTTTTTGCTTTTTAGGTTCTGTTTTGCAATAAATAATTCATCTAGCCTCTGGTTAGATGTGGTTTTATGTCTTAATTAGTGTTTGTGCCAAGTAAGACCTTTGGGATAGCTTACGGTGATAGTTTATTTGATCTTGCTGAAAAACAGAAACTTTTGCGCCCAGGAAAATAAATTTTATAATTCACAGAAGAGTGCTTTTGAGTTTATTATTTTTGCAGAAGATTAATAAAAAAATTCCTTAGGTCGTCCTAATTTTTCAGAATTTTTGGAGTTACATAAGTATTCGAGATTTCCAGATTGCTACAGACTGTTCTGTTTTTGACAGATTCTGTTTTCTATGTGTTGTTTGCTTATTTTGATGAATCTATGGGTAATACCGGGGGGTATGAACCATGGAAAAGTTGGAATACAGTAGATATTACACCAATATAAATAAAGAATGAGTTCACAACAGTACCAAAAGTGGTG
The DNA here is from genome assembly GCA_011799875.1 of Thinopyrum elongatum. NCBI lineage: Eukaryota > Viridiplantae > Streptophyta > Magnoliopsida > Poales > Poaceae > Thinopyrum > Thinopyrum elongatum. Next base: position 658,869,735 of record CM022298.1, read on the forward strand.
ATTTATTTTCTTATACTAACGGAGCTTATGAGATTTTCTGTTGAGTTTTGTGTTGTGAAGTTTTCATGTTTTGGGTAAGGATTTGAAGGACTATGGAATAAGGAGTGGCAAGAGCCTAAGCTTGGGGATGCCCAAGGCACCCCAAGGAAATACTCAAGGACAACCAAGAGCCTAAGCTTGGGGATGCCCCGGAAGGCATCCCCTCTTTCGTCTTCGTCTATCGGTAACTTTACTTGAGGCTATATTTTTATTCACCACATGATATGTGTTTTGCTTGGAGCGTCTTGTATGATTTGAGTCTTTGCTTTTTAGTTTGCCACAATCATCCTTACTCTACACACCTTTTGAGAGAGACACACATGAATCGTGATTTATTAGAATACTCTTTATGCTTCACTTATATCTTTTGAGCTAGGCAATTTTGCTCTAGTGCTTCACTTACATCTTTTTAGAGCATGGCGGTGGCTTTATTTTATAGAAATTGATGAACTCTCATGCTTCACTTATATTATTTTGAGAGTCTTTAAAACAGCATGGTAATTTTCTTTGGTTATAAATTTAGTCCTAATATGATAGACATCCAAGAGGGATATAATAAAAACTTTCATATAAAGTGCATTGAATACTATGAGAAGTTTGATTCCTTATGATTGTTTTGAGATATGAAGATGGTGATATTAGAGTCATGCTAGTGAGTAGTTGTGAATTTGAGAAATACTTGTGTTAAGGTTTGTGAGTCCCGTAGCATGCACGTATGGTGAACCGTTATGTAACGAAGTTGGAGCATGAGATATTTTTTGATTGTCATCCTTTGTGTGGAAGTTAGGATCGCGCGATGGTTAACTCCTACCAACCCTTGCCCTAGGAGCATGCGTCTAGTACTTTGTTTCGATGACTAATAGATTTTTGCAATAAGTATGTGAGTTCTTTATGACTAATGTTGAGTCCATGGATTATACACACTCTCACCCTTCCACCATTTCTAGCCTCTCTAGTGCCGCGCAATTTTCGCCGGTACCATAAACCCACCATATACCTTCCTCAAAACAGCCACCATACCTACCTATTATGGCATTTCCATAGCCATTCCGAGATATATTGCCATGCAACTTTCCACCATTCCGTTTATTATGACACGCATCATCATTGCCATATTGCTTTGCATGATCATGTAGTTGACATCGTATTTGTGGCAAAGCCACCATTCATAATTCTTTCATACATGTCACTCTTGATTCATTGCACATCCCGGTACTCCGCCGGAGGCATTCATATAGAGTCATATTTTGTTCTAGTATCGAGTTGTAATTTTTGAGTTGTAAGTAAATAGAAGTATGATGATTTTCATTATTAGAGCATTGTCCCATGTGAAAAAAAAGAGAAAAGAAAGAAAGAAAGAAAAAAAAGAGAAGAAAGAAAAAAAAGAAAAGAGAAAAGAAAAAAAAGAAGAAAGAAAAAAAAAGAAAGAAAAATGAGAGAAAAAGAGAGAAGGGGCAATGTTACTATCCTTTTTCCATACTTGTGCTTCAAAGTAGCACCATGATCTTCATGATAGAGAGTCTCCTATGTTGTCACTTTCATATACTAGTGGGAATTTTTCATTATAGAACTTGGCTTGTATATTCCAACGATGGGCTTCCTCAAATTGCCATAGGTCTTCATGAGCAAGCAAGTTGGATGCACACCCACTTAGTTTTCTTTTTTTGAGCTTTCATAAACTTATAGCTCTAGTGCATCCGTTGCATGGCAATCCCTACTCACTCACATTGATATCTATTGATGGGCATCTCCATAGCCCATTGATACGCCTAGTTGATGTGAGACTATCTCCCTCTTTTTGTCTTCTCCACAACCACCTTCTATTCCACCTATAGTGCTATGTCCATGGCTCACGCTCATGTATTGCGTGAAAGTTGAAAAAGTTTGAGAATACTAAAGTATGAAACAATTGATTGGCCAAAACCGGGGTTGTGCATGATTTGAGTATTTTGTGTGATGAAGATGGAGCATAGCCAGACTATATGATTTTATAGGGATAAGCTTTCTTTGGCCATGTTATTTTGAGAAGACATAATTATCTTGGTAGTATGCCTGAAGTATTATTGTTTTTATGTCAATATTAAACTTTTGTTTTGAATCATACGGATCTGAACATTCATGCCACAATAAAGAAATTACATGGATAAATATGTTAGGTAGCATTCCACATAAAAAATTCTGTTTTTATCATATACCAACTCGAGGACGAGCAGGAATTAAGCTTGGGGATGCTTGATACGTCTCCAACGTATCTATAATTTTTGATTGTTCCATGCTATTATATTATCTGTTTTGGATGTTTTATATGCATTAATATGCTATTTTATATTATTTTTGGGACTAACCTGTTAACCTAGAGCCCAGTGCCAGTTCCTGTTTTTTCCCGTATTTTGAGTTTCGCAGAAAAGGAATACCAAACGGAGTCCAAACAGAATAAAACTTTCGCGATGATCTTTCTTGGACCAAAAGGAAACCAGGAGACTTAGAGTGCAAGTCAGAGAAGCCACGAGGCGGCCACAAGGACGAAGGGCGCTCCCAGGGGGGTAGGGCGCGCCCCCACCCTTGTGGGCCCCTCGTGCGTCTCCTGACCTAATTCTTTCACCTATATATACTCTTATATGCCCAAACCACCAGAGGCATCCACGAAAAGACTTTTCCACCGCCGCAACCTTCTGTACCCGTGAGATCCCATCTAGGGGCCTTTTCCGGCGTCCTGTCGGAGGGGGGTTCGATCATGGAGGGCTTCTACATCAACACCATTGCCGTTCCGATGAAGCGTGAGTAGTTTACCTCGGACCTACGGGTCCATAGCTAGTAGCTAGATGGCTTCTTCTCTCTCTTTGATTCTCAATACCATGTTTTCCTTGATGTTCTTGGAGATCTATTCGATGTAATACTTTTTGCGGTGTGTTTGCTGAGATTCGATGAATTGTGGATTTATGATCAGCTTATCTATGAATATTATTTGAATCTTCTCTGAATTCTTTTATGCATGATTTGATATCTTTGCAAGTCTATTCGAACTATCGATTTGGTTTGGCCAACTAGATTGGTTTTTCTTGCAATGGGAGAAGTGCTTAGCTTTGTGTTCAATCTTCCGGTGTCCTTTCCCAGTGACAGTAGGGGCAGCAAGGCACGTATTGTATTTACATCATATTGCTTGAGTTAATTCCTCTACATCATGTCATCTTTCTTAATGCGTTACTCCGTTCTTCATGAACTTAATACTCTAGATGCAGGCAGGAGTCGGTCGATGTGTGGAGTAATAGTAGTAGATGTAGAATCATTCCGGTCTACTTGACACGGACGTGATGCCTATATTCATGATCATTGCCTTAGATATCGTCATAACTTTGCGCTTTTCTATCAATTGCTCGGCAGTAATTTGTTCACCCACCGTATTATTTTCTATCTTGAGAGAAGCCTCTAGTGAAACCTATGGCCCCAGGGTCTATTTTCCATCATACAATCTTCTACTTTCCAATCTACGAGTCTCTGATCTACTATTTTGCAATCTTTTACTTTCCAATCTATAAAACAAAAATACCAAAAAAATATTTACTTTACCATTTATCTATCTTTATCAGATCTCACTTTTGCGAGTAACCATGAAGGGATTGACAACCCCTTATCGCGTTGGGTGCAAGTTTGGTGTTTGTTTGTGCAGGTATTCGATGACTTGCGTGTTGTCTCCTACTGGATTGATATCTTGGTTCTCAAAACTGAGGGAAATACTTACTCTACTTTGCTGCATCACCCTTTCCTCTTCAAGGGAAAATCCAATGCAAGCTCAAGAAGTAGCAGTTGCATGCTTAGGTCCCATGCAAGAAATGGGAATGAATGTCAAACACCTTGCCACCGTCGCTCGGCCGCTAACATTGAGATACATGGCTTTTAAATTCTAGTAATTTGAAAATGCGACTGAAATTCATGAACCTTGGCATGCTATCATGGAACAGAATCAACATGCCGTGGTAAAAATATTGTACCATTTGGGGCAGGTTGGGGTATAAGCTTTTCACAACAAGCCTCATGGTTACGTTAGGGAACGTTTCACCTTTCTAGACAAAACGATATCCGTTGCCTCTTCTTGATTTCAATTTTTTTTCTATGTCAACATAGAACAACAGGAGTGTAGTGTTAAATTCTGGAATTTTTCGGGGTTCGTTTGGACATTTTTATACATTAATTGAGTTTTCTATGTATTTACGTGCATAATTCAAATTTGAACTACACGCACATGCTCCATTGCATATAAATTGGTTGAAAAATCAAATCTGTGTCCTTGGTTGCATGCTTAGGTCCCATGCAAGAAATGGGAATGAATGTCAAACACCTTGCCACCGTCGCTCGGCCACAAACATTGAGATACATGGTTTTTAAATTCTAGTAAATCCAAAACTCGTCTGAAATTCATGAAACTTTGCATGGCATGATGGAACGGCATCAACACACTATGGTAAAAAAATTGTCCCATTTGGGGCAGGTTTGGGTATAAGCTTCTCACATAACAGAGCTTCTGACAACAAGCCTCATGGTTCCGGTAGGGAATGTGCCTCCTTGGTGGATGAAACGATATTCGTTGCCTCTTCCTGTTTTCAATTTTTTTCCTAGTGGCAACATAGAGCAACAGGAGTGTCGTGTTAAAATTTGCAATTTTGCGGTTTGATTGGACATTTTTATACGTTAACTGAGTTTTCTAGGCATTTTATGTGCATAATTCAAATTTGAACTACATGCACATGCTCCAGTGCAGAAAAATGGGTTGATATATCAAATGTGTGTCCTTGGGTGCATGCTTAGGTCCCATTCAAGAAGTGGGACTGAATTTCAAACACCAGGGCACTGTTGATTCCCGGCAAAACGTTGAGATACTTTGTTTTAAATTCTAGTAAATCCAAAACTCGTCTGAAATTCATGAAACTTGGCATGCTATCATGGAATGGCACCCGACATGCTGTGGTATTTTTCACGTCCATTTTGAGAGAAGGCGCACTTGAATAATAGCCAACAAAGGCATTTCAAAACAAATAGCTGCCACTTTAACATCTCAAACATTTGTATAATTTAAATCGTGTGCGCTCTGTTAACCATTGATGTGATGCCACGCGTCACACTTTTAATGGCTAGGAGGTGCCGTGCGGACAGCTACTTGACTGAATGGGAGGCGTGCGAGCGCAGTCCGCTGCGCAGGCTGACCGAGAGGCGTGCAAGCTGTCCTCCAATGCGCAGGCTCACCGGGAACCGTGCGAGCCGTACGCTGCGCAGCCTCACTGGGAAGCGAGCCCTTTGACTTCCATGGCCGCCCGCCTTGCTCGCATCCTCTCCATTAATGGCGCTCGAGCCGCTGTTTAATACGGGCGGCCTTACTGTTCGCCACGGGGACCTCCACCAACGCCATGGCGCAGAAGGATCATCTGCCACTAGTCTTCCAGTTTGGTGAAGTCGACTCCGAGCCGGACGAGATAGAAAATAAGGAGAAATGGGGACTCATGGCCCTGAACGAGCTAGCCGCGGCGGTTGCTGCCCCCGCGCCCGTCCTAACTCCCATCCCTGCACCCACGTCAGCGACCATCCCCATAGCATTGACGGGCTAGTCGCCGAGCACTATCGCAGAGCTGGAAGCCGCTGGTGTTAGCGAGGTCTCCGCGGACCCGCGCAAGCTTGTGTACAAGCCAGCGCCCGTGCCCGTGCGCGCCCCTGCACCCACCGCGGCGCCGGTCTCTGTGCGTTTGCCTGCACCCGCCGCTCCTGTGCCCGTGCGCACACCCCGCTAGGCGGCATGGGACCCCGTCGTCGACTGCTACCTCGCAGCATCGCGAGTTGCCATCCTCTCATGCCCCACCCGTCGATCACGCGACGACATGATGTTTGATTTCCAAGTGAAGAACATTCTGTGCTGCCTTGAAGACTTCAACAACGGCGTCCCGGAGGACGACAACGACAACGACAACGCTGGCACGGCACGCCGCCTCCGCCGCTGCCGAAATTAGTTTGTTTGGGTTTAATACTGCAACTCGATCATATGAATACAAATCCGCAGTGTGACTGAATGAAAGATATGGTTTGAACGAACTTACATTTTTTTTCTCTGAATGTATAGACTTATTGAAAGTGCGTTATATCGACTAGAGGGGGGTGAATAGATGATTTTTATGAATTTGTCACTAAGGAAATACTAATTGAGGAATTTCCTAAGTGAGGAACTACAAGCAGCGGAATAAGTACTCAGGTGCATGCATAACAAGACAGTAACATAGTCATCATGATGAAATGAAACATACACATAGCACATGGAGCATGTAAACAGGATAAGCAGGCAGAAGAGAAGATGACTGAAGAAATAGGATTAAGGAAATTGAGAAAGTCTTCAGTCAAAGTCTTCAAATAGTAATGATCAATTTCATCAACACATGAATGAGGAAATGAAAGGGTTGAGGAAATAGAACCCGTAGCTCGGTGAAGACAATGATTTGGTAGACCAGTTTCAACTGCTGTGATAGTTGTACGTCTGGTTGGAGCGGCTAGGTATTTAAACCAAAGGACACACAGTCCTCACCGTATTCTCCTGGAGCTAAGGTCACATAGACCTCGCCCAATCACTCGTGGTAAGTCTTCAAGGTGACTTCCAAACCTTCACAGACTAGGTTACCCGCCGATTCACAATTCCTCTTGGATGCTTTAGACCTTGACGCCTAACTGTCTGGAAGATGCACAGTCTTCAAAGGTAACAAGCGTCTGTTCCACACAGGAACAATCTCTTCAGTGATGCTCAATCACTTTGGGTTTAGGTGTTGGGTTTGGGTTTTTCCTCACTGATGATTTCCCTCAATTCCTCGGAGGATGGGATGCTCTAAATGATAAGTGTCAGTTTCTCTTGGAGCAGCCAACTAGCTAGTGGTTGTCGAGGGCGGCTATTTATAGCCGGGGAGCAGCCCGACATGATAAGACATAAATGCCCTTCAATGATATGACCGTTAGGTGGATAAGATATTTGGGACAGCTGGCACATAGCACAACAACGGTCGGAAATTTGAGGTCTCAAATTCCTCAGGGCTATCATGTTCCTCACTTGTAGGCAATCCGCACTGGCGAATTCCAAACTCCTCAGTCAGAACAAATTCCTCAAAGAATAGAAGATCTTCGTCTCTGTCACTTAAGAAATTGACTGAACTGTATGAGATTTCCAATGGCTTCACTCGAAAGGATTGGGTATGTGTGGGATTTGAGATGAGCATCACTTGGAAACTTTTCCTTAGTATTACCTCGACCCCCTTTAATAGTACGGTGTTTCCTATGAGTCAAGAAGGAGAAAATGAAACTACGAAAACAAAAGTCTTCACGCTTCATAATCCTCGCATCAATATCAAAGTCTTCAAGGTCACACCAATTTCCTCATTTTCAAAGTCTTCAAGAAAACCAAAGCCTTCAGACGAAGACATTCATTTTTAGGGGTCGACTTTCATTGTAAATATCAAACTCCTCATAGACTTATAGAACCTGTGTACACTCACAAACACATTAGTCCCTTAACCTATAAGTCTTCAATACACCAAAATCACTAAGGGGCACTAGATGCACTTACAATCTCCCCCTTTTTGGTGATTGATGACAAATAGGTTAAGTTTTCAACGGGGATAAACATATGAAGTGTAAATATGGATATTGAGGAATTTGATTGCAAGATATAGAAGAACTCCCCCTGAAGATGTGTACATTGAGGAATTTTCTTTGGATTGCAAATGCACATTGTAGAATAATATCATGGAGATCTCCACCTATATCTTGTAATTTATACACACATATAACATATGATATGAAGAATTTGAAATGCATGATGAAATATGGTGTCTGACGAAATTCAGCATGCGTGCATTAAGGTACTTGAGGAAATAAGCATGCAGAAAGCAGTTCAAAAGTATCAGACCACCATCGGACTTAAGTTTACAACTCAACCAACAAACACTTCAGAAGAGCGAGAGTTGTAACTTAACAAAAAAAATAGCCCATATAAATGACCCGCTTGAAGACTAACTCAAATTTCTGCCCCTTTTCATCGAATGACCAAAAGGGACGAAAAATGAGGACTAACGCCCCTGAAGAATATCCTCTTGAGGTTGGTGGAGGAGCGCCAGCGTTGCCGCGGTCGTTCCTTGAAGTAGGGCCTGCCGCAGTGTCATTGAGATCTTCAGCTTCATCCGTCTCACGCGATGAAGAATATGAACTTGTGACCAGCTGTGGAACTTTGACCTTCTTGAATTTCTTCGAAGGTGGCTGAGACTAGTCAAAGTCCTGTTGAAATCCCATCTGCTTGAGATCTTCATCACTGTAAAGATGAGATAGAATAGCCAAAGTGCAGTCGAAGATTTCATGCGCATAGTAATGATTCTTCTTCACCGTGTTTTGCGTGACAGTCATGTTCTGAAGAATTGAGCCAAATTGGCTCTTGACCCACTTGTGATTGCGATCGACCTTCTGATGAAGACTGAGAAGAAGCTCACGATCAGTCATCACGCGTGGGGCAGTGGCTTGAGGATTTTGCTTTGAGGCTTTTGCGGCAGAGTCTTGAGTTGCAGAGTCATCATTGGTGGAATAAGATGCAGCTTTGCGAAACTGACCATCCAATGGACGAGTGCCTTCATCAATAACAGCAGCTTTGCCTTTTTTGTCAGCTGAAGAAATAGTCCTTTGGAGGACTTCAATAGGAGGCAAGAAGCTGAGGTGATTCTGACAATCTGCCTTGTAGAGAATTGAAGTCCTGGTTTTGATGAATTTCATAATCCATGGAGCATAGGGCTTCAACTCAAACGGTGATAGTGCAACATTAGCCAAAGTCCTCATGAAGAAATCATGGTAATTAATGGGAATACCATGTATAATGTTGAACAGCAGATTCTTCATGATGCCAACAACCTCTTCTTCTTCTGAGTTGTGGCCTTTGATTGGACTGAGGGTTTTGGTTAAGATGCGGTAGATTGTCCTTGGCACATATAACAAATCCTTCACTAAGAAGGAGGTTCTTGGAGCTTGACCAGGCCGCAAGGGCTTCATTAGTACTTGCATGAGATGATGAGGAAGTTCAACTTCTTCATAAATCAGCCTTGCGCCTTCAGTAGGAGGATTGACTAGAATGGCATGAAGCAATTCAGAGGCCGGAGCTTTGTAGTGCGTGTTCTCAGTCATCCAGTCAAGCACCCATGAATTACCATCATCCACATTTCCAGTAAGGTGCAGAGTAGCATAGAATTGAAGAATTAGCTCTTCATTCCAATCACGGATGTCAGCACAGAAATTCAGGAGCCCAGCTTCATGAAGAACATTCAAGACAGGTTCGAAGCACGGGATGGACTCCATATCCACATGAGGAATTTGACAGTGCTCAAATACCTTGTCTCTGTCAAACAAAATAGCCGCATAGAAATTCATCTGGCTAGCTGTCCAGAACCTCTGACGCCGAAGTCTTGCTGAGTCATATGGATTGACATCAGTGAAGAAATGATGTTTATCAAAGAAATCAGCAGCCTTAAACTTTGGCCTCTTTGCATGAGGATTTTGTTGCTGGGGTTGAAGATTTGCAGTGGAAGGTCTCACAACCTCTTGTGTCATACTCTCTGGAGCTGCTAACTGAGAAATTGAAGCTTCAGGTTCTTCAGCAGCTGTTTGATTGTTCATTTCTTCAGCTGTCACAGCTGGAATTTCTTCAGGTATGGAATGGAGAGATGTTTGACGACCTTCAGATCACGTTTGAATTTCTTCAGTTTGCACCGGGGACTAAGGAATTGGATGTAGAGGTGTGGTAGTGGTGAATTGGGGTGAAGAGTTTCCCAATAGTCATCATTCAGCACAGGTGTAGTTGAGCCAATATCCACATCTTCTTCAATTTCTTCAAGGCCCGCCTCTTCAGCTGTGAACTGAGGCATAGGCGATGATGCCAAAGTGGTGGAAGGAATATCTTGCACATCAATTTCATCATCCAACTGCTCTGACGAAGCAGCAGAAGGATTTTCTTCATCAGTGTCATCTGGAATGACATATTCTTCACCAAACAGAATGAGCTCCTTTAATGGCACTATCGAGATCGGAACATTATCAATTGGATTAGTGAAAGAGCTCGTCAAAGTCCTCACTTTCTTGGGAGATGAGGACTCTGCAGAGGTTGATGCTTTCCTTTTCTTCACAGCTACCTTCTCCACAGCTTTTGTTTTCTTCACTTCTGATACAGAAGGAATATTGATTTTATTCACCTTTGAAGATTTAGCAGGAGGAGCAGATGAAGTTGGTTCAGTTTCTTCAGGCACGACAGATGCATAATTCAAAATTGAACTACATGCACTTGCTCCATTGCATATAAATGGGTTCAAAATTCAAATGTGTGTGCTTGGTTGCATGCTTAGGTCCAATGCAAGAAATGGGAATGAATGTCAAACACCTTGCCACCGTCGCTTGGCCGCTAACATTGAGATACATGGTTTTTAAATTCTAGTAAATCGAAAACGCGTCTGAAATTCATGAACCTTGGCATGCTGTCATGGAATGGAATCAACATGCCGTGGTAAAAATATTGTCCCATTTGGGGCAGGTTGGGGTATAAGCTTCTCACAACAAGCCTCATGGTTACGTTAGGGAACGTTTCACCTTTCTAGACGAAACGATATCCGTTGCCTCTTCTTGATTTCAATTTTTTTTTCTAGTCTCAACATAGAACAACAGGAGTGTTGTGTTAAATTTTGGAATTTTTGGGGTTCGTTTGGACATTTTTATACATTAACTGAGTTTTCTATGTATTTACGTGCATAATTCAAATTTGAACTACACGCACATGCTCCAGTGCATATAAATTGGTTGAAAAATCAAATCTGTGTCCTTGGTTGCATGCTTAGGTCCCATGCAAGAAATGGGAATGAATGTCAAACACCTTGCCACCGTCGCTCGGCCACAAACATTGAGATACATGGGTTTTAAATTCTAGTAAATCCAAAACTCGTCTGAAATTCATGAAACTTGGCATGGCATCATGGAATGGCATCAACATGTTGTGGTCAAAAAATTGTCTCATTTTGTGCATGTTTGGGTATAAGCTTCTCACATACCAGAGCTTCTGACAACAAGCCTCATGGTTCCGGTAGGGAATGTGCCTCCTTGGTGGATGAAACGATATTCGTTGCCTCTTCCTGTTTTCAATTTTTTTCCTAGTGGCAACATAGAGCAACAGGAGTGTCGTGTTAAAATTTGCAATTTCGGGGTTTGTTTTGACATTTGTATACGTTAACTGAGTTTTCTAGGTATTTTATGTGCATAATTCAAATTTGAACTACATGCACATGCTCTAGTGTAGAAAAAATTGAACTGTATGCGCACTTTGCGCTTAGTCTTGGTCTCTTTGCCATGAGTTGCTTCATCAGGTGTGCAATATTCATCATATATGTCTTCAGGGATCTCAAAAGCAGTGTTTGTTTCGGGCCTCTTGCCTCCTTTCTGAGGTCTCTTCCCATCTGCCATTTTCCTCACTTGAGGACTTTGAACTTTGGATGTTTCTGAGGAAGTATGCAAATTTTCTTCGAGGAACGCTGCAAATGAGTTAAGTTGATGAGAACCTAGTGATTCAGTAGTGGAAATTTTGTACCTGTGAACAGAGTATAGGTACGAAGAATTTGGAGAGGTCATATGCGTTCTCAGAAATTTTTCAAAAGTATCAAGTTTGAGGAATTTGACCATAGGTGTCTTGAAGAATTTCACTAAGCGTTCTTGACATAGGTTCCAGAGTTGTATAGATTTCAAAATCCGCACAATTGAGGAATCTTGAAGAAAAACATAGCTTAGAGAAACAAATCAAGGAATAGAATCGAATCATTCAGGTGTTTAAGGAGTGGGAAGTTGAAGAATAAACACCTTTTGATGATTTTGTGGAAATCATAAGAATCAAAGTAGGGAAGTAAAATTAGATTTTAATTACCCTTGATGAAGAACACGACGAACTAGGAGTTAGAACTTGGAAGTTCGTCTGTCCAGATCTCCCACGCCCTAACTTGGCGGCGGGAGACAGCTATGGCGACGGCGGAGAGAAGATTTCCGTGGCCGGCGCGAGTACGTCGGTGACGAGTTTGAGGAAGTGAAGCTCTTCCTCACCAACGATGATGGAAGTTAGCGGCGGCGCTAGGTCTGAGAGCTCGAGGGGGGAGAGTAGCAGTCGAGCGGAGTAAATGAGGTCGGAGGAGGGCAAGGGGTATTTATAGCCGCAGTGAAAAACTGCTCGTCCGAAGATTTTGGACGAACATGCCCCTGACCCTTACTATTCTAACGACATGTGTCACCCACGTACAGAGAGGTGGAGATCGTGGGTGAGTTGTTTAGTCCAACGTGGGAAGCAGAACGGTTTGAGCAACAATAGCCAAAAATTTGAAAGGAATATTTTAAAGTTTCGTTTGCAAATTCTTCAACTGTCAAGGACACAGTGAAGATTTCGAACGGGTTTCATGTAGAACGCACATGAAGAATTTGTGAACGGATTGGGTTGAGTTTAGCATAGAGGGAGAACGGGTCCGATCACATTCACTTAGAGGAAAATCAACTTGAAGAATTAGCAATAAGTGAAAGCTGTTGAGGACATTGAAAACTCATATATATATATATATAGTCAATGAAGAACACCAGTCGAAAAGTTTGAAGACTTTGCAAAGTCGAAGAATTTGAAAATTGAAGAATTTGCAAAATGAAGAAAAACCCAATTTTGAAGATTTTCAACTTTTGTTGCTGGCATGACCCACCGTATAAGAATGATGACGTCAGACGCCGCGTACAATTGTCGTAGGGCTCTGAGAATCAAATTCTTCATTAATTTCTTCACACTTTGAGGGTTAGTCTTCATTGATTGAAGAAAAACGTTACTTTGTGTGTTGCACATCTAAGTCATCAATTTTGCATAAGTGTTAGGATGTGTGTCCTTTCAAAGAACATTCGGAGATTCTAAGATATTTAGCTCACACCGCAACTTGCTAAATCTCTTCTCATCCAAGGGCTTTGTGAAGATATCCGCTAGCTGTTCTTCAGTCTTCACGTGGTCGATGGAGATGTCGCCCTTCAACACATGATCTCAAAGAAAATGATGACGAATCTGGATGTGCTTAGTCTTTGAGTGCTGAACTGGGTTATGAGCAATCTTGATGGCACTCTCGTTGTCGCAGTAGAGTGGCACATTCTTCATATTGATGCCATAGTCCTTGAGGGTTTGCTTCATCCACAGCAATTGACACTACTGGAATCTGGGTCTTTGCCATCTGCCAGCTCTTTGCCGTCTGCCAGCTGATGGCAAAGAGGCTCTTTGCCGTCTGTCTTCTCAAAGCAGACGGCAAAGAACCAGCTGATGGCAAACAGGGTCTTTGCCATCTGCCAGCTCTTTGTCGTCTGCCAGCAGACGGCAAAGAGTTCTTTGCCATCTGCCAGAAGACGGCAAAGTCCAAAGTGGACCCCACGGGGGTACTGCACTGGGTAGGTCACACGGGCCACTTCTTTGCCGTCTGCTGGCAGACGGCAAAGATTTCTTTGCCGTCTGCCAGCAGACGGCAAAGAGGGTTGCCGTCTGCTGGCAGACGGCAAAGAGGTAAGAGGGGCCCACAGTTTCACGGCGGTGGCGGTCTAACGGTCATCCTCTTTGCCGTCTGCTGGCGGACGACAAAGAATTCTTTGCCGTCTGCCAGCAGCGGCAAGAGAAAAAAACAAAAAAAAAACAGACGGCAATGCGGGGGGTTAATTTGGCCCCCCGCGCGCCGCCCTCCTCCACCTCTCTTTCTCCCGCCTCCCCACCCTCTGCCTCCCGCGCAGCCGCCGCCGCCCCCCTCCCACGCAGGCCGCCGCCGCCCCGTCCACCGCCGCCGCCGCCCCCCCCTCCACCCCCTCCCCCCCCTTCACCTCCCCCCCCACCGCCGTCCCCCTCCCCCCTCCCCCGCCGCCCCCCTCCTCCCTCCTCCACCGCCGCCCTCTCCCTCCCTCCCTCCACCGCCGCCCCCCTCCTCCCTCCCTCCACCGCCGCCCCCCCCCCCCCCTCCCCCCTCCACCACGTGGCCCCCTCCCCCCTCCACCACCGGCGCCCCCTCCCCTCCTCCACTGCCGTCTGCCCCCTCCCTCCTCCTCCCCCTCCTCCACCACCGCCGCCCCCCTCCTCCACCACCGCCGCACCAGCTCCTCCTTGCCCTCTGCCCCCTCTGCCCAGCCCACGGTGAGCATCGGTCCCCTCTTTGTTCTTATTTTTTTTTGCATGTATGGATTTAGGAGTTGATGGATCTGTGGATGGATGGATAGATTGATGTAAGGATGGATGGATAGATGGATGTATGTATACAGGGGCGGTGCCAGCAATCTGTGGATGGATGTATGTATATGTGATTTTGAACAATTTGTAGTTGTTATATGGATTGCTAGATGGATGTATGCTGTGTAGATGTATGGATGGAAAGATGGATGAATGCTATATAGATGTATGGGTGGATTTATGTATGGATTTTTATTTAAAAAAATAGTGTCTTTTTATTCCGTTAGGTTAGATGTTGTTGATTATATTGTTCTGCGGTGCTTATGTTGGATTGTTTTTCATGTGCAGGGATCTTCTCTTCACCTCCAGGAGCACTGTCGGTCCCGTTGCCGTTGTCATCGTCATTCGACTACCGCCTCTACGGTCTAAGGGTGAGCTCGACTGTCATCTCCTCCCTGACCTTCCCCTATTTGCTCTGTTCCGGTCGTTGTGTCGATGGCTGGAGTTCAGTGCGGTGCAGTCGTTCATGGGTCGTCGAGGAGAGAAAATAAGGAAAAGAATCTCCGAGGGGTCGAGGGTCGAGGGTCGTCGAGGGGTCGAGGGGTCGAGTGGTCGAGGGATGACTTTCATTCTGATGGTGCTTCCTTTTGAAAGAGATGAGAGTGAGAGATGAGATGCTCTTGAAGGAAGGATACCGGCTGTTCGTAGGTGGTCGGTCTTTCTCGTCCTCCCCCTCTGTGACCTTCGTAAAGCAGGGGGAGGACGAAAAGACCGACCGTCACCGACGGTCGAAATAACATTGAGAGATGAGAGATGTTATAAGAGGAAAGACACCGGCTGTTGTCGTAGGTGGTCGTTGCTCCTCATCTCTTGCTGTGAGACCTTGGTAATGCAGCAAGGGATGGGAGTAACGACCGTCACCGACGGTCAAAATAAACGGGCAAGGAGTGCCCCACCATACATATATACCACCACTTGAGAGGTGAGAGTTGTTGAAGGGAGCATCGACGGAATGAAAGTCAACCCGACACCCCGACACCCCGACCCGACACCCCGTCATATATTTGTGAATTATGAGTTAGGTCATATATTTTCTGATTTAAATGTGCAGTTCTTTCGTTGCTGCGAGGGTCTGGTGTTCGACGACCTCCCCGTGCGTTCGACGAGCTCCGCCTCTGCGTTCGTGGGTGAGCACAAATGACATCTCCTCCTCCCCCCTTCATTTGCTCTGTTTCGGTCTTCGTGCCGATGAAACTTGCTAGCTGTAGGTGTCAATCATCAGTATGCGTGACCACTATGCGTCTCCCGTTCGAAAGGGTTACATCTATAAAGGGTGACCTATTTAGCTCCAAAATGACTTAATATGCTCCAAAATGACTTAATATGCTCCAAAATGACCTATTTAGCTCCAAAATGACTTAATATGCTCCAAAATGACCTATCTAGCTCCAAAATGACTTAATATGCTCCAAAATGACCTATTTAGCTCCAAAATGACTTAATATGGCATATTAAGTCATTTTGGAGCATATTTAGCTCCAAAATGACCTATTTAGCTCCAAAATGGCTTATTTAGCTCAAAAATGACTTAATATTCTCCAAAATGACCTCTACTTAGCTTATTTAGTTCATTTATGACATACTTAGCCTATTTAGGTCAAAAATGGCCTATTTAACTAGGTTAGATCTAAAATGACACAAGTAAGCAATAAGAAGAAGAAAAGGAAAGAGAAGAAAAATTATGCTTCTTTTTCTTCTTCTAGTCTTCTTCTTCTTGTTCTTCTAACTTTCTTCTTTCCCATTTTGCAGATTTGCTTCAGATCACGGAAGCTTGCGTTGGAGTCTACTCTTCTCGTTGTCCTTCCTTTTTGTTTTGATTTTGTAGGATGAACAATTTGAAACTTGCTACGTATATATGTATGGATGGATGGTGGCTATATTGTATATGGACCTTTTGCTTAATTGTTGGATATGTTGGACTTTTCATTTGGTGTATATATGTGTTGGATGATGATATATGTGTTGGATATGTTGGATGATCCATATGGCAGGGATATGTTGGCTATATGTACTTGTGGAAATATTTTGAAATGAATATATATATATATATATATATATATCTGTGAAATTGATTGAATTTAAGAAAAAACAGGGGCTATATAGCCAATTTGCCGTCTGCTAGCAGACGGCAAAGGGCTTTGCCGTCTGCTAGCAGACGGCAAATTGGCCACGTGGCAGCACACTGTTCACCTGGTCTGGCCTATTTGGCCTCTTTGCCGTCTGCCAGCAGACGGCAAAGGAGCAGGGTCTTTGCCATCTGCCGGCAGACGGCAAAGGAGCAGGCTCTTTGCCGTCTGCCAGCAGACGGCAAAGAAGGAAAGCTCTTTGCCGTCTGCTGGCAAACGGCAAAGAGCGCCGTTAGCCCCCTAACGGGGCTGTCACCTTTTTTGTGC
Organism: Thinopyrum elongatum; assembly: GCA_011799875.1. Classification (NCBI taxonomy): domain Eukaryota; kingdom Viridiplantae; phylum Streptophyta; class Magnoliopsida; order Poales; family Poaceae; genus Thinopyrum; species Thinopyrum elongatum. The sequence goes on from CM022298.1 coordinate 658,886,472, forward strand.
CGTCCGCAAGCTTTGCTGTCTGCTAGCAGACGGCAAAGAACTTTCCTTCTTTGCCGTCTGCCAGCAGACGGCAAAGCGGCCTTTACCGGCATCGGCTTTGCCGGAGTGTTTGCCGTCTGCTGGAGGACGGCAAAGCCTTTGCCGTCCGCCAACAGTGCCTTTGCCGTCTGCTTTGGCAGACGGCAAAGCAGCTGATTCCAGTAGTGTGAGCACAGCAAGAGCCAGCAGCAATGTACTCAGCTTCAGTAGTAGACAGTGATACGCAGTTCTGCTTCCTCGAGGACCAACATACTAAGGATCATTCAAGGAAATGGCATGTGCCTGATGTTGACTTGCGATCCACTCGATCACCAGCATAGTCAGAGTCAGAACATCCGATGAGATCAAAAGCCGAGCCCTTGGGATACCATAATCCAAGTGTTGGAGTGTGAGCTAGATATCAAAGAATATGTTTCGCACCCTTATTGTGTGATTCCTTCGGTGTAGCTTGAAAACGAGCACACATGCAAACACTAAGCATAATATCTGGCCTAGATGGACATAGATACAATAGAGAGCCAATCATGGAGCGGTATACCTTTTGATCTAAGTCTATACCATTTTCATCGGTGCATAGATGGCCATTTGTGGGCAAAGGGATTCTGACGCCTTTGCAATCTTGCATGCCGAATTTCCTCAGCACATCCTTGAGGAATTTCTCTTGAGAAATGAAGATGCCATTGCATTGTTGACGAATTTGAAGACCTAAGAAGAATTTCAGTTCTCCCATCATAGTCATTTGTGTTGGGGAACCTAGCATGCAATTTCAAAATTTTCTACGCTCACGCAAGATCTATCTAGGAGATGCATAGCAACGAGAGGGGGAGAGTGTGTCCACGTACCCTCGTAGACCAAAAGCGGAAGCGTTAGCTTAACGCGGTTGATGTAGTCGAATGTCTTCTCGATTCAACCGATCAAGCACCGAACGTACGGCAACTCTGAGTGCTGCACACGTTTAGCTCGATGACATCCCTCGAACTCTTGATCCAGCAAAGTGTCGAGGGAGAGTATCGTCAGCACAACGGCATGGTGACGGTGATGGTGAAGTGATCCGCGCAGGGCTTCGCCTAAGCATTACGACAATATGACCGGAGGAGTAAACGGTGGAGGGGGGCGCCGCACATGGCTAAGAACAATTGGTGTGTCCTTGGAGGCGCCCCCGCCCCTGTATATAAAGAAGGGAGAGGGGAAGAGGCCGGCCTAGGCGCGCCAAGTGCGAGGAGTCCCACTTGGACTCCTAGTTCAATTCGCCCCCCCTTTCCTTTTACCGGAAGGGGAAAGGGGGAAGGAGAGGGAGAAGGAGAAGGAAAGGGGGGCGCCGCCCCCTCCCCTTGTCCAATTCGGACTCCCCATGGGGGGGGGGGGGGGCGCGGCCACCCCTTGTGGGCTGCCTAGCCTCCCTCCTATGGCCCATATGGCCCATATCTTTCCCCCGGGGGTTCCGGTAACCCCCCCGGTACTCCGATACGTACCTGATACATTCCGAAACACTTCCGGTGTCCGAATACTATCGTCCAATATATCAATCTTTACCTCTTGACCATTTCGAGAGTCCTCTTCATGTCCGTGATCTCATCCGGGACTCCAAACAATCTTTGGTCACCAAAACACATAACTCATAATACAAATCGTCATCGAACGTTAAGCGTGCGGACCCTACGGGTTCGAGAACTATGTAGACATGACCGAGACACAGCTCCGGCCAATAACCAACAGCGGAACCTGGATGCTCATATTGGTTCCTACATATTCTACGAAGATCTTTATCGGTCAAACCGCAATGACAACATACGTCATTCCCTTTGTCATCGGTATGTTACTTGCCCGAGATTCGATCGTCGGTATCTCCATACCTAGTTCAATCTCGTTACCGGCAAGTCTCTTTACTCGTTCCGTAATGCATTATCCCGTAACTAACTCATTAGTCACATTGCTTGCAAGGCTTATCATGATGTGCATTACCGAGAGGGCCCAGAGATACCTCTCCGATACTTGGAGTGACAAATCCTAATCTCGATCTATGCCAACCCAACAAACACCTTCGGAGACACCTGTAGAGCATCTTTATAATCACCCAGTTACGTTGTGACGTTTGATAGCACACAAGGTGTTCCTCTGGTATTCGGGAGTTGCATAATCTCATAGTCAAAGGAATATGTATAAGTCATGAAGAAAGCAATAGCAATAAAACTTAACGATCATTATGCTAAGCTAATGGATGGGTCTTGTCCATCACATCATTCTCCTAATGATGTGATCCTGTTCATCAAATGACAACACATGTCTCTGGTTAGGAAACTTAACCATCTTTGATCAACGAGCTAGTCTAGTAGAAGCTTACTAGGGACATGGTGTTTTGTATATGTATTCACACATGTATCAAGTTTCCGGTTAATACAATTCTAGCATGATTAATAAACATTTATCATGATATAAGGAAATATAAATAACAACTTTATTATTGCCTCTAGGTTACATAGTAATGATTCTAACACCCATGGAATCTTGGTGCTGATCATGTTTTGCTCATGGAAGAGGCTTAGTCAACGGGTCTACCACATTCAGATCCGTATGTATTTTGCAAATCTCTATGTCTCCCTCCTTGACTTGATCACGGATGGAGTTGAACCGTCTCTTGATGTGTTTGTTTCTTTTGTGAAATCTGGATTCCTTCGCTAAGGCAATTGCTCTAGTATTGTCACAAAAGATTTTCATTGGACCCGATGCAGTAGGTATTACGCCTAGATCGGATATGAACTCCTTCATCCAGACTCCTTCATTTGCTGCTTCCGAAGCAGCTATATACTCTACTTCACACGTAGATCTCGCCACGACGCTTTGCTTGGAACTGCACCAACTGACAGCTCCACCATTCAATATAAATACGTATCCGGTTTGTGACTTAGAGTCATCCGGATCAGTGTCAAAGCTAGCATCAACGTAACCATTTACGACGAGCTCTTTATCACCTCCATAAACGAGAAACATATCCTTAGTCCTTTTCAGGTATTTCAGGATGTTTTTGACCACTGTCCAGTGATCCACTCCTGGATTACTTTGGTACCTCCCTGCTAGACTTATAGCAAGGCACACATCAGTTCTGGTACACAGCATTGCATACATGATAGAACCTATGGCTGAGGCATAAGGAATGACTTTCATTTTCTCTCTATCTTCTGCAGTGGTCGGGCATTGAGTCCGACTCAATTTCACACCTTGTAACACAGGCAAGAACCCATTCTTTGACTGATCCATTTTGAACTTCTTCAAAACTTTATCAAGGTATGTGCTTTGTGAAAGTCCAATTAAGCGTCTTGATCTATCTCTATAGATCTTGATGCCTAATATATAAGCATCTTCACCGAGGTCTTTCATTGAAAAATTCTTATTCAAGTATCCTTTTATGCTATCCAGAAATTCTATATCGTTTCCAATCAACAATATGTCATCCACATATAATATTAGAAATGCTACAGAGCTCCCACTCACTTTCTTGTAAATACAGGCTTCTCCAAAAGTCTGTATAAAACCATATGCTTTGATCACACTATCAAAGCATATATTCCAACTCCGAGATGCTTGCACCAGTCCATAAATGGATCGCTGGAGCTTGCACACTTTATTAGCACCTTTAGGATCGACAAAACCTTCTGGTTGCATCATATACAACTCTTCTTTAAGAAATCCATTAAGGAATGCAGTTTTGACGTCCATTTGCCAGATTTCATAATCATAAAATGCGGCAATTGCTAACATGATTCGGACAGACTCAAGCATCGCTACGGGTGAGAAGGTCTCATCGTAGTCAACTCCTTGAACTTGTCGAAAACCTTTTGCAACAAGTCGAGCTTTGTAGACAGTAACATTACCATCAGCGTCAGTCTTCTTCTTGAAGATCCATTTATTCTCTATGGCTTGCCGATCATCAGGCAAGTCAACCAAAGTCCACACTTTGTTCTCATACATGGATCCCATCTCAAATTTCATGGCCTCAAGCCATTTCGCAGAATCTGGGCTCATCATCGCTTCCTCATAGTTCATAGGTTCATCATGGTCTAGTAACATGACTTCCAGAACAGGATTACCGTACCACTCTGGTGCGGAACATACTCTGGTTGACCTACGAGGTTCTGTAGAAACTTGATCTAAAGTTTCATGATCATCATCATTAGCTTCCTCACTAATTGGTGTAGGCATCACGGGAACTGTTTTCTATGATGAGCTATTCTCCAATTCGAGAGAAGGTACAATTACCTCATCAAGTTCTACTTTCCTCCCACTCACTTCTTTCGAGAGAAACTCCTTCTCTAGAAAGGATCCATTCTTAGCAACAAATATCTTGCCTTCGGATCTGTGATAGAAGGTGTACCCAACAGTCTCTTTTGGGTATCCTATGAAGACGCACTTCTCCGATTTGGGTTCGAGCTTATCAGGCTGAAGCTTTTTCACATAAGCATCACAACCCCAAACTTTAAGAAACGATAGCTTAGGTTTCTTGCCAAACCACAGTTCATACGGTCGTCTCAACGGATTTAGATGGTGCCCTATTTAACGTGAATGCAGCTGTCTCTATTGCATAACCCCAAAACGATAGTGGTAAATTGGTAAGAGACATCATAGATCGCACCATATCTAATAAAGTACAGTTATGACGTTCGGACACACCATTACGCTGTGGTGTTCGAGGTGGCGTGAGTTGTGAAACTATTCCACATTGTTTTAAATGAAGGCCAAACTCGTAACTCAAATATTCGCCTCCGCAATCAGATCGTAGAAACTTTATTTTCTTGTTACGATGATTTTCCACTTCACTCAGAAATTCTTTGAACTTTTCAAATGTTTCAGACTTGTGTTTCATTAACTAGATATACCCATATCTGCTCAAATCATCTATGAAGGTTAGAAAATAACGATACCCGCCGCAAGCCTCAACACTCATCGGACCGCATACATCGGTATGTATTATTTCCAATAAGTCAGTGGCTCGCTCCATTGTTCCGGAGAACGGAGTCTTAGTCATCTTGCCCATGAGGCATGGTTCACAAGCATCAAATGATTCATAATCAAGTGATTCCAAAAGTCCATCCGCATGGAGTTTCTTCATGCGCTTTACACCAATATGACCTAAACGGCAGTGCCACAAATATGTTGCACTATCATTATCAACTTTGCATCTTTTGGCATCAATATTATGAATATGTGTATCACCACAATCGAGATTCAATAAAAATAGACCTCTCTTCAAGGGTGCATGACCATAAAAGATATTACTCATATAAATAGAACAACCATTATTCTCTGATTTAAATGAATAACCGTCTTGCATCAAACAAGATCCAGATATAATGTTCTTGCTCAACGCTGGCACCAAATAACAATTATTCAGGTCTAAAACTAATCCCGAAGGTAGATGTAGAGGTAGCGTGCCGACGGCGATCACATCGACCTTGGAACCATTTCCAACGCGCATCGTCACCTCGTCCTTAGCCAATCTTCGTCTAATCCGTAGCCCCTGTTTCGAGTTGCAAATATGAGCAACAGAACCAGTATCAAGTACCCAGGCGCTACAACGAGCATTAGTAAGGTACACATAAATAACATGTATATCAAATATACCTTTGTTCACTTTGCCATCCTTCTTATCCACCAAATACTTGGGGCAGTTCCACTTCCAGTGACCAGTCCCTTTGTAGTAGAAGCACTCAGTTTTAGGCTTAGGTCCAGACTTGGGCTTCTTCCCGGGAGTGGCAACTTGCTTGCCATTCTTCTTGAAGTTCCCCTTCTTTCCTTTGCCCTTTTTCTTGAAACTAGTTGTCTTGTTAACCATCAACACTTGATGCTCCTTCTTGATTTCTACCTCCGCAGCTTTGAGCATAGCGAAGAGCCCGAGAATTGTCTTATCCATCCCTTGCATGTTATAGTTCATCACGAAGCCTATGTAGCTTGGTGGCAGTGATTGAAGAACTCTGTCAATAACACTATCATCCGGAAGATTAACTCCCAACTGAGTCAAGTGATTATGATATCCAGACATTCTGAGTATGTGTTCACTGACAGAACTGTTCTCCTCCATCTTGCAGCTATAGAACTTGTTGGAGACTTCATATCTCTCAACTCGGGCATTTGCTTGAAATATTAACTTCAACTCCTGGAACATCTCATATGGTCCATGATGTTCAAAACGTCTTTGAAGTCCCGATTCTAAGCCGTAAAGCATGGCACACTGAACTATCGAGTAGTCATCGGATCGAGCTTGCCAGATGTTCATAACATTAGCATCTGCTCCTGCAGCAGGCCATTCACCTAGCGGTGCATCAAGGATATAATTCTTCTGTGCAGCAATGAGGATAATCCTCAAGTTAAGGACCCAGTACGTGTAGTTGCTACCATCATCTTTCAACTTAGCTTTCTCTAGGAACGCATTAAAATTCAAGGGAACGGTAGCACGGGCCATTGATCTACAACATAGATATGCAAAAACTATCAGGTCTAAGTTCATGATAAATTAAGTTCAATTAATCATATTACTTAAGAACTCCCACTTAGATAGACATCCCTTGAGTCATCTAAATGATCACGTGATCCATATCAACTAAACCATGTCTGATCATCACGTGAGATGGAGTAGTTTTCAATGGTGAACATCTCTATGTTGATCATATCTACTATATGATTCACGTTCGACCTTTTGGTCTTCAGTGTTCCGAGGCCATGTCTGTACATGCTAGGCTCGTCAAGTTTAACCCAAGTATTCCGCACGTGCAAAACTATCTTGCATCCGTTGTATGTGAACGTAGAGCTTATCACACCCGATCATCACGTGGTGTCTCGGCACGACGAACTGTCGCAACAGTGCATACTTAGGGAGAACACTTATACCTTGAAATTTTAGTGAGGGATCATCTTATAATGCTACCGCCGTACTAAGCAAAATAAGATGCATAAAAGATAAGCATCACATGCAATCAAAATATGTGACATGATATGGCCATCATCATCTTGTGCCTTTGATCTCCATCTCCAAAGCACCGTCATGATCTCCATCATCACCGGCATGACACCTTGATCTTCATCGTAGCGTCATTGTCGTCTCGCCAACTATTGCTTCCACAACTATCGCTAACGCATAGTGATAAAGTAAAGCAATTACATGGCGATTGCATTTCATAAAATAAAGCGACAACCATAAGGCTCCTGCCAGTTGCCGATAACTTTTACAAAACATGATCATCTCATAGAACAACGTATATCACATCATGTCCTCACCATATCACATCACAACATGCCCTGCAAAAACAAGTTAGACGTCCTCTACTTGGTTGTTGCAAGTTTTACGTGGCTGCTACGGGCTTCTAGTAAGAACCATTCTTACCTACGCATCAAAACCACAACGATGTTTTGTCAAGTTTGCTGTTTTAACCTTCAACAAGGACCGGCCGTAGTCAAATTCGATTCAACTAAAGTTGGAGAAACAGACACCCGCCAGCCACCTTTATGCAACAAGTTGCATGTCTGTCGGTGGAACCGGTCTCATGAACGCGGTCATGTAAGGTTGGTCCGGGCCGCTTCATCCAACAATACCGCCGAATCAAAATAAGACGTTGGTGGTAAGCAGTATGACTATCATCGTCCACAACTCTTTGTGTTCTACTCGTGCATATCATCTACGCATAGACCTGGCTCGGATGCCACTGTTGGGGAACGTAGCATGCAATTTCAAAATTTTCTACGCTCACGCAAGATCTATCTAGGAGATGCATAGCAACGAGAGGGGGAGAGTGTGTCCACGTACCCTCGTAGACCGAAAGCGGAAGCGTTAGCTTAACACGGTTGATGTAGTCGAACGTCTTCTCGATTCAACCGATCAAGCACCGAACGTACGACACCTCCGAGTTCTGCACATGTTCAGCTCGATGACGTCCCTTGAACTCTTGATCCAGCAAAGTGTCGAGGGAGAGTATTGTCAGCACGACGGCGTGGTGACGGTGATGGTGAAGTGATTCGCGCAGGGCTTCGCCTAAGCACTACGACAATATGACCGGAGGAGTAAACAGTGGAGGGGGGCGCCGCACACGGCTAAGAACAATTGGTGTGTCCTTGGAGGTGCCCCCCGCCCCTGTATATAAAGGAGGGAGAGGGGAGGAGGCCGGCCTAGGGCGCGCCAAGTGGGAGGAGTCCCACTTGGACTCCTAGTCCAATTCGGCCCCCCCTTTCCTTTTACCGGAAGGGGAAAGGGGGAAGGAGAGGGAGGAGGAGAAGGAAAGGGGGCGCCGCCCCCTCCCCTTGTCCAATTCGGACTCCCCATGGGGGGGGGGGGTGGCCACCCCTTGTGGGCTGCCTAGCCTCCCTCCTATGGCCCATATGGCCCATATCTTTCCCCCGGGGGTTCCGGTAACCCCCCCGGTACTCCGATACGTACCCGATACATTCCGAAACACTTCCGGTGTCCGAATACTTTCGTCCAATATATCAATCTTTACCTCTCGACCATTTCTAGAGTCCTCGTCATGTCCGTGATCTCATCCGGGACTCCGAACAATCTTCGGTCACCAAAACACATAACTCATAATACAAATCGTCATCGAACATTAAGCGTGCGGACCCTACGGGTTCGAGAACTATGTAGACATGACCGAGACACAGCTCCGGTCAATAACCAACAGCGGAACCTGGATGCTCATATTGGTTCCTACATATTCTACGAAGATCTTTATCGGTCAAACCGCAATGACAACATACGTCATTCCCGTTGTCATCGGTATGTTACTTGCCCGAGATTCGATCGTCGGTATCTCCATACCTAGTTCAATCTCGTTACCGGCAAGTCTCTTTACTCGTTCCGTAATGCATCATCTCGTAACTAACTCATTAGTCACATTGCTTGCAAGGCTTATCATGATGTGCATTACCGAGAGGGCCCAGAGATACCTCTCCGATACTTGGAGTGACAAATCCTAATCTCGATCTATGCCAACCCAACAAACACCTTCGGAGACACCTGTAGAGCATCTTTATAATCACCCAGTTACGTTGTGACGTTTGATAGCACACAAGGTGTTCCTCTGGTATTCGGGAGTTGCATAATCTCATAGTCAAAGGAATATGTATAAGTCATGAAGAAAGCAATAGCAATAAAACTTAACGATCATTATGCTAAGCTAATGGATGGGTCTTGTCCATCACATCATTCTCCTAATGATGTGATCCTGTTCATCAAATGACAACACATGTCTCTGGTTAGGAAACTTAACCATCTTTGATCAACGAGCTAGTCTAGTAGAGGCTTACTAGGGACTTGGTGTTTTGTCTATGTATTCACACATGTATCAAGTTTTCGGTTAATACAATTCTAGCATGAATAATAAACATTTATCATGATATAAGGAAATATAAATTACAACTTTATTATTGCCTGTAGGGCATATTTCCTTCAATTTGATATTCCTCACTCATCATATAGGCAAATTCGTCACTGTAACCTTGGTTAGTACAGCCAAAGATAATGTCATCAACATATATTTGGCACATGAATAATTCATCATCATATGTTTTGGTGAAAAGAGTTGGGTCAAGTGAACCGGGTTTGAAGCCTTTCTTCATGAGGAATTCCTTCAGAGTATCATACCACGCCCGAGGGGCCTGCTTGAGGCCATAGAGGGCCTTGTTGAGTCTGAAGACTTTGTCAGGATGCTTAGGATCTTCAAAACCTGGGGGTTGAGCAACATATACTTATTCCTCAAGCTTACCATTGAGGAATGCACTTTTCACATCCATTTGATATAAGATGATATTATGATGGTTAGCATAGGCAAGCAATATGCGAATAGCCTCAAGTCTAGCAACAGGTGCAAAAGTTTCATCGAAGTCAATTCCTTCAACCTATGTGTAGCCTTGAGCTAAAAGACGAGCCTTGTTCCTCACCACTAGGCCATTCTCGTCTTGCTTGTTGCGGTAGATCCATTTGGTACCGATGATATTATGTTTGCGTGGGTCTGGTCGCTTGACAAGTTCCCACACATTGTTGAGCTCGAATTGATGTAATTCCTCTTGCATAGCTTGAATCCACTCAGGCTCCAGAAATGCCTCATCAACTTTGGTGGGCTCTGTGATAGAGACAAAACCGAAGTGCCCACAAAAGTTAGACAAATGTGAAGCTTTTGAGTGTGTGAGAGGACCTGGTGCGTTGATGTCGTCGATGATTCTCTCAATTTGCACTTCATTTGCAACGCGAGGATGAGTAGGTTGATGACTTTGATTGGGCTCAGCATTTTCTTCAGAGCCATTTTCTTCGGATGCACCAGCATGATTTTCTTCATGATCTGGAATCACTTCTTTAGTAGATTCTTCAGTGGGTATGACATCCTCAGTAGCCTTTAACTTGATGGACTCCTCGGGAGACATTTCATCTAGCGCAGGAGGTAGGTGCTCTCTTTGCTAGCCGTTAGTTTCATCGAACCGCACATCTACAGTTTCAACAACCTTGTTGTGATAGGTGTTGAAGACTCTGTAGGTGTGCGAGTCCTTTCTGTAACCAAGCATAAAACCCTCGTGTGCTTTCGGTGCAAATTTTGAGTTGTGATGAGGATCTCTAATCCAGCATTTAGCACCAAAGACTTTGAAATAACTCACATTGGGTTTCTTGTCAGTGAGGAGTTCATATGAGGTCTTCTTGAAGAATTTGTGAAGATATACCCTGTTGATGGTGTGGCATGCAGTGTCAATAGCCTCAGGCCAGAAACGACGAGGCGTCTTGTATTCATCAAGCATAGTGCGAGCCATCTCCACAAGAGTCCTGTTCTTGCGCTCCACTACGCCATTCTGCTGAGGAGTATATGGGGCAGATAAGTCGTGAGTAATACCAAGTTCATCAAGATAGTCATCAAGACAAGTATTCTTGAACTCGGTCCCATTGTCACTCCTGATGTGCTTGATCTTCACACCGAAATTCGTCGAGGCCCTTGAGGAAAATCGTCTGAAGACTTCCTGCACTTCAGTTTTGTACATAATGATATGCACCCATGTGTAACGAGAATAATCATCAACAATAACAAAACCATAATGAGATGCTGCATTTGTTAATGTGGCATAATGAGTAGGGCCAAAGAGGTCCATATGAAGCAATTCAAAAGGACGAGTGGTGGTCATGATAGTCTTCGAGGGGTGCTTGGCTCGGGTCATCTTTCCAGCCTCACAAGCCCCACAGAGATGATCTTTGAGGAATTTGACAACCTCAATGCCAATGACATGCTTCTTCTTCACAAGCGTGTGCAAATTCCTCATGCCAGCATGACCGATTCGATGATGCCATAGCCAGCCTTCTGAAGCTTTTGCAAGTAGACATGTGGCAGGCTGTGGTCCTGCAGAGAAATAAACAATATACAAGTCTCCTCTCCTAAAGCCTTCGAAGACTTTGTCAGCGTAGGTGATATGCTTCAGATGTGATGGAGATAAAGCAGATTCCATCAGTAAGCTCTTGTCATCGATCATGTGATTTGTACATCCACTGTCGAGGACCCACTCAGTAGCTTTGGGTGTTTCATCCTGCAGATGAATTAGTGCATCTTACGAACTCATATACTTCAGAGTGAACAATATGACACCAGATTCATCAGACAGAATTTCATCTAATAATGCAACATATATAGCAGTAGGAGGACGTGAGAAATGAGTAATTCATTTCTTCATGATTAGCGTGCGTCCTTTCAAGCATATTCAGGTCTCCACCAAATTCTTCATACGTTCAAGTTCGTCTGGAGACCTGACCCTGCATAAGAGATTAGTTCTTTTTCTTCACCACCCACATCTGGAGGGGTGGCAAAGAGTTCATCATTCTGCGAGCTCCATAAGAGAAAGGTGGCATTGAAGCCAGTGCACTTTGTTTCACAGAAGCGGGGTTAGAGTAAGCATATGAATAAGCAGATAAATTCTTCAAGGACATATGAACATAATGATTTGAAGAATAATGCACATATTCATGACTCTTAGAGTTTCCCTGCGAAACTGATGCATTAGCACGATGATATTCATATGAGGATTTGGATCCACGTGAGGAATTTGATCCATATGAAGACTTTGGTCCATATGAAGAATTTGATCTGGGGTTCCTATTCTTCACAGGTGGTGTCATGAGAACATTCACCTGAAGACTTTCAAGGAACCTTTTGGGAACCAAGATTTTCTTCATAGGAGGACCGTTCCTGCAGTTAGTTCCAACATATCTAGCAAATACTTCACCATTCTGATTTTTGAACAGTTTATAGTTGGAGTCAAATGACTCATCAGATGAATATGAAGATTCACATTTAAAGCCAGATAAAGTGTATGGATCTACGGGAGGTCCTTTTGCAGCAACCCATGTGGTTTTGGGGTACTGCTCAGGTTTCCAGCAGGACCCATCAGCATTGAGTTTCCTCTCAAATGCAATACCCTCTTTCCTAGGGTTCCTGTAGAGGATCTGCTTCTTGAGCACATCACAAAGAGCCTGATGCCCTTTGAGGCTTTTGTACATGCCTGTCACATGCAATTCCTTCAACCCTGCATTTTCGTCAGTGATACTTATGGTATCCTCAGATGAGGAATTTGTGACCACAGAGATAGTTGAAGAATTTGCAGCAATAGAAGCATTTGAACTTTCAGGAGAAGAATTAGCAGATTCATGTTCAATGCATTTCAAACATGGTGGAATAAATTCTTCCTGAGCAGAACTGATCTGTTGAGCAAGCAAAGAGTCATTTTCCCTCTGAAGATCATCATGACTCACCCTTAGTTTCTCAAGATCTTGCTTTCTTTGAAGAAATTCATAAGAAAGCTTCTCATGATCGGCTAAGAGTGTTTCATGATGACCTTGAAGGTTATCAAACTTAGACTGTATTCGTTGAAGATTATCAGTTAGAATTTGAGTTTGATCCATTTCCTCACCCAACAGGTCATCGCTTTTGTCTAGCAAATTTTGAATCCTTTCCAAAGCTTTTTGTTGTTTAGTGGCAATAGTGGCAAGCTTGGAATAGCTAGGTTTGAGTTCATCATCAGATTCATCCTCACTTGATTCAGAGGAGGGATATTTTAGTACCTTGGCACCTTTTGCCATGAAGCAATAGGTGGGAGCGTAGTCATCGTCTCCGTTGTCAGTAGTGTTGGGGAAGTCATTTTCCTCAGTGTTGAAGATGGACTTGCTAACGAAGGCAGTAGCGAGAGCTAGGCTCGCCACACCAGAGTCTGACTCCTCAGATGCCTCCTCTTCCTCATTTTCCTCAGATTCAGCTTCAGAGTCCATTTCCTTGCCAATGAATGCCCGAGCCGTTTTGGAGCTGCTCTTCTTGTGAGATGAAGTCTTTGAAGATTTTGATGATGAGGACTTTGAAGATTTCTTCTTTTTCTTCGAGTCGTCTGAGCTATCATCCTTGTATTTTTTCTTCTTTGATTCCTTCGCCCACTGAGGACAATCAGTTATGTAGTGATCAGGTTTCTTGCATTTGTGGCAAGTCCTCTTCTTTAATCGCGGGATGAGGAATCTGATCTCATGTCATCACCTCTTGAAGATTTTCCAAAGCAACCACGCCTAGAGAACTTCTGGAATTTCTTCATGAGCATTGCTAGCTCCTGACTTAGTTCTTCAGGGTCACCAAGGCTGCTATCAGAATCTTCTCCGTCAGATGAGGAAATTTCCTTGGCCTTCAGTGCGCGTGATCTTCCATAGCTTGGCCTGTAGAGATCTCTCTTCTCAGCTTGTTGAAATTCATGAGTGTTCAGCCTCTCAAGGATATCAGCAGGATCTAGTGACTTGTAGTCTCCACGTTCTTGAATCATCAGTGCCAGTGTATCGAATGAGGAATCAAGTGACCTCAACAATTTCTTCACCACCTCATGGTCGATGATGTCAGTGGCACCCAGTGCTTGAAGCTCATTTGAGATGTCAGTGAGCCGATCAAAGGTTTGCTGAACATTTTCATTGTCGAGTGTTTTGAAGCGGTTGAAGAGATTGCGAAGAACGCCAACTCAAGAATCACGTTGAGTTGAGATTCCTTTGTTGACCTCAGCCTGTCCCAGATAAGCTTTGCAGACTCCAAAGCACTCACTCTGCCGTACTATCCTTTGCTCAGATGGCCACATATGATATTCTTCGCTTGAGAGTCGAGTTGCTTGAATCTCTTCACATCAGCAGCGTTCATGGAAGGAGTGACGGAGGGAACACCATTTTCACAACGTACCAGAGATTGTTGTCAATTGCCTCAAGATGCATGCGCATCTTGTTCTTCCAGTAGGGGTAGTCCGTCCCATCGAAGGTAGCTAGGACACCCAGCCGAGACCTTGATCATGCCTGCAGTCGACATAACTAAAACTCCAGGTGGGTAAACCAAAATCACACAGAACAAGGGAGTACCTTGCTCTGATACCAATTGAAAGTGCGTTATATTGACTAGAGTGGGGTGAATAGATAATTTTTATAAATTCGTCACTGAGGAAATACTACTTGAGGAATTTCCTAAGCGACGAACTACAAGCAGCAGAATAAGTACTTAGGTGCATACATAACAAGAAAGTAACATAGTCATCATGATGAACTGAAACATACACAGAGCGCAAGGAGCGTGTAAACAGGATAAACAGGCAGAAGACAAGATGACTGAAGAAATAGGATTGAGGAAATTGAGAAAGTCTTCAGTCAAAGTCTTCAAACAGTAACGATCAATTTCATCAAAACATGAATGAGGAAATGAAAGGGTTAAGGAAATAGAACCAGTAGCTCGGTGAAGACAATGATTTGGTAGACCAGTTCCAACTGCTATGACAGTTGTACGTCTGGTTGGAGTGGCTAGGTATTTAAACCAAAGGACACACAGTCCTCACCGTATTCTCCTTGAGCTAAGGTCACACAGACCTCGCCCAATCTGTCGTGTTAAGTCTTCAAGGTGACTTCCAAACCTTCACAGACTAGGTCACCCGGCGATCCATAATTCCTCTTGGATGCTCTAGACCTTGACGCCTAACCGTTCTGGAAGATGCACAGTCTTCAAAAGTAACAAGTGTCGGTTCCACATAGGAACAATCTCTTCAGTGATGCTCAATCACTTTGGGTTTAGGTGTTGGGTTTGGGTTTTTCCTCACTGATGATTTTCTCTCAATTCCTCGGAGGATGGGATGCTCTAAATGACAAGTGTCAGTTTCTCTTGGAGCAGCCAACCAACTAGTGGTTGTAGGGGGTGGCTATTTATAGCCGGGGAGCAGCCCGACATGATATGACCGTTAGGTGGATAAGATATTGGGGACAGCTGGCACATAGCACAACAACGGTCAGAAATTTGATGTCTCAAATTCCTCAGGGCTATCATGTTCCTCACTTGTAGGCAATCCGCGCTGGCGAATTCCTAACTCCTCAGTCAGAACAAATTCCTAAGAGAATAGAAGATCTTCATTTCTGTCACTGAAAAAATTGACTGAACTGTATGAGATTTCCAATGGCTTCACTTGAAAGGATTGGGTATGTTTGGGATTTGAGATGACCATCACTTGGAAACTTTTCCTTAGTATTATCTCGACCCCCTTTAACAGTACGGTGTTTCCTATGACTCAAGAAGGAGAAAATGAAACCACGAAAACAAAAGTATTCACGCTTCATAATCCTCGCATCAATATCAAAGTCTTCAAGGTCACACCAATTTCCTCATTTTCAAAGTCTTCAAGAAAACAAAAGTCTTCAGACGAAGACATTCATTTTTAGGGGTCGACTTTCATCGTAAATATCAAACTCCTCATAGACTTATAGAATCTGTGTACACTCACAAACACATTAGTCCCTTAACCTATAAGTCTTCAATACACCAAAATCACTAAGGGGCACTAGATGCACTTACACTTATCAAACGATTTTCTTTAAAAAAACGTCAATGGTTTTTAAATATAAAACACTCATCGCAAATGTTTTAGATAGAACACCCGTATGCAAACCGACAGCTTCCCCAGGAAGCCATGGGAAAATGTGCCGAGTAGCATTTGTGCAGCTCTTGATCGCAAACGTTTTAGATAGAACACCCGTATGCAAATCGACAGCTTCACCAGTAGGCCAAGGGAAAATGTGCCGAGCAGGATTTGTGCAGCTCTTCACGCAAACGTTTTAGATAGAACACCCATATGCAAAGTGAGAGCTATGGTCTTCCCCAGTAAGCCAAGGGAAAATTCGCCGTGCGGGATTTGTGCATCTCTTCAACGCAAACGGTTCAGATTGAATATGGTATGCAAAGCGAGACTTCAGCGCTAACCCAAGAGAAAATCTGGCACGCAGGATTTGTACATCCCTTCAACGCAAACGGGTTTTTCGGATGACCCGTGTGCAACCACAGTTAAATCTCTAGTCAAAATTTGGCACAAAAATACAAAGACGACTTATAAACCAGGACGGGGGTAGTATGTAATTAAATTGCAAACATTTTTTTATTAACCATATGTGTACGTGTCCTTTCGTCCTCCTCTCGCACGTCTTGTCACCCCGCTGCCGCAGATGGCTTCGAGCGCAAGCTTGAGCAGCGCGCGGGGGCATTTGTTCGGCCACTCGAAGTGGTGCCAATGAATCATCGGTGAGCCCGTTCCCGCGCAAGCTTCTTGCCCGACTCGGTGAAATCCCACAAAATCCCAATGCTTACCGGCCCGCTATATAAACCCTCACGGCCGGCGAGTCCTGCATCCCATTTTTTCCTTCCTCCCTGTAGCTTATCTCGTCTGCTTCTCCCACAATCGCCAATGGCACCGGTCCGTTGTCGTCGCTCAGCCACTGTGCCGTCATCTGAGGACAACTCTAGCTGGGAGGCTAAACCGCAGCGGCGGCGCTGTCCCCGTGGTACTGTAGTGTGCTTGGCATCTCTGTTGGGTGTGCGCGGAACACCCACCACACACTCTGCCACCGCTGCCCATCGGTAGCTGTTGCAGCCGTCGTTGCCGCCAACCCACAGTCTGCCGCTGTGGCCGCCACACCACCGTCGAAAGCCAGGACCATCGCCCGCTCCGCCGCTGCTGCCCGAAGGCGGGAGGTGGCCGTCATGGCCGCCAGCCCACTGTCGGCCACCGTGGCCATCACCCGCTCCACCACCGTGGCCCGAATCGTGGGAGGTGGTGGTCTTGGCCGCCACCCCATCGTCGGCCGTCGTGGCCGCCAGCCCACCGTCGACCGTCGGGGTCATCACCCGCTCCGCCACTGCCGCCCGAAGGCGGGAGGCGGAGGTGGAGGCCCGCACAGGAGGAGGAGGAGCGCCTCGCCGAGCATACAAAGAGCCTTACCACCGCCGTGGCCGCAGCACACGCCGCCGTAGAGGCGAGGAATCAGGAGATCTACGAGGAGTCCTGCTGCTTCGAGAGGGGTCATCTGGAGCGGCAGAGGGTGTTCGAGGTGAGCATCACTGAAGGTGTAGCAGCGGCAGGCACCGTATTGCAGTTGTCCAGCTCGTTAGTATGACTGAGCAAGCTCAGTAGAGGAGAGGCTGCCGAAAGTAGTACAAAGCCCCTCTGTAGTAGTAGTATTTAGGGGCTACTTTGTTCAGTTCATCTGACTATAGATGTGGTTGAACTGTACAACGTACTTAAAATTAGCTAGTATATATAGTTGAACTAGCTATTTCAGTACGTGGTTGGAAACAATTGGGGAAAAGTTTGGTTGGTTCAGCTGTCGAGTTGAACTATTTGTATAAAGAACGATTGCTTAATCTATGAATGAAATCTATGCTCAATTACTGAATTTTAGTTGCAAAAATTAGATAGTGCTAGTTATTTTTAGCTGCATTACAAATGGCAGTGTTACAAGGTTGACAAAGGGCAATGTTACTAGATCAACAAATGTCAATCTTTCCAGTTTGACAAATGGCAATATACCCAATATGACAGATGCAAATCTTACCAAATTGTCATAAAATACGAATGCATATCGCCAAAGATTATATCATTGGATTCGTATTTGAACATAGTTTCCAATTATATAATTTTTATAACATGCATTAACATTTTGTTAGTTAAATTTAAGGTCAAAATATGGCACAGAATATAAAGGCGACTAATAGACCAAGACGGAGGTAGTAGCACACGGCCGCTCTCTACGTGTTGTAACTGCCGGCCGGCTTGTAGACGACCATTCCCTGCGTGTTCAACTGCTCTATATATGCGTGTGGTTGCTGATGGTTGAGACGGCCACGGCGCGCTCTACTCACGTCCCGCCGCGCGCGCTCTGCTCTCACGTCCCTCTGGGCGCTCTGCCCTCGTCCCTCCACGCACGCTGCGAGTGTTTGGGGCCGGCGCACGATCATGCATGTTCATGCTGCCATTATGCATGCGGTTGCGCCGGGTGCAGCGCCACGATGCAGTTATCCGCTGCAAAAACTGCCATGCGGACGCGCCGAGAATCCAGGCCGCCGGCCCCCATTTATTCATGCGGCCATTTACCTTCATCTCTCGCGCCACACGACACAATAAGCACACCCACGATGACACATACAGAGAGGACATCCAGCGGTTCCAATGGCGCTCCCCGTGGCTCCAATGGCGCTCCCAGCGGCCGACGACGACAACGGGGGGCAGTTCACCACGCATCACGTGGTGGACACCCACGTGAGGAGGAAGGCCCTCTCGATGGTGTACACGAATGAGCCGGTCTCGGTGGAGAGCTCCATCCAAACTATGGAGCAGTTGCTTGCTGAGGACAAGTACCAAGTGGTCGGCTTCGACCTTGAGTTCACCAGTGGTCGTGTCGGGCATGATTAGAAGACTGCCATCGCCCAGTTGTGCGTGCGACATGATGTCCTCGTCTATCACTGCCACCTGGCCACAAGGCCTTGCGAGCGTTTCTCCAGGTTTATCAATAGCTCCGACTACAGTTTCTCTACGGTCGACACCACCAATGATCTAAAAGCGCTCAAGCTTTCGAGCTTGACCTGCCAGAATCTTGTCAACATCCGGGACCACTACAAGGTCTGGGGCAGCAACGACAACAAACACAACTCCCTGGTTGACCTCGCCTAGGCCATCATCAACCCCTACTACATGAAGATGAAGGATGAGAGCAAGAAGGACAAGAATGCCTGGCACAGTGTCTGGCATCAGAGACTGAATGAAGAACACGTCAAGTACGCGGCCAAGGACGCGTACACAAGCTACGAGATGTACAGGTGGATCGTTGACATGAGGAAGTGTCTTCTTCCTACCCCAGACGAGGGCTTGAGCCATAGAGCAGTGGCAGGAGCGTCACAAGAAGTAGATGACTAGACGACCGTTTCTCCTAGTTTAGAATGCATGCAATTGTTTATTGAGGTGTGTGCGAATGATTTGTATAGTCACTTATGTAATTGGATGTTTATTTCAGTTATATATATATGTTATTCTTCTGTACACAGAGCAAATCACACGGCTTATTAGTAGCAATCGTCTGTGTTATTATTGGTCTTCGCACACATTTTTGATTACAGACCTGTTTGCCGCGTATCACACACATCTTGTTCAGTTGAACTATTTCTGTTGTCTTCGCTCAACACAAACACTACTGCAGGATGCTGCTAACGCGACACTACAATCAGAGACCCTTTGACGAAACTGTGTGCAATGCATTAATTGCAAACTATGATGTAAAAAACCTGTCAAAAAATGCAAAACGTTTGCGATGGTGGAGACATCAAACACGGTTCAGATTTTAGTTGCGTGTGCAATGTGGGGCATACGGTTGATCCATACGAACTGTTTGCGATGAGACAGAACAACAGAAACGGGCACTCATATCAAGGTGTGTGCGATCTACGGCATACAGTTCACTCGGATTAACTGTTTGTGATTAGGCAACACAACAGAAACAGTCAGCCAGATCAACCTGTGTGTGATATATGGCATACGGTTCACTCGGACGAACTGTTTTTGATTAGGGAAAAGAACAGAAACGGCTCAACTTAACAAGATGTGTGTGATATGCGGCATACAGTTCACATAGATGAACTATTTGCGATGAGACAAAAGAACACAAACGATTCGTGTAAACAAGATGTGTGTGATACACGGCAAAGAGCCCACTCGGATGAACTGTTTGCGATGAGAAATTATAACACAGATGGTTACTACTATTAATTCGTGTGGGATTCTGTGTGTACAAAAAACTTTGAAAAATGCAAACTAGTTGCTTGCGGTGGCTAGGAGTATCGCACACGATGCGTCTGCGAGTACTCGTGTGCGATGATTAGTAAGTTACACATACGTTTCCTTATGTTAACACATGTGTGATAGATAACACGTGGCACTGCATATGGTATTTGGGTTGTGTGCTCCACTTAGTCTTCCCGCGCTCCACATGGGTGAATTGTAAAATCCCCGCCTCTTCCCTCATCGGTTTCCCGCCACTAGTTAATGGCTTGCTGCATATAACCTAGGCGGCAATGCACCATCACGACACTGTGCGCAGATCTAGTCCTATCACATCTACCGTTAGTTATTCCAAGCATGCCAGGCAACGACCAAAGCTTCGACGTCGACCCCTACCTGCGTTACATCTTCGGTGAGGACAATGAGCCGGAGCAGGTCGGGGAGCAAGAGCTTCATCGGCCGGTGCAGGCACCATGGCCCATAGGCAGTGATATAGGCGTGACAGTCCTTGGTCGCACAATCAACATATTGCAGAGGAAGTGTGATGAGCAGTTTGCCATCCACCGTGCAAAAGATCCAAAGCTGCTCGGTGGCATGATTGACGACCCACCCGATAAGCCGCCGTCACCAGTGCTCACCGAGAGCCTGATGCCCCGCAAGGAATGGGCAGAGGACCTCTATGATTCAGTCAAGACACAGCCAGCCTGCGGCTTCATCATTGTCGGCGGTGGCCGTGTCAACCTCGATCCCGATGATGTGGTGGCTAGGCTCGAGCGCATCCTTGGCGGAGTTGACGTCCCTGACGAAGTAGAACATCGCCAATGTGGTATCTTGAGGATGCAGGTGATGGACAGAATTTGCTACCAGGCCAGAGACATGCAAATGGAGCGGTTCCACGGAGATGTCATGCGCGCGATTGCACACTGTCAAGCTCTTCTGGAAGAGGCCCCGCAGCCCCAAGAGCCTCCCAGTGCCAGCAGCAACTCCGTAGGTGGAGGCGGGTCGGGACACTTGGAATGAACGGCCGCAAGCGTGCTATGCTGATCATGGAGTCCGAGAAGACCGTCGTCGGAAGGCCGCCAACTCAGCCTTTTAGCCTATAGTTTATTATAATTGTATGCATATGTAGGTCGTGAGTATTTTGGGCATTGCCGCATGTGGCATTTTAAATTATCCTGAATATGTAAGACAATTATTAACCGTTGCCATTGTAAATTTGCCTCAACAGCGAGCAGAGCGCGTGCAGGGATGCCAGAGCGGAGTGCGCCGCGGCCGCATCAATGGCGAGCAAAATGCGCGGACGGACGCGAGCAGAGCGTGCCGCGGCTGCCTCAACGACGAGTAGAGCGTGCCGCGGCCGCCTCAACGGCGAGCAACCAAGTGGTCAACCTTCTGGCACCCCGTGGGAGGCGCAACGGCGCATCCATCGGACACAATGGTGATATCTTGACCGTGTGTGATAGTGGGTAGACACGTACACGTACATCCGAGAACGCGGGCCCGTGTACGCCATCCAGGGACCGTTTCGGGTTCTGATGCGTGGCATACGGTTGATCCAAAAGAACTGTTTGCGATGAGCCAGAACAACAGAAACAGGCTTCGAGCCCCGAACCATCAATAAATTTTGACCTTGTTTCTCGTCACATTGCAGATTACAAAGCAATAAGTAATTGCAAATATGTTCACACCAATCAAATCAATATGTGTTCACACCTAGCACTAGGCTATAAAAACTACCCACTCGAAAATTACTTCACAGTTCCTCTCCTCACCACCCAAAAAACTGGTCTTTCCTATCAAGTCATTCCGCCATGACCGGTAGGAGGAGTATCGGGTGGACATATAACCAGGGAGCAAAGACCAAGGCCGCGGAAGCACTAGAGAGGTCCCGCCGCTACGCAGCAGCCGCAGCAGAGATGTCCCGGCGCACCGCGGAGCCCTCGAACGAGCTCTCACCAGCACACGAGGGCTCTCACAAGCGCACTCGTCGTGTCGGCGATCGCGACAAGCTGGCGTTGAGCGATGCCTCGGTTGAGAAGGTGACCGGCCTCGTCAAGCAACTCATGGGTGACAATGCGAAGCTCCTCAAGGCACTCACCGAGAAGGAGGAGGAGGCCGCCGGCTGGAAGATGTTGCATGAGCAGCGCAGTGCCTCGGGGATGACGCTGAAAGCGGTCGTTGAGGAACTGATGGGTGACTTGAGGAAGCTCCGGATCGATCGCAAGCAGGAGGTGGAGGAATCCATGGCTGCTGTCAAGCAAAGTCGTGAGGAATTGAAGAAGGAGCTGGAGGATGTCGTCGCCCGGCGATCCATCGAGGAGTGGAGACAGTAGCGACCCAGATCGTTGTCTATGATTTCCTTCTTCTCTTGCCCTCGTGTCTTCCGGGCTTTGCCGCATGTGGCATTTTAAATTATCCGGAATAAGTAAGACAATTATTATCCGTGCCATTGTAAATTTGTCGTCGTATTATCCGTTGCCATTTTATTTGCCATCGTATTATCCGTTGCCCTATGTGGCATTTTAAATTATCCGGAATACGAGTTGAAAACACGAACAAAGCAAATGCTAACGTTGAGAGGGGCCATGGGATCACAAGCAAACACCCTCCGTCCAGGTGCTTTAATTATCGGCGTGTTAAACAGTGGCTCGGCCACCATTAATGGAGAAGTTGTGAGCGAGGTGGGTGGCTGGTGGACGAAGGTCAAAGAGCTCGCTTCCTGATGAGCATGGGCGGCCTTGCTGCTCGCACGTGTCCCGTCGAGCCTGCGAGGTGGACAGTATGCACGCGTCCCGTCGAGCCTGCGCGACAGACTGCTCACATGCGTCCCGTCGAGCCTGCACGATGGACTTCTCGTGCTCTTCCCGTCTAATCAAACAGCTGCATGCACGCCACCGAGTATGGTTAAATTTTGGCACAAAATACAAAGATGACCAATGAACGAGGACGGAGGTGGTACTATCCCATAAGAAAAGAGGGATGCGTGGCCGCACTTAAATGGTTACGGGAACACACGGTTCAAATAATACAACCGTTTGTGATATTAACGTGTCAGGTATTTGTTTCAAAAGGACTTCGTTGGCTATTAATGTGTGCTCCTTGTCTCAAACTGGACAATTTTTTTACCACGGCATATATGTGCCATGTCATGGAACCATGCCAAGTTTCATGTTTTTTGGGTGAGTTTTCGATTTACTGGGATTTAAAAACCGAGATTCTCCATGTTTCGGGACGATGAGACATTTGTAATTCATTCTCATTCCTTCAATGAGACCTAAACATGCACACAATGACACATGTATGATTTTCCACCCATTTTGCTTCACTGGAACATGTGCTTGTAGTTCAAATTTGAATTATGGACTACATTAAATGCCTAGAAAACTCAATTAATATATAAAATGGCCAAACGAACCCTGAACAGTTCCAAATTTCAGCACGACACTCCTGTTATTCTATGTTGCCTGTAGAAAACAAAATTGAAGGTGAGAAGAAGCAACGATTATTGTTTCGCCCACAAAAGGGGCAAGTTTCCCTACCGGAACCAGGAGGGTTGCGAGAAGCTTCGATTTGTAAGAGGCTTGTAATATAGCTTGGCCCAAATTGGACAATTTTTTTACCATGACATATATGTGCCATGTAGTGACACCATGCCAAGTTTCACGATTTTCTGGTGAGTTTTGGATTTACGGAGATTTAAAAACCGAGATTCGCAATGTTTGAGGCCGAGCCAGGATGCTAAGATGGTTGAATTCATTCCCATTCCTTCCATGGGACCTAAACATGCACCCCAAGGACACATGTACGATTTTTCTAGCCATTTTGGTGCACTGGAGCATGTATTTGTAGTTCGGATTTGAATTATGGACATTAAATGCCTAGAAAACTCAATTAATGAATAAAAAAAGGTCAAACGAACCCTGAATAATTTGAAAGTTCAGCAGGAATCTCCTGTTGTTCCATGTTGCATGTAGAAGAAAATACAAGGCTAGAAGAGGGAGCGGTTATCGTTTCGCCCACAAGGGGACACGTTTCCCTATCGAAACCATGAGGGTTCTTGTGATAGGCTCCGGTTTGTAATAAAGCTTGGCCCAAATTGGACAATGTTTTTACCACGACATATATGTGCCATGACGTGACACCATGCCAACTTTCATTACTTTCTGGTGAGTTTTGGATTTACGGGGATTTAAAAACCGAGATTCCAAATGTTTGAGGACGAGCCAGGATGCTGGTACGGTTGTAATTCATTCACATTCATTGCATGGGACCTAAACATGCACCCAAGGACACATGTATGATTTTTCTAGCCATTTTGGTGAACTGGAGCATGTATTTGTAGTTTAGATTTGAATTATGGACATTAGATGCCTAGGAAACTCAATTAATATATAAAAAGGCCAAAGAAACCCTGAATAATTTTAAATTTCAGCACGGATATCCTGTCGTTCCATGTTGCCTGTAGAAGAAAATACAAGGCGAAAAGAGGCAGTGATTATCGTTTCGCCCACAAGGGGGACACGTTTCCCTATTGGAACCACGAGGCTTCTTGAGAGAAGCTCTGGTTCGTAAGAGGCTTGTAATAAAACTTGCCCCAAAATGGACAAAAAAAATTCCTCGACATATATGTGGCATGTCGTGACACCATGCCATGTTTCACGATTTTCAGGAGAGTTTTGGATTTACTGGGATTTAAAAACCGAAATTCTCACGAAATGTTTTCAAATAGCACACGGTTCACTCACGAAAGCCGTGTGCCTACCAAACCATGTCCGATGCCCCCTGCTGCGCGCGCGATCTGAGTCATGCATTCGGATTAGCCAGAACCCAAACCCCATGGATCGTATGTCTGCACTGTCGGATGCTCCCAGATCGAACGGCAATCCTCATCCCTGTAAGTGCATCTAGTGCCCCTTAGTGATTTTGGTGTATTGAAGACTTATAGGTTAAGGGTCTAATGTGTTTGTGAGTGTACACAGGTCTATAAGTCTATGAGGAGTTTGTTAATTACGATGAATGTCGACCCCTAAAAATGAATGTCTTCAACTGAAGACTTCGGTTTTCTTGAAGACTTTGAAAGTGAAGAAATTGGTGTGACCCTGAAGACTTGATATTCATGTGAGGATTATGAAGCGTGAAGACTTTTGTTTTCGTAGTTTCATTTTCTTCTTCTTGAGTCATAGGAAACACCGTACTGTTAAAGGCGGTCGAGGTAAAACTAAGGAAAAATTTCCAAGTGATGCTCAACTCAAAATCCTACACCTACCCAATCCTTTCGAGTGAGGCCATTGGAAATCTCATACAGTTTAGTCAAGTTCTTCAGTGACAGAGACGAAGTTCTTCTGTTCTCTGAGGAATTTGTTCTGACTGAGGAGTTAGAAATTCGCCAGTGCGGATTGCCTACAAGTGAGGATTATGATAGCCCTGAGGAATTTGATACTCAAATTTCCAACCGTTGCTGTGCTACGTGCCAGCTGTCCCAAAATATCTACCCACCTAACGGTCATATCATTGAAGGGCATTTATGTCTTATCATGTCGGGCTGCTCCCTAGGCTATAAATAGCCGCCCTCTACAACCACTAGCTGGTTGGCTGCTCCGAGAGATAGATTGACACTTGTCATTTAGAGCATCCCATCCTCCGAGGACTTTGAGCGAAAATCATCAAGTGAGGAAAAACCCAAAAACCCAAACACCTACAAACCCAAAGTGATTGAGCATCACTGAAGAGATTGTTCCTGTGTGGAACCGACGCTTGTTACCTTTGAGGACTATGCATCCTCCAGATGGTTAGGCGTCATGGTCTAGAGCATCCAAGAGGAAATTGTGGATTGCCGAGTGACCGAGTATGTGAAGGTTTGGAAGTCACCTGAAGACTTACCACGAGTGGTTGGGCGAGGTCTGTGTGACCTTAGCTCAAGGAGAATACGGTGAGGACTAGGTGTCCTGGACTGTGTGTTCAGGACTGGGTGTCCGGGACTGTGTGTCCTCAGGTTTAAATACCTAGCCGCTCCAACCAGACGTACAACTGTCACAGCAGTTGGAACTGGTCTACCAAATCAGTGTCTTCACCGAGCTACTGGTTCTATTTCCTCAACCCTTTCATTTCCTCGCATACTTGCTATGTATTTGATCATTACTGTTTGAAGACTTTGTCTGAAGACTTTCTCAATTTCCTCAGTTCAAATTCTTCAGTCAGTTTGTCTTCAGCCTGCTTATCCTGTGTTTACGCTACTCGTACTCCGTGCTTGTTTTCATTTCATCATGATGACTGTGCTACTGCTCTGTTATGCTTGCATCTGAGTACTCATTCCGCTGCTAAGTAGTTCGTCGCTTAGGAATTTCCTCACCTTGAAATTCCTCAGTGACAAATTTGTAAAAATCGCCTATTCACCCCCCCTCTAGTCGATATAACACACTTTCAATTCGTATCAGAGCAAGGTACTCCCTTGTTCTGTGTGATTTTGGTTTAACCACCTGGAGTTTTAGTTATGTCGACTGCAGGCATGATCAAGGTCTCAGCTGGGTGTCCTACCTTCGATGGGACGGACTACCCCTACTGGAAGAACAAGATGCGCATGCATCTTGAGGCAATTGACAACGACCTCTGGTATGTTGTGGAAAAGGGTGTTCCCTCTGTCACTCCTTCCGTAAACGCTGCTGATGTGAAGAGATTCAAGCAACTCGACTCTCAAGCGAAGAATATCATATGTGGCCATCTGAGCAAAGGGCAGTATGGCAGAGTGAGTGCTTTGGAGACAGCTAAGCTTATCTGGGATAGGCTGTCCAAGGTCAACGAAGGAGTCTCAACTCAACGTGACTCTCGAGTTGACGTTCTTCGCAATCTCTTCAACCGCTTCAAAAGACTCGACAACGAAAATGTTCAGCAAACCTTTGATCGCCTCACTGACATTTCAAACGAGCTTCAAGCACTGGGTGCCACTGACATCACCGACCATGAGGTGGTGAAGAAATTGCTGAGGTCACTCGATTCTTCATTCGATACACTGGCACTGATGATTCAAGAATGTGGTGACTACAAGTCACTTGATCCTGCTGATAACCTCGAGAGGCTAAATACTCATGAATTCCAACTAGCTGAGAAGAGAGATCTCTACGGACCGAGCTATGGTAGATCTCGTGCACTGAAAGCCAAGGCAGTCTCTGAATCTGAAGATGAAGATTCTGGTAGCAGCCTTGGTGATCCTGAAGAACTGAGTCAGGAGCTAGCAATGCTCGTGAGGAAATTCCAGAAGTTCTCTAGACGTGGCCGATTTGGGAAATCCTCAAGAGGTGATGACATGAAATCAGATTCCTCATCCCGTGATTACAAGAAGAGAACTTGCCATAAATGCAAGAAACCTGGTCACTACATTACTGATTGTCCTCAGTGGGAGAAGGAATCAAAGACGAAGAAATACAAGGATGATAGTTCAGATGACTCTAAGAGGAAGAAGAAATCTTCAAAGTCCTCATCGTCAAGATCTTCAAAGTCTTCATCTCACAAGAAGAGCAGCTCCAAGAAAGCTCGGGCATTCATTGGCAAGGAAATGGACTCTGAAGCTGAATCTGAGGAACATGAGGAAGAGGAGGCATCTGAGGAGTCAGACTCTGGTGTGGCGAGCCTAGCCCTTGCTACTGCCTTCGTTAGCAAGTCCATCTTCAACACTGAGGAAAATGACTTCCCCAACACTACTGACAACGGAGACGATGACTATGCTCCCACCTATTGCTTCATGGCAAAAGGTGCCAAGGTACTCAAATATCCCTCCTCTGAATCAAGTGAGGATGAATCTTATGATAACCTCAAACCCAGCTATTCCAAACTTGCTAATATTGCTGTTAAACAACAAAAGGCTTTGGAAAAGGTTCAAAATATGCTAGACAAAAGCGATGATCTGTTAGGTGAGGAAATGGATCGAACTCAAACACTGACTGATAATCTTCAGCAACTACAGTCTAAGTTTGACAACCTTCAAGGTCATCATGAAACACTCTTAGCCGATCATGAGAAGCTTTCTTATGAATTTCTTCAAAGATAGCAAGATCTTGAGAAGCTAAGGGTGAGTCATGAAGATCTTCAGAAGGAAAATGATTCTTTGCTTGCTCAACAGACCAGTTCCGCTCAGGAAGAATTTATTCCACCATGCTTGAAATGCATTGAACGTGAGACTGCTAATTCTTCACCTGAATGTTCAAATGCTTCCATTGCTGCAAATTCTTCAACTATCTCTGTGGTCACAAATTCCTCATCTGAGGATACCACTAGTATCACTGACGAAAATGCAGGGTTTAAGGAATTGTATGTGACAGGCATGTACAAAAGCCTCAAAGGGCATCAGACTCTTTGTGATGTGCTCAAAAAGCAGATCTTGAACAGGAACCCTAGGAAAGAGGGTATTGCCTTTGAGAGGAAACTCAATGCTGATGGAACCTACTGGAAACCGGAGCAGTATCCCAAAACCTCATGGGTTGCTGCGAAGGGACCTCCCGTAGATCCATCCACTTTATCTGGCTTTACTTGTGAATCCTCATATTAATCTGATGAGTCATTTGACTCCAACTATAAACTGTTCAAAAATCAGAATGGTGAGGTATTTGCTAGATATGTTGGATCTAACTGCAGGAATGGTCCCCCTATGAAGAAAATCTAGGTTCCCAAAAAGTGCCTTGAAAGTCTTCAGGTGAATGTCCTCATGACACCACCTGTGAAGTATAAGAACCCCAGATTAAATTGTTCATATGAATCAAATTCCTCACATGGATCAAAGTCCTCACATGAACATCATCGTGCTAACACTTCTGTTTCGCAGGGAAAGCCTAAGGGCTATGAATATATGCATTATTCTTCAAATCATTATGTTCATAAGTCCTCGAAGAATTTCTCTGCTTATTCATATGCTTACGCTAACCCCTCTTATGTGAAACGAAGTGGTCTAGCGTCTATGCCACCTTTCTCTTATGGAGCTCGCAGAATGATGAACTCTTTGCCACCCCTCCAGATGTGGGTGGTGAAGAAAAGGAACTAATCTCTTATGCAGGGTCAGGTCTCCAGACGAACTAAATCGTCTGAAGAATTTGCTGGACACCTGAAATGCTTGAAAGGACGCAAGCTAATCATGAAGAAATGATTTATTCATTTCTCACATCCTCACATTGCTATATATACATATGTTGCTTTAATTGATGAAATATGTCTGATGAATTTGATGTCATATTCTTCACTCTGAAGTATATGAGTTCGTAAGATGCACTAATTCATCTGCAGGATGATTTACCCAAAGCTACTGAGTGGGTCCTCGATAGTGGATGTACAAATCACATGACCGGTGACAAGAGCTTACTGATGAACACTCCTTTATCTCCATCACACTTGAAGCATATCACCTACGCTGACAAAGGCAAAAGCAAGGTATTGGGTCTAGGTAGGGTTGCAATCTCAAAGGATCGACACATGGATAAAGTCATGCTTGTCGAGTCCCTCGGATTCAACCTCATGTCTGTCTCAATGCTTTGTGATCTTGATATGGTTGTTGTCTTTGGCAAATATCATTGCTTAGTGCTCATGGAATCTAACAATTCCAAAATCTTCGAAGGCTTTAGGAGAGGAGACTTGTATATTGTTGATTTCTCTGCAGGACCACAGCCTGCCACTTGTCTACTTGCTAAAGCTTCAGAAGGCTGGCTATGGCATCGACGACTGGGTCATGCTGGCATGAGGAACTTACACACGCTCGTGAAGAAAAAGCACGTCATTGGCATCGAGGGTGTCAAATTCCTCAAAGATCATCTTTGTGGGGCTTGTGAGGCTGGAAAGATGACCAGAGCCAAGCACCCCTCGAAGACTATCATGACTACTTCTCGTCCTTTTGAATTGCTTCATATGGATCTCTTTGGCCCTACTCATTATGCCACACTAACAAATGCAGCATCTCTATATGGCTTTGTCATTGTTGATGACTATTCTCGTTACACATGGGTGCATGTCATTACTTACAAGACTAAAGTGCAGGAAGTCTTCAGACGATTTTCCTCAAGGGCTTCGACGAATTTCGGCGTGAAGATCAAGCATATACGTAGTGACAATGGGACTGAGTTCAAGAATACTGGTCTTGATGACTATCTCGATGAACTTGGTATTACTCATGAGCTATATGCCCCATACACTCCTCAGCAGAATGGCGTTGTGGAGCGCAAGAACAGGACTCTTGTTGAGATGGCTCGCACCATGCTTGATGAATACAAGACACCTCGTCACTTCTGGCCTGAGGCAATTGATACTGCATGCCACATCATCAACAGGGTATATCTTCACAAATTCTTCAAGAAGACCTCATATGAACTCCTCACTGACAAGAAACCCAATGTGAGTTATTTCAAAGTCTTCGGTGCTAAATGCTGGATTAGAGATCCACATCACAATTCTAAATTTGCACCGAAAGCACATGAAGGTTTTATGCTTGGTTATGGAAAGGACTCGCACACCTACAGGGTCTTCAATGCCTATCACAACAAGGTTGTTGAAACTGTAGATGTGCGGTTCGATGAAACTAACGGCTCGCAAAGAGAGCTCCTACCTCCTGTGCTAGATGAAAAGACGCCTGAGGAAACCATCAAGTTCAAAGCTACTGAGGATGTCATTCCTACCGAAGAATCTGCTGAAGAAATCATTCCAGAACATGAAGAACAGCATGCTGGCGCATCTGAAGAAAATGGCTCTGAAGAAAATGCTGAGCCAAATCAAAGTCGTCAACCTGCTCATCCCCGCGTTGCAAATGAAGTACAGATTGAGAGAATCATCAACGACATCAATGCACCAGGTCCTCTGACTAGCTCAAAAGCTTCACATTTATCTAACTTTTGTGGGCATTTTGCTTTCGTCTCTATCACAGAGCCCACCAAAGTTGATGAGGCATTTCTGGAGCCTGAGTGGATTCAAGCAATGCAAGAGGAATTACATCAATTCAAGCTGAACAATGTGTGGGAGCTTGTCAAGCGACCGGACCCATGCAAGCACAATATCATCGGTACCAAATGGATCTATTGCAACAAGCAAGATGAAAATGGCCTAGTGGTGAGGAACAAGGCTCGTCTTGTAGCTCAAGGCTACACACAGGTTGAAGGAATTGATTTCGATGAGACTTTTGCACCTGTTGCTAGACTTGAGGCTATTTGCATATTGCTTGCTTATGCTAACCATCATAATATCATCTTATATCAAATGGATGTGAAAAGTGCATTCCTCAATGGTAAGCTTGAGGAAGAAGTATATGTTGCTCAACCCCCAGGTTTTGAAGACCCTAAACATCCTGACAAAGTCTTCAGACTCAATAAGGCCCTCTATGGCCTCAAGCAGGCCCCTCGGCCATGGTATGATACTCTGAAGGAATTCCTCATGAAGAAAGGCTTCAAACCCGGTTCACTCGACCCAACTCTTTTCACCAAAACCTATGATGATGAATTATTCGTGTGCCAAATATATGTTGATGATATTATCTTTGGCTGTACTAACCAACATTACAGTGACGAATTTGCTTACATGATGAGTGAGGAATATCAAATGTCCATGATGGGAGAATTGAAATTCTTCTTAGGTCTTCAAATTCATCAACAACATAATGGCATTTTCATTTCTCAAGAGAAATACCTCAAGGACGTTCTGAGAAAATTCGGTATGCAAGAATGCAGAGGCGTCAAAATCCCTATGCCCACAAATGGCCATCTATGCACTGATGAAAATGGAATAGACTTCGATCAAAAGGTATACCGCTCCATGATTGGTTCTTTATTGTACCTATGTGCATCTAGGCCGGATATTATGCTTAGTGTTTGCATGTGTGCCCGTTTTCAAGCTACACCGAAGGAATCACACTATAAGGCTGTGAAACATATTCTTTGATATCTAGCTCACACTCCAACACTTGGATTATGGTATCCCAAGGGCTCGGTTTTTTATCTCATTGGATATTCTGACTCTGACTATGCCGGTGATCGTGTGGACCGCAAGTCAACTTCAGGCACATGCCATTTCCTCGGACGATCCTTAGTATGTTGGTCCTCGAAGAAGCAGAACTGCGTATCACTCTCTACTGCTGAAGCTGAGTATATTGCTGCTGGTTCTTGCTGTGCTCAATTGCTATGGATGAAGCAAACCCTCAAGGACTACGGCATCAATGTGAAGAATGTGCCACTCTACTGCGACAACGAGAGTGCCATCAAAATTGCTCATAACCCAATTCAGCACTCGAAGACAAAGCACATCGAGATTCGTCATCATTTTCTTCGAGATCATGTGTTGAAGGGTGACATCTCTATTGATCCCGTGAAGTCTGAAGAACAGCTAGCGGATATCTTCACAAAGCCCTTGGATGAGAAGAGATTTAGCAAGTTGCGGTGTGAGCTAAATATCTTAGAATCTTCGAATGTCCTTTGAAAAGGACACACATCCTAACACTTATGCAAATTGATGACTTAGATGTGCAACACACGAAGAAACGTTTTTCTTCAATCAATGAAGACTAACCCTCTAAGTGTGAAGAAATTAATGAAGAATTTGATTCTCAGAGCCCTACGACAATTGTACGCGGTGTCTGAAATCATCATTCTTACACGGTGGGTCACGCCACCACAAAAAGTTGAAAATCTTCAAAATTTGAGTTTTTCATCATTGTGCAAATTCTTCAAATTTTCAAATTCTTCAACTTTGCAAAATCTTCACTCTTTCTGTGTATGTTCTTCATTGACTATATATATATATTTGAGTTTTCTGTCCTCTACAGCATTCACTTATTGCTAATTCTTCAAGTTGTGTTTCTTCTAAGTGAATGTGATCCGACCCGTTCCCCCTCAATGCTAAACTCAATCCAGTCCATTCACAAATTCTTCATGTGCGTTCTATTTGAAACCCGTTCAAAGTCTTCGCTGTGTCCTTGACAGCTGAAGAATTTGCGAATGAAACATTAAAATATTCTTATCTGAATTTTCGGCTTTTGCCGTTCAAACCATTCCTTATCCCTCGATAAGATTTATCTATTCACCCTCGATCTAACACGATCTCCACTTCACAGTTCGTGGGTGACACATGTCGCTAGGATGAGAAGGGTCAGGGGCACGTTTGTCCATTTTCTTCGAACGAGCGGTTTTTCACCTCTGCTATAAATACCCCTCACCCTCCTCAGAGCTCATTTACCCCGCTCGATCTTACTCCCTCGCTCGAGCTATCAGACCTAGCGCCGCCGCTACACTCCATCGTCGCCGGTGAGGAAGAGCTTCACTGCCTCGACCTCGTCGCCGTCGTACTCACGCCGGCCGCGGAAATCCTCACTCCACCGCCACCGTAGCTGTTTTCCATCG
This sequence comes from Thinopyrum elongatum, assembly GCA_011799875.1. Lineage (NCBI taxonomy): Eukaryota > Viridiplantae > Streptophyta > Magnoliopsida > Poales > Poaceae > Thinopyrum > Thinopyrum elongatum. The sequence continues at coordinate 658,919,960 of CM022298.1, forward strand.
CCAAGTTAGGGCGTGGAAGATCTGAACGGACGAACATCTCCACTGCCACTCTCAGTTCGTCGTGTTCTTCGTCAAGGGTAAATAAAATTTATTTTTACTGCCCTTGTTGATTCTAATGATTTCCACAAAATCTTCAAAAGGTGTTTGTTCTTCAACTTTCATGTTCTTAAACACCAACTTGCTTCTGTCCTTGATCAGTTTCTCTAAGCAACGTTTTTCTTCAAGATTCCTCAATTGTGTGGATTTTCAATCTACACAACTCTGGAACCTAAGTCAAAAATGCTTAGTGAAATTCCTCAAGACACCCCTGGTCATCTTCCTCAAACTTGATACTTTTGAAAATCTTCTGAGAACGCATATGACCTCTCCAAAACTCTTCGCACCTATATTCTGTTCACAGGTACACATGTCCGCTGCTGAATCTCTAGGTTCTCATCAACTTAACTCATTTGCAGCGTTCCTTGAAGAAAAATTGCACACCTCATCAGAAAAATCGATTGTTCAAAACCCTCAAGTGAAGAAAATGGCTGATGGTAAAATACCTCAGAAGGGAGGAAAGAGGCTAGAAACAAATACTGATTTTGAGATCCCTGATGACATCTATGATGAATATTGTACTCCTGATGAAGCAACTCATGGCAAGGAGAACAAAAATCAGCGCAAAGTGCGCATTCAGAAGATTGAGAGGAGATGGGCAAGAGAATGGAGGGAATATCGCTATGTCACTCCCAAGTACATGAAGAAATTTGCTGTTAACCCTCCATGTCCAAGACCTCCATTGGCTCCTGGCCAAGAAGTTGATCCCCCTAGCATCAGAAGAGGTGAGGAATTTCCTCAGGAGTGGGCTAAGCGTCAAGCCAAGCTGGCCAAAGTGGCTAAAGAGGCAGTAAAGAAATTCAATGAAGATTCTGTTGCTGCCGCCGCTGAGGCCTCTGCTATCAAGCCTAAGAAGGCTATGCTGAAGGAATCAGCTGTTAAGACAAGTTCCTCAGCTGCAATGCCCTCACGGCCTGTTCCTCAAGCAAATTCCTCAAAAGTAGCTCCAACTCCCTCGGTTGCAAAATCCTCAGCTGCTCCTGCAAAGTCCTCAGCAACTGTGCATCTTGTCACATGCCAAAGGACTACTGGAATCTCAATTGCTTCAGGAGTCTCTGCAAGTTCTTCAGCTCCACCTCAGTCTTCAACAACTCCGACCTTGCTGAAGAAAAAGGCCACTGCTGGACGAGGGACAAGGCCAAGTCCTCACAAGAAGCAAGTCGCCTTTCAGGTTCCGTCAAGCGAAGATGAAGCTGATGATGAAGAATTAGCTGAGCTCATCAGAGATCGACAACAAAGGGCCGCTAGAGCCAAAGGCAGTGCTGTGCCCCTCATGCTGGATCCAAGGAAGATCCTTGATTTTATTGATCTATGGCACAAGAACCCTAACACACCTTTGCCTGAATTAAACCTCACTCCTGGTCAAAGTCACATGTTGACGGCCTTCATAAATGAAGAAAAATGGAAATTTGAAAAGGCCAGGCAGGTGAAGAAGGCTCAGTACAAGAAGGAGCGTTTTCTGAAGAACAATGTTGTGAAAATGTCTCCTGAAGAACTTGTGACTATGCAGGCTGAGATCAAAGCACTCAGTGATGAATTTCATGCATTCCATGCAGATTGGCTAGGTGCCAAAGTCAGATTCATCAGAATGGCAAAAGGATTTACTCCAAGTGTTGCAGCTTCATCGCAACCCAAATTTCCTCAGACTGGAACATCTGTTCAGTCTGCTGAAGAAAATGAAAGCGCCAGAGCTGATGAAGAAATTCCAGTCTCTGAAGAAAATGCCAGGGCAACCTCCAATATTGCGCCTGAAGAGCAATCCAGGCCAGTTGAAGCATCTGCTACTGTGCCTGAGGAATCTGAACAAGCCAGGGCAACTGCATCAGTTGTGCCTGAAGAAATTCAACCAATTTCCTCTGCTCCTCCTGCACCGATGACAAGCATCAACCTTCCTTCTGCATCAGAAGCGAAGAAAACCAAGGCTGCGGAGCAAGCAGCTGTGAAGAAAAGGAAAGCATCTGCATCTTCAGAGTCTTCAGCGCCCAAGAAATTGAAGACTTTGAGGAGTTCATCTGAAAACCCAATTGATGCTATTCCAATATCAAGCATGCCATCAAAGGAGATCATTCCCTTTGGTGAGGAATATGAAATTCCAAGTAAATCTGATGAAGAAATTCCTTCTGCTGCTTCGACAGAGCAGATGGATGAAGAAATTGAAGTGGATACTTTCCCTTCAACCCCACTGGTATCATCGCCCATGCCTCAGTTCACAACTGAAGAGGCAGGCGTCGAAGGAACTGAAGAAGATGAGGATGTGGATATTGGGTCTACAACACCTATTCTGAATGATGACTTTTGGGAAAGTCATCACCCCAATTCACCTCTGACAACCGCTCTACATCATGTTCCTCAGTCTCCTGTGCAAACTGAAGAAATTCATACGGGCTCTGATGAACGTCAAGCTTCACTTCACTCTATACCTGAAGAAGTTCCAGTCACTAGCGCTGATGTACATATGTCTGAAGAAATGAAGGCCAAGGCTGCTGCTGAAATTCCTCAGCCAGTGGCTCCAGTGGCTACACCTCAAGAGGCTGTAAATTCTTCAACTATTAATCTTCAGCCCAAGCCATAGAACCCTCACTCCAAGAAGCAGAAGTTTAATGCTGAGGATTTCTTCAACGAGCACATATTCTTCACTGACTACAATCCCTATGACTCTGCTCGTCTTCGTCGCAAGCGTTTCTGGACTGCAAGCCAGATGAACTTCTACTCCTCATTATTGGTTGATAAGGATAAGATCTTTGAACATGAGCAAATTCCTCATGTAGATATGGAATCGCTGCCCTGCTTCACACCAGTCCTCAGTGTTCTTCATGACACTGGGTTACTCAATTTCTGCACCGACATCTGCGATTGGAATGAAGAACTCATTCTTCAATTCTTCGCCACGATGCACATTACTGGAAATGTTGATGATGTCAATTCATGGGTATTGGACTGGATGACCGATAATACTCATTTCAAAGCATCGGCCTCTGAATTGCTTCATGCCGTCCCAGTCAGTCCTCCCACTGAAGGTGCAAGGCTTCTCTATGTTGAACCTGAACTGTCTGATCATCTGATGCAAGTGCTGATGAAGCCTTTGAAGCCAGGCCAAGCTCCAAGGACCAAATTCCTCGTCAAGGAATTGCTCTATGTGCCAAGGATAGTCTATCGCATATTGACCAAAACCCTCAGTCCAATCAAGGGCCACAACTCTGATGATGAAGAAGTTTTTGGCATTATGAAGAATCTGCTGTTCAATATCATTCACGGTATTCCTATCAACTACCATGATTTCTGCATGAGGACTTTGGCCAATGCTGCATTGTCACCTTTTGAGTTGAAGCCTTATGCTCCCTGGATCATGAGATTCATCAGATCAAGGTCTTCAATTCATTACATGGCTGACATTCAAAATCATCTCAGCTATTTGCCCCCTATTGAAGTCCTCAAATGGACTATTTCCTCAGCTGACGAGAAGGGCAAAGCTGCTGTTATTGATGAAGGTACTCGTCCATTGGATGGACAGTTTCGCAAAGCTACTTCCTATTCCACCAATGATGACTCTGCAACTCAAGATTCTGCCGCCAAAGCTTTAGAACATCATCCTCAAGCCACAGCTCCGCGTGTGATGACTGATCGTGAACTTCTCCTTAGTCTTCATCAGAAAGTTGATCGAAATCACAAGTGGGTCAAGCGTCAGTTTGGTGCAATTCTTCAGAACATGACAGTCACTCAAAATACTGTGAAGAAGAATCACTACTACTTGCATGAAGTCTTTGACCGCACTTGGGCGATTCTGTCTAATCTTCATAGTGCTGAAGAACTCAAGCAGATGGGCTTCCAACAGGACTTTGACTGGTCCCATCCACCTTCGAAGAAATTCAAGAAAGTCAAAGTTCCTCAGCTTGTTGCTAGTTCATATTCTTCATCGCACGAGACGAATGAAGCTGAAGACTTGAACGACACTGCGGCAGGCCCTACCTCAACAGACGACCCCAACAATGCTGGCGCTCCTCCATCGACATCATGATGATATTCTTCAGGGGCATTAGTCCTCATTTTTCGTCCCTTTTGGTAATTCGATGACAAAGGGGGAGAAATTTGAGTTTAGTCTTCAAGCGGGTCTTATATATGGGCTATATTTCTGTTAAGTTTCAACTCTTGCTCTTCTGAGGTGTTTGCTCTGATGAGTTGTAAACTTAAGTCCTATGGTGGTCTGATACTTTTGAACTGCTTTCTGCATGCTTATTTCCTCAAGTACCTTAATGCACGCATGCTGAATTCCGTCAGACACCATATTTCATCATGCATTTCAAATTCTTCATATCATATGATAAATGCGTGTATGAATTTCAAGATATAGGAGGAGATCTCCATGATATTACTCAACAATGTGCATTTGCTATTTCAAAGCAAATTCTTCAAATATGCACATCTTCAGGGGGAGTTCCTCTATATCTTGCAATCAAATTCCTCAATATTAGTATTTACACTTCATATGTTTATCCCCGTTGAAAACTTAACCTATATTGCCATCAATCACCAAAAAGGGGGAGATTGTAAGTGCATCTAGTGCCCCTTAGTGATTTTGGTGTATTGAAGACTTATAGGTTAAGGGTCTAATGTGTTTGTGAGTGTACACAGGTCTATAAATCTATGAGGAGTTTGTTATTTACGATGATTGTCGACCCCTAAAAATGAATGTCTTCAACTGAAGACTTTGGTTTTCTTGAAGACTTTGAAAGTGAAGAAATTGGTGTGACCCTGAAGACTTGATATTCATGCGAGGATTATGAAGCGTGAAGACTTTTGTTTTCGTAGTTTCATTTTCTTCTTCTTGAGTCATAGGAAACACCGTACTGTTAAAGGGGGTCGAGGTAAAACTAAGGAAAAATTTCCAAGTGATGCTCAACTCAAAATCCTACACCTACCCAATCCTTTCGAGTGAAGCCATTGGAAATCTCATACAGTTTAGTCAAGTTCTTCAGTGACAGAGACGAAGTTCTTCTGTTCTCTGAGGAATTTGTTCTGGCTGAGGAGTTAGAAATTCGCCAGTGCGGATTGCCTACAAGTGAGGATTATGATAGCTCTGAGGAATTTGATACTCAAATTTCCGACCGTTGCTGTGCTACGTGCCAGCTGTCCCAAAATATCTACCGACCTAACGGTCATATCATTGAAGGGCATTTATGTCTTATCATGTCGGGCTGCTCCCTAGGCTATAAATAGCCGCCCTCTACAACCACTAGCTGGTTGGCTGCTCCGAGAGATAGATTGACACTTGTCATTTAGAGCATCCCATCCTCCGAGGACTTTGAGCGAAAATCATCAAGTGAGGAAAAACCCAAAAAACCCAAACACCTACAAACCCAAAGTGATTGAGCATCACTGAAGAGATTGTTCCTGTGTGGAACCGACGCTTGTTACCTTTGAGGACTGTGCATCCTCCAGACGGTTAGGCGTCATGGTCTAGAGCATCCAAGAGGAAATTGTGGATTGCCGAGTGACCGAGTATGTGAAGGTTTGGAAGTCACCTGAAGACTTACCACGAGTGGTTGGGCGAGGTCTGTGTGACCTTAGCTCAAGGAGAATACGGTGAGGACTAGGTGTCCTGGACTGTGTGTTCAGGACTGGGTGTCCGGGACTGTGTGTCCTCAGGTTTAAATACCTAGCCGCTCCAACCAGACGTACAACTGTCATAGCAGTTGGAACTGGTCTACCAAATCAGTGTCTTCACCGAGCTACTGGTTCTATTTCCTCAACCCTTTCATTTCCTCGCATACTTGCTATGTATTTGATCATTACTGTTTGAAGACTTTGTCTGAAGACTTTCTCAATTTCCTCAGTTCAAATTCTTCAGTCAGTTTGTCTTCAGCCTGCTTATCCTGTGTTTACGCTACTCGTACTCTGTGCTTGTTTTCATTTCATCATGATGACTGTGCTACTGCTCTGTTATGCTTGCATCTGAGTACTCATTCCGCTGCTAAGTAGTTCGTCGCTTAGGAATTTCCTCACCTTGAAATTCCTCAGTGACGAATTTGTAAAAATTGCCTATTCACCCCCCCTCTAGTCGATATAACGCACTTTCAATCCCTTTCGACAACACATGTAGTCCCGGTTGTGATTTTATTTATATGGGTAAGCACTATGCATGCGTCGTGCTAGCTCACGCTTCCTTCTCTACTAAGTTTTCCATATTCATGTAAAAAAAGTTTTCCATATTAATGTTGTTATATATCCAAACACGCTACCGTTTCCCGCCACTCCTCCCATCGGTTTCCCACCTCTTCTCCCATCGGTTTCCCGCTGCCAGTGTCAGTGCTCATATAAGGCGAGGCGGTGACACACCGACCATGTAAATATTGCACACAGTTTCTAAAAGCACAAACGTGTGTGATAGTAGGGAGTAGGTGCCATAGGGTGACCAGCGTGAAATGCCTTAAAGGCAAGGAGGCAATTCCTATCAGCAAGGGGCGGCTTCCCATCCTCTAGCCTAGTCGAATAGAACGCAGAAGTTAAGCATGCTTGGGATGGAGTAGTCTAAGGATGGTTGACCCGGTGGGAAGTTGCATATCTCAAGCTTCATTTAAACGCTATGATACGGTCTTTATAGAGATAAAAGTCTCTATAGTGACCTGTCATGACGATTATATAAACCTTGGGATCCTTGTTTTGCTAATTTGTAGACTATGTTTTTTATTGGTTATTTTTTGTTCTCAAGCTTCATTTAAATGCTATGATACGATCATTATAGAGATAAATGTCTCTATAGTGACCTGTCATGACGATTATATAAACCTTGGGATCCTTGTTTTGCTAATTTGTAGACTATGTTTTTTATTGGTTATTTTTTGTTCTCAAGCTTCATTTAAACGCTATGACATGGTCATTATAGAGATGAATGTCTCTATAGTGACCTGTCATGATGATTATATAAACCTTGGGATCCTTGTTTTGCTAATTTGTAGACTATGTTTTTTATTGGTTATTTTTTTCTCAAAAATCAAAGAATGATCGACATCTGTTGCCCACACAAATTATCCCTTTGACCCAACGCACGAGAAGGGTTTACTCTTTGCTCTGTGTGCTATGTTAGAGCAAATCAAATTTCAGCACATGCATTGGACGGCACCCGACCCCTACCCCCCAACCCGCCTCAAAGTTGCGTTCCCGACATCATACGTCTTTAACCTATCCACAGGGGTATGATGTTCAGTTTCTAAATTTACTGATGTAGTTGGTGCCCCATCGAACTTGTGCTTTTGGGATTTGAACAAATCACACACCAGACTCATACATTTTTTCGGGCCGCGTGCAGGGTATAGGGGGCCGGGTGTTGTGATCGAGCATGTCTCCCTTGTACGGTTTATATACGCCACACATATCTATGGGCTCCCTGAGGTATATATATATATATATGTATATATATATATATATATATATATATATATATATATATATATATATATAATATCATCCTTGATCGATAACGAGGGGGGCCCACACAATCTATCCCTTTGACCCAACATACGAGAAGGGTTTGACCATGATGGTTTCCTATTGCTATGTGTGCCATGTTAGACCAAATAAAGTTTGAGCGCATGCGTTCGACGACACCCCCCCACCCCGCCTCGAAGTTGGGGAACCGACTTCGTACGTATTGAACCTGGCTTGGGGTCGGGTATGGTGTTCGGTTTGTAATGTAGTTGGTGCCCCATCGAAGTTATGCATTCGGGATTTGAACACATCACACACCACCGTACCCATACATATTTTTGGGCCGCATGCAGTGTATAGGGGGTCTTCTGATCGACCACATCTCCCTTGTGCGGTTTTTTGTGACGACACACATATCTGTGGGCTCCCCGAGTGTATATATATCATCCCTTTTACCGATAACGAGGGGTATGTGTTGGCCATGAATGGATTCCTCCAAGTTCGTGTTAGGGCCGGTCACCGTCACATGTCATTCAACCAAAGCTCGAGCTCATGTGTTGTCAGGATTCCCTCCCACACGCTCGGATTGCTGGGTTTGACCGACACCATACCCTGCGTATCTCATCCTTAACTACCTGGCTTTCATGGTTGTTGTATGCATTGAGAGCCAGACGCCACATCTAAATTGTACATTATTCGATATTGAAAACACACATCACCCCTTCCAACGTACATCATTTTGGGCCGCATGACCGCTGTGCTGGTTTTGTGGTCCCTCTCGTGCGAATTTTTATGATGGTTCAATCTATTGGACCAAGCGGTTTATATATATATTCTATCCATTTTTTATCGACAACAACAGTTGTCATTTGACCAAGCGATAGGTTCACTGGTTCGTCTTATGGTAGGTCATGGCGACATACATGTATGACCAAAGTATCATTATGTGCATCCGCCCCGCTGACACGAAGTGGGAGGTGGGTCAAGCACCCTAGCCAGGTAGCTATGACATTATAGATACATCCAAGGGTGCTTTCGGGTTTGCGAGGCAGGTGCCACCAAAGTTGTGCATTGTGTATTTAAAGTTTTAAACATCACACCCTATATTCCTACATATATTTGGCCACTTCCAGGTGGTTCTTGACTTCTGGCCCCTCTCATCGATCTTCGACGATGCGCCCAACCATGGGCCCGCGCGGTCAAAGTTGTGCATTGGAATTTTGAACATCACAGACCAGCCTTTTCACTCATATATATTTGGGCCACATGCTGGTGTGGCTATCTTCTGACCCTCTCTAACGTTTTTTTGCTGCAAAGACTCGGATGATGCTCAACGGACACGGGTGTACTGGCTTAACCGTGTGCGATGCAAGTGCGCTGTGAATCCCCATGACTACGCAAGCGTGAGCAAAGGTGGAGGTACTGGCTTAACCGTGTGCGATGCTAGTGTGCTGTAAAATCACCACTTGCGCAAGCTAAAGGCGGGTAGTTTATTTAGATTGAATTCCACGTCTGCGTCTGAAAATTAGGACAAACCATGTGCGATAGACCAGCTAGATAGAAATCTAAAAGCAAACTACCTGCCTTGAGCGTTGCAAAAATCGGCCGTTCCGCCGCTTTTCCTTATTATCATACACGCATATTCTTATTGGACCGTGTGCTATCTTGGGTACTCCCGCCCGCATCAATTCCTTTACCCAAATTTTATTAGCCGACGTACTTCAACGGTCGCCCCCACTCCTCCAGCACCGACCTTATAGTAAAATTGCAGTAGCCGAGGCATATGAACTGTCGCCCTCCCTCATCCACCACCATCTCTACCCACCATTACTAAAATTTTTAGTAGTTGCGGCGTATCCCCAAACACCACCCCGCCCACCCCAGCCCCCCTCCACACTCCCCCCTCAAACCCTAGCTCACCCGCCGCCGCCGCCAACCCCTGCTGGTCTTCCCGTTCGTCCTAGCTTAGATAATAAAGTTCAGGTTACCCAGCGATTCCCATACCGTCGCCCCACTCCCCTGAGTTTTTAGATGAGGCATGCGGTGTCCCTCCCCGCCAGATCCACATCCCCTGCTCCAGAATGTCGCAGGCTAAGCCCGACCGCGTATCCCGGGGAGCCCGACGAGCATTTGGCCAAGAAGAGGTTTATCATGGCCTCTCCGGCAGAAGTTGGCGAGGTGGCCACCATTCGCCCCGACCTGTCGATCCCGGAGTAACACCTCGCCATGGAAGCCGGCGAAGACGTTGACTGCGTTGCCATGCCAAAGGCTTCATGTCAGCGGGCTAGCGTATTATTGTATCTCGGGAAAGCTGGCTACGACATCAAGCTCGCCGACAGCGACGGCTTCACGCGGGCCATGTCACAGGTTAAGTAGTCCATCCCCAACCCCTCTGGTTCAACCGCCGCCGATCTCTTCGACGGCCCTGCCGCTGATCTCCTCCACCACGCGGTCAAGGATCTGTAATCCTTGTATGCCAACAAGCCCATTTTGTCATTTTTGAAGGACACGTTCTACGGCGGAAGCATGGGATCCTCAATTGCAAGTCAGATCTCATCGACCACGACCACGAGGAGGGCACCCACAAAGGTTCTTCCAAGGTGAAACTGCCCATCAGTGACATCAGAGAGCACACCATGGGTCTGTGCTCTTCCAATTGGAAGGATCCCGTCCATGACATGTGAGGCAACATCCTATCAGCAAATCTTACCTTTTCTAGCTTGCCAACTCGTACCCTTTGTTGTAGTAGCTTTTGCCATGCAGTGTTTTAACCATGCTGTGTTTAATTATTTCAGTTATGCAAAAATGTAATGTTCAATAGGGCTATGTGATGTTCAAGTATGAATTGTCCACTTCAGTTTCACGAATGGCTATATTTGGTTGTTTATAGTGAGTAGATGCCTTGATTATCTATATTTGGTTGTTAGGTTGGTTGCAGTGAGCATTTGTCCAGTTATCGAGTAGATGCCTTGTTTATCTGTATTTGGTTGTTAGGTTTGTTGCAGTGAGCATTTGTCCAGTTATCAAGCAGATGCCTTGTTTATCTGTATTTGGTTGTTAGGTTGGTTGCAGTGAGCATTTGTCCAGTTTTCAAGCAGATGCCTTGTTTATCTGTATTTGCTTGTTAGGTTTGTTGCAGTGAGCATGTGTCCAGTTTTCAAGCATATGCCCTGTTTATCTGTAATTGCTTGTTAGGTTGGTTGCTGTGAGACTTTGTCCAGTTTTCAATGGCTATATTTGGTTGTTATACTGATCATTTATGCCTTGTTTATTTTAGTCATTCACAATGTGATGTTCATTATGTTCAAGTCGGAACTGTGCTGCTCGATTGCATCAATACCAGTTTGAACGGATATATTTGGTTCTAGTTATGCCTGGTGTAGTTAACACATGCCCTTTTTTAAGTTTTACACATTTATCCAGTGTGATGTTTAAGCATGACCTACGTTCTATTCATTTTCAAAAATACCAGTTTGAATTGCAATGTTTGATGGCTGTTAAGCCTGTTGTAGGTAACATTCCCTTCTATTTTATATCTGCTTTAACAGCATGCTGAAACCAACACATTCAAGCTATCATTTGGAGATGATGTTTTTTACCTTTGCTACATTTGTTTGATGTTAAGGTTGCTGTACTTATCATGCCTTTCCACTACTTATGCAGGACAACAACGGGAGTGGCCACCATTTTTTGGCTAGGTTAGTTTCATCCCTCGGCTTGTACTCCCCCTGTCATTTCATAATGTAGTGCATATAGATCCAGGCCTGGACACTTGTTAGCTTCTAATATTGACTTGTTGCTTGTAGGTACATATGCACTTGGCAAGGATCCACGCATCGACCCTTTTTGCATATGGGGCAATGAGATATTCATGAACAAGCATCAAGTGAGGAAACTGATAAGGATTCACTACAAAAAAATACACTTCCGTGATGATACGTGTTTGTCACAGTAGGTCATGTTTTCTGTCATGCATGTACATCCATGACGATTTTATGACAGAATCAAGATAGTCATACATGTGCTGTCGTAGAAGTGTTCCATGACAATACCAAAATTATCATCACAGAAGTGTCCACTTCCATGACGATAAATGGTGCGTCATGGAAGTGCTTTCGTCAAGGGTAACCGACACGTGGCATCCACCGTAACTGGTCGCCGTTAAGCTATCGGGTTCCGGTTTGGATCCGATAACCCGTTAACAGCCCGGACCAATGGCGATTTTCCACATGTAAAATTCTCATTCGCCGGCGATCCATGTGTCAGCTCATCGTTGGGACAGATGTCAACCGTCCATTGGACAAGAATCGCCAATGAAACGTTGACACGTGGGATAGCCCAATAGAGGCCCATATAGGTTTAAAAGCCAGCCCAAGAACAGGCCCACAAGATTTTGTCAGATCTAATGGGCCGTCCCGTTAATAGCCTAACCTTTTCTGGACCAAATTATGGCCCACATCAGATATGGGCCGTTAAAGGACTGCAATATTTTGGGCCAGTTTATGTCCGATATCAGATCTGGCCCGTTAACAGCCTGCAATAGTTTGGGCCAAATTATGGTCCATACCAGATCCGGCCCGTTAACTGACTTTCATATCTTGGGCCAAATTACGGCCCATAACAGATACGACCCTTTAACAGCTACTATGCCATCGGGCCCATTGGGGGCCTGATTTGCTCTTCGGCCTCTTAATGGCCCGTTTAACAGTTCGACCCGATATTAATTTCGGCCTATCAGCGGCCCTGTCTACATATGGGCCTCTTTTGGCCCGATTTCACTTTCGGCCATTTAAAGGCCCGAGTTGCACCTGGGCCTAATTTTGGTCCATAGTTACTTTCGACCTCTTAACGGCCTGTAGTCTTCGTGGATACATTCTAGCCCAAACTGCCTATCGGCCCGTTAAAGGCCCTTGATAGTGTTGGGCCTAATTTTGGCCCATTATACATCCGGCCTGCTTCCAGCCCGTCATGTACTTGGAGCCAAGGCCCAAAAACATTTCAGCCTATTAATGGCCCGTCACACAAATGGGCCAATGTATATTACAGCCTACTGTCGGCCCGTGATTTGTTCGCCACAATTAAGGCTCAATCTAGATCTCAACCTGTTAAAAGCCTATTTAATTTTTTGGCCCAATTAAGGCAAGCGGTTTACTCGGCCTTTCAAAGGCCCGAAACTAATAGTGGGCCAGATTAAGTCTAACCCTAACTAATGGCCCAAGATGATTGTAGGCCCACGGTTCGGCCCGAACTAGCGATTGGCGACCGACCAGTTTTAGTACCAAAAATAATTTTTATAAACCTAACCTATTGGCTCATTGCGCTCTGGTCGAAGATTATGCCCTTTTCTCAGAGCGACGACAGCATAAACAACAAATAAATTACAGCATCATGACGAAGAATAAACCTAGACTATACAACAAAGAAAATACAGCATATTACATCCCCTGGGCATCAAAGTTCGCCGCCAGTGATAATAAAGGGCAACCAAATAGCTGATTCCATAAACTGGGTAGGTCACCACCAGTGGAAGTAAACAGGCCGACAAAATAATAGCCAGAACCGACAGCACTTCAACACAGTTCAAGAAAGGTTAACCCGGCCCAGGAGCTACAGCATAAGCAGCTTAGCAACCTGATGAGACTGCACTTGTTTGACACTGATATCCACCAACTCAAGATGCATAGCATCAATAGACGTCCTGTACTTATGGTTAATCTTGCATAGAGATTGGAGTTCCAGTCGGATTTGAGCGGAAGCATGTCTTTCTGCTTGAATTTCAGACTAAAGAAGTCGAACAGATTCAGGCGGCGACTTCATCGAGCTTGTGTCACTGAGTAAGTTCGACACTACATCAAGACATGACTTTGGGGTTGTATCGCTAGCCTCAAGATGTGTGGCCTTCTTCTCTGGAATATATGTTAGAGGGACAAACAATGGGTTTGTCTCACTATCATTGTGGCAGTTCGTCCTAGCATCAGTGCTGTCACCCTGAAAGAGAAACAAGTAGGTAGATAATAGGTTTTGCACGTATAAGCATCAGCAATTTCTATTCATCTCATTTCTTTGTCAGAAATAAAGAGACACGGTTTAAAATATCATTAACATAATAGGCATTTTTCATAGTTAAGACGGCAGGAAATGGCATTTTGAAGGAGCAGCCAGTTTCACCATACCACTGGATTACAGATCAAGAACATAAGCATACATGTAGTGCTAAACAACGTATAAGCATGAATGATGAGTGTACTATCAATTTATACCATTTTAGATTGGTAAATAAAGAGACATGATTTAAATAACATTAATATAATATGGCATTGTTCATAGTTGAGACATAGCAGGATATTACATTGTGCTGGAGTTGGTAGTTTCACCACACCACTGGATTACAGATCAAGAACACAAGCATACACGCAGTGCTAAAGAAGATAACTTGCTATGTTTAGTTTAATTTACATGGTATGAATAAGGAACTAGGTTGTACAACTAAAGACTGAAATTGAGAAGGACAAACTTATGTTTATGTACTTCTTCGTTATAAACATTGAACAAGCGATTTGATGCAGACGACAAAAATAAACAGCATTTGCACTCATGGCTATCTAAATATACACAACAAAGTTTGAAGGCTCGAGGAGGACAAACTTACATTAGTAGTGAAGACCGGCTCTATAAAGCCCTTGTCCATATTGATGGGGGGGCAATTCAAGAAGTTTACCGCACACTCTTCTTCAAGAGCATTGCCTTTATTCTACATTTTGTTAAGAGTAAATACAGATGTGAAAATATAGGAACAAATGGCGATTATTTAACCTAAGATGCATAGTACAAATGTAAATACAACATACATGCAAAAGGCACAGAAAGAGCAATGCAGTGCTAAAGTAACATTGGTTTTATTCAATATTTTGGCAAGAGCAAATGTAGATCTAATGTGTAGAAAATGGAGGGCAAGGGAAAATAAGCAGCAAAGTGTACATGAAGAACTAGCTGACAATATAAGTACAGTGATGAAGGACAGCAGATACTTACAAGAACAATGCATAACTAAATTTCTTCATAAGATTGGGTTTATTCTGTATTAATGTAAGCATTAATATAGTTCTGATAATTTGGAGCGAACAGTGGATAAGCAAGCTATAATGCATAATGATGTCACATAATCCACCAGGTATGAATGTAAGTACAGCGATAGGACAATAGGTACTCACAAGAGCAAAGCAGCGACCAGCATAGTTGCGATATCCTAGGTTTTGCGGTGCTGGTTCTATTGCCAATATAAGTGGGGTGCTATCTGATTTCTCCGATAGCACCACCTTTTTCAAGGACTTTGCTTGTACTCCTTCAGGTTCTGCAATCACCCTCTTCCTTTTGGATGTCTGAAACACAAGAACATCATTTGAATGGAAAAACATGGTATGACGACAAATGGAATAGGTATTGATAATGGATGGGCATGGCATCTTCACATATATCATGAGTAAACTAAGCAGATGGTGTTGCAACGAAGCAAAAGAAATGCAAGACACCTTATGCAAGATACGTGCAACCAATAAAACCTTGCCAAATTAGAACAGGCACCTTATTGGGTGAATAGGATAGGCCATCTGCCTTTGACTCCTTGAGCTCAGAATAGTCATTAGGATCATATTCTGAATATGAATCCATAGGTCGGGAGCATGTGGGTTTCATTGCATCCACAATGGACCTCAATCCCTTGATGCCATGTTTGTTACCCATTGAACTGTTCCGCAATATTCTTCTGATGTGTGCATTCTTATACTCATTGTGATTACGTACAATATTTGAAAAGCATGAAAACATAAATAGTAGTGAGATTAGCTTTGTAATGCAGAGGATGTTGTAATATAATAGGGGCTCCCTGTAAACCCTTGTGTGCTATGATACGTCTCCAACGTATCTATAATTTTTGATTGTTCCATGCTATTATATTATTTGTTTTGGATGTTTTATATGCATTAATATGCTATTTTATAGTATTTTTGGGACTAACTTATTAACCCAGAGCCTAGTGCCAGTTTCTGTTTTTTCCTTGTTTTTGAGTTTCGCAGAAAAGGAATATCAAACGGAGTCCAAACGGAATAAAACTTTACGATGATTTTAGTTGGACCAGAAGACACCTATGAGACTTGGAGATGAAGTCAAAAGACCCACGAGGCGATGAAAAGCCGTAGGGGCGCGTCCTAAGGGGGGCTGGCTTGTGGCCCCCTCGGAGGTCTCCTAACCCTAATCCTTGGCCTATAAATCCTCAAATATTCCATTATCAACAGAGGCATCCACGAAAATACTTTTCCGCCGCCACAACCTTCTGTTCCCGTGAGATCCCATCTTGGGGCCTTTTCTGGTGATCTGCCGGAGGGGGATTCAATCACGGAGGGCATCTACATCAACTCTATTGCCCTTCCGATGAAGCGTGAGTAGTTTACCTCAGACCTACGGGTCCATAGCTAGTAGCTCGATGGCTTCTTCTCTCTCTATGATCATCAATACCATGTTCTCCTCGATGTTCTTGGAGTTCTACCCGATGTAATATTCTTTTGTGGTGTGTTTGTCGAGATCCGTTGAATTGTGGAATTATGATCAGATTATCTATGAATATTATTTGAATCTTCTCTGAATTCTTATATGCATGATTTGATATCTTTGCATTTCTCTTTGAATTATTGGTTTGGTTTGGCTAACTAGATTAGTTTTTCTTGCAATGGGAGAGGTGCTTAGTTTTGGGTTCAATCTTGCGGTGTCCTCACCCAGTGACATTGTAGGGTTAGCGAGGCACGTATTGTATTGTTGCCATCAAGGATAAAAGGTGGGGTTTTCATCATATTGCATGAGTTTATCCCTCTACATCATGTCATCTTACTTAAGGCGTTACTCCGTTCTTTATGAATTTAATACTCTAGATGCATGCTGGATAGCGGTCGATGTGTGGAGTAATAGTAGTAGGTGCAGAATCGTTTCGGTCTACTTGACACGGACATGATGCCTATATGCATAATCATTGCCTTGGATATCGTCATAACTTTGCGCTTTTCTATCAATTGCTCGACAGTAATTTGTTCACCCACCGTATTATTTTCCTTCCAGAGAGAAGCCTCTAGTGAAACCTATGGCCCCCGGGTCTATTTTCCATTATATATTTTCAGATCTATAGACCAAAAAACCCAAAAATAACTTGCTGCAATTTATTTACTTTTATTTTGTTTTACGTTCTAGCAATCTTTTATACCTATCTCTATCAGATCTCACCATTGCAATTGATCGTGAAGGGATTGACAACCCCTTTATCGCGTTGGGTGCAAGTGTTTGATTGTTTGTGCAGGTGCATAGATTGGAGACTTGCTTGTACCTCCTACTGGATTGATACCTTGGGTCTCTAACTGAGGGAAATACTTATCTCTACTTTGCTGTATCACCCTTTCCTCTTCAAGGGAATAACCAACGCAAGCTCAAGAAGTAGCATGCTATCACTTGATTCTGATGAGAGAGCCCATGTGTGTTGTAATATGGTGAGTAGATTAATATAATCTGGCACAACTACACAAAAAATAGGCTCCCTGTTGGGAGCTACAGATATAAGGATAGTTGGCAGATGATAGGTTCATAATATACCATATAGAAAGTTTATTGCCAAACCATGATAACGAGAGCGCACAGCCACTAGGCAGATCATAGTGTAGATAAAAGGGGTACACCATAACCACCATAAATAAATTGGGAAAGCGGAACTGGCTGGAAAATACAGGGTTTTGCCGCTACTAATATGCAGCCTATCGATCACCTACAGGCCAGCTCTATTCATCTGAAGGCGCACTGCTGTTACTATCAGTCTAGTCTATCAAAGACCGCGCAGCTCCCACCATTTCTGAGATATTATGGTAGACCGACTCGCAGTGCGAAATCATGTAGCAGAACTGGCCCAATAGAGCTGTCGACTACAGATGTCCCTGCTCCCCTTCCTGACAAGGAACATACTGTACTTACTAAAGAAGAATAGAAGAGGAACATGTTAAAGAATAGAAGGGGAAGCATATTATTGATATTCCCCTTCTTGATATTCCCCTTCTTTCTATACAATGTTGGTTGCTCACCCATGATGAATCAGAGCGCCCAAAGAAATGCCATTCCATGATGTCTCTCTATATGTGGCCACATGCATTTGCAAACTCAAGTGGGAGCATTAGCTAACCAATTAAATGTGTGTCTGTTAGCTAATGTCAGTATCATATCACATTTGTATTTGAAGAAGCTTAGGACGTATGATTGGTGTGTTATTTAGCTTTAAAGGGTGGACAGCTGCTAGTAGGACACAAAGCACCTACGCAGATCATAGTGTAGATATAATAGGAAAACTCTAAGCATCAGGAGTAAAATCAGGAAAGTGGAACTTGCTGGAAAATATGTGCTAGTATTGCCGGTACGACTAGAAAGGCTTTGGATACCAGCTCTCTACAACTGAAGGCGTAGTACTGTTACTATCAGTCTAACTCTCAAAGGCAACACATATGATCGAATACGAAGAGTTGAAAGCGTCCATGACAATCGACATGAAGACCAACACAAAGAGTTGATAGCGTCCATGACAAGCGACCGAATAGACCTGTACACTGCAAATGTCCCTGCTCCTCTTCACTACAAAGAACATACTGTACAACTATTATACTCCCTCTGTTCCTAAATACAAGTCTTTGTAGAGATTCCACTATGGATCACATATGGATGTATATAGATACATTTTAGAGTGTAGATTCACTAATTTTGCTCCGTATGTAGTCCATGGAGGAATCTCTACAAAGACTTATATTTAGGTACGGAGAGAGTACTTACAAAAGAAGAACAGAAGAGGAGCATGCTAAAGAGGAGCAAGCAGATTTTGGATATTAAAATGTTGGTTGGCCACACATGATGAACCAGAGTGCATAAAGAACGCAACTCCCTGCTGTCCCTCGATATGTGGCGCATGTGCTTTTCGAAAGTAAAGTAGGAACATTAGCTGACAAATTAAACATTCTCTGTTTTAGTACATGTCAGCATCATATCAGATTCCTATTTGAGCAACTAAGTTTGGAATTATGAGTGGCATGTTGTTTAGCTTGATGGGTTGAGGAGCACTGCTTGCACGTATGTCTCGAAGCACCTACGATGATGGTACTGAATATATGGGAATGTCTACATGTAAGTCGCCTGGCTTTCGTCATTTGGGTCAGTCGACCATTTCATGCAGTTGGATGAAGATACTACGTCTCCTAACCCTTCTTCTTCCTCGCCTATTATTCTGCCCCTAAAGACCACCGCACGGGCCTCCGGCCGAACCACCGGCCCCCGCCCTCTCCTGAACCACCCACCATCTCCGGTCTTCTGCCGCCCCCGGCCATCCCTCTAGCTAACCCCACCCCCACCCGCGTCGAGTTTTGCCTCCGGCGAGGCCCACCATAGCCCGACGACAGCCCCCCACAACCACTGTCCCCACCCGAAACCCTAAGATAGATAATGGGGCAGCCCTCCGGTGAGCCCCTTCCTTCCCTCCGACGAACTCCCAAAAATGGACTGGCCCCAATTTGAAATTCAGTCGACTATCATTTAAGCTAATGTGGAATATAAAAGGGGAAAACCATAAGCATTGCGAGTATAGTGGTGAGGGTGCCATGGTGGATCTGAAGGTGCAAACCGGACAAAGGTAACTTTGCAACCAATGTTTGGTTTCAACTAACAAGTAAGATTGTAAGTGATGGACAAGAAATCACAGTAAAGCAGTGGCGATCTATTTTCTTGCTGAGATAAATAACTTGAGCAGATACGAAAGAGTACCGCCTCTGGTGTGGCGCCGTGTAAGCATCTGCTGAGGCATTGAGGGTGCTGCGGTAGCGATGGCTGTCGGCGGCGTGGAAGCAGATCTAGGAGGGCAGACGGTGGCGGCGAGGGAAATATCCCGGCGCGGTGGACGACGGCGCGGATGAAGCGAGAGGACGCGATGCAAGGATACTGGTCCAAAGCCATGCATGAGAGAGGTCGATCTCTTGTAATGGACGACGGCATCGGGGTATCAGCTCCGGCATGGTGGAGGAGGACGGCGGTGGATGGGGTGGTGGACGGAGGAGACTGCGGTGGAGAGGGTGTTTTGGCACCCACGGAGTACGAATGGGGAAATGGAGGGAGAGAGGTAGGGGGGAACCATGTCTTCATGGCGCGCTTGTCTCAAATGTTAGGAAATTTACAAACTTAGCCCCCGTTTAAAATTTCCTACATCACAGCAATATTAGTCGGTTGGGGATAGGACGGCAATCTCGCATACACCGAATATTTGCTGACGGAGATTTCGTCGGAGGAGAGTTTGTTTTGGCGCCCATGGTGTATGAATCGGGGAGGAAGGTGAGAGGCGATTTCGGCTGAGGAGAAACTGTGTTTTGGCGCCCACCGTGTATGAATCTGGGGAGGTGAGAGGCGGAGACGGTTATGTCATGTTTGAGTGAAATTACAAACCTACCCCTATCAAAACCTATAGAAATCGAGCCGATAGGCTTTGCGTGTCAAGGATAGGCAGTAATTTCCATCTCGCAGATTTTGGTTTCGGGCGGTTACCGCGAGTTTCCCCGCTTTGTTCAAATTTTTGCAGAGAAAGAGTGCACGTTTACCGTGCCAACTCTTTACGAATCCAGTTTGTATTTTTTTTGGGGCAGGATCCATTTTGTATTCGAATACAAATCTATATACATCATTTTTTTATATATACTTTTAAAAGCACAACACTGTTTATACAGAAATATGGTTTACAAATGGCATGATCTCAGATTCATAAGGCTGGATACATCTTAATTTGGATTTCCAAATATTTGAAACCACTTTATGTTGAAATCCAATGTATGCATTCCTCGCTAACTGTCTTTAATTAATGTGTGTTTCATGCGGATTTTTTTTTACTTCTCAAACACGTATAATGTGTTTGACACACGCAACATATAGTGTAATCCCGTTTAGACATTAATTGCATATAAACCATGCATTGTCTCTAATTAAAGAATCTATGGATCACTAATATTGATAAACTATATAACATTACACGTGTCCCCAAATTCAAATGAATATGCATGTTTGATAGACCAATTTTCGTTATGATATTATCGATGTCGTGATCTCTAGTTTAAATATTTGAATCCCCTTTAATCCAGATATTCGTCTCATATAGCTATCACTCATGCGTTTATATCTCTTTCTCTCACACAAACACAAAATTCGTCTCCCGGGGTCTCATTTCTCTCTGCTATTCCCCTGTGTGCCGCTCGCACACCCCCCCTCACACAGAGATGTCTTGCGCTCCTTAGGTATGAGAAGCTACGACTCTCCCTCTTAAATATCTCTTTCTCACACACAAACACAAACTCTGTCTCCCGGGGTCTCATATCTCTCCACCATTCCCTTGTATGTCTCTTACACACACTCTCTCTCCCGAGGGATATGTCGCGTTCCCTGATATGTCTCTCTAGCTATCACTCTCCTTGTGAAATATCTTTCTCTCTCACAAACACAAAACTCTGTCTCTCGGGATCTCATTTCTCTCTGATATTTGTTTGTATGTGACTCACATGCACCCTCTCTCTATCTCTCTCACACCCACACACATAACTCAGCCTTCTGATCCACTCGACTCTTATCTCTAACAGACACACTAGCTAGCCGATCTCCCTCTAGCTAGCATCTTTATCTTTCTATTTATCTGTTTCTCCATCAACCTTCTTTCTCGCCCTCACTCTTGCTTCCTATGACGCACACTATATATGTTTCTGTCTACATGCAGTCATGCGCCCTCTTTTTATCTTTCTCACAGATATAACTTCACCCCTCTGAACCACTCGGCAGTCATCTCTAACACACAAACTAGCCGATGTCCCTCTAGCTAGCATCTCTATCTCTCTATCTATCTGCAGTTTCTCTGTCAACCTTTCTTTCTCGCACGCACTCTTGCTTCCTATCACGCACACTATATCTGTTTCTCTATACATGCATCTATAGGTTGATCTCTTTTGCACAATCGTTGTGTCTCGCTCTCTCTGCTCACCATAGATGCATGCTCCAGCCCACGCCACTATCTCTTAAAGACAAAAACACATGCTCAATTATCGGGCCTTCTTCCCTCCACTCTCACATGCATGCATATTGTCATGCCGATTCGTCTCTCCCATGCCGTTGATCTTATGACTTATGTCTTCTTTCTTTTATCTCGATCATGCGCGCGCGCACACACACACACATCCCACGTATACATGTATACCTCTCGCACATGCACGTTCAAGGTCTCCTATGTCTCCATATGTAGTTAATTACCCTCAGCCCTAAGCCCACATCGAATCATTCTCTTATTGTGTGCACATGACCTCCGCCTGGGTGGGTCTCTTGTCTAAAACACACACTCACACTTAACAATCTCCTTCTAGCTACCCCCTCTCTCACTCTTCCCCTATATCCTCGAAATCAATAAGACCATCCCTTCATTTAATTCCCACCTACATGCACCATCGATATATAGTAGTCTTCCTCGGTGTCTCTCAAACAAACACGTTATCTCGATGTCGACTCCTCTCACGCGCACATGCTTTTTCTTCCCTCTTTACGGGCCTCTTCTCTCTCGCACCCCCCTCGTTGGTGGCCTCTGCCATACACATCACCTCTCTACGATGAAGCCACACACAGTTTAATTACTTTCGCCATCGAAGACTCCGCTTCACACACACACACACTAAGACTCCATCTCAGACACACATGCTCTAGGTGGAGCATTTGTTCCTACCACCCTTGGTCCAACCTTACCCGTATGATAAACAATCACCTTAATTTACTTATATAACATGGACAAATTCCACTTTATTTTAGTACTCCCTCTATCC
Organism: Thinopyrum elongatum; assembly: GCA_011799875.1. Taxonomy (NCBI): domain Eukaryota; kingdom Viridiplantae; phylum Streptophyta; class Magnoliopsida; order Poales; family Poaceae; genus Thinopyrum; species Thinopyrum elongatum. Next base: position 658,942,375 of record CM022298.1, read on the forward strand.
CATAATATAAGAACCTTTTTTAAGCTATGTAAGCTTGAAAAAGTTCTTATATTATGGGACGGAGGGAGTAGTTAGCAAACTTCTCATAATTATATAACGCAAATCACGAGCAGGAAGTGACTTTTTTTTACAAAACCACGTTAACATGGCCACGTAAATCACAAGCTAAAGTGTAATACCATTATACTTATATCCCGATGCAAAAGGTGGAGTACATGTCTGAAGAGTAGAATCGCACACACGCACTCTGTCTCTCAGAATCTCACACACATACCAGTTACGTGACGCCCCCTAAGCAGACCCGTATGTTACAATTTGTGCACCCGCGGGTACACGTGATGGTGCACATTTATTTAAGCTGGACAGCGAAACCAAATAGTAGCTGCATTCATTCCCCTCCCGCCGCCTCTTCTCTGGTCGCCATCGCCCGATAGCCATGGCCCGGCCGAAGGCAACGACATACGCCATGCTCCCACCGGAGCGGCGCTTCGATCTGGAGGTGGCGCGAAGCCCGGATCTCAGCCGCCCTACCTCCGGAGTCCGGACTAGCCGGATCCGGACGAGGAGGCGTTGGAGGCGGAGCAGCACGCGTAGCCGGAGGAGGAGAATGACGACGCGGAGCCGAAACAGGAGGACGATGATGCAGACAAAGAGGAGCCAGAGGAGGACGATGATTTCTATTATACTCAGACTTAAAGGGCTTTGAGTTTCACGCCACATTTATTTCATAGAGATAAGAGAAAGGAAATTTTAGTGGTCATGCATGCATCTTTTTGTGCTAGCACTCCTATATAAGGGTTGACCAGTCGCTTTCCACGGACGTGCGCGGGCGGTGGAAGAGGAAGGAGAAGGGAAGCGGGCTGTGGAGTACGGCAGTTGCAGCATGAGCTCCAAGGAACGTTCATGCCAAACAATGCATAGTAGTACAGTATAGTCCAGCGGAGTATGAATTGGCCTTTAGGTTGCGTGTGGATGACATGGCTGCAATATGCAGGCTGCAGTTCGACAGCCTACCGCTCCGCTTCACATGGTTTGGTCACGCAAGATTTCATGCACGCATGTCACGCACGTACTTGTCGAAGGCGTGCTCGAAAAAGGGCGACCAGGTCCGCTAGTTCGAGCTGGTCCATGCGCCCGGAAAACAACTAATCCCAGTCGCTGTAAATGTCGTGCGTGCTTTAATTCCGGGCTAGTGGATGGACGCGAACGTGCCGTACAATGAACCGCCCACCAGCTCCCTAATCTCTATCTCTACTCTTATAATAATAATGATAAATTATAAAAAAACTGAGTTGGTGATGATGGTGTGCCTGCCATCCTGCAATATAGACCGTCCGATCTATATCTGACGGATAGAAAGCAAACTATGGCAATTTTGCAAAAAGATACCCGCACCCCTCTCCACATTTGCAGATAAGGCCTTCCCTCATTCATCTTCATCTCCCATGAGATAAATAGCTCGTATAAATGCATCTTGATGTTTCGTGGAACGCATGGGCCTCTTGCTGGTCTCAAATATTAACTGCACTAGTGTGAGCCCGCACAACATCCTTTCCGAAGGGACTGGAACTACGAGACGGACATGTACCTAGGGATGTACGAACCTGAGCAATGTAGCGCAGTAAGTGAAGTAGAAAGGCACAAATAGTATGAACATGCGTGGCATATAGGCATTTGTCTTACTACCACTAAATGTTGTACGTGCAATGCATGGTGATATTATGATGTACGTGCCTAAGTACTCTACTACTATATTAATTGGAGGCACATATTAGGTTTTATAGTTGTTTACGTGTATGGCCCGAGACATTCCAACTGGACGCGTCTTTCTCTCTGGGTCGCACTTTGTATCGTTACATACTACTAGTACTATGTGTGGTCTCCGACCTAGAAGTGGAAGAAGTGGAGACGCTCTACCACGCTGTTCATGTCGCACTCCTTTCGCTGACGTGTGGGACATCCAACACGTGCCGTGTTTGTCACTCCTTCGTCGTAAGAGTTGAAACGCTAGCTTTCATCAAAAATAAAAAATAAATATAAATCAGCAGTGATACTATACCACGCGGTTTCCTAGCTCCTCAATATCGGAAAGAATACTTCCGTTCACCGACATGTGGGACGTCGACCATCCTGGTCCACTTGCCATGCACGCAGAACTCCAAGGGAGAGTTACCCCGGTCGTCGCGCCGCAGTATTAATGACTAATGAGCCATCAAATCATAGGCCCAACCTTTTCCACTATAAAGTTGCTCAGACGAAGGAACCATCATGACTTCGTTGAATTCCGCTTCTTGAAGAAAACTACTGTACCAGCAATACTGCTAGCTACAGTAGTATTGTACTCCAGCGGAGGCCTCCTTTGGTTCATAGGATAGGAATTTTATAGGAATATGAAAATCATAGGAAGTGAGATGACATGCATCTCAATTCCTATAGAGAAAGAGATGCCTTTTGATGCATAGGATAAGAATTTTTCCATTGAGTCTAGGCTAATGTACTGGTAATTTGCTCTAAAAACTACAGTAGTAACTAGTACTGGTACATGCTCGTAATTAATTAAACAAACGTATGGGCGACACAGACACTACCACTAACTACTAGTACTACTACTTCTCACATGCTGGCCAGACGCCGTCGTTCTCCTTCCCGGCTTTGTCGGTGACACCCCACCGTGCTTGGATCTCCGCTGATCTCTCCGTAGCAGCGCATGCGCCCTCTTCTTTCTTGCGGTAGCGGGACTCTCTTTTCTTGAGTGCTTTCTACCTTTCCCGCTCCCTCTGTGCGGCTTTGGCCGCCTCTTGCTCGACCGCCCATTCGGCCTTGGCAGCTTCAAAGTCCACCCACATAGGTGCGAGGTCACGAGCGGCGATGAACTCAGCACGGCGGGATGCCATCGCTTCCCTACCATTTTGTGTGCGGTCGTGGGCAGCGAGGAACTCGGCGAGGCGGGATGCCATTGCTTCCTTACCGATTAGTGTGCGGCGCGGTGGCATGAACGACGCTTGGTGAGAGCTCTAGGGCGGAGTGGCCGGACAACCTTATAGTGCATTGGTTTGTCAAGAGCTCAAGGACAGACGACGAAGGAAATTTGGATTCCCCTTCAATCCTGGTCATTTATTACCGAGTAAAATGCATTGGTGGTCATCGAACTTGTCTTGATAGCTCACTTTGATCATTGTACTTAAGAATACGGGCAATACGGTCATTATATATGAGATATGGTGATTATACGGTCACTGGCTCAGCGTATAGCTCCGTATTTGTCTGGTTGACTAGTCAAACAGTCCACATGCGCCTCATCAGCTTGTGTTCTATATCTATCAATCTATGCGGGCCTACTTGTCAGTGGAGAAAGAAATAAAAACCAAAATTATGCGTATGTGAGGAATCAAACCACGGACTCGTCGCTGCAACACACACTCATCAGCCAAATGAAAATGAAATACTTTGCGTTAAATGCACAAACCGGTTTTTTTATATTATACATGATGCACACATTAGCACACACCATCCACAGACGCAAGTAGCATGTACGAGTGCAGACACTCACGCTCACGCTGTCAAACCATGGTAATGCATGCACGTCGCCCTATCAATCAAAGTCCTACTCATGGCGCAACGCAAACGGCGATCCCGTCACCTGCGCGCCCCGGCGGTGCCTGACATTACTGTTTAGACGTTTGCTGGCAGCCTCTGCGAACACCGAGCATGTATTCACCTGGCTCAACACCAACATCATACTCGTGCTTGGGCGCCGAGCTGCTCGACATTAGCCATGGCTCTGCACACGACGCGACGACGTAACTCGGCAGCTTGCTCATGTATATCATCCATCACAACAACAATCTATAAACAACCTTGCTAGAGAGGGTACTGAAAGGATCGATATGGTTGACTAGAGGGGGGGGTGAATAGGCAACTACCAATTTTTTGCCTTTTCTTAACAAATTAGGTTTAGCAACAAATAAGTTGTCTAGATGTGCAACTAGGTGAGCAACCTATATGATGCAAACAACAACAACAACAACAACAAGTGCAAGCAAAGGATACAACACAACAATAGCTTGCACAAAGTAAAGGGAAGAGATAACCACAAGTGGAGTCGGTGGAGACGAGGATGTGTTACCGAAGTTCCTTCCCTTTGGGGGAAGTACGTCTCCGTTGGAGCGGTGTGGAGGCACAATGCTCCCCAAGAAGCCACTAGGGCCACCGTATTCTCCTCACGCCCTCACACAATGCGAGATGCCGTGATTCCACTAGTGGTGCCCTTGAAGGTGGCAACCGAACCTTTACAAACAAGGTTGGGGCAATCTCCACAACTTGATTGGAGGCTCCCAATGATACCACGGAGCTTCACCACAATGGAATGTGGCTCCGAGGTGACCTCAACCGTCTAGGGTGCTCAAACACCTGAGAGTAACAAGATCCGCAAGGGATTAGTGGGGGAATCAAATTTTTCTTGGTGGAAGTGTAGATCCGGGCCTTCTCAACCAATCCCTAGAAAATCAACAAGTTTGATTGGCTAGGGAGAGAGATCAGGCGAAAATGAGCTTTGAAGCAACAATGGAGCTTGGGGGAAAAGAGGTGAGTCTTCTTGGGGAAGAAGACCCCCTTTTATAGTGGGGGAAACAATCCAACCGTTATCCCCACTTCAGCTCGCACAGAGCAGTACTACCGCTCAGGGGAGCGGTACTATCGTGAGCCCCAGCGGTACTACCGCGGAGACTGTGAGCAGAGGCCTCAGAGGGAGAGGGGCAGGAGAGCGCGAGCCCGGGCAGCACTAGCAGCGGTGGTAGGTGCGGTACTACCGCCCCTACTGCCGCTGCTACTGCCGCTGAACCCGACACGAGATGCGCGGGACTTGAGTCAAGGCGGTACCAGCACGGAGCCGGAGCTATACTACCGCTTATGGCCATGGGCGGTACTACCGCTATGGACCAGGGGTACTACTGCCTGTGGCTATAACCGGTACTACCGCTCTAGCCCAACGGTACTACCGCTGGCGCCACTCTTATGCTACTTCCGCAATAAAGGTAAACTCCAAGAGCGAGGGAAGGAGCTGGGGGTGCGAAAGAGATGTGTACGTGTGATTCCACCCTAGCCTTTCCAATACGGACCCCCTCTTGATAGTACGGTGTCTCCTACGACTCAAGTCCACCAAAACCTAAAAGAAAGAGACTACACTGTCTTCACCTTGAGCTCTGAGAGGAAAGAATCGTCTCGTGCCAATGAATGAATATCTGAAATGCTCATTGCACATGATTAGTCCGTAAATGCATTGTCATCAATCACCAAAACCACTTAGAGAGAGACATGCCTTAACAATCTTCCCCTTTTTGGTGGATTGATGACAACACGGGATTTGCATAAAGATATGACAAAAAAATAAGCGAACCCCAGAGACTACAAAATATAGACGGGCTCCCCCTAGATGTGTGCACTTAATTAGGAGTGCCTCTGGAATGCAAAGTACACACATTAGGATCAACACTCCCCCTATATTTTATAGCCTGACAACACTTGCATCTATGATAAGAGAGATATAAGCTAGGATGCAAGGATGTAGTAAGTGAGCAAATTAGAAACAGTATAAGCAAGCAACTCACATACTATCAAAGTACTAGACACACATAAGATAAACATAAGATAGGATAGCATATGTCTCACACCATATGATAGAGTAGCCAGGTCTCATAAGCACAAACCAAACCAAAGCAAATGATAAACGACCGATAAAAGAGTTTGCGAGAGAGAAAGACAAGGCCAATAAAACACACTCGCAACTCGACAAATCCCTAAACTCTCTACCCCTTTGGCATCGAGACACCAAAAGGGCAAAGAGTGCTGCTACGATCACAGGTGATAGCAAAGCCGACGATCTCCGTCATCACATCCCCGCATGATCGCCCGTGTCTCCGTCATCGGTAGAAGGCTGCTCGGTGTCTGAATCTGTCCATGGGCAGTGCCGAGAGACCCGCTCCTCCTCGTCAGTGATCTTGTCCTCTAACCCACTAGCAATCTCTGCACCCAATTGGCGCATGAGGACCTTGTGACGGCTGCGAGACTTCTTCTCAGACACATGAGCCATATACTGCCCGTGAGACTCCATGCAGAAGAGCTTCTTCATCTTGCGCTTGATCTTCTTAGCTGACGAGGGCTCTACACCAGAGGGCTCATAGTCCTCATCATCATCAGCCTCAGCCTCAGCCTCGTCAGCACCTGCCGAAACGCTAGACTCCGGAATAGGAGTTCCCCAGTGCTCCTTCTGTATCAGACGCTTAATCTTGTGAGAGACCAAGTCACCGGTCTCCAGCACGACACTAGGATAAGTGTGTTCCCATGCCTTCTCAATGAGCAACATAAGGTAGGGGGCATAGATGGGACACTTGCACTCAGTGATGGCAGAGAGGAGTTCTGACCACATGACATGAGAAATATCCAAGGAATCTCCTGTCCTGTTGTCCTTCTCATGCTGGCAAAATAGTAACATATCCACGGGGTACGAATGGACCATATCCAAGTTCCCAATGCGAGGAAAAAGAGTTTCTCTGAAGATGCGATGAAGGATGTCCAAAAAAGGAAACCGCTCATAAGTCTTCTTCCCTGTCTCGGTGTTAACCTTCACTGTGCTATAGGCCTAGAGAGCTTGCTTGTGAGTAGAGTTTTCATTCTTGTGAGGACGAAAGCCAACCGGGTTGTCAAGTCCTTGGTCTTCAACATCCAACAGTTCCATGAACGCTTTCCATTTGACTGAGAGAAGTCTGCCATTTGTCATCCAAGTCAAAGTCCTTTCCTCATCAGTGCCAAGGTGTACCGTCGCATAAAACTGAGCCACCATCTCCGCATCAAAATCCTTGTTGAACTCCATGATCTCGAGAATGTTCAACTAAGCACACGTATCCAGTGCCTCGCCAAAGTAGGCATGATCCTTCTCCAGGTACACAATGTCGATGGAGCGGACATCAACATAGAGATTCTTCTTTGCCTAGAGCACATCAGAGAAGACAGAGAACTGAAACCGGTTCTAGAAGGGACGATTGACAAGAGCTAGATCTTGATCTTGATCATACGGGTTGCGGCGATGAGCCACACATAATTCCGTAGCAGTCATCTCTGTCACACACTTGGGCTTCGTCTTGGGCTTCTTTGCAACGCTCTTGGAAGGCAGCTTGGACAGAGTTGGAGGAACACTTGAAGATGCAGCAGCTACCTCAGAAGTGTGATAGCGCTTTGATCCTCCAGGACGCTCGGGGTTGACACGACGGACAGGGTGCTCCGAAGGGCCATCACCTGGAACCACAGACACGGACAAAGACAGCAAATAGAGAAAACGAGCATAAGCCAGTAGAAAAGCAACAAAGATCAATGGTTGCTACGAGAAGAATGGAGGCTGGCATCCCCAGCGGTAGTACCGCCTACTGCCTACAAGCGGTAGTACCGCTCCAGGGGAGCGGTAGTACAGCCCGAGGCAGAGGACGGCAGTTTTGACTACTGCGGCGACTAAATCCGGTACTACCGGGGGTGCCAAATTCAAGACTACTCCTACCAAACATCAATCCAACGAGTCTAGCAGCCTTCAACATCCTACTCAAGCCTTGATTTGGCCAAAAATCAATAAATGCTAAGACTATTGCCCCAAAAGCCTAGATCTAAAAACAAGAAGCAACGAGGAGAAGATCGGGGGCAATACCAGCATCCATGGCAAGAGGAAGGGGTGGGGATCGATTCCATCGGTTGGAAATGCGAAGGACGGCCCGGAGAAGGCGGCCCGGCGGTGGCCTCCCGCGGTGAGTTCGTCGCTGGAGCGAGAGAGGAACGGATGGGGCGAGAAAAATGGGTATGGGGGAGAAAAACTCCCCCTGCCTGATTCATAACCCCCAGTCCAGCCCCGCAGTGGTAGTACCGCTCGGGCGGGCGGTAGTACCGCGTGATGCTACTCAGTGGTAGTACTGCCCGTTCCCAGGGGTAGTACCGCCCAGCACAAACTCGAATAGACTGGCAAGAAAAAGGCCTAGCCTCTACAAAAAGAAACACCGAGACAATCCGAGGGAGCAACTCAAAGAGCAAAACACAACCAACAACCAGAGATGCACCCACGAAGAGCCTAGAAGCAAAGGACAACAAAAACACAAACCAAACCAACTAGAGGAAAAGGAAAACAACACTCCTCTCAAGGAGAGGGCGGTGGCCGAGGCCACCTATGTTTGAGTCAAGTGGTAGGGCACCGTGAAGATTTTAACCTTGGGCCCATGACCAAAACTCATCTTTGAAGCGCAAGTACCATAAAAAATGGCTAATGTGAAAGATGTGATCGATTTATGCATAATGGGGGGAGGGAGAGTTCATTGAGAGAACAACACTCCCCCTATGTCCATGCCTACATCTAGAGCAAGATATAATGATGAGTGCGGTGGGGTGTGCCTAGATTCAAGCCACATTGCTCAAATCAATGATATTTAGCTCATGCCTTAACTCGCGAAATCTTGCTTCATCTAGAGGCTTGGTGAAGATATCCTCTAGTTGCTCTTGAGTGTTGATGTAGATGATCTCAATATCTCCATGCTTGATGTGATCCCTAATGAAATGATGATGAATCTCAATATGCTTTGTCTTGCTATGTTGCACCGGATTGTGAGAGATCTTGATAGCACTTTCATTGTCACATAGAAGAGGCACTTTGTCACAAGTGACACCGTAATCCTTTAAAGTTTGCCTCATCCATAGCAATTGTGCACAACAACTTGCAGTGGCTACATATTCGGCCTCGATGGACGAGAGAGACACACAATTTTGCTTCTTCGAAGACCAACTCACCAAAGAGTGACCAAGGAATTGGCACCCTCCGGAAGTTGACTTCCTCACCACACAATCTCCCGCCCAATCTGAGTCTGAGTAACCCATGAGATCGAAGCTTGCTCCTTTGGGGTACCATAAGCCAAAGTTTGGGGTTTGAGCCAAATATCGAAAGATTCGCTTGACCACCACATAGTGGCTTTCCTTAGGTGCAGCTTGGAACCGTGCACCAATTCCCACACTCAACATGATATTTGGTCTAGATGCACAAAGGTAAAGCAAGGATCCAATCATGGAATGATATACGTTTTGATCCACCACTTTACCATTGGGATCACTGTCAAGCTTGCATTTGGTGGGCATGGGAAACTTGATCGGCTTGACATCATCTAGCTTGAATATCTTGAGCATGTTTTGGGTATACTTGGCTTGGTTGATTAACGTTCCTTCTCTTCTTTGCTTGACTTCGAACCCAAGAAATAACTTCAACTCTCCCATCATAGACATCTCAAACTTCTCGGTCATTAGTGCGGCAAACTCATCATTGAAAGATTTGTTAGGGGAACCAAAAATAATATCATCAACATATAGTTGGCATATGAACAAATCCCCTTTAACCCTCTTAGTAAAAAGAGTGGGATCGATTTTCCCAATTTCAAACCCACGATCTTGCAACAACTCGGTAAGATGCTCATACCATGCACGTGGGGCTTGTTTAAGGCCATAGAGCGCCTTTTTGAGTTTGTATACATGAGTGGGGAGCTTGGGATCCTCGAATCCCGGAGGTTGTTTGACATACACCAACTCATTCAAAGGACCATTAAGAAATGCACTTTTCACATCCATTTGTTGCAATTTAAAATCATGATGAGATGCATATGCAAGCAACATGAGAATAGATTCAAGACGAGCAATGGGGGCAAAAGTTTCACCATAGTTGATACCCTCGACTTGGGGGTAGCCTTGTGCCACCAATCTTGCCTTGTTTTGAACAACCACACCATTCGCATCTTGCTTGTTGTTGAAGATCCATTTGGTCCCGATGACATTATGTTCCTCCGTTGGCCTTGGCAGTAATCCCAAACTTGATTGCACTCGAAGTTGTTGGGTTCATCATGCATAGCTTCAATCTAATCCACATCATCAAGCGCCTCATGTACCTTTTGGGGTTCAACACACGAAACAAACGCGTGATGCTCACAAAAGTTTGACAATTGTTTACGAGTAGTTACCCCTTTTCTCAAGCTTCCAAGCACATTCTCCATGACATGTTGTTGATGCTTGAGCTTGGAAGCCACCTTAGCGGCACGGTGTTCCAAAAGTTCCTCGATGGGCATTTGAGGATCATCTTGCACATCTTGAGCACCGTCTTGAGTTTGCTCATAATCTTGAGCTTGTTCTTCATCTTGAGCACCGTCTTGAGCTTGCTCTTGACCTTGAGTTTGCTCTTGATCTTGAGCGTGCTCGGAGGCATGAACTTGATCTTGGGCATCATTTGGTGCATCACCATCTCCACGGAGTTGATCTTGCCCTTGATCTTGTTCATTGGGTTGAGGGCCTTCATTTTGTTCTTCGGAAGCATGTGGGTCTAGCGTAGGTGATGGCTCCACTTGAGTAGAGCATTGTCCTTCTCCTTCAGCCAAAAGGGGTTCCTCAATGGGGAGTATTTGACCAATCCCCATTCTTCTTATGGCTTGGGGAGGAATTTCATCACCTACATCACAAAGACCACTTTGCTCCACTTGGGATCCGTTATTTTCATCAAAATCCATGTTACACGTCTCCTCAATGAGTCCGGTGGACTTGTTGAGAACACGGTACGCATGAGACTTTGTAGCATACCCAACAAATATGCCCTCTTGAGCTCTAGGTTCGAATTTAGACAAACGAACACCTTTCTTGAGAATGAAACACTTACAACCGAACACCCGGAAGTACTTGAGGTTGGGCTTGTTTGCGGTAAGAATCTCATATGGAGTCTTGTTCAAGCCTTTGTAGAGGTAGAGCCTATTGGATGCATGACATGCGGTATTGATGGCTTCAGCCCAAAAATTGTACGGAGATTTGAATTCCGCCATCATGGTCCTTGCCGCGTCCATCAACGTCCGGTTCTTCCTCTCCGCCACACCATTTTGTTGAGGGGTATAGGGTGCGGCATATTGATGCTTGATCCCCTCATCACTAAGGAACTCATCCAATGTATAGTTCTTGAACTCGGTGCCGTTGTCACTTGTAATCATCAATATCTTTGCTTCGTGTTGATGTTGAGCTTCATTTGCAAAGTTGATGACGGTTTGTTGAGTCTCACTCTTCCTCTTGAAGAAGTATACCCATGTATATCTTGAGTAGTCATCCACAATCACCAAGCAATACTTTCTTCCACCAAGACTATCAAAGGATGGAGGACCAAAGAGATCCATGTGAAGGAGCTCTAAGGGCCTCTTTGAGTAGATGATAGTCGATGGTCAGTGAGCCGTTTCATGAAGCTTTCCTTTGATACAAGCACTGCAAGCACGGTCTTTGGCAAAACTCACATTTGTTAGTCCATGCATGTGGTCCCCTTTGAGGAGACTTTGCAAAGATCTCATATTGACGTGGGCTAGACGGCGATGCCAAAGCCAACCCACATCAACTTTAGCCATTAGGCAAGTCGCGGTCTTAGTGGGTCGCTCCGAAAAGTTCACCACATAGAGACCGTTCTCGACATGCCCAACAAAGGCTACTTTAAGAGTCTTGCTCCACAAAAGGGCCACGGTATCAAGATCAAAGAATGTTGCAAAGCCCATAAGTGCAAGTTAACGAACGGAAAGTAAATTGTATGCAAGGGATCCAACAAGCATGACCTTCTCAATAGATCAATCTTGAGAGATGACCACCTTGCCAAGCCCCAATACCTTAGAAGTTGAAGCATCACCGAATTGGACATGGGTGGGCATAGATGGAATTGGATGCACATCCACCACCAAGTCCTTGCTCCCGATCATATGATTTGTTGCTCCACTATCAAGCAACCATGACACCCGACCGGAAACAACCTCCTACAAGAGATCAATGCTTGGATTTAGGTACCCATTCTTGAATGGGTCCTTTGAGGTTAGTAACAAGGGTCTTAGGAACCCAAATAGACCATTCAATGTACTCATAGTAAGAACAAACAAATTTAGCATAAACATGCCCATCACTAGCACGGCACAAAACATAAGAAGGGTTAAAGTCGTCGGCTTTGTTGTTAGGGGCAGTTTTGCCCTTCTTGGCATTACCACCCACTTCCTTGTTCTTCTTCTTCTCATGAGTACCCTCACCCACCTTGACAAAAGTTTCCTTGAGTGGGAGAGGTTGCTTGGTCTTGTTCTTCTTCTTGTTCTTTGACTTGGGTGCAAACCCAAGTCCCTCCTTTCCCACAACTTCCTTTTGATTCATCAAAAGGTCATTGAGGTTCTTTTCACCTTGTATGCATGTCACAAGGCCCTTCTCAAGTTGCTCCTTCAACTTGGCATTTTCCTCCACAAGATGCACATGCTCACAACAAGGGTTAGAAGCATGGGCATTATCAATTAAAACGAAAGGAGGACACGTGGAAATCTCCTTAGTTAGTTTCACTTGGAGTTGATCATGAGACTCTTTGAGAGATGCATGAACACCTTTCAAGACCTTGTGAGCCTTGTCAAGAGTGTCAAAATCTTCCTTGAGCCTATCATGGTCAACCCCAAGGGCAACTTTCTCAGATTTAAGCACACGAGAAAGAACAATAGCATGATCAAGATCTTTTTGTAATTTAGCACGATCAACATTGTGTGACTCCTCAAGGGCCAAACGAAGACCTTGCTCTTCCTCAAGAGCATTGGAAAGATCCGCAATCTCATCGGCATAATCACGACTATGTCCCTCCATCTTGGAGATAGTATCCTCATGAGTCTCAATGATATCAATGGCCTCACCAAGTTGTTCCAAGAGAGCAACAAAGTGGTTCTTGGATTCACCCTTGAGCTTATTCACAAACTTTCTGAACTCATTCTCATCAACTTTCTCCACCTCACTCTCATCAACACAATTTAGCAATGAAGGAGTAGTAATGATGGTGGTTTTGATGTTAGGAGTTACCTTGTTGATACCTTTGGCCATGAGACAATTGGCAATAGTGTTTTCGTTGGGGGCGCCGCAGAGAGACACGTTGGAGGGAGAAGATGTAGCAATGGCAATGGTTGCCGTTGCCATTCCTTCTCCACTTGTATCTTCCTCTTCATCACTGGAGGGGTACTCTTCATGTGCCACCAAGCCCTTTGGAGAAGTCTTCTTAGTGAGGTTGTTCTTGCTTGGGAAAGACTTGGCTTTGTCTTTGCCAATGAGTTTGCCACCATTGTCTTCCCTCTTCTCGTATGGGCAATCCACCATAAAGTGACTCACATTTCCGCAATTGTAACAAGTCCTTACTCGTTGCTTGTTCTTTGACCCACTCGTTTTGTTCTTGGTGAAGTTGGGCCTTGAGTTCCTCTTGTTGCTCCCAAATTGCCTTGACGCAAGAGCCATGTGCTCATGGTAAGCATATTTGGTGTCCTCGGGACCACACTCCTCTTCTTCTTCCGGAATGGCCTTGGCCTTCAAAGCAAGGGTGGGAGTGCTCTTCTTTGACCGGACTTGAGCAAGAGCATTGTCGGTGGTCTTGTTCATGATGTTCATGGCAATAAACTCATCCAACACTTCACTTGAGGTTAAGGTGTGAAAGTCTGGCCTTTGACGAATCACGGAAGACATGGCCTTGTTGAATGGCATGATGGCCTTGAGGAACTTGCACTTGATCCAAGTGTCATCCGTATCCTTTCTTCCATGGTCTTGGAGAGCAACCGCAAGAGTTGTCACCCTCCAGTAAAGATCATGCGGATCCTCATCTTCAAGCATCACAAATTCATCAGCCTCATCAAGGACCACTTCAAAGTTGGACCGTTGGATGCTTGAGCTCCCCTTGTACATAGAAACAATGTGCTCCCAACAATCCTTTGCACGAGTGAAAGGTCGTAGGTGCGATAGATCTTCGGGAGGGACCGCTTCTTGAAGAATGAACAATGCGAAGTGATTGTATTGATTGTCCACTTCTTCTCTTGGGCTGAAGTTGTTTGGATCATGCGGGTAGAAGGCTTGCTCAATGATTCTCCAAAGGTTAGTTGAGCAATGATTCAAATGAGACTTAATGAGAAAGACCCAATTAGCAAAATCACCCTTAACAAGCTTGGGAGGAGGCCCATGAATATTAATGCGGGCTATGGGGACCGGTCCTCCATAGACCGGGGGAGGGGGAACCGAGGCAAAGGTTCCTGTCCCATTCTTGTCATGAGGGGAAGGAACATGAGTACCTTTAGCCGCTTCCTTGGCGGAATTGGCCTCCGACTCCGATGCCGTGGGATTAACGACAAGCAAGGGATCGGGAGTGGATTTCATCCCCTCAAGTAATTCGTGAATCATGGACTTGACTTCGGTCATCATAGATGTCTTAAGTGAAGCCATAGCTTCATTTAACTCATCTCGAGTGATCGAAGTCAACTCTACGGCCTCGGGCAATTCCTCCCCGGTGTCAACCATACTCTTCGGGTGGTGAGACCCTTAATAAAGAGACGAGGCTCTGATACCAATTCAAAGGATCGATATGGTTGACTAGAGGGGGGGTGAATAGGCAACTACCAATTTTTATCTTTTCTTAACAAATTAGGTTTAGCAACAAATAGGTTGTCTAGATGTGCAACTAGGTGAGCAACCTATATGATGCAAACAACAACAAGTGCAAGCAAAGGATACAGCACAACAATAGCTTGCACAAAGTAAAGGGAAGAGATAACCACAAGTGGAGTCGATGGAGAGGAGGATGTGTTACCAAAGTTCCTTCCCTTTGGGGGAATGTCGTGGGAAACCACGGCCACCTATGGGGCTATCAGCCCCTTGTGGTTCGGCAGGGGGGATGAGCACATTCCACAAAGAGCAGAGAACGTAGCTGATACATCCATTTTGCATCATGTTTTCCTACTATTATTTATGATGTTTTTATGCATAATAATGCTTTTTGGAGTAATTCTAATGCCTTTTCTGTCTTAATATGCAAGGTTCACACAAAGAGGGAGAATTCCCGCAGCTGGAAATCTGGACCTGAAAAAGCTACGTCAGGCTACCTATTCTGCACAACTCCAAATGAGCTGAAATTTCATGAGGAATTTTTATGGAATAAATAAGAATTATTGGAGCAAATAACTACCAGAGGTGGCCCACCAGGTGGGCACAACCCACCTGCCAGGGAGCCCAGGCGTGCCCTGGTGGGTTGTGCCCTCCTCGGCCCAACTCCGGTGCCCCTCTTCTGGCATATAAGTCATTTTGACCTAGAAAAAATAAGGAGAGGACTTTCGGGATGAAGCGCCGCCGTCTCGAGGTGGAACTTGGGCAGGAGCACTTTTGCCCTTCGACGGAGCGATTCTGCCGGGGGAACTTCCCTCCCGGAGGGGGAAATCATCGTCATCATCATCACCAACAACTCTCCCATCTTGGGGAGGGCAATCTCCATCAACATGTTCAATAGCACCATCTCCTCTCAAACCCTAGTTCATCTCTTGTGTTCCATCTTTGTACCGGAATTATAGATTGGTACTTGTGGGTGACTAGTAGTGTTGATTACATCTTGTAGTTGATTACTATATGGTTTATTTGGTGGAAGATTATATGTTCAGATCCATTATGCTATTTAATACCCCTCTGATCATGAGCATGATTATCATTAATGAGTAGTTACTTTTGTTCTTGAGGTCACGGGAGAAATCTTGTTGCAAGTAATCATGTGAACTTGATATGTGTTTGTTATTTTGATGATATGTATGTTGTGATTCCCTTAGTGGTGTCATGTGAACGTCGACTACATGGCACTTCACCATATTTGGGCCTAAGGGAATGCATTGTGGAGTAGTTATTAGATGATGGGTTGCGAGAGTGACAGAAGCTTAAACCCTAGTTTATGCGCTATTTCGTAAGGGACTGATTTGGATCCAAAAGTTTAATGCTATGGTTAGATTTATTCTTTATACTTTTCTCGTAGTTGCGGATGCTTGCGAGGGGGTTAATCATAAGTAGGAGGTTTGTTCAAGTAAGAACAGCACCTAAGCACCGGTCCACCCACATATCAAATTATCAAAGTAGTGAACACAAATCAAACCAACATGATGAAAGTGACTAGATGAACTTCCCGTGTACCCTCAAGTACGCTTTGCTTATCATAAGAGACCGTTTTGGCCTGTCCTTTGCCTCAAAAGGATTGGGCTACCTTGCTGCACTTTTGTTACCGTTACCATTTCTTACTCGTTACAAATTATCTTGCTACCAAACTACTCGTTACTTATAATTTCAGTGCTTGCAGAGAATACCTTGCTAAAAACCGTTTGTCATTTCCTTCTGCTCCTCGTTGGGTTCGACACTCTTACTTATCGAAAGGACTACGATTGATCACCTATACTTGTGGGTCATCTGTAGCACAGCACGACAAAGATCACATGGGCAGTTTTACCCAGGTTCGGGCCACCGCGAGGCGTAAAACCCTACTCCTGCTTTGGTGGATTATGGTGGAAATGCAGCGCTCTTGCCTGGCAGGGTTGCCTTGGGGCGAGGGCAGCTACGCGCGTATGAGTGTACAAAGGTCCGAATCCTTTCTATGGTTGCCATGGCCCTCCTTTTATAGATCAAGGGGTCACTACAATGGCAAATCAGTCATTGTGTATTGATTAGATAGCGAATAGTGCTATCATACCTAACTCTGCAGTCAGAGCAGAGCGCATTAAATGAGCCACGTAGTGTCACATTGTGGCATGCCCGACAAGCCTTGCCGAGCTGCTCGGCCACCTTTTCGTTGTCTGCTTGACACGTCTCTGGACGGGTGTCATTTGGAGGTGATTTCCATAGGAAGTGGCTGCCACGTGCCAAATAACAGCCACTTAGTCACTTGGGGGCTTGACACCACACCGATCGATGACTTGCGTTACTGTGAGGTGGAGCGGTGCAGCCTTGGCGGGGTAGTTTGCCTTCGTCGCGCCCGGCAGGCCTGCCGGGATGGTCTTGAGGCTTTACTTTGAGGCCACCTCGTCCTCGCCAGGCTCGCCTGCCCGGCAAGGGAGGTTTCTCCTTAGTGGTGTCTTGCTCATGTAGCTTGTCTTGGTCTGGACTTGGACATTACGAGCTTGCCGGACCGGTGGTTTGTTGTTCGTGCACAAGTCAGGGGAAACATACAACCCTATTTGTGTACCCCGACAGAAGCCCCCGGGCCTGAGCCATATGTGTCGCTGGGCACGTTGGGTTAGGCCCCAAACAGTGCACGGACACGTGGCGAGAAGGTGCTGGAGGACAAGCACAAGGCCGCCCTGGATGCCCTCTGTGCCGATTCTGCCGCCCAACTAAAGAGGCTCGATGACGATCTTGCCGCTGCCTCTTCTGCTAAGGTTGATCTCGACCAGCAGGTGGCCAAGCTGACCGAGGAGCTTGCCGGGAGTGTCAAGGAGGTCGAGGCCCTCAAGGAAGAGGCGCGGAAAGTGGAGATCCTTTTGAAGGAGGTGCAATCGCAGCTCTCCTCCAAGAGTCGAGGCCTCGAGACTGCCAACGGCACCATTGAGGATCTGAAGGCCAGGATTGGCACCTTGGAGAGCTTGGTAGAGTCCAGCGGGGCCCGTGAGCAGCAGCTGACAAAGGACCTGGATACCACAAGGCATCTTCGGAAGGATGCAGAGGATAAGCTGGCGAATCATTCCGAGCAGGTCGACCTCTGGATCAAGAGCTTGATTGACATTGCCGAGCATCTCACTGCTCAGACTGCAGCGATGGGCATGGAAGGGCCAGTCTACTCAGCCAGCAAGCACAAGGTCCCCAGCGTCAAGCTAGGGGCCTTCTTCAACGAGCTGATCGAGAAGCTAAAGGCACATGAAGAGGGAAGGGCCGGCCGCTCGTGACTGAATCTCGGAAGCTTGCCCGTAATGCCCTCTTCATGGTTCTGAGCAACATCACCTGCCGCAACACGGACCTCAATCTCGACAATGACTTCAAGAAGCCGCCGGAGGGCCCAGACGTTTCGGCTGCCGAAGAGAAGGCCGCCCCTCTCGCCGACAGGGTCCTTGGCGTCCCTACCGCTCCACGAGGTCGTTAGGCACGGCCTTGAATTATCCTTGCCGCTGCGCTGTCCTATAACAAAACATGATGTATGTCTTGTGTTTAGACACCGTGCCGCGTGTGTTTATGTGGAACTGATGTTTTTACTTAATTCCGATTGCATGTTTATCCCTTTAGAGTTCACCCATTGGTGCTCGTACGATTAGTCTCCGTGCGTATTTCAGCTGCCTGCTGGTATCGTATTGCCGCGATTGTCGCAAGGGTCGGGCCCTTAGCAGTTATCTTGGCGAAGATACGTCCCAACAGGTTTTTCCTCAACAGTTTTGACATTGCTACCCATTCTACGAGCAGGCTCGGAACAGAGCGAGGGTGTAGACAAAAACGGATAAGGTGCCGTCCATACGACAGATTTCCTCACACGAACACCTTGGTATCCAAGGGATAAACAAATGCAAAAACCTAAGGTCATGAATGGGCAAGGATTGCATAAACTTAGCTTATTTCTTTGTTTCCTTCTACCCCTTTCAGCCGCGGCCTCTCATCGCATTCGCATGCCTTGGCAAGGATAGCTGTCGTGCGTGTTGTTCTCCGGTTCCCGGCAAGGACCGGCAAAGAATCATATGTATCTCGCAGGCGGCAGGACGTGGTGTAAGGCACAACCGGTTTCTCTCTCTCCCCTCCACACACTTTAAACAACCTAGTGGTGGCTGGCATAAAAAGTCACGCTAATGCAGAATGCCTTGCCGGGCACACTTGCCAGGGCGCCGATCAATGGATTCGCACCAGCGTGTAACACCCTGGATTTTGCCCATTTTCTTTTTCTTTTGATTTTGGTCCGGATTCGCTTTTTGTGGCTCAGTAGTCTTGCAACCTGGAGGGATCACTCTTCATTCCTCTTCTCAAGTGGCTTGCCAACCTCAAAACCATCCCTAGACCTTGCCATTTCCATCTTGGACCAACCCTAATATTCTTTTCCTAGGGAATATTCCTTTTTCTATTAAAGGAATAACCCTGTTTGTCCTGGGTTGTGAAGCAACCCACATTTCCATCATTTCCAAAATTCCCATATAATTCTCATAAATTTTTTGGGTCAGATATTCCACAAATATGTAAAACCCTTCCTTGACATGGTCAAAAATATTTCACAAATATTCCTTTTCTGATTCTGCCCTAGCTGGCAGTTTGTGAAGCAAGTACCCTTTATATTTGCTTGCTTGGTCTCAAACTTTTTGTGCACTCTTTCCTATCCATATCATTGCCACATGACAAAATTCAACTTTATTTGGATATTAAATCTCTCTTGGCTAATTTCCAAAGTTTTTGGGCAACTGGAATCTTTGTGAAGCAAGTGCTAGC
Source organism: Thinopyrum elongatum (assembly GCA_011799875.1). NCBI lineage: Eukaryota > Viridiplantae > Streptophyta > Magnoliopsida > Poales > Poaceae > Thinopyrum > Thinopyrum elongatum. The sequence continues at coordinate 658,961,641 of CM022298.1, forward strand.
TAGGAGTATCCAAATGAGTTGAAATTTTGCAAGCATCTTCATATTCTCAAATAATGACTCTCCTCCAAGTTTCAACCCTATCCAATCATCTATGTGAGCACAACATCAAATCTTGGTTTCTGGTCAGATTTTCACAATGTGAAGCAACTATTTTATATTGCTCCATAATTGCTGAAAATTTACAAGTGCATTCTTATACCCATATAACCAATCTCCACAAAATTTGGGCTCATTTCATCTTCCCATTAATTCCCTAGAATTTTTCTAAGATTCTGGTTAGAGAGGTTCCTTGTGAAGGAACTACCATTTTGGCTAGTCCAAATGGCATGAAATTTTTATGGCACTCTCATATGACCAAATCATCATCCTATGCCCAATTTCAGCTCAATTTGCTACTCCATGTGAGTGGCAAATCAAAATCTAGTTTCTGGACCAGATTGGTCAGTTGCAAAGCAACTATATTAAATATTGGTCTATTTCTCTCCAAAATTCACAGGATTGTAGTCCTTCCTACCCTAACACTCCCAGACATCTAGTTTGGCTCTTATCACTTCTCTACTCCTCATTACTTCATGTCCAAGTATGCTACAGCAAACTTCCAGTGACCACTCCCATCCAGACACAGCTCCTATCGTCGATCTATCACCTCATTTGCAATGTAGCTTGGAGGGACTACTCACTGGACAACGTTTGGCGTCGAGTGGGGCGTGGCAACGCCGTGGCCACATGGTGACCGCCGCCCTGGCATGCCATGGACGCAAGCTGCGCGTTTGCCAGCTCGGGCCCCTCCTCTGCTCACCGGTTTCGCGTGACTCGCCGTGTCCAATAGGTTCCCCCTCGCCGTCGTCTTCTCCCTGGACCCCTCTTCCCCCTCTCATGTCCCCTCCTACACGGTGCGGCAGCCATACCGTGCCATGCCCGTCTCAACTGCCGTCGTATAAGGACGAGCTCGAGCCTTCCGGAGCACGCCAGAGCCCTCTCCACTCCTCCGCGAAACTCCTCGACGCCGCAAAACGCCAGCCACGTTGCCCCGTAGCTCTAGTGTCCGGCTAAGCTCATCGCCGTGGCAGTCCTTATCGCCTCGCTTCACCGCGGCTATATATATAGGCCCCCCGAGCCCTCTCGTCCACACCAGCAGCTCCACCTCACCTCACTACCCCTCCCCAGCCGCTCAGCCGAACCCCGGAGCTCTCCCTCGCCCTCCATGGCCGACGTGCCCGCCACCGTCCTCCGCCTAAATTGGCACGGTGCTGAGCTTCTCCCTCCCCATAGCCACCGCCAGAGAGCTCCACCACCACCCTCGTACACTCCCCGTTGCACTCTGCCCCCTCTCTGTGGCCGTGGTGCCCTGCCCATCGTCGCTGTCGCCGGTGCCGCAGCGAGCCGTGCTTTGCTCGACACGGCACTCCTCGGCGTGCGTGAAACCACTGGATGGGTGTGGCACTTCATCCCGACCCCGCTGGTAGCCTCGCCTTCGCCGGAGAGGGCCGGAGCCGCGAGCCCCATCGCCAGCGCCCCTCTTCTGTTCACCGACGCCGCCATCACCTCGTCCTCTCCCCGGTGCGCGTGAACCCCTGGTCGGGTGCGGCACCGTCTCCCGCACCCGCCGGTGGCCACAGCTCGGCCGGAGACCACTGGAGCTGGCCAAGGCCGGCGCCGGCGTCGCCTCTCCTCTGCTCCTCTATTCTGGTCGACGAAGGAAGAAGAAGGAGGCGCGGGAGAGAGAGATGTCAGCAGCGGGCCCCACCTGGCAGTGAGTCAGCGCTCGGCCCCGCCTCTGCTGACTAGGATAAGTGGAAGCGTATTCCACTGGAATACGTCTTCCCTTTCCGAAAACGTACTTTGGCTCCGCTTCAACCCAGTTTGCGTTTTCTCAGTTGGAAAGCGTATTCTGCCAAAAGGAGCATTCGGTTTTTCCGCTGAGGGCCAGTTTGTGATGATTTTGTTATAGATAGGTCCCTGGTAGAAAAACCCTTATACTCCCTCTGTAAACTAATATAAGAGTGTTTAGATCACTAAAGTAGTGATCTAAATGCTCTTATATTAGTTTACGGAGGGAGTAACTTTTTGTTCGGAACTCCGATAAGGTGAAACCAATGCCCACTTCTTTGTCTCGTCGAGCTCTATCCGTTGGTATCATTTTAACTATGTGGTCCCACTGTGAAAATTACCATTTTGCCCTTGTCCGTAAACATCCCCCTCCGAGAGAGAACTGTTCCCGGCAATCAACTCCGCGGCCTCTCCGCACTCCTTCCCAATGATCCCTTCCTTCCCAGGGAAGCCACAACTCTCATCTGCATCATTGCATTGCAATATCATAGTTTAACTAATTACTTTAATAATAAGAATGAGTTATTTGTGAAATGAATTGGACTATGCAATGTTGGAGTTAATTCTCGGATAGGTGACTACCATGTTGAGTATCGGATTATTAGTGACTAGTAGTTTACCTACTCATTGATGCCATGATGTTGAGATTACCGTCTACGGTTATTTTGGATTGCTAGTTGGTTAATGTTTTGACTTGGATTATTATGATATCGGAAGGTCAGCTATGACGGAAATATTATTCGGAGATGTGATATTTAGTCGGTTGACCTTGAGTCACCTGTCCGGACTTATCCGTGCAGCCACATTTGCTGGTATGGGACGGCTGTCGGTTTCAAAACCGGCGGATCTCGGGTAGGGGGTCCCGAACTGTGCGTCTAAGGTCGATGGTAACAGGAGACGGGGGACACGATGTTTACCCAGGTTCGGGCCCTCTCTATGGAGGTAATACCCTACGTCCTGCTTGATTGATCTTGATGAATATGAGAATTACAAGAGTTGATCTACCACGAGATCGTAATGGCTAAAACCCTAGAAGTCTAGCCTGTCTGATTGTGATTGCCCCTACGGACTAAAACCCCCCGGTTTATATAGACACCGGAGGAGACTAGGGTTTGTACAAAGTCGGTTACAGAGAAAGGAATCTTCATATCGAACGCCAAGCTTGCCATCCACACCAAGGAGAGTCCCATCTGGACACGGGAGAGAGTCTTCTGTCTTGTATCTTCATGGCCCATCAGTCCGGCCCACGTCACATAGCCCGGACGCCCGAGGACCCCTAAATCCAGGACTCCCTCAGTAGCCCCCGAACCAGGCTTTCAATGACGATGTGTCCGGAGCGCAGATTGTCTTCGGCATTGCAAAGCGGGTTCCTCCTCCAATTACTTCGAAGTACCTGTCTTAAGGAGCTGTATTCGGCCCTCCATTTAATGTCGTGCTCATCGGTTTCCACTCCTTCATGACTTCACTTTCCACGTGTCGAGCGAATACGAGAGGTTGGGGTATCTTTGCATATAACTCCCTGACCATGTAAGAAAGGCGTCTATTCAAAGAGATTGGATCTTCAGATCCATTCCACGCCAAGCGGGAAATCCTCAAAGTTTGCCGGGAGAAACCATTCCAACATGGCTAGTGCTCCCGGTTCTTCCACCCGCCGCCACGGCTCCAAAAAGGGCGATTGGGAAAGATGTTCTGTATCTCATGATCAGCTGGTGGAGCTCCAAACACAGGGATTTCTTCCCCCCGCGGATCTGGTCCCTGTTCGAGCAGGTTTGACTTCCTTCTCAGGCGAAGTTTTGGCAGAAAATTTCCCCAATTCAACCAGGGGGGAGCGGGTGTGCTTTATTTCTTATTTGCTAAGAGGCGTTGGGTTTCCAATCCACCCTTTCCTCCGTGGACTCCTGGAGTACTATGGCCTCCAACTGCACAACCTCACGCCGGCCTCTATCTTGCACATCGCGGGTTTTGTTGCCCTTTGCGAGCTTTTCCTAGGCTGTGAAGCCCACTTTGATTTATGGAGAAAACTATTCTGCCTCGTCCCTCGTACCAAAGAGGGATCCATATTCGAGGTGGGCGGCGCCGAAGTATGGCGCATAGCCAGAACCGGATACCTATCCGGAACACCGAAGAAGGCATCCGAGGAGTGGCCCTCAGAGTGGTTTTATATTGAGGACGTCGCTCTCCCTGACCCAATCCGAATGGGTCTCCCTGAATTTTCCAGCGCTCCTTTGAAGAAACGCCACAGCTGGCGCCCTAGGAGCCTCGAGGAGGAAGATAGTGCGGAAATCCATCAATTAATGAGCAAGATAAAGACACTCGCCCAGTCCGGATTATCAATAATCGAGGTAATGGCGATCTCCATAGTGCGGGGTGTCCAGCCACTCCAATTTAGAGGGCTCCCTATGTGGCACTACAATGGGGAAGATGACGCCTCACGCTGTGGCCGGAAAGGTCCAGACACCCCCGCCGCTCTGGCCGAAATATTGGCCGATCTGTACAAAGGGGAGAAAGAGGAATTTATTCGTCTTAAACGTCAAGAGGGATTTTCCATGTACAATCCTCCCAGCTGGGTGAGTTTTAATCCCACCACCATACTCAATCCGTTCCATGAGTCACTTTTAACTGATACTAACCCGTCCATTTGGAACAGGAAAGGCGAAAGGCCGTCACGGGGATCTACAGCCCTACTCCACAGCCGGAGGACCGTAACCGGGATCTTGACCCCAGATTCGAGGAGGATCTGGACATACCTGTGAAGCTAGAGGAAGGAGTATTTTACCAGGCGAATTACGATGGCACAAAAGTGGCCATTATAGCAGACTATCCCGGCCTCCTTCCTGCCTCACACGTAAGTAATCAGGAGACTTCTCTTTCGAAAGAGCTTCCTCATTCTGCCTCACCCACCACACTATCTCGTGTTTCGAAGGGAAGGCGCTCGGCGCGCCATGTCACACCAGAGGCGACTCAAAAGAGAACAGCGCCTACATCGGGCAAGCCTTCGAAGAGGAAGGTAAATGAAGTCACGACCGAGCCATCATCGAAGAGGTACTGCTTCGTAAATATGCCCCTTGGCAGTCACATCCAACTGTGATATTGTCTGTTTGTGTCCCATCAGGAAGAGCGTTCGCCGGACTATGTCCGGAGGCCCTGCAGGACATGCTCCCAACAGCCAGGCCCCCGAACCTGGCATAAGGACGAGGGCCGGTACAGGAGTGACGCCGGATTATCCTTTGACAGAGGATTCGGATGATGTATCCGTCACAAACTCGGAAATGGAGAGCGCCATGAATCATCGGCGCCGGAGGGCCGCTCTTCGCGACCCCGGCTTTACAAAAGAGGCATTCAATGCCTTCAGCTCGGCTGATGCATACATCCGAGCTGCTCGAGACGGGCTTGCCAGAGCCACAGACCAGCATTTGAAAGATATGCGGGTAAGTTCACATCGTACAAACCTGATAATTATATACCATTAGCCCCCGAGACTTGAAGCAGTTGATACAACTGATTTAAGGATCATTGTATAACCAGGTTCTTATAGAGAAGAACAACCTGCTGTCTCAAGAACTGGAAAAGTGTCGGACTCAGCTAACTGCTGCCACCGCCGAATTGGAGAAATCCAAGATGGCGTCGCCTGGTAATGTTCCCCTCCATCGAGAAAATATAATCATATACCAGCAATGCTAACAGTCTTGCATATCTCATGGCAGGATCGTCAGATCAGCTGAAGGAGGCACTTGAAATCGCGCAAGCGGATAAACAAGAAGCCAAAAGGCTACTGGCCGCTGGCGAACGTGTGCTGACACGGGTCAGGGAGGATAAAAACAAGCTGCAGGATTCCAACACCCTGCTAGGCGAAGAACTGAAAGATGTGCGAGCCTAGCTAGCTGACTCTGTGAAGGAAAATAAGAGGCTACGAGGCGGCATATTCAGTATGCTTTCAAACTTACCTCCGTGTAATTCGGTGAGGAAAGGAACTGACAGATTTATGTCTGTAGGTATGCTGACTGGCCATCCCGAAGAGGAAATGTTCGGATCTTCAGGCGATCTGCTACAAGAGCTGTCGCAAATGCACGAGCGAGCTCGGCAGGCAATGCGGAGTGTCGCCAAGGCCTTGTGGCCATCCGCCTCCCCTCCAGGAAGTATGGAGGAACTTGTGCAGCTATTCAAAGGAGCGCGGAGGCGCTTCCGTTTATGGAAGATATCGGCCTGCCGAGAAGGTGCGCGAGAGGCCTGGGCCATGGTGAAAATACGGTATACCAAGCTTGATCTGAATCATATGGCTCGGGTCGGACCTCGAGGATCAGACGAAAAAGAGGTTCCAGTTAGTTTAGTATATGACCAAGTAAAGGTAGCCGCCAAATTGTCCCAACAGGATTGTAAGCTAGATAGCCTGTGGGACGGCATAGAGGAAGAAGCTTTTGAGTCTAAGTGACTATGTGCTTCGATTGAAAAATGTGTCCCTAGCTGGATTGTAAAACGATAGTCATGGCGGACCTTTTAGCTTTGTCCTCCGGACCCGAAGGTGCGGAGTGTTTCCGAATACCCGCACGGTAATATAAACCGGGGTATGCATGGAAACCAGGCGTAGGGGTCATAGTTGCTTGAACAGACAAGTTGTATTCGGCTAGCTATTTTATATTACGTATGATCGTAAGAAACATCTTGCAGAGAGAATAGTTCCGTTAAGGGTTCCTTTCCCTGGGTGAACATGAGTTAATGTTCATGTCCGAACTGTGATTAAAAAATCGCAGTATACATAGCATCTGGGGGTTATAGTGTAATGAGTGAAAAAACATCTTCAGTCCGCCGACCGAATATTCCCTTAAGAACGCTAGCTTTCGGCTTCACCCAGTCTGAGGTACACATCCGGATGACCCGGCAGTAACAATCGCAGAGGTGCTCCCTTTATGCCCTAGCCGAACTAACGAGAACGTAGGGCATAAGCATAGGAGCCTGGCAACCCAGCTTGGCCAAAACTTAAGTCATAATGATGCATATAATGGCGAAGAAAAGGTACATATGAGGAAAAGACACATATGTGGTGAGCTTGATGCTCAGAAAATAATAATAATAATAAGCTTCTGTACAAGAAGCCCCCAGGTATTATGGACGTACATATTCAAGGATGTGTACGTCATAGTTGTGCAGTTTAGCCACTCAAGAGCTTAAAGCTAGAGAAAAAAAATGAAAGAGAGGGAAAAAAGGTAATGGATTAAAAGGGAGAAGAAGACGCACAGAGAGTCCGGCTCTAGGCGTTGAATCTTCGGAGTCTGGCGGCGTTCCATGGGTTCGGCTCCAAGCGATTGTCTGATGCATCACGCAGTCGGTATGCTCCTCCAGTGAGAACTTCGTCAATGATGAAGGGACCCTCCCATTTGGGCTTGAGTTTGTCCTTTTTCTTCTCTGGCAAGCGTAGAACGAGTTCGCCAACATTATAAGTCTTGGCCCGCACTTCTCTGCTGTGATATCTGCGAGCCTATTGTTGATACAATGCGGAACGGGCCTTTGCAACTCCGCGCTCCTCCTCCAGGGCGTCTAAGCTGTCCTGACGATCAAGCTCGGCCTCTCTCTCTTCATACATGCGCACTCGTGGTGAGTCATGCATAATGTCGCAGGGCAACACGGCCTCTGCGCCGTACACCATGAAGAACGGTGTGTATCCGGTAGTGCGGTTGGGCGTGGTCCGCAGCCCCCAGAGTACGGAGTCGAGCTCCTCAACCCAGTGCTTGTCTGATTCTTTCAAAGACCGCACTAGCCTGGGCTTAATGCCGCTCATAATAAGACCATTGGCTTGTTCGACTTGACCATTTGTTTGCGGGTGATAGATGGAGGCATAATCAAGCTTGATGCCCAGGTTAGCGCACCAGGTTTTCACCTCGTCGGCTGTAAAGTTAGAGCCATTGTCTGTGATAATGCTGTGTGGAACACCATAACGGTGTACGACACCGGATATAAAGTCTATCACTGGTCCGGCTTCGGCCATTTTAACCGGTTTGGCCTCAATCCACTTAGTGAATTTATCTACCATGACCAGCAGGTATTTTTTCTTGTGGCTTCCCCCTTTAAGGGGTCCGACCATATCAAGCCCCCAGACCGCGAAAGGCCATGTAATGGGGATTGTTTGTAGCGCAGTAGGCGGCATATGGCTTTGATTAGCGAAAAGCTAGCATCTGACACAACGTTGGACAAGGTCCTGAGCATCTGCTCGGGCCGTAGGCCAAAAGAAACCTGTACGGAAGGCTTTACTCACAGGGGCCCGAGCCGCGGCGTGATGACCGCCAAGGCCAGCATGGATTTCGGCCAGGTGCTGCTGCCCCTCTTCTTCGGAGATACATCTTTGAAGGACTCCGGTAGCGCTTTTCTTGTAGAGCTCACCGTCATGGACCTTGTAGGCTTTCGAGCGCCGGACAATGCAGCGAGCCTCGTTAGGATCCTTAGGGAGCTCTCGCCTATTAAGGTAGGTCAAGAAGGGTTCGGTCCATGGGGCAATTACTGCCATTATGAGATGGGCCGATGGTGTTGCTTCGGTGGCTGAGCCCCCGATGATATCGGTATTGTGCTCGGACTCAGGGGATATGATCGGGTCTGGGCTAGTGTTGTCGCTTTCATCCTGCCACACCATGGATGGCTTGAAGAGCCATTCCAGAAAGATGTTAGGCGGGACGGGGTCGCGCTTGGCTCCCATGCGAGCAAGGACATCCGCCGCTTGATTACTTTCTCGAGCCACATGATGGAACTCGAGTCCCTCGAACCGGGCTGATATTTTGAGTATGACGTTATGATAGGCCGCCATTTTCGGATCTTTTGCATCAAAGTCTCCATTTATTTGGGATATTGCGAGGTTTGAATCCCCGCGCACCTCCAGACGTTGTATGCCCATGGAGACGGCCATCCGAAGACCATGTAGTAAGGCCTCGTATTTGGCTGCATTATTGGAGTCTGTATATAAGATTTGGAGTACGTACTGGACTGTGTCTCCCTTTGGGGATGTCAAGACGACGCCCGCTCCAAAACCGGCCAGCATCTTAGAGCCATCGAAGTACATGACCCAGTTGGAATATGTGCCGTACTCTTTAGGGAGTTCGGCCTCTGTCCATTCGGCGATGAAGTCAGCCAACACTTGGGATTTAATGGCTCGGCGCGGTTTATATGTTATGTCAAATGGCAGGAGCTCAATGGCCCATTTGGCAATCTGGCCCGTAGCATCGCGGTTGTTTATTATGTCATTAAGTGGTACTTCGGAAGCCACCGTGATCGAGCATTCTTGGAAGTAGTGTCGTAGCTTCCGGGATGCCATGAAGACCGCGTATGCTATCTTTTGGTAATGAGGGTACCAGGATTTGCAAGGCGTGAGGACAGTGGATACATAGTATACCATCTTCTGAAGTGGGAATTTGTGTCCGTCCTCCTCTCGTTCGACGACGAGCACTGCGCTCACCACCTGGTGAGTCGTAGAGATGTAAAACAACATTGGTTCGCCGACGTTTGGCTCGGCTAGGATTGGGTTGCTTGCTAAAAGGGCTTTTATTTCTTCCAGTCCGGCCGTTGCTGCATCCGTCCACTCGAAGTGATCGGTGTGTCGGAGAAGGCGATAGAGTGGCAATGCCTTTTCTCTGAGTCTGGAGATAAAGCGGCTTAAAGCTGCCACGCATCCGACTAGTTTTTGGACCTGTTTAAGGTCAGTTGGTATAGCCAATTGCGACAAAGCTCGAATTTTGGCTGGATTTGCCTCAATTCCTCTACTGGAAACAATGAAGCCCAGCAGCTTTCCAGCGGGAATGCCGAAAATGCACTTTTCCGGATTGAGCTTGATGTCATATGTGCGGAGGTTGTCGAATGTGAGTCGTAAGTCGTCTATTAATGACTCGACGTGTCTAGTTTTGATGATGACATCATCCACGTATGCTTCAACTGTCTTGCCAATTTGCTTCTCCAGGCATGTTTGAATCATGTGTTGGTAGGTAGCATCGGTGTTTTTAAGCCCAAAGGGCATAGTGTTGAAGCAGAAAGGCCCATATGGGGTAATGAATGCCGTTGCAGCTTGGTCGGACTCCTTCATTTTGATTTGATGGTATCCGAAGTATGCATCGAGGAAACAGAGTGAGTCGTGTCCTGCAGTAGCATCTATGACTTGATCGACGCGGGGGAGGGGGAAGGGATCGTTGGGGCAGGCTTTGTTGAGGTCTTTGAAATCGACGCATAGGCACCAGGATTTATCCTTCTTTGGTACCATCACCAGGTTTGCTAGCCAGTCCGGATGCTTTATTTCTCTGATGAATCCGGCCTTGATTAACTTGGCCAGCTCCTCCCCCATAGCTTGTCGTTTGGGTTCGGAAAAGCACCGCAGTGTTTGTTTGACCGGCTTGTGTCCCTTCGATATATTGAGGCTGTGTTCGGCCAACCTTCGTGGGATTCCTGGCATATCAGAAGGGTGCCAGACAAATATGTCCCAATTTTCGCGTAGGAACGCTCGTAACGCGGCGTCAACCATTGGGTCTAGCTGTGCCCTGATAGAGGCTGTCTTCTTGGGGTCCGTTGGGTGGACCTGGAATTTGACGATTTCGTCTGCTGGCTTGAAGGAAGAGGATTTGGGTCGCTTGTCCAGGATTACATCGTCCCTATCCACCGTGGAGAGCAGTGCGGCTAATTCTTCGGTCACGAGGGCTTCGGACAATGCCTCGAGGGCCAGGGATGCGGTTTTGTTTTCGGCGCGGAGTGCTATGTCCGGATCACTAGAAAGAGTGATAATACCATTGGGCCCGGGCATCTTGAGCTTCATGTACCCGTAATGAGGTATAGCTTGGAAGCGTGTAAATGCATCTCGCCCCAATAGGGCGTGATATCCACTGTTGAAAGGGGCCACTTGGAAGGTCATCTCTTCAGACCGGTAATTCTCCGGTGTGCCGAATACCACATCGAATGTGATTTTTCCCGCGCACCACGCCTCCCGACTGGGAACGATTCCTCGGAAGGTCGTACCACTTTGCTCGATGTGGCTCCTGTCTATTTCCATTTTGTTGAGCGTGTCCTCATAGATGAGGTTTAGTCCGCTGCCGCCGTCCATGAGTACTTTGGTGAGCCGAAAGCCATCCACGATTGGACTGAGGACCAAGGCGGCTAGTGCCCAGACTGTCCTGGATTTTGGTTTGTCACTGGCATTGAAAGTTATGGCCGTGTCGTTCCAGGGGTTTATTGTTGCGACTTGGCAGACTTCGGTGAGGTCGCGGAGTGCCCTTTTGCGCCTATTGTTTGAAGTGAAGGTCTCGAAGACCGTCAATACCCTGAGGTCGTCGTCTCCCGGGGGGTGTTGTTCTGAGGTGTTTTTGGTGAGGATATCCTCGCCGCTCTTGGCCACTTGCCGGAGTATCCAACATGCTCTAAGGCTGTGAGTTGGTATGGTATCCGGTGTTGTGTGTATTTTGCATGGCCTATCGAGCCATCCCTCCAGAACGGTTCTATGCCCCGTAATAGGCTTGGATTTCTTTACTATTGGGTCGGGAACCCCATGGGGGTGCATCATTTTTGCTCGGACGAGGGGTTGAGTGGAAACCAGTGGTTCCCGATGAGCTGCCTGAGTGTTCCAGGTGCTTTCCATTACGCAGTACTTCTGTACTATGGTTGCCAAGTCAGCGAAGTGTGATACGCGATGGCGGTTGATGGCGTTGAGGATTCCTTCGTCCGTGCAATTATTGCAGAATGCTGAGATCGCGTCTTCGTCGCGGCAATCTTCAATCTTGTCTTTGACAAGGAGGAATCTGGCCCAAAAGTGATGGACTGTTTCCTGAGACTGCTGTCGTACGCACATGAGGTCGCATCTGTCTGAGTGGGTGGGTGGCTTTGAATCCGAACCCTGACCCAACTTAGGATCCGGAGTTTGAGAAACTTCCGAGCTTAATAATTCGGGCTCTGAGATATCGACTGGTTTTTCGGGCCCATCGCCCGATTCTAGGTTTGGAGGACAGGGTGTGCCGTTCCGTAGACAGGTATCCGGCTCTTCAAAAATCCGAACATAGTTTGTCCTCCACACAGGGGAAGAGTTGTTGTTTTGCTCTTCTACCACCGCTATCTGATGGGTGATCGGTGGAGATTTGATTTCTCTCTGATCGGGTTTAAGCCCAATCCGATCGTAGTTTGTAACGACCCCCAAGGCGGCGATGCGATCCAGGAGTTCATTTAAAGACGACAACTCTGTCGGATCCATCTGTTTGGAGCATTCGGAGTCAACGCGGAGGCGATTTTCGACGATCCGAGAAGTCATCGTCGGCTTAACGGCCGGACGGGCGGTCATGATAAAGCCGCCCAGCCGGAGGGTTTGGCCTTAGGCCAGGACTCCTCCGGAGGTGATATTGTCCTTGACAACAAGGCGAGCCATCAACCCTGTCTTCGACGTCACAGCGAAACTCTCAATGAAAGCACCAATGTCGGTGTCAAAACCGGCGGATCTCGGTTAGGGGGTCCCGAACTGTGCGTCTAAGGTCGATGGTAACAGGAGACGGGGGACACGATGTTTACCCAGGTTCGGGCCCTCTCTGTGGAGGTAATACCCTACGTCCTGCTTGATTGATCTTGATGAATATGAGAATTACAAGAGTTGATCTACCACGAGATCGTAATGGCTAAAACACTAGAAGTCTAGCCTGTCTGATTGTGATTGCCCATACGAACTAAAACCCTCCGGTTTATATAGACACCGGAGGAGACTAGGGTTTGTACAAAGTCGGTTACAGAGAAAGGAATCTTCATATCGAATGCCAAGCTTGCCATCCACGCGAAGGAGAGTCCCATCTGGACACGGGAGAGAGTCTTATGTCTTGTATCTTCATGGCCCATAAGTCCGGCCCACGTCACGTAGCCCGGACGCCCGAGGACCCCTAAATCCAGGACTCCCTCAACGGCCTTGACTCGGTCTGATCGCGTGTGCTTTCACCGGTACCGCCCGACAGGGAAGGTTATGCGTGCGCGCTACCCTGGCCCGGTAGGCGCCGATAACCTTGTGAGCCCAGTTGAGTTATTTAGATCCAGGTCCCTGTTTGGGACAATTTTGTTTGGCCACGACGGTGGCAGGTGTCACGAGGTGACACAGGGGCCACCCAGGGCAGGTCTCCGGGGGAGTATGAATGCTGGTGGTACAATGGGAGAGTCACGGGTCAGGCGGGTTTCGTTGGAGCAACACAGGTCCACCCGAATGGGATCACGAGGTCAGTGCTCCATGGTGTGGGTAAAGTGCGCAACCTCTGCAGAGTGTAAAATCTATTCGAATAGCCGTGTCCACGGTATTGGACAGTCCGTCCAGACCTCACTAGGTGGTCAACAATAGTAGTGATAATGATGGAAGAACTCGTCTCATGATCGGAAGTACTCGATGGATCGTGAGTATTCCGAGGATTGTAAGACAACCCGGAAGAGAGTAAGTTTGTCAGACTTGTCGTGCAGACGGAATCAGGTATATGATATGTTAGCCATGGGATGGCTATGAGATGAGTGGTCGGATGACCACATGCTTGGGAATTAGGATTTGGCACAAGTTTGGATTGGATCCTAAGATTATTCGGAGTATGGATTAAACTTCTTAAAATGCTTTACCTTACTGCATCTACTTTGCTATGATGTTGTCTTGCTTTAATGCTGATGTTTGCTGTGAGCTGGCGAGTACATTCAAAGTACTCACCTGGCGTATCATGCCAGTTTGCAGGTCATGCCGTGATTGCTTGCTTGTCGAGGATCCCGAGTTTGTGACCTAGGATACGCATTCTAGCCAGAGTCCCTGCGGAGTGGAGTCCATCACCGCCGGCGCTGTTCCGCTGCCATGAGAGTTACTCCGCTGTTAGCATAGAGCTACCCCGGGCAGGCGTAGTGTCGCCATGCCGATGTAATCCATGTACCCTTTGTAACCATGTCCATTGTATTAAAGAGCTGATTTGTTCTATGCCAACAGTGTCGTATTCCAAAGGACTTGTCCCTGGGCTAGAATACGGGGCATTCCGGTTTACTCTGAGCCGGGGTGCCACACAAGTTGGTATCAGAGCAGGTCTGGCTATAGGACGCACGGTCTAGGCGCGAGCATTAGTAACCGATAGTATAGGATCCAGTTGATTAGCTGCACTTGTTGGTTGCATTTGGTTGTGCATAGCATGCATATAGATTATTTATCACTAACGATAGATCTGGTGAGTGTAGGTGGCATCGGTTTTGATTCACTACCTGCGCTCTCCAGTTTGCATATTTGTTCCTTGGTGTGGTGTCATCTTCGTCCTAGCGGAGTGATGACAAGGTGCTTGGTGGTGTCGATGCCTTGTCAGATTGACGCACCGGTACCACACCAATATATTCTCTTCAGCCATCCCTATCGTTTCGGTGATAGACAAGTTCTATCCCGGATCGAGACATTCCACTAGCCGCTTCGGCAACCCTTACTCATCCTTGTTATCAGAAAAGGGCAATGCCTGCAAGCCTTTCTCTCCACCACTAACTCATTCCGCCATCTATTCTTTGGACGTGTACGGTTTTCTTCCGTACGCTTGATGATGATGTGGTCGTGACCCTCGTGTTCCGACCCCCAAGTTTGTCCTCGCCACCGTGTCCGTCCAGATGGAACCGGTGTTAAGCTCGTATTTGGTGTAGTCTTGTTTACACCAATTTTCTTCCACACATTGATTCACTTTCGTGCACATCGCCACAGCATGTTAGACCGTAATACCAGAGTTCTTGCGAGATTTGTGTGCTTGAGTAGGAATGCATATTATTGCTGTGAATAGCTGTAGAATGTGATATTGCTTGTGTGTGTGATCTTGCTACTTTGTGTGCTTTTGTTTTAGGCGTTTCTTTTGCTTCTTTCCTTGGGTCCTTGGTGTTACCTTATTTTCCCCTTATGGAAGTTGCTCACTGACCCTGAACCCAAAGAGTCAGTGAAGAGACAGCCATTTGGAAGCTCAGCTCAGCAATATGGAATTTTCAGCAGTCTGTGTTATACCGGGAATATTGGGCCTGAATACAAATGATATCCTAGCCGGATTGGTTATCAGCATCAAGTATACATCAGTCCAATCTTCAAAACAGGAATGATCAAATCAGCAAGAAGGCAAATTGTGTGCATGATCCACAGTACATTTCGAGTCAAAGGTATGATTCATATATGCAAGGTTTGAGTCTGCTATGAGTACAATTTGAACCCTGCTATGTCTTGGAATCAAGCCAGAATGTGTTATGAATGTGGTGTTCAGCAAGAAGGATAGCCGAATACCCTGTCATATACAACTAGTAACCGACAGCAAGGGATATATATCTGCACTCAGTCCGCACCTAACCTAAAGAAATTTGGCTTAAGCAACCCAGTCTTTTTCCGTAAGCTACCTGGGAAGCGTACGATGCAAGGTACTCAGGCTTCCTCAGTAAGATACCCC
Organism: Thinopyrum elongatum; assembly: GCA_011799875.1. Lineage (NCBI taxonomy): Eukaryota > Viridiplantae > Streptophyta > Magnoliopsida > Poales > Poaceae > Thinopyrum > Thinopyrum elongatum. The sequence goes on from CM022298.1 coordinate 658,976,868, forward strand.
GATGGCTTTCAACACAAGTTAAGCAACCTTCGCCAGTAAGGCATCACATCCTCACCAGTACAAGCTAGTCTATCGATAGTTAGCAGCATATGACAATGCATCCCCAGGGTCAGATCCGCAACAGTTGGTCCGAAGGCAAAATTCAGTCAGGACACAAGCTTGCCTCAGGAATCAAGTGGCCAGCTACACATGTTTCCATAGATATGGTGAACATGCTGCCAAGGTCATACGAGTTACTCATACAATGATGCCAGCCCGGTGAGGATCTGACTATTGCATGAGCCATGTAAGAAGAAGAGAACATCAGTTATACACTACAGTGTGATGACCAACAACCTATGGAGCAAGTCGACCATCTGATATATGCACTATAGCATTGCTCTGTGTTATTCCAGTATGTTCAAATTATTATTCTCATACATGTATGCATAATAGTGAGCTGTATGGGACACAGATGAACCCTTGCCCGTCTTTCTTTGGTGACGGCACCACGCCTGTGCTCTGAGCTGTTTTCGGCGGTCCGGGGTGGATGCCGATTTTTATTTCTCTTGTCAGCAACTGGCCCGTGTTCTGAGCTGCTTTTCGGCCGTCTCGGGCAGCTGTTGAATTTCTCTTCGTAGCAATGACCCTATGCTCTGAGCTGTTTTTCGGCCGTCTTAGGGAGCTGCTACTTTCTTCTTATCGACACCGTCTCATGCTCTGAGCTGCTTTTTAGCCGTCTTGAGTCGGGGTTGAGTTACTCTAGTAATGTCCCAGATCTGAGTTGTGAAGACCGCTCTGGTGGCTACTGGTTTATTTGCCGGTTTTATCCAAGGGTTCAGACGGTCGTTACCATACAGCTACAACTTGTAAAGTAATATGCCTGCCGGAATATTGCACCTGACAACAACTATGGTCACACGGAGAATCAAGAACACATAAGGCCAAGTTCGTCAGCAAAGGATCCAGGCAAAGAGAACTATAATGAAAGAGCAAGGTTTTCCAAACAGGTATGATAATGGTTGCAAGATCAACATGGTACAAATACTCCGGACAGTTTGGTTCGATACCAGTCACCATGGGTACACACCCACGGGGTCTATCCCATTTGCAAGGACACCATATTGAGACAACCCACCCAGCTAACCAGATATGCTCAGAATTGTCAGAAGAGGGCAACCAAGCTGGGCAGGTCAGCCGAAAGATTAACTCAGCAGATCAAATTTAGCAACCTTGTCAAAGCATTGTACAGCCTACCATCCATATGGAGATACCGACAGACTGAATAATCAGAAGGATGAACAACAGTCTCGAAGCATGTGTCCTCACAGATGGGAATCAGTTAAAGACTAACCTGTCGTGAACAAGATTTTGCTGCCAGGACCGCTGTCAGTCAAGTCTATGGATAATATCACCGTACACCTTTATGCTGGTCACAACAGGTGACAGTCAAATATTTGGTAGGAGCTTTATACCCAAGACAAGATGCCCAGCAATCCATGCGAGAAGTCAGATTCCGCCAGGAGAACGGTACAATTCACAGTACTATTTTGAACCAGGAGGACACACAGCCATTTGAAGTCACCCAATGCAATGAGTAAAAGATTTCGTGTCCACCAAGAGAATCTGTTCACAACTCAGTAAACGGTTGATCGTGTTGGACCTCGTCATGACACATCCATGAGGAATCACCCTCGGACTTACGAGCAAGGCATATTGTTTGGTCAGTATAATTTATTGCCCCAGACAGGTCAGCAGACACAAAAGGATTGGAGTCAGAGTAACATATGAGGTAAGATTTGCCAGAAAAAGGGTCCAGTGAAGCAAACCACCCCGAAGTAAGGCAACCGGTCATATGAAATTCAGTGGGAACATTATACAAAGGTAAAAAGGAAACCCGAGTTGGAAATGGTTTCCTCTAGTGGAAATATTCATGTTTGATCCCTGAGCAACCAAATCTCGAGGATGAGATTTCTTTAAGGGGGGTAGGTTTGTAACACCCTGGATTTTGCCCATTTTCTTTTTCTTTTGATTTTGGTCCAGATTCGTTTTTTGTGTCTCAGTAGTCTTGCAACCTGGAGGGATCACTCTTAATTCCTCTTCCCAAGTGGCTTGCCAACCTCAAAACCATCCCTAGACCTTGCCATGTCCATCTTGGACCAACCCCAATATTCTTTTCCTTGGGAATATTCCTTTTTCTATTAAAGGAATAACCCTGTTTGTCCTGGGTTGTGAAGCAACCCACATTTCCATCATTTCCAAAATTCCCATATAATTCTCATAAATTGTTTGGGACAGATATTCCACAAATATGTCAAACCCTTCCTTGACATGTTCAAAAATATTTCACAAATATTCCTTTTCTGATTCTGCCCTAGCTGGCAGTTTGTGAAGCAAGTACCCTTTATATTTGCTTGCTTGTTCTCAAACTTTTTGTGCACTCTTTCCTATCAATATCATTGCCACATGACAAAATTCAACTTTATTTGGATATTAAATCTCTCTTGGCTAATTTCCAAAGTTTCTGGGCAACTGGAATCTTTGTGAAGCAAGTGCTATCTAGGAGTATCCAAATGAGTTGAAATTTTGCAAGCAACTTCATATTCTCAAATAATGACTCTCCTCAAAGTTTCAACCCTATCCAATCATCTATGTGAGCACAGCATCAAATCTTGGTTTCTGGTCAGATTTTCACAATGTGAAGCAACTATATTTTATATTGCTCCAGAATTGCTGAAAATTTACCAGAGCATTCTTATACCCATATAACCAATCTCCACAAAATTTGGGCTCATTTCATCTTCCATTAATTCCCTAGAATTTTTCTAAGATTTTGGTCAGAGAGGTTCCTTGTGAAGGAACTACCATTTTGGCTTGTCCAAATGGCATGAAATTTTTATGGCACTCTCATATGACCAAATCATCATCCTATGCCCAATTTCAGCTCAAGTTGCTACTCATGTGAGTGGCACATCAAAATCTAGTTTCTGGACCAGATTGGTCAGTTGCAAAGCAACTATATTAAATATTGGTCTATTTCTCTCCAAAATTCACAGGATTGTAGTCCTTCCTATCCTAACACTCCCAGACATCTAGTTTCGCTCTTATGACTTCTCTGCTCCTCATAGCTTCATGCCCAAGTATGCTACAGCAAACTTCCAGTGACCACTCCCATCCAGACACAGCTCCTATCGTCGATCTATCACCTCATTTGCAATGTAGCTTGGAGGGACTACTCACTGGACAACGTTTGGCGTCGAGTGGGGCATGGCAACGCCGTGGCCACATGGTGACCGCCGCCCTGGCATGCCATGGACGCGAGCTGCACGTTTGCCAGCTTGGGCCCCTCCTCTGCTCGTCGGTTTCGCATGACTCGCCATGTCCAACAGGTTTCCCTCGCCGTCGTCTTCTCCCTGGACCCCTCTTCCCCCTCTCATGTCCCCTCCTACGCGGTGCGGCGGCCGTACCGTGCCGTGCCCGTCTCAGCCGCTGCCGTATAAGGACGAGCTCGAGCCTTCCGGAGCACGCCAGAGCCCTCTCCACTCCTCTGCGAAGTTCCTCGACGCCGCAAAACGCCAGCCACGTCGCCTCGTAGCTCCAGTGTCCGGCTAAGCTCATCGCCGTGGCCGTCCTTATCGCCTCGCTTCGCCGCGGCTATATATATAGGCCCCCCGAGCCCTCTCGTCCACACCAGCAGCTCCACCTCACCTCACTACCCCTCCCCAGCCACTCAGCCGAACCCCGGAGCTTTCCCTCGCCCTCCATGGCCGACGTGCCCGCCGCCGTCCTCCGCCTAAATTGGCGCGGTGCCGAGCTTCTCCCTCCCCATAGCCACCGCCAGAGAGCTCCACCACCACCCTAGTACACTCCCCGTTGCACTCTGCCCCCTCTCTGTGGCCGTGGTGCCCTGCCCATCGTCGTCGTCGCCGGTGTTCGCAGCGAGCCGTGCTCTGCTCGACACGGCACTCCCTGGCGTGCGTGGAGCCACTGGATGGGTGCGGCACTTCATCCCGACCCCGCCGGTAGCCTCGCCTTCGCCAGAGACGGCCGTAGCCGCGAGCCCCATCGCCAGCGCCCCTCTTCTGTTCAACGATGCCGCCATCGCCTCGTCCTCTCCCCGGTGTGCGTGAACCCCTTGTCGGGTGCGGCACCGTCTCCCGCACCCGCCGGTGGCCACAGCTCGGTCGGAGACCACCGGAGCTGGCCAAGCCTGGCGCCGGCGTCGCCTCTCCTCTGCTCCTCTGTTCTGGTCGACGGAGGAAGAAGAAGGAGGCGCGGGAGAGAGAGATGTCAGCGGCGGGCCCCACCTGGCAGCGAGTCAGCGCTCGGCCCCGCCTCTGCTGACTAGGATAAGTGGAAGCGTATTCCACTGGAATACATCTTCCCTTTCCGAAAATGTACTTTGGCTCCGCTTCAACCCAGTTTGCGTTTTCTCAGTTGGAAAGCGTATTCTGCCAAAAGGCGCGTTCGGTTTTTCCGCTGAGGGCGTGTTTGTGATTATTTTGTTACAGATAGGTCCCTGGCAAAAAAAACCTTATAACTTTTTGTTCAGAACTCCGATCGAGGTGAAACCAACGCCCACTTCTTCGTCTCGTCGAGCTCTATCCGTTGGTATCATTTTCACTATGTGGTCCCACTATGAAAATGACCATTTTGCCCTTGTCCATAAACAGCCCCCTCCGAGAGAGAACTGTTTCCGGCAATCAACTCCGCGGCCTCTCCGCACTCCTTCCCGATGATCCCTTCCTTCCCAGGCAAGCCACATCTCTCATCTGCATCATTGCATTGCAATATCATAGTTTAACTAATTACTTTAATAGCAAGAATGAGTTATTTGTGAAATGAATTGGACTATGCAATGTTGGAGTTAATTCTCGGATAGGTGACTACCATGTTGAGTACCGGATTATTAGTGACTAGTAGTTTACCTACTCGTTGATGCCATGATGTTGAGATTACCGTCTATGGTTATTTTGGATTGCTAGTTGGTTAATGTTTTGACTTGGATTATTATGATATCAGAAGGTCAGCTATGACGGAAATATTATTCGGAGATGTGATATTTAGTCGGTTGACCTTGAGTCACCTGTCCGGACTTATCCGTGCAGCCACATTTGCCGGTATGGGACGGCCTTGACTCGGTCTAATCACATGCGCTTTCACCGGTACCGCCCGACAGGGAAGATTATGCGTGCGCGCTACCCTGGCCCGGTAGGCGGCGATAACCTTGTGAGCCCAGTTGAGTTATTTGGATCCAGGTCCCCATTTGGGATAATTTAGTTTGGCCACGATGGTGGCAGGTGTCACGAGGTGACATAGGGGCCACCCAGGGCAGGACTCCGGGGGAGTATGAATGCCAGTGGTACGATGGGAGAGTCACGGGTCAAGCGGGTTTCATTGGAGCATCACTGGTCCACCCGAATGGGATCACGAGGTCAGTGCTCCATGGTGTGGGTAAAGTGCGCAACCTCTGCAGAGTGTAAAATCTATTCGAATAGCCGTGTCCACGGTATTGGACAATCCGTCCAGACCTCACTAGGTGGTCAACCATAGTAGTGATAATGATGGAAGAACTCGTCTCATGATCGGAAGTACTCGATGGATCGTGAGTATTCCGAGGATTGTAAGACAACCCGAAAGAGAGTAAGTTTGTCAGACTTGTCGTGCAGACGGAATCAGGTATATGATATGTTAGCCATGGGATGGCTATGAGATGAGTGGTCGGATGACCACATGCTCGGGAATTGGGATTTGGCACAGGTTTGGATTGGATCCTAAGATTATTCGGAGTATGGATTAAACTTCTTAAAATGCTTTACCTTACTGCATCTACTTTGCTATGATGTTGTCTTGCTTTAATACTGATGTTTGCTGTGAGCTTGCGAGTACATTCAAAGTACTCACCTGGCGTGTCATGCCAGTTTGCAGGTCATGCCGTGATTGCTTGCTTGTCGAGGATCCCGAATTTGCGACCTAGGATACGCGTTCTAGCTAGAGTCCCTGCGGAGTGGACTCCATCACCGCCGTCGCTGTTCCGTTGCCATGAGAGTTACTCCGCTGTTAGCATAGAGCTACCCCGGGCAGGCGTAGTGTCGCCGTGCCGATGTAATCCATGTACCCTTTGTAACCATGTCCATTGTAATAAAGAGCTGATTTGTTCTATGCCAACAGTGCTGTATTCCAGAGTACTTGTCCCTGGGCTAGAGTACGGGGCGTTCCGGTTTGCTCTGAGCCTGGGTGCCACACAGCGCTCCACTAAGGATTTCCCTAAGCAGGGTAAATGCTGAACCGATTTTCTTGCAGTGCTTATCGACATTGACGATGCTAAAACCCAGAGTGGCTCGATTGTCAATAAGTAGGAGTGGTGGTGGGAGAAACCTTGTGCCCGTACACTTTGTTCCTTTCCCGTGGACGAGGCTTGCATGGCAATCATGCTGCCCGATCCGTTGAGGTTGGCTTGCGGCCGTCATTGCTGGTTTCTGCCGCTGCTGCGGCCGCGGCGGAGGGAGGCGGTGGAGATCGAATGGGCATCGCTTCCCCTCTCCGCTCTCTCCGTCCTCCGCCTTTTCTTAGGCATCACGGATGGCGAAGTCGTCAATGAAGCAGGTGATGAAGATGACGCGTTGCGTATGCTTCTCTGGTTCTCGCAATCGACGCCCCCTAACTGGCGCGCCAAAGATGTCGTGGGAAACCACGGCCACCTATGGGGCCATCAGCCCCTTGTGGTTCGGCAGGGGGGATGAGCACATTGCACAAAGAGCGGAGAACGTAGCGTAGCACGGCAGAGATCACACGGGCAGTTTTACCCAGGTTCGGGCCGCCGCAAGGAGTAAAACCCTACTCCTGCTTTGGTGGATTGTGGTGGAAACGCAGCGCTCTTGCCCGGCAGGGTTGCCTCGGGGCGAGTGCAGCTACGCGCGTACGAGTGTACAAAGGTCTGAATCCTTTCTATGGTTACCATGGCCCTGCTTTTATAGATCAAGGGGTCACCACAATGGCAAATCAGTCATTCTGTACTGATTAGACAGCGAACAGTGCTATCATACCTAACTCTGCAGTCAGAGCAGAGCGCATTAAATGCGCCGCTTAGTGTCACATCGTGGCATGCTCAGCAATCCTTGCCGGGATGCTCGGCCACCTTTTCGCCTGTCTGCTTGACACGTCTCTGGACGGGTGTCATTTGGAGGTGATTTCCATACGAAGTGGCTGCCACGTGCCAAATAACAGCCACTTAGTCATTTAGGGGCTTGACACCGCACCGATCGATGACTTGCGTCGCTGTGAGGTGGAGTGGTGGAGCCTTGTTATGGTAGTTTGCCTTCGTCGCGCCCGGCAGGCTTGCCGGGACAGTCTTGAGGCTTGACTTTGGGGCCAACTCATCCTCGCCAGGCTCGCCTGCCCAGCAAGGGAGGTTTCTCCTTAGTGGTGTCTTGCTCATCTAGCTTGTCTTGGTCTGGACATGGACGTTGCGAGCTTGTCGGACCGGTGGTTTGCTGTCCGTGCACAAGTCAGGGGAAACATACACCCCTGTTTGTGTACCCCGAAAGGGAAGTACATCTCCATTGGAGCGGTGTGGAGGCACAATGCTCCCCAAGAAGCCACTAGGGCCACCGTATTCTCCTCACGCCCTCACACAATGCGAGATGCCGTGATTCCACTAGTGGTGCCCTTGAAGGCGGCAACTGAACCTTTACAAACAAGGTTGGGGCAATCTCCACAACTTGATTGGAGGCTCCCAACAATACCACGGAGCTTCACCACAATCGAATGTGGCTCCGAGGTGACCTCAACAATCTAGGGTGCTCAAACACCCAAGTGTAACAAGATCCGCAAGGGATTAGTGGGTGAAATCAAATTTCTCTTGGTGGAAGTGTAGATCCGGGCCTTCTCAACCAATCCCTAGAAAATCAACCAGTTTGATTGGCTAGGGAGAGAGATCGGGCAAAAATGAGCTTTGAAGCAACAATGGAGCTTGGGGGAAAAGAGGTGACTCTTCTTGGGGAAGAAGACCCCCTCTTATAGTGGGGGAAACAATCCAACCGTTATCCCCACTTCAGTCTGCACAGAGCGGTACTACCGCTCAGGGGAGTGGTACTACCGCTGCCTGCAGTTGTACTACCATGAGCCCCAGCAGTACTACCGCGGAGACTGTGAGCAGAGGCCTCAGAGGGAGAAGGGGCAGGAGAGCGCGAGCCCGGGCGGCACTAGCAGCGGTGGTAGGTGCGGTACTACCGCTTGCGAGCGGTACTACCGCCCCTACTCCCATTGCTACTGCCGCTGAACCCGACACGAGACGCGCGGGACTCGAGTCGAGGCGGTACCAGCACGGAGCCGGAGCTGTACTACCGCTTATGGCCATGGGCGGTACTACTGCTGAGGACCAGCGGTACTACCGCCTGTGGCTACAAGCGGTACTACCGCTCTGGCCCAGCGGTACTACCGCTGGCGCCACTCTTATGCCACTTCCGAGATAAAGGTAAACTCCAAGAGCGAGGGAAGGAGCTGGGGGTGCGAAAGAGATGTGTACGTGTGATTCCACCCTAGCCTTTCCAATACGGACCCCCTCTTGACAGTACGGTGTCTCCTACGACTCAAGTCCACCAAAACCGAAAAGAAAGAGACTACACCGTCTTCACCTTGAGCTCTGAGGGGAAAGAATCGTCTCGTGCCAAGGAATGAATATCTGAAATGCTTAATGCACACGATTAGTCTGTAAATGCATTGTAATCAATCACCAAAACCACTTAGAGAGAGACATGCCCTAACAGGTACTATGGTACCTATATATGCATCGTGAGCGACCGATCATAGTGCCACTGCACACTAGTGTGTGTTTGATCGATTCATCCATTATTTGTAAGTTATGCATGGTTGTGTGTGTCTAATGGTGGTCGTTGAAGGCTAGCTGGCGACAAGAGCGGTTGCATAAACGCTTGGTTGTCTATACGTGCCGCTTACGCTTCAAAGCCTTGTCATTCATGAGTTCACATAATTTATTCGAGTATAATCATAAGCGTAACTGCGTAAGTGCGTTCGCGTGCGTGCTAGTATGTATTGTGTGCATGCGCGTGCATACTGCGTGTGTGTGGGTCGTCCGCATGCATGCTTGTGCGTCGCGTTTGCTCCTTGCAAAAATACCTCATTTGGTTAGCTCGTGGGGCTTTACTGGAAAGGTTCGGGGTTAATTCCCCACCCATGCAATGCATAATTTAGCTTTTCTAATTTATTTATTTTTGACCCATTGATGGGTGGGCCCATAGAACCTGGGTGAGGCGCATGTGGACTGTTTGACCGGTCAACCAGACAAAATACGGAGCTATACGCTAAGCCAGTGACCGTATAATCATCTTAAGTCGTATATAGTGACCGTATTGATCGTATTCTTAAGTACTGTGACCAAAGTGAGCTATCGAGACAAGTTCGATGACCGCTAGTGCATTTTACTCTTTATTACCACACACGGTTACTTTCTGTTGCCTGTGGAAACTGTGTGCGCTGACCCTATTATGGGTTGCTTTCTGATTGGCCGCCACCCGAGCCACGCAGATCACGCGCGTGCACTGTGATCAAACGGCATTCCACGTCCCTATCATCACACTCGTGTAGCTGTAGCTGGGATTTGATGTTTCTGCACCTTCGTCCTGGTTGATGCATGTAACTACAAATAATATCACTAGAAACTATGTTTATTAGTAAGGTGCACGTGCATTGCACGCATGAGATTTGGCAACCAAATTATGAATAAATACCACACTATAGCAAGTAAGCCTTGAGTCATATATGCATGATATAGATGTTCGTTTAATTCTTATAGTGGTAATTTCTACAAAATGCACATAATGGCCTATATATGGTAAATGAATCCGGAGAAGTGCCAAATTTGAACACGGTGCTTCGTAGGGTGTATGTTGATCGTAGAAAAAAAAGTGAACTGCCACATTAATTGGGTACTTTTGCAAACTACAAAAATAGTATACCACCACGCCAGTGTCTGACCGCCCTGGCCCACCGAAACTGCTTCCATCGCTAGCGCGCGCTTCCCGCCTGAAATGGTCACCATCACTCCAGAACGTCAATGCCGCATTCACGCCCGATGTGACCTCTCACTGGCGCCGGCATTGCAGCAGCGCGACGGCCGAGAGAGCGCCACCCGCGTGGCATCCCGGTGCAAGCGACTGCTCCGCATTAACGACACCACGGCCATCCGTCCATCCGTCACCCACATTAATGACACGCGGCTGCCGACGAACCTACTCCGGCGCCAACCATCCGTCCGTCTACCGTGGCTCATTGCCATTTGCCCGCTATATTAACTTCAGCCCCAGCCATAGCCAAAGACCCACAGTCATTCTCCTCCGGTCCCTTCCTTCTGTCGGCACCACTCCAACCATGGCCTCCTCGCGCTCCAGAGCTCTCTTGGACGTACTGTTGCAGGAGCAGACGAAGGACATCGCTGGCTCCGCTCTGGGCATGCTCCAAAGCTCTCTTGGACGTACTGTCACAGGAGCAGATGAAGGACATCGCCGGCTCGCCCCCGGCCGCCCTCCGCCGCCATGACCACGAAGCTAGCGTGCGTGGGCGGGCGCAGCCGGCAGCGAGGAAGAGTAGTACATGGTAGGTCACCGCCGCTCTGGTCCCAGGAAGGCCACCGCTCCTCCACTTAGTCAACGCCAAGCTTGGTGGGGTAAACATCGGCGGCTGATTAGCCGCTTGACGGTGACGTGGAGGCGGAAATCTTTAGAACCTTGTGCTCCGGAGGAGGAGGTTATCGAGGCGGAGCTGGACAAAGCCGAGGCGGATGAGGAGGATGCAAAGGCAATAACCAGAGCGTCGGTTCTCGGGGCTCATGGCCGGACATGGTGGTCGGGCGCTGGCGATCATTTAGATTAGGTTTACAGTAGGTTTTAGTACGGTTTGTGCGAAATATGTAATGAATTTCGTCCGGTTTACAGGAAAAGTTTTTGAAATGTAATGAATTTCATCTGGTTAATTTGAAATTTGCTTTGTTTGCATGAATTTCGTCCGGTTAGTTCATATAGTTGTCGAAAGGTATGCGGGCAGCATTGGATGGCATCCTCTGGCATCAGTGTCCTTGGACAGATGCCGGTGTAAATTTGTGGGTCAGCGCCGGAGATGCCCTAACTAGTATCATGCTATAATCGCTAACAGTGCTCCATCATTTCGCAGGGAACAGTTATACCTTGATCAAAATCAGATCCGCGTGTTTCACACTCTTCCCACGTAAGAGTGGAGACGCTTGCTTACATAAAAATGGAGCAAGTGAACGGCACTGTAGCACGTCATATCACTCAAACCCACTAGGCCAAACTAGCCTGCCTAAAGCGCGGGAAAGCCCCGCCCTCATCATTTTGTTTTGGATTTCTATCGATCGATCGCACGAAAATGTTACACTTTGCAAGTTCAAAAGCAAAAGGCGGCACACTTAAAGCACGCCTATTGCGTTCGCGTCGCACCCCCAACAGTCCGTCTCGCACGCCGCTCACCAAAGGGGACACGCGTTATCCTGCATTTTCACTGACATGTGGGACTGCAATTGAATAAACCGTCGATAGCCGAAATCTAATCACTCGGCGGGCGTCGGCTGAGAAGAGAGAGACAGAGGAGGGAGAAGAGAACGCCCGCCCGCTGCGCACAGACTCCAAGAAATATGGTGATAATGTGAGGTGAGCCATGTGGGAGTCCGGACCGCTTCCAAGCCCGCTTCTGACGGCCCTGGCCCACCAGAAAACCGCTCCCACCCTCCTGCGCGCTCCCCCCCCCCAGGCACCAGCTGCCCACATTCATAGAAAGTACAATACTGGGCTCTGCAAGAGCCCGTCTCTACACGTGCTCCTAGGTATAAAAAAACAATTGTGTCTAAAAAAAGAAGGTAAAAAACATTTAAGAGGAAATAGATAGAGAGAAAGTGAGAAAAAGTTGTAACCTTATAGCCAACCTTATAGTCAACACTATGGTACATGAGGAAGGAGGGAGTTGTGCACATGCCAAGTTCACTGGGCTGCTGTGTTTCACACTCCTCCGTCGTAACAGTGGAGACAATAGCTTTCATAAAAAAAATAAACAATGAATACTCCTTGCTCGTCCTCAATATCGGAAAGAATACTTTCATTCACCGACATGTGGGACGTCGACCATCCTGGTCCACTTGCCATGTACAAAATTATACTGTGGTGCACCAGACAGTACTGTAGGGGAGAGTCACCCCGGTCGTAGCGCAGGCCCAACCTTTCCCACTGTAAGTTGGTCGTACGAAGGAACCATCATGACTTCGTTGAATCCGCTTCTTCAAGAGAACTTACTGTACCCACAATACTGCTACCACACGCGAACACTGGACGACACTGTAGCACGTCATATCACTGAAACCCACTAGGCCAAACTAGCCCGCCTAGGATTTGTACGTCTCTGTACTGCTATGATTTTGTGTTCTCAAAAAATATCCTTTGTCAATCTAAGGACTAGGAGTAGAAAGAAATGGAGGGTCTTTCTCTCTCTCTAGATCTCTTTCCATCCCACAACCCCTCTAGCACGCGTACACACTGTCTGTAGCCACTTTGAAAGTACGACATCACTACACATTCACGCTTCCAACAAAAAAATTACACATTCATGCATGTTACAAGTACGTGCCAATTTTGTTGGCTATTAATGTGAATGTATCCATGAACCAAATCTTTGAGTTTGATGTGAATTAATGTATAATTGTGGACTATTATCTGATCGATCGCTAAGCCTACAATTTTAGGAGCTTGGGCTATTGGCCGATCGATGACGGATCAGACCTATAAGCGTACCACGAGCTCATCAGCCCCAACGTTTCTCTTCGGTGAGTGCTTGCAAGTACTATAGCTCGCACAGTAGCGAGCCTACTAACACCAAGAATCATCAAACAAGCCCTGCTGATATGATAAACAGTTCAAACTTACATCTAAGCATGCCATATATTACATCAAAAGCTGGTGAGGATACATCTGTTTCCATAACTCGAAGAGGGTTCGCATGATTCACTATCAAACAAAAGTAGCAAGTACCGCCGACACAAGATAGTGCACTAGCCCTAAGATGGTTTGATAACACGCATCGTTCTGGTAATTAACCACAATGCAAACTACCTTGAGGGATTAGCGCGACCAACTATTTCTTGTCATCGATCTCTCGGGCAATGACCACAGCACAGACATGGCCAACTCGTTGGTCAGTGCTCGCTTCCTGGAGATCTCTGTCTCGAGTGGGTTGTCCACCGGCAACTCTTTGCCTAGTGCTCCAGGATCCATCAATAAACTGACAAACAAAAAGCAATCGAAAGGAAACCACAATCGCAATGAAAACAGGAAAAGAATAGGCAGTGAGAATCGGTCGGTTCTTTGCAAAAAGAAGATTCTTGGAATGAAAATATAGTAGCATCACTGGTTCGCCCACCTTTCCTTTGTCGGTACAGAAGAAAAATGGCAGAAGTGAGTAGCCTGGAGTGAGGTTTTCTTCAAGATAGGGGAGAAAGGGCTTCAACGAGCGTTCCAGTGAAATGATGGTCGCTTCGTCCAGTCCAACTTCGAGGCCACTTTACCACTGCTGGTAAAGGTGTGGGTTTTGTGATATGATGGGTCATGACGGCCACACCGGGGTGACTGGTGAGTATCGACTGTAGCACCTCGCTGTGATTTGGTGGATGGCACGTGGGCACGGATGCTTGATGTCCCGCATGTAATAGAGCGGCTAGTCATATAGTAGTTTGGACGACAGACGAGGAGCTCCGTCCTGGTTTATTGGTCCCTATGATAATCTGTGCCAAATTTTGACTATAAATTTAACTAACCAAATGTTCATGCATGTCACAAAAAATTACATCATTGAAAACTATGTTCAAATATGAATCCAAGGATATAATTTTTGTTTTTTTTTGCGAGCTAAGAGGATATAATTTTTGTTAACATGCACTAACATTTTGTCAGTTAAATCTTTGGTCAAAATTTAGCATAAATTACAAAGGGGCCCAATAAAGATTGTACTCTCACATTTTATTTTGAGGATACTCCCACATATAAAATATAAATAATAATGCATATTGGTGCAGCCCATGTTTCCTATAATTTTAGTCGTGGGTGTGTTCACAATTTTTATGAGGCGGTGCTTGTTCACTTAATGGAGGGTCTAGTACCAGACTTGAACAATACAAAGTGCGACCTGGCACACCGAGGGCTGGAACAAAAGCTCGTAGCTCGCGAGCAATGATCCCTCGATAGTTCGGCTTGTTATCCTCGTGGGTCGCTTCTTAATGAACAAAGCCAATCATAAATTTATTAAGGAGCTTAACGAACCAGCTAACAAGTTTCACGCTATGTTCGTTAGTAACAACACAACACATGTCTCATCTTACATGAATTTTCTTTTAACGAGCTTCGAACGAACCGAGCCGAGTACCTCGTTAATCCACCCCTGTAACACCACTTGGAATAAGTGGGTAGCTATCTCGAAAAACAATCAACAAAAAAAATGGTGACCTGGCACGTACACAATTTTAAACGATTGTTTTGATGGAGTGAAAAAAGAAAACTACCCCACTATACGTATATATATAGGCAAGAGCCTCCGCGCTTGCTTGCTAGGGTTGCTCTATTCACACACTCTCATCCTCTCCAGATCTAAACAAGATAGCGGTGGTAACACTGTTTTCTATCCTCACCGCTGGTTACAGATCCGGATGTATCCCCCTCCGCCGGTGAAGGGGAGGAGGGACAGCGTTTAGGCCGTCGTCGATAGCGAGGGAGGAGACCCACTGCCGGCCGCACCGTTATCTCTGGCCGAGCGCCGGCGCGGGAGGTCCTCCAATCCCTTCGTCGCTGCCCTAGTGTGGGTGGATCCGGCCTCCCGCCACCCACCTATCCACACCCCGATGACCTTTAGGTATATCTTCCTTCAAAACCGGCCTAGCTCTACTTCCCCAGCTTGCTACATCGCTGCATGTGCATCATTTTCTACCTCTCAGCCACCCTCGTAGCTAGGCTCGATCGGATTGTCCAACGGCACCTCATTTTTTTTCTATTGTAAGAGGTAAAGCTACTTCATGGAGTCGAATCTTGTACTTGGTTCAAACAAGAAATAAAGGGGGGAAATTTAGTATGTACATCGGACTTTGTACAAACAGGAAAGAAAGGGGGTGAAAGTAGTACAGACTGGTCATCCAACCGGTCTCTTGGTCGAAAAGGGAAATATAGGGGAAACGCTGTACACAGTGGTATGACCAGGACTAGATTTGCTATCCACACATAGGAATAGGTGGCTAGAGTGAACAAAAATGGGACCAACCCAGATATGTTTCTTGGATGTTTGTTTCTCGGGGCAACAAACTCTGAATCACCACTTTATGCCTCGGTTTAGGTACATGGTGTTGGACTGCTGGTGCACCCTCTGTCCCATGCCCTTATAGCAAATATTTAGCTGTTCTTAATCTAATGCCCCTGGTAAAATGAAGCCATGCCACTGTTATAAGCCATGACAAGTTTAACCAATTGTTTTTGCCAGTAATTGTTTGAGACTCTAACTGTTTCCTCTATAGCTTTTTGTGCAAACAAGGATATCCATTTCACCTCATTGCTATTGCGACCTATTGGTGCACTGCACAAAACACTTCTTAAAAGAAGTGACTTTTGTGCTGTTTAACTGGAATGTCAGAATGGAACCGTTGGTTCATTTTGGTGAAACTGCACAAAGGGAGATCTGTGTTCCAATCTTCATCCTCCATATTGGCACCGTAACCTTCCTTTAGGTAAGAATGATATTTAATGCATGTGTTCACCTCTATTTTGCGACTGCCATGAGAAAATAATGCTATTGTTTACTAGTACACTTGTACTCCCTCACTGACAAAACCAAGTTTGAAATAGAAGGCCAATCATGTACTTGGTTTCACCAACTGGTGAGGAGAAAGAGAAACAGAGCATGAAGAGGAAGACGAAGAAGAAGAAGGAGGAGGAAATGAAGAAGACCACACGATGGTACCGTCCTATGTTATCCTGACATCTTGCTACTAGTATTGTATTGTTGTGTTGCTACTAGTCTTAATTTACTTGGAAGACTAGCAAGATGCCCGTGCATTGCACGTAACATCAAGATGCATTTGTATGAGTAGTTTATCTTGTGAGAGAAAAGGATGAACGAGGGAAGGCCTTATTTGCAAATATGGAGAGGGGTGTGGGTATCTTTTTGCAAAATTGCCATAGTTTCCTTCCTATCCGTCAGATATAAATCGGACGGCCTATATTGCAGGATGGCAGGCACACCATCATCACCAACTATGTTTTTTATAAGAGTAGATAGATAGATAGATAGAGAAATGCAGCATAGTAGTACTTGGCTTGATGACACATCATACTAATTAACTGGATTCTGGATGCATGTGTGACCCAGCTCTACACGATCAACAGTGCCAAGGTGATCTTGATGAAGCCGAGGCCTCAGTCGAGGCCATTCAAGAGCTCCGGCAACGTCTCCCTTACATGTGAGACGATCCTCCAGGAGCCCTTCCACTTCTGCTATCTCTCCTGCAAGGTCACTTAATTAATTAGGAGTACTTAAGTAGCACTAATTAATTTTTGCCTAATTTTCCTGTCGGAGTTAAACAAATCTTTAGTAGCACCCTATGCTGAATCATGTACGTGTGTATGTGTGTCTGTGGAGGTGAATCATGTGGTGGAGCAGGGAGGGAATCTTGGTAGTGTCATGACATAATAATGCTATTGTTTTGCATGTCAATTTATTGCCACTGGTTCAATGAGGCAATGTTTTGCGTATTGTTCATCATGAATTTGATGCTACTGTTAAAGTAATATGCTAATGTCTTTCTATCCTTTCTCACTAAGCTAATGAAGGTTTCACCTTGTTCCTACTTGTGCAAACAGGGATCATGTTATGCCAATCGTACATTTTAGTGGAACTGCACAAGAGAATACAATGAATTGTATCCCAGCCAGTTCTTTAACTCTGCTGGAAGTTCTTGATAATCTTTCGATATAATCTCACCACTGGTAAACAAGAGTGATGTCAACCATACATTTGAAGTGCACAAAAATATATGCTATTGAATGATTCCAGTGAGTACTTTATCATCTCTTCTGGGACTACTTGAATAAGCTTCTTGCTCAGGTTGGTACTGGCCTAAGGCCATCATCCATATTAGTTTGCTGTCATCTCTATTTGTATCGTGCTACTGTGTTGCTACTATCATGAGGAACTCCTTTATCTTTGCATGTTAAAGTTTTGCAACCTATGATACATGGCAATGCTTTGAGTGTTGAGCTAATTGGCACTGATTAAATAAACTAATACCTCTCTTTAAGCAAGACTACTATGTTGCTAACTTTACCCATTAAGATAAAGAGAGTGCTTCTATTTGTTAGTGTATGTTTCATCAACTAGTCCCACTATTACAGTAATCTCACTCTCTTAATATATGTGCCAACAGGGATGCTCGATTTTGGTGGAACTGCACAAAAACTTTGGGTGCTTCATTTCCTCGACTGCATCCTTCCTTTCCTGTCAGTCGCTTATCTCGGCTTCCAGTCAAAGGAAATAGTAATTGATATGCTTCCTCACACAAGTTGGTACCGGTCTTTATCCTGATTATTGTGATTGTCATATGTATTGGTAATTTGGTATTGTGCTACTGTTTGCCGATTTCATAAAGGAGTAACTTGGAGCCTGAACTCACAGGCAAATCATTACATTGGACGATTTCAGTAGAACTGCACAAAAAGATCAGATGGACAGATACTTATGCTGCTGCTATGTCCTCGAAAGTTCACTCAGACAAGCATCAATGTTGACAAGAAGAAGTGCCAGAGTGAACACCAACAATATTACTTGGCGCATAGCCCAGAAAAATGCAGTCCAGTCTTTAGTCCCAACTTGTGCCTTTTGGTTATCGGCACATATGGTAGCGAACTGTATGTCATGGAGTCTAAAGATTCCAGACAAGTTGGTTAACGTGTATATTCATCTGGCACTTAATCAGTCTGCATGCCAGGGATGCTCCATTTCAGTTGAACTGCACAAAAAATTTGGGTGGTTCATTTTATCGACCGCCTCCTTTCTTGTCTGCAATGTAGAATTTTGGGGAGCTACAGGACCAAGATGAGCCAGTAAACTAGTTGGATGAAAGTAGTGGCCAAGTTGCTCAAACCTTCCTCGGCATCGAGGCCACTATCTCGAGGATAAACATACAAGCAAAGTTCAGATTGTCTGTGCTGCCTCTTATGTACTCGAAAGTTTGCTCATACAAGCATTAATTTTAGCAAGAAGTACCACCGAGTGAACACCACTTACCAGTTTGTACCCTAGGTAATTAAAGTTTGTCCATGGATGATATTGGCTGTGATCTCTCAATCATTTGGATGCATAAACATGCTGAACATGTATATATCTGAATCTTTTTGTTAATTATCTATGAATATTGTCATGTGATCTATCAATCATTTGGATGCATAGACATGTTGAACTTGTGTATATATGAATCCTTTGAGTTGTTGATTATGAATGTTGGCTATGAATATGAACGTGTCCTGTGAACCTGAGTTTGATACAAATGTTTACCTTTTCTGTTGTACTTGTGTGTGAACTTGTTAGAATGAGTACTGTGGGATTGTGACGTGTGAGTGTCAACGGCACACCTTCTTGCCGAGAAGAATTGCACCTGCTTGTTAGGGTAGCAACGGCGCATCAGCTCTTTTTATCTTTTGCTCTGTCTTCCCCGCTCCCCCGCTCAACCCCTGCCGTAATGTTTTCGGCCTCAAAATAAACATAGTACAGCATTGTTTTTGGGCCTTGATGAAAAATCAAGTGCTGCTTTCTGTAGGTTGGCTCGCCCAGCAAATGGGCTGCTGGTCCACCATGGACTGGGAGGCTAAAAATACAAGTTGTATGGTGCAGAGGCAAGTAAAAAAACACCATCGAGAGCCATCCACTGAAAAAAATCACGTCTGATGTGCTTCTTTAGTCGCGCCGACGGCCCCCTCTTTAATCCGGTTCGCTCCATTACCCAACCGGCAGCACGGGACGGAAGTTTATTTCCCCCTCGCGCTGCTGGGGGATTGAAGAAGCGCGGCATTGAATCCAACACCGGCGATGGCTGCTTGTCCAAGTGATTTTCAGATAAGAAACTGCATGTTTCAGAGGCAGAGCATTTAAATCAACACGCACTTTTCAAACATGGATAACAGAATGCTGGAAATTTTATTCATGGTAAAAAAATGGAACTAACAACAAGTTAACATCATGCTAATCAACATTCATGTATAGCACATCTTCATATGATGCAAAGTCAAAAAGATGTGCTATTTTCAAAATGGCAAGACAATGTTGAGTGTGCAAAAAACTAGGTAAACTAGGCACGAAATTTTGGCAAGTGTTAGATATTTTTCAACTACACCAGTTGGAATCGAACCCGGGTAGTACAGCTTTTGGGTGAGAGGGCTGCAGCCACCGGGCTAGTGTGGTATGTTCGAAAGAATGAAGGCGTCTTCCCCGGCTCCGGTTCTTTCCCGTCTGTGTGCGCTCGCCGTGGTGCTGCCATATGCCATTATCAACATGCTCAACAAACGAGAGGAATCCGGAGAGGACTGTACGCCGAGAGGCTGACAGTGCGGACCCACCAGGTCCAAGCCGTACGCAAGCAAGTGCCTCATTGCAAAAGAAGCTTCCTCCTAATTGTATACTGATGTTGGGGCCCATGGGTTTGTCAACCTAGTCAATAAACAAAATAAATTTCCAACGATGACTGTCATCGGGGAGCTTTTTTTTCCAGGGGTATCGGGGATCTTTTTTTTGTGGGAAAGGGGTATCGGGGATCTAGCTGGTATCATTTTTTTTCAGAGGGCGAACAAGTATCAGCTAGGCCTAGGTTTTGTTTTTTAACATGTGTAGCCCACAACATACCGAGACAGTGGTTTCAACTTATTTTTTGAGGTCCATCATGTACGTACCGGCCTATGGGCCTCCCAGCGTAGGTTTTACTTTTTCTTAAACATCAGCAGCCCAATGTATTTTTTTTAATAAAACGCAAATCTCTGTTCTATTTATCTATATATAAGAATAATAATGCAGTGTCCAATTTATGTTTTCCCTTCTAACCACATTATATATATTTATATTATTACTATTATCGTATATTTAATAGAGACTTATATATACATTATAAAAACATCTCACATCTTATTAACTTATAAAAATAAATGTTTAACAGAAGTTGGCAAGGAAAATCCTGGTTGTTTTTGACTCATAGGCAAGGAAAATCCTGGTGATTGGGTACAAAAGCTTGCGAAGATTTTAAGGACCAATGTAATAATAACGCGCTCATTTTTCTTTTGAGCAATAACTCGCTAATTTGGTAATTTTATATATAATAAAATGTGTAGCTTCGGTTTATTTTTTGATATTAATTGCTCCTTCTAACCTAACATTAAATATAGAACAAGCCCAACTAATTCGTGTATTTCAAGAAAGTGCAAATGGGCTGGGAATTCTTAGAAAATATTAAATGGGCCGCATTGACGCGAAATTATTTGTTCACCCAGCCCGGCAAATGGACTGTAAATTCTAGAAAACATTGGGTTAAATATATGCCACATTTTTGCAGGCTGACATGTGGGCCAATAGGTCGAAGCCTACACAAGGCGTTGTCAACTTAGTCAACAAATGATTCTGACATCCATAGCCATTGGATTTATATCCAACGGTCGGCATGCACTTTCAATCTCTCGTCTTCTTCCTCCAGCATCGCTGGGGCTGCCTGCTCTGGCCTCCGGCGGCTAGCGGCTCTGCTTAGCACGCATCGCTGTGAAACGCTACCCCACCACCGGCCAGGCTATCCCTCCACACCTCCTGTTATTCTCCATCGACTGCAGCCCCCCACCGCACCAGAACAAGTTATAACCCTTGTACTCCTCTCAATCTATGACTCCACTGCCGCGTCTTTCCATCTCCGGGTCGTTCCCGTCCGGGGCCTCGCCGTCGTCCACAGCCTTGCTGCGCTCGGCGCAGCGTGGTCAACAAACGAGAGTCATCGGAAGAGGATTGTACGTGAAGAGCCCGACAGCTGGGACCCACGAGGTTCATGGTCACACGCAAGGAAAGTTCCTCCTTATTAAGCTAAAAAAATGTTTCCTCCCCCTGACAGCTGGGACCCACCAGCTGTATCTTCGCACGGAAGGAAGTGCCTCCTTGTTATGCGAAAAAAACTATTCCTCCCGATGACAGCTGGGACCCGACAGATTTGGTTGCTGACTTGTGGGCCTACTAAGCTGATGTGCACGCAGGGCTTTGTCAACTTAATCAACAAATGATTCTAGCAGCTGGACCGTTGGATGTTAATCCAATAGCCGTGCTGCTTCTTCAACCTCTGTTCTTACTCCTGTCTCCCATGGGCGGCAGTGCTACCGCGCACCCGAACCAGTCAAGTTTCCCACTCCTCTTCATCGGCAACTCCATTGCCGCGTCTTCCCCATCTCCAGGTCGTTCTAGTCTGGGGCCTCACCGTCGTCCACCGGCCTTGGTGTGCTCGGCACGGTGTGGTCAACGTGGTCAACAAACAAGAGTCATCGGAAGATGACTGTATGTGAGAGGCTGACAGTGGGGACGCACCATGCCCATGGACGCATGCATGCAACTGCATCCTTTTTACCCTAAAAAATAATGTTTTCTCCCCCTGACAGCTGGGACCCACCAGCTACATCTTCGCATGCAAGGAAGTGCGTCCTTATTACGGGCAAAAAAAATGATTCCTCCCCCTGATAGCTAGGACCCAGCAGCTATATCTTAGCACGCAAGCAAGTGCGTCCTTATCCTCCCTGACAGTAGGGACCCATCCGATCGAAGTGTACGTAACGTTGTCTATCCTGTCGTGAACATGTACGTACATACTGGCCGATCGGTCGCTCTGCAACAATGAACCGTGGCCGAGTAAGTAGCGGCACATGTCATAGTAGAGCCCCCCACGTAGCAGTTCAGGCTGTCCCGTCCATGTACACGTACATACAGCCACACGCCAAAAAATACGGCCACGTACGTACATACGAGCGGGGTCTCGAAAAGCGTACTCGTGCATATGGACGGCCAGGGCTCATGTACATGGAGACGAAACGGACGGCAGCAATGTCGTCCTGTTCATCGGCAGCTAACTGGCTGGGTCGGAACGGAGGAAACAGCGTCGTGTTCACCAAGAGCTAAGTGACTGGGTCAGAACACGTCATGTTCATCGGGAGCGAAGCCACTAGGTCGGAACATGTCCTATTCATCGGGAGCCAACCGGCTTGGACGGAACAGGGTCTGGCGTACCGCAAAACGGAGGAAAACGGCCTTCTGTTCGACCGCGTACGGTCGAAACGGGGTCCTGTTCATCGGGAAGGGTCTGGCGTACCGCAGAACGGAGGAAACGGCCTTCTGTTCAACCGGCTACGGTTGAAACGGGGTCCTGTTGATCGGGAGGGGTGTGGCGTACCGCAAAACAGAGGAAACAGACTTGTGTTGGAGCGCCTACGGTCGAAACGGGGTCCTGTTGATCGGGAGGGATGTGGCGTACCGCAAAACGGGACTCCACGGGGCTACTGTTCATCCACCATCTACTGCCTCGCTCCAGCCTCCACGGGCTACTGTTCATCCACCATCGACTTCCTCCAGCCTCCACCTGCTACTGTTCATCCACCGTCGACTCCCTTCAGCCTCCACCAGCTACTATTCATCCACGGGGGGTCCTGTTCATCCAGCCTCCACCGGCTACTGTTCAACCAGCCCTCCATGGGGTCCTGTTCATCCATCCTCCACTGGATACTGTTCATGGAGCCTCCACGGGGGTCTTGTTCATCCAGCCTCCACCGGCCTCGCCTCGATCGGGGTCCTGTTCATCCAGTGGCAACAGCCTCTACTACCACGGGGTCCTGTTCATCCAACCCCCACCAGGAACTGTTCATCCAACCCCCAACAACGGTCACTGTTCATCGAGAGGCAGCAGGTTCGATCGGCTTCAGTTAGCAGCAGTAGCGAAGGAATCGCTCGATCGGGTTCAGTTAACAGCCAGGGATTGATCGCTCGGGTTCAGTAACGTAGCTAGTGCAATCGCTCGGGTTCAGTAAGCGAACGCCTCGCTCGGGTTCAGTTAGAGCCCAACGCCTCACCGCACACACACGCGTACATGTATGAGAGAAACGCGCAATCCCTCCGTGCATTGCTCGGCCCCGACCACCCACCGTAACCAGGAACTCCCCGAAATTTTCCTCGCCCTCGCTTCTACCATGAGTTTTTCCGTCATGGACGGTCCAAAGAATGTCATGCAGGTGCGTCTCCGGCCCACCCAAGACGAAAAGCCTATTTTCTGTCATGATTTTTTGTCATAGAAGTAGGAGCCCACCACATCTATGATGATACCGGGTTTTGTCACAATTATCATCATAGAAGTGTCATAAGCATGACAGAAAAAAAATCGTTCGGGCAAAATGTCATGGATGTGTCTTTTTTTAGTGATTATTAGCAAAAAGATACGAACGGTGGCAAGCAAATTATTTATTTACGCTCTATCCAACACAACAGTGAGCTGTAGGATGGTAACTACAAACTCTGCAGCCTTCTCTCTTTACTGCCCATAATGAGTTGTTAGACAACAATGTCTGAATCTTTTTCGTTCGCAGTGGTTCCCGAAGCAGTTTACTCAAGATTACCTCGCAAAGTACATGATTGGTGGACACGCAATGAAGGTTAAAGTATTTCATCCATACTACAATGACCACCGAGAAGTCCTAATGAAGACAGTGAAGGATGGATGGGCAGCCATCACAAGGGGTTGGCCTAGAGTCGTGCGCGCATTACGCATGGAGGAGGGCACAATATGGGCATTCCGCTTCACCTTCTCCAGCAACCAGAATGTCTTTCACCTCTCTCTTTACAGTCTTTAGTACAACTGTGGTTCATCATTCTTTACTTGGTGCTTCTGTAGTTCTTCAGTATATGTATCTGTGCATCGAATTATGCATTCATGGTTGAACCTATATTTGTAATAAACATGGTTCGATATGAAATAAGTGATTGCCTACTTTCAAATGCAAAATTTGTGATTTTTAAATATAGGGATTAAATTAGAGATAAATTAGGGTTACACTGCACACGGTTTGCGAAAGCGAAACATCTGCGATAGACGTGGAGATCAGACACGTTTCTCGGATCCACTACGTGTGCGATCAATCTCTACTGCACACATGATCAGCCAAGAAAAAACATGTGCGATTAATAACAGCATCGCACACAGTTCCTTCTTATTAAATATTTGCCAAAGTCATCTTATCACACACGCTTGGCAATTATGGACTTTTTATGATGTGCGCATCACAAACGTTTGGTCATAGAAGAACGCGTGCGATAGGTCTTCATCCGACGCGGGTACGATGGATGAATCGTGTGGGATATATTCAAGCTTCGCATACAGTTTTATAGGGACAACTGTATGCGCTCTTACATCGAATCGCATACAGTCGAGGAAAAATAAATGTGTGTGATTGTCTGCTTATCATACACGTTCTATAATCGTGAACTGTTTGTGATGGGTTGTGTATCGTAAACGTAGCGCCACAGAATACCGACTGCGATGGCAATGCGAGCACAAATGAGTTGCAAGGATGAAGCATTTTGGATATTCGAGATATCAAAAATTGTTTTATAGGGACAACTGTATGCATCAAGGCTCCCTATCCCCGATGGTTTCTGGGTTGTGTGGGAAGGACCCCCCTATGGCAGTTACTCACTTGGCGATGGTTCAAAACATCATCATGGGAAGGGGTTAAAAACCGTTTGTATAGCACCTCGTTGTACCAGTGAAAAAGTTCATCCGAGTGAACTATATGCCCTCCATCGCACACACTTTGATCTGGCTGACCGTTTCTATTGTGTTGCCTAGTCACACACAGTTCATCCTAGTGAACTGTATGCCATATATCGCACACACCCTCATCTGGTTGCCCGTTTCTGTTGTTCTGCCTCATCGCAAACAGTTTTGCTGGATTAACCATTTGTCACGCATCGCACACACAACTCTAATCTGAATCGTGTTTGATGTCAACGCCATCGCAAACATTTTGTATCTTTTTTGATGGTTTTATTACATCATCGTTTGTGATTAATGCATCACACACAGTTTTGTCGAAGCGTCTCTGATTGGACTGTCGCGTTTGGACCATCCTGCAGTAGTGACATGCCTAGCTAGCTAGTAGCACACGCCCTCGTGTGTGATCTCACCGAGAAAATGCCAGACTGGCGCTGATGGACACCGTTGAAGCCGGTGGAGCTCCTCAGGCGGCAACACAAAGGCATGGTGTTGATGGCCATCGACGGGTGGACAGAGGCCGTGGGAGGTGGGGTGATGGATCTAGTGGACGACTAAGAAACTGGTGTTTGTGGTGGCGTGGGCGAGTGGAATCAATGGCAGTGGCAACGACGGATTTGGCGGCATGATGAGAAACGAGGAGGGTCGAAGAGAGGTAGGGAAGGGCGGATTTGGCAGCGGCGACGCGCGGGTAGGGTGCAACACAGAAGTGGGTGGGGGAAGGGTATGCACGCGACGCGCGGGTAGGGTGCGGCACAGAAGCGGGTAGGGGGAGGGTATGCACACGGCAAGCGGGTAGGGTGCTCCACAGAAGCGGGTGGGGGGGGTATGCACGCGACAAGCGGGTCTCGACCATTTTTATGTTTGAGCAGCCGTGAAGGTAGGGTGCGGCACAGAAGCGGGTGGGGGAAGGGTATGCACGCGGCGTGCGGGTAGGGAGCGGCACGGAAGCGGGTGGGGGAGGGTATGCACACAGCAAGCGGGTAGGGTGCTGCACAGAAGCGGGTGGGGGAGGGTATGCACGCGAAAAGCGGGTTGTGACGCCCCCGGCTCAATCGTGCACTAATCATACACGCAAATGCACACGATCAAGCCTAAGGACTCACGGGAAGATATCACAACACAACTCTAAAACATAAATAAAGTCATACAAGCTTTATATTACAAGCCAGGGGCTCGAGGGCTCGAATACATAGCTCGATGGCATACAAGCGTCAACGGAAGCATCAGATATCTGAGTACAGGTATTAAAAGAGAAACAGAAGGGCCTTTAGAAAGGCGGGGCAAAATAAAACACTACGATCAAAAGGCGCAGGCCTCCCGCCTGGGACCCTCCGAACCTACTCCTAGTCGTTAGTCAACTCGTAGTAGTATCCACCCTCGGGGTAGTAGTAGCGATCGTCGGCGGGGGCAGCTGTCTCAGGGGCTCCGTCATCTTGGTCACGACAAACTGATATGGGGAGAAAAGGAAAACAAAGCAACCGTGAGTACTCAGAAGTACTCAGCAAGCAAGGATCTACACTACATATGCAACATTTTCAAAGAGAGGCTGTATATGTGGACTGGGCTGCAGAAATGCCAGAATAGAGAGGAAAGGCTAGTCCTATCGAAGACTAGCATCTTCAGCGGTCTTGCAGCAATACAAGAGAGTAGAACAGTACAATATAATGTAGCAGTATAATTAAGTCTCAACCTCACCTAGAGATCCTTTCTCGACTCCCTGCGAGAAAGCAATCCCAGAGCCATATAGTCATCAACCTCGTCCTGAGATCCCTTCTCGACTCCCTGCGAGAAGCAATCCCAGAGCCTCATATCCAGGTCTCATCTCAACTTCTAGCTGTATCAATCGGGATACAACTCCGAGTGCCCGTTACCGTAGGATAGGCTATCGATAGATGTTTTCTTCCCTGCAGGGGTGCACCAACTTACCCACCACGCTCGCTTAACTCCGGTCGGACACACTTTTCCGGGTCATGCCCAACCTCGGCCAAATGACACACCGCAACCCTACCTACAGCTCAGCAGAGAGGACCCCGCCGGTCTACATCCTAAGTGCAAGGGGGTCTTGGCCATCGCCCCTAGCCCTCTGGGTTGTTGCGCACACGGTGAAGCCAGGCACCAACACTACAGGAACGCGGCGGTCCTTCCGTGCCGCCATGCTGAACTAGACGTCTGACAGAGCTTTCGGCTGATGCATACGATGCAGAACGCCCATACTATGCCCACGTGGTGGTTAGTGCTATCGGGCCAGAGGCCCACTCAGATCAAATATCCAAACCGTTAGTACCTTGGGGGTGCGGTAACGAGTAGAGACTCACGATCGATGTGACCCCGTCGCCCCGTCTCGAGGACTTGCGGCAAGGGCCAAGAATGCCCGGCCATGCCTCATATTCTCACTCGAGCACCATCCAGGTCAACCCGTCTCACAAAAGACTATCGGGAACTCAGGTCCACCTCTACTGGGTGGTACCGCCTGTCCCTCCAGTCCTGCAGTTAAAGTAACTCCCTCGGATCGCCCTTGGGGCCGACCCATTTCTAACAGGGTGCAGGTGTAAAGTCACAGTAGCCGTGTGTCCATAACATCAAGGGAATCCGAGGTATCACCCTCAACGGATACCCACTCGATGTAACTGTCAAGGTGAATGTAGGAGGATTCACCCTCGATAGGTTCACACTTGATGTGTTGCACGACCGCGTCGTTATCGGAAGTGGTGAAGGAGGAATCACCCTCGATGACCACGACCAAAAAGCTACTCTACAGGGTTAACATCTGAAGTGCTACACGAGGTATCACCCTCGGCACTCGATAGTAACGCTGCAGTGTCGTTACAACTAAGGGGTGAAGTGCGGTGCCGGGGCCTGGTCTTCAATCTCGTTGATAGGGTCTTTTGATCATCCAGCGGGGCAGTTGGGACTAGTGGGGTCACTGATAGGTCTCTACCCAGCATATACTAAGCAGTCTAGGTTATGCAGGTAATTATCAACAGCAGGTTACAATAAACAGGCTATGCATCAGAATAGGTAAAGCAGCAGCAGCAGCAATTCTAATGCAAGCATGAGAAAATAGAATGGGCGATATCGGTATGCTCAAGGGGGGGGCTTGCCTGGTTGCTCGGCGGTAAGGGCAAGGTCGTCAATGGTGTCTTCGGGCTCCGGATCTGCGTCGGTACCGGGAACTGCGTAGGGGTCTAACGAGAGAGAAGAGGGGGAGGAAACAGTATAAATATAGAGCAAACATGAGCAACGCAAAGTACGGCATGACAATAGGTAGTGACGGGTGTGTCCTAACGTATGGTTGCACGTCACCGAGGAAGGAGGAATCCATCCGGGAATGTTTTCCCGGTTCCGGACATCTGTCAGACAGACGACCGGAGGGGAACGGTTCCATGTTCGGATAGTTAGGGACGTGTGACGGATGAACGGACTACGAAGTCGGATTCGTCTCGTCGTTCTGAGCAACTTTCATGTACAAAGTTTTTCGATCTGAGCTACGGATTATTTTATATGATTTTACAAATTTAAACAATATTCTGAAATTATTTAAATTATTAAAACAACATTATCCAGAATAGTGTTGGCTGACATCATCATGACGTTAGCATGACGTCAACAGTCAACAGTGCGTTGACTGGGTCAATCTGACGTGTGGGTCCCACCTGTCATTCTCTGTTTAGGTTAATTAGGGTTTAGTTAAATTAAATACAGATTAATTAAGTTAATTACAGATTATTTAGTTTAATCAAATAATTAGTTTAATTAACAGAATTAATTAATTAACTTAATTAATCATTTAATTAATTAACTAATTAATATTTATTTATTTTATTATTAATTAATTTTCTTCTTTTTTTAAATTTCTTTTTGCTTTTATTTAAAAACGTTTCAGGGGCTAGGCCCCACATGTCATAGGGCCAGGGGGGCACTGGCCCAGTGGTCAGTGGCATAGGGCCAAGCCCACGCTGCTGTGCACGCGCGCGTGCACAGGCGACAGCAGGCGAGCGTCGGCGTGGCTAGGCGCGGCCGTGCGCGGCGGCAGCGGTTGTGGGCGGCCACAGCGGCAGCCGGCAGTAGCAGCAGCAGTCGGGCAGCGGCAGGGCGGCGCGGGAGCGGGTGCGCGTGGGTGGAGCAGGTCGGAGGCGGCCTCGATTGGGAGCGGCGGGGCGAGCAACAGCGGCAGAGGTGGCGCGCGGTTGGTGGCGACGGCGACAGCCGAAGCAGCGGCAGCAGCGGGAGGTGGCCGAGCGGCTCGCAGCGGCCACGCGCGCGCGGGGGCGGGGCCCGAGCATGGCAAGCGCGCACGGCGCGGCAGCAGCAGCGCAGAGCGGGCGGCAGCGGCGGGGCGAGGGAGAGAGAGGGAGCACGGGGCGGCGCTCACTTGCGTCGGAGGGGAGTGGGGCGGCGAGGCTCGGTGGAGCCAGTCGGGGAGGAGGACGGGGAAGGCGCGCGGCGATGGACGACGACGGGGTCGAGGTGGCGAGCAGCGTCGGCGACGGAGAGGACGGGATCGGGGTCGATCCCGATCCAGAACGAGGGGGGGGAAGGGGATCATGGAGGCGGGGGGGAAATGGGGTGTCGGTGGGAGGCTAGGGTTAGCCCAGCGGGGTTAAAGGGGGAGTGGGTGGGCCGGCCTGATGGCCTGGCTGGGCCGTGGCCCAGTTGGGCCAGGGGGGGGTTGTTTTCTTTTATTTTTGTATTTTGTTTTATTTCCTTTTTCTTATTTCTTTTCTCACATTTTCTGTTTTGTAAATAGTTAGGCCACCAAATGACTTTAGCAAAACATGTGAGTTGCACCATTAAATGTTAGGCATTATTTACTACTGCCAAAAATTGTTTTGGAGACAAACGGAGTTCACACAAATTTTATATTAAATAAAATGTATTAAACCTTGCAGTTTTGGTAATGTTAGAGTCACCGAATTAATTTATTTATTGTTGGTTATAATTTTAGTATGGTCTCTGGAATATTTATTATTTAATGAACATTTCAGTTTCTGTGTTTGAACAACTTTTATTTAATTTGAATATTTTGACTTAGGAGTTGAAATGCAATATGATGCAAATGATGATCATGCACTATTAATCATGCTGACTTGGCATTATCAAAATGGGATTACAGTGGCTAACCACTGGGGGTGTTACAAATCTCCTCCACTAATAAGAATTCTCGTCCCGAGAATTAAGAGGGAGACTGAAAGAAATCGGGGTATCCTTGGAAGTTCTTCCGAGGAAACGTTCGGAAAAATCCCGAACGGCTGGAACGTTTTCGATCCCCTCAAGCAGAGAAGCGTTCAACGCATTCAAGGTATTCATTTACTCATAATGAATGTTATGCATGAATGCCAATTTTTCCAGAGATGAATGAATGCGATGCTGCTGAATTAAATAAAACAGAAGCAGGTATTGAGTTAACGGGAAGGGTACCCATTTCGGTGGCAGGTGGATCCTGGACTTGTATAATATCAATGTTGTAAGCGTGTCCACGACCATATGTTTTTCGCTTCTGTGTTGAGCCCGAAGATGGGCCAACATCACGATAGCGCTTCTGCGAGTCCTTATGCTTCATTTGAGCGGTCTCAACCAGAATAGCCTAGTTCACAAGAGTAGAAAAGTCGTTGAAGTCTTGAGCAGCAAGTGCAAGCTCGACGTCTGGGTGGAGTCCATTGCGGAACTTCTCTTGTCTACGGGCATCTGTGGTGATGTCTTCTTCAGCATAGCGGGAGAGGTCAAGAAATTCCCGCTGATAAGCTTCGACAGTCTTGTTACCCTGAGTGAGGTTGCGGAACTGGGTTTTCATCCGGTCCATGATTCCTTGAGGAATATATCGGGCACGGAAAGCAGCCTGGAACTCAGGCCAAGTAATGGCTGTTCCAGCAGGCAGTGTATGTTTGTGGGTGTCCCACCATTGAGCAGCGGGACCCTTTAAGAAAAAGGACGCGAAGGCGACAAAGTTGGCAGGGGAGACATTTGCAGACTCCATCTCGTGAGTGATATCGCGAATCCAGTCATCAGCATCTAGCGGCTTCTCAGAGTTGCGGAACTGAGTGGGGTTAAGACACATAAATTCCAGCAGAGTTATTGAAGGAGGGTTCTGGTTCTGGTTGTTCAGATGCGGGAACTGAGCCATAATTCCAGTCATGAACTGACGGTTGAGCTCGAATTGTTGCATCATCGCTGCCATATAGTCTGGCGGTGGTGGGCGTTCAGGGGCACGACCACGACCACTTGGTCTAACCATCCTGCTAAGTTTCAACAGGGGTAGTTCAGTAAAAGCGGTTGCGGGTGTTTAGCGACAAGCATGATGTAACACGACAATAATTAAGCAGTGTACTAGATACTAAACAGTAGTCAATTAAGACATACAGATCCATACACAGAGTCGGGTACATGCGAATAGCATAACGACGCAAATTCAAAAACTAGACATGATTGGCAGCGCGCAGGCACGCGGTAAGGAAATACACCACGAGATATAGCAAAGGCTACATCAACGTCGGGAAGATCCACTGAAACGGGGTAGCTGCACGTGCGGACGACGAGTGTTCGTCGCAGAAGCATCCTGTGCTCCATGTGCACTCTGATGCAGAACCCGGTCTCGAGCTGTAAGAAGAGGTCCACGTGGAGGTGCGTGACCTCCCACAGCAGGCCAATCAATACCAGCATACATCTGAGTCCTGCTCGGATAAAGGATGTGCTCCGGATGTATCCCTGCATGAACAGCGGGTAGCAATTGCGTCATAGCATCGTAGAGACGTGCTCGAGTGGCAACCAACTCGACGGCAAGAGCCAGAACAGTGCGATCCAGAGCCTGAGTGCACTGAATCAGAACGCGCGGGTCATAGCGACGAGGCTCGTACGGGGCACAGATAGATGTGTAGTATCCAGTAGTATCACCAGTAGAGACATACGGAATGTATCGGAACTCAGAAGCATCCATGCTATCGCTGAACTCTCCTCGGAGACGTGCGACAGCAGAGTAGGCGGCATCATGTACTGCCATCTCAATCGTCACGCCGATACCGTGGAAAAGGTGCAGCTCAGTGTCTGAGTCATCGCGCTGATCATAGATACGAACATCAGCATGGTACTGCTCCTAGTTGAACTCGCGGTAATCCTCGTAGACCATGTACTCGGGGTACCAGCGGTAGCCCAGCCTGGTCAAGAGGGCGATCAGGACAGCTGGAAAACCAGGGGCACCACGAGCCCAAGTGCGAAGCACAAGCTGCATCGTAGGGCGTGGTGGAAACAAACGATCCATCTGAAACAGAGGAAATTCAGGGTTGTCAAAAGACAATGAGAAGTATAATACAACTTAGAGAGAAAGGTTAAACAAAACAATGGAAAGGAAAATGATTATCAGACTAATCAGATCAATGACAGGAAAATCGCACAGATATCCAGCTCTCAGGGTAGACGGGATTTACGGGATCCTAAGTGTCGGCGTTAGTAAAATTATTTAACCCGAATAGAAGAGAGGTCAGAGTCCCAGAGTAAAGATGAGGAATAAAAGATACTAATACCACCCAATGGAGACGTGGGCCCGTAAAACACACAGCCATGTTAGTAAAACGGTTTTTCAATGACTAGACTCAACTTCGGCCAAGGAGTTGGAAAGGGGGATTCCTACAGGCAGTCGGCTCTGATACCAACTTGTGACGCCCCCGGCTCAATCATGCACTAATCATACACGCAAATGCACATGATCAAGCCTAAGGACTCACGGGAAGATATCACAACACAACTCTAAAACATAAATAAAGTCATACAAGCTTTATATTACAAGCCAGGGGCTCGAGGGCTCGAATACATAGCTCGATGGCATACAAGCGTCAGCGGAAGCATCAGATATCTGAGTACAGATATTAAAAGAGAAACAGAAGGGCCTTTAGAAAGGCGGGGCAAAATAAAACACTACGATCGAAAGGCGCAGGCCTCCCGCCTGGGACCCTCCGAACCTACTCCTGGTCGTTAGTCAACTCGTAGTAGTATCCACCCTCGGGGTAGTAGTAGCGATCGTCGGCGGGGGCAGCTGTCTCAGGGGCTCCGTCATCTTGGCCACGACAAACTGATATGGGGAGAAAAGGAAAACAAAGCAACCGTGAGTACTCAGAAGTACTCAGCAAGCAAGGATCTACACTACATATGCAACATTTTCAAAGAGAGGCTGTATATGTGGACTGGGCTGCAGAAATGCCAGAATAGAGAGGAAAGCCTAGTCCTATCGAAGACTAGCATCTTCAGCGGTCTTGTAGCAATAGAAGAGAGTAGAACAGTACAATATAATATAGCAGTATCATTAAGTCTCAACCTCACCTAGAGATCCTTTCTCGACTCCCTGCGAGAAAGCAATCCCAGAGCCATATAGTCATCAACCTCGTCCTGAGATCCCTTCTCGACTCCCTGCGAGAAGCAATCCCAGAGCCTCATATCCAGGTCTCATCTCAACTTCTAGCTGTATCAATCGGGATACAACTCCGAGTGTCCGTTACCGTAGAACAGGCTATCGATAGATGTTTTCTTCCCTGCAGGGGTGCACCAACTTACCCACCACGCTCGCTTAACTCCGGCCGGACACACTTTTCCGGGTCATGCCCGACCTCGGCCAAACGACACACCGCAACCCTACCTACAGCTCGGCAGAGAGGTCCCCGCCGGTCTACATCCTAAGCGCAAGGGGGTCTTGGCCATCGCCCCTCGCCCTCTGGGTCGTTGCGCACACGGTGAAGCCAGGCACCAACACTACAGGAAGGCGCCGGTCCGTCCGTGCCGCCATGTTGAACTAGACGTCTAACAGAGCTTTCGGCTCATGCATACGATGCAGAAGGCCCATACTATGCCCACGTGGTGGTTAGTGCTATCAGGCCAGAGGCCCACTCAGATCAAATATCCAAACCGTTAGTACCTTGGGGGTGCGGTAACGAGCAGAGACTCACGATCGATGTGACCCCGTCGCCCCGTCTCGAGGACTTGCGGCAAGGGCCAAGAATGCCCGGCCATGCCTCGTATTCTCACTCGGGCACCATCCAGGTCAACCCGTCTCACAAAAGACTGTCGGGAAATCAGGTCCACCTCTACTGGGCGGTATCGCCTGTCCCTCCAGTCCTGCAGTTAAAGTAACTCCCTCGGATCGCCCTCGGGGCCGACCCGTTTCTAACAGGGTGCAGGGGTAAAGTCATAGTAGCCGTGTATCCATAACATCAAGGGAATCCGAGGTATCACCCTCGACGGATACCCACTTGATGTAACTGTCAAGGTGAACGTAGGAGGATTCACCCTTGATAGGTTCACACTTGATGTGTTGCACGACCGCGTCGTTATCGGAAGTGGTGAAGGAGGAATCACCCTCGATGACCACGACCAAAAAGCTACTCTACAGGGTTAACATCTGAAGTGCTACACGAGGTATCACCCTCGGCACTCGATAGTAACGCTGCAGTGTCGTTACAACTAAGGGGGTGAAGTGCGGTGCCGGGGCCTGGTCTTCAATCCCGTTGATCGGGTCTTCTGATCATCCAGCGGGGCAGTTGGGACTAGTGGGGTCACTGATAGGTCTCTACCCAGCATATACTAAGCAGTCTAGGTTATGCAGGTAATTATCAACAGCAGGTTACAATAAATAGGCTATGCATCAGAATAGATAAAGCAGCAGCAGCAACAATTCTAATGCAAGCATGAGAAAATAGAATGGGCGATATCGGTATGCTCAAGGGGGGGGGGGCTTGCCTGGTTGCTCGGCTGCAAGGGCAAGGTCGTCAACGGTGTCTTCGGGCTCCGGAGCTGCGTCGGTACCGGGAACTGCGTCGGGGTCTAACGAGAGAGAAGAGGGGGAGGAAACAGTATAAATATAGAGCAAACATGAGCAACGCAAAGTACGGCATGACAATAGGCAGTGCCGGGTGTGTCCTAACGTATGGTTGCACGTCACCGAGGAAGGAGGAATCCATCCGGGAATGTTTTCCCGGTTCCGGACATCTGTCAGACAGACGACCGGAGAGGAACGGTTCCATGTTCGGATAGTTAGGGACGTGTGACGGACGAACGGACAGCGTATTCGGATTCGTCTCGTCGTTCTGAGCAATTTCATGTACAAAGTTTTTCGATCTGAGCTATGGATTATTTTATATGATTTTACAAAGTTTAAACAATATTCTGAAATTATTTAAATTATTAAAACAACATTATCGAGAATAGTGCGGGCTGACGTTAGCATGACGTCAGCAGTCAACAGTGCATTGACTGGGTCAATTTGACGTGTGGGTCCCACCTGTCATTCTCTGTTTAGGTTAATTAGGGTTTAGTTAAATTAAATACAGATTAATTAAGTTAACAGATTATTTAGTTTAATCAAATAATTAGTTTAATTAACAGAATTAATTAATTAAGTTAATTAATTAACTAATTAATATTTATTTTATTTATTATTAATTAATTTTCTTCTTTTTTTTAAATTTCTTTTTGCTTTTATTTAAAAACGTTTCAGGGGCTAGGCCCCACATGTCATAGGGCCAGGGGGGCACTAGCCCAGTGGTCAGTGGCATAGGGCCAAGCCCATGCGGCTGTGCACGCGCGCATGCACAGGCAACAGCAGGCGCGAGCCGGCGTGGCTAGGCGTGGCCGAGCGCGGCGGCAGCGGCCGTGGGCGGCCACAACGGCAGCCGGCAGTAGCAGCAGCAACCGGGCAGCGACAGGGCGACGCGGGAGCGGGTGCGCGTGGGCGGAGCAGGTCGGAGGCGGCCTCGGTTGGGAGCGGCGGGGCGAGCAACAGCAGCAGCGGTGGCGCGCGGTTGGTGGCGACGGCGACAGCCGAAGCAGCGGCAGCAGCGGGACGAGGCCGAGCGGCCGGTAGCGGCCACGCGCGCGCGGGCGAGGCCCGAGCATGGCAAGCGCGCATGGCGCGGCAACAGCAGCGCAGAGCGGGCGGCAGCGGCGGGGCGAGGGAGAGAGAGGGAGCACGAGGCGGCGCTCACGTGCGTTGGAGGGGAGTGGGGCGGCGAGGCTCGGTGGAGCCGGTCGGGGAGGAGGACGGGGAAGGCGCGCGGCGATGGACGACGACGGGGTCGAGGTGGCGAGCAGCGTCGGCGACGAAGAGGACGGGATCGGGGTCGATCCCGATCACAGACGAGGGGGGGGGAGAAAGGGGATCGTGGAGGGGGGGGAAATGGGGGTGTCGGTGGGAGGGCAGGTTAGCCCAGGGGGGTTAAAGGGGGAGTGGGTGGGCGGCCTGATGGCCTGGCTGGGCCGTGGCCCAGTGGGCGGGGGGGGGGTTGTTTTCTTTTATTTTTGTATTTTGTTTTATTTCCTTTTTCTTATTTCTTTTCTCACATTTTCTGTTTTGTAAATAGTTAGGCCACCAAATGACTTTAGCAAAACATGTGAGTTGCACCATTAAATGTTAGGCATTATTTACTACTGCCAAAAATTGTTTTGGAGACAAACGGAGTTCACACAAATTTTATATTAAATAAAATGTATTAAACCTTGCAGTTTTGGTAATGTTAGAGTCACCTAATTAATTTATTTATTGTTGGTTATAATTTTAGTATGGTCTCTGGAATATTTATTATTTAATGAACATTTCAGTTTCTGTGTTTGAACAACTTTTATTTAATTTGAATATTTTAACTTAGGAGTTGAAATGCAATATGATGCAAATGATGATCATGCACTGTTAATCATGCTGACTTGGCATTATCAAAATGGGATTACTGTGGCTAACCACTGGGGGTGTTACACGGGTCTCGGCCATTTTTATATTTGAGCAACTGTGCAGGTAAGGTGTGACACAGAAGCAGGTGGGTGAAGGGTATGCACACGGCGCGCTGGTAGGGTGCGGCACAGAAGCAGGTGGGGGGAGGGTATGCACGCGGCAAGCGGGTAGGGTGCTGCACAGAAGCGGGTTGGCGGAGGGTATGCACGCGGCAAGCGGGTCTCGGCCATTTTTTATGTTTGAGCAACCGTGCAGGTAGGGTGCGGCATAGAAGCGGGAGGGGGAGGGTATACACGCGACAAGCGGGTCTCGGCCATTTTTATTTTTGAGCAACCGCGCGGGTAGGGTGCGGCACAAAAGCGGGTGGGGGAAGGGTATGCACGCGGCAAGCGGGTCTCGGCCATTTTTATGTTTGGGCAGATGGCTGGGTGATGCAAATCTGCATCACCCAGGAGAGATGTACGATTCGTGCTAATGTTGGCAGTCTCAGGTCGCTGGAATGAAAGAGATAATTAAATTGATCAGGCCTTGAACTTCTACTTTCGTTTAGAATTAAGCATTGTTTTTTCCCATGCTTCCCGAAAAAGAGACAACAAACACTAATGGCAACCTTTCGAGTCGATGAAATTCATAAAATTCTTTGTGAACGTATTGAACAATATAATAGGAAAGTAGGGATTGAGAATATAGGTCGCGTAGTTCAAGCGGGGGATGGGATTGCTCGTATTATAGGTCTTGGTGAAATAATGTCGGGTGAATTAGTCGAATTTGCATAAGGTACTAGGGTTATTGCTTCGAATTTGAAATCCAAAAATGTTGGGATTGTATTAATGAGCGACGGGTTGATGATACAAGAGGGAAGTTTTGTAAAAGCAACAGAAAAAGATACTGTGAGTGAGGCTTACTACCTCTTGCAGCTCCTTTTTTTGTAAATGATTATGTATAAAACGGTTTTTCATCTAGTGATGTACTTTCCATCACGAGATGCTCTTATATGAACAGAAAAAAACATTATGACAAAAAAAAACAGAAAGCCGAGACTTTGGGCCTGAGCCTGTTATGGGCCATAAGGCAAGATTGGAATCCCCTCTGACCTCGGAACTTAGGTTCCATCGTCATCGATCACCCAAAAATTACGAGGAATTCCGCCTTCTCTTGGCCTCCGATGCCTTTCCTGTTCCCCACTGTGCGCAAATGCAACGCAGCCCTATTTGTAAATCGCAGATCCGGAGCTTGGGAATCTCCCTCTTCGCGTAGCTGGTCCGTTATCTTCCATTCCATCTATTTTAGTTTACTCAATAACGGCAAAAAGTGTCTTGCTTTGAAATTTGGCCTCGCTTTGTATATTTTCGATAGTTCCGAAGTCTGCCGAGCCCTTTTGGTTAGTAATCGAATGTTTTAGAAAATTGAATAGGCCGCAATAAAATTGTTTTAGATATTTGTGCAGGCTGTTCAAATCCGATGAAGGAGAATTCCGTCAAGACAAAAGACAAGCAATTATCAACTAGATGGCGAGATGCCCCTAATCTGCATTCAGGCTTCGCCTCTTAAGGTTAATTTGATCAAAAATCTTTTTAAGTCACCCCTTGAGGAATGCATACAAAGTCAATGTCGATTATATCTAGTTACTTGCCGTTCCAGCCCTTCAGAATGTAGATCTGAAGCATATAGCGCAAAGGGGCCCTATTCATAGATTTACCTGTTTCCCACCTTCAGTAGATGCATTTGCTAAAGAACAAAAGTGCTTTGTACATGATGCATTTTGCAAGTGTATTACGGAGTAGTTAATAATGTAGTTTTGAAAATGTGACAGTGTAAGAGGTAACAGATGACATGCTGGTTGAGTTCACGAAAAGCCATAATCTTGGAGAATTGTCAGAGAAAGTTGACTTATATAGGGGCATCAGAACTGGTAAGCGCCAAATGTTACAACTTTCTCAATATTGAGTGCAAAACAATAACAGTTCATGAAAATCGACTGGAATTTTCAAGTAGGAAATTATGAGGCTCATCTTCTCATCTTGAGTACCAGGCAATTACAGTTTACTTCCTTTTACCCCTGGACCACTTTGGTAACTGGTAAGTGTCAGGCGACATAGATCTTATGTCTAAAATAATTATTGTGTTTGTTATTGAGTTCTGATTTAATACAACTAAATCCGATCAGTATGCACCTTAATAACATGCGAGTAAAATATGATGAAGGGCTGGCATACCCCCTTGCCAAATCAGCTTGGCGGGTGGGCCAGCCTTCTCAGGATCTCTCACTGTTCCTAAATCCAGTAAATGAGGATATTGCTCCCAAACCAGGTAAACTGAGCCACAGAGTTTTAAATCTGGTAAAAGGTTGAATTTAGTCATGAAATGGATCTACCAAGTGGTGTAGATTCTTTTCTTTTATATTCTGATTCATGTGAATTCCGATGTCACTTAGTGAGTGGCCTTACTTCCAAAGGCAAAAACTTAGATGTTATAATCTGCTTCCTTACCAAAATTATTGGCACAATTTGATTTAAAAAAACCTTTTCTGATCTGATAAGCTACTGTGAAGTTCCTTGATAATTATATGCAAGCTCATGATTGCAAACAATATAAGTCTAATTCGCTGCCCTTTTTACCTGTCAACTAGGTCTTCATTTGACATTTATCGTTTGTAGATAAACTTAAGATTGCCTTATCTTATTCAGTTCTGATTCTGTTGATGCCAAAGCAACAAAAATACCATGTCCAAACCCTCACTATAGCCTGTATTGGAATACAATTAAGTAGAATGACACCATCCATTGTGCAAATTACATATATTTACTTTGACCTGAAATTCCATTATTATACAGTTTCTACTTCACTGGTGAAATTATAGTTTACATACAATTATGTGACGTCATACCTATTATTTGTATGAATGGCATATTATATTGCTTATCAAAATAGTTAAATTATATATGCCTTCTCTTACTACGTGTTGCCATCATATTTAAAAATGCCATTTTTAAACTGATAGACATGCTTGTAGGCAAGGATGTCTCATCTCCATGAGGGTACAAGTAAAGCTGTAGATATGAATGCGTTGGTGAGCTCCATGACCCAGGAGCTTGATTATTACTGGTCACTGGGTGAGGTCCTTGACAAAGGACAACCACCGTGTGTAATCTACAAAATCCACGAGCACATTCGCATGGTCGACAAGCTCTCATATGAACCTTTCATGCTATCAATTGGCCCTTACCACCATGGAGCTCCAGCCCTAAAGGCCATGCAGAAAGAGAAATGGAGCTATCTGGATTATGTTCTTAATATGAATTCTAATAAAACCTTGCTGGATTACCTAAATGCACTTCAAGACCTAGCACTACTGGCAAGAAACTGCTATTCAGAGGAGATCAAAATGGATGGAGAGGACTTCTTGCAAATGCTTTTACTCGATGGATGCTTTGTTTTAGTATCTCTTGGTGGAACCAAAGGCATTTTACTGGACACAGTACAGGTGTATGGGGATAACATGAATACTCAGGGAACACCAGAGCAAAACCAAGAAGAGAGCATAAATCATCCTGAAGATGTTGATGGGACGAATCAACCAGTGAGCCAAGAAGGCAGCCAAGAATGCAAACTGGAAGAAGTACAACGTGCTGACTATGAAGATGAAACTGGACAGTGGTTTTTAAGTTTGTGCACCATGATTTATTCTTGCTGGAAAACCAAATACCTTTCTTCATTGTGGAAAAAATATTCACGTTGGTTGCTGGTGACAACATCTGTATTGAACCACCATTTACTCATGAAATAGCGAAGTTTGTGGCAAGTTCTTTGCGCTGGTTTCCAATATCCATCGAAGAGTCGGATAGTCCAAAGGAGTTCCACCATTTGCTTCACTTGTGCCATATGTACTTTAGGCCATGCCAGAAAGTAGAAGAGAATAACAACCCAGCAGGACCACAATATTTAAACAGATTCCTAAGCTTCAGACGTAGATACTTGAAGCTTGGACACCATACTGAAGAGACTGAGCAAAGCTCAATATTTGATCCTGAGAATCCATACTTGAAAGATGATGAGCAGTTGAATCGCTGGCGCCGAGTTGCACAATACCTTGAAGCTGGAGTCAAGTTTAAGAAACGGAAGCATGATAAATTGCACCCTCATTCACTCTTAGACATAAAGTTTAGCAACGGAACAATGGCAATTCCATTTATAGTTATTGATGAACACACTGGAACTCTTTTCAGGAACCTTATTGCATTTGAACAAACTTGCCCTCAGTTCGGAGACGACTTTACAGCATACATTATTTTCTTATCTCAGCTCATAAGTATGCCTGAAGATGTCACACTACTTGCTCGGAGAGAGATCATTGTGCATCATCTTGATAGTGACGAAATGGTATCAGATCTGTTCACCATGCTTAGTAAGGACGTGGTATTTGATTTTAATGGTCAGCATTACCTTAAAACCATACGCCAGATGATGGAAGCTTACTACCAGAGTCGTCTGAACAGGTGGATGACATGGCTCTGGCTAAATCACTTCAGAAATCCATGGTTGGTTTTAGTTGCATTTGCCACAATTGTTGTTCTCGTCTGTACAGTAGTACAGACGGTTTATGGGGTATTGGCCTACACTGACCCACCAGGAGGTAACACGTAAAGTCTGGTAAGCACGAGCAGGCAAATAACATCTTAATTTCAGTGGTATTTTGTTCTTTTGGATGCCAGCTTCGGGAACAGTTTTCCAGATCCCTGCTCTCATGGTCACAGTTGAGACAGAAGAGCTACAACAGACATTACTACATATTCCATGGCATCGGGCATCTTTGGCTCCCTGCTGTGCCATCTGGGCACGGATACGACGGAGTTTCTGCAGACTTACCAGATCTGGCGTCTCTGTCTATACAGTTCGTGTGAACAATATATCTAAATTCATTTTGTACAATCTAGAATGATTTATTTATTTAAGTTCTTAATTTGGAATTATTTACTTCAGTGTATCCAACGCCATATATTGTTGGTTTAATATCTGCTTCATGACAGGGCTGCCATTTGGAAACTGAGTAACTGACAAAATGACCGTTGGTCTGAACTCTTTTTTTTTTCGTGTGCGTTGGTCTGAACTCTGAAGAGGATTGTATAGCATAGGCAGTTATAATGTGTGCAAGTGGCGAATTCCAGAGTAAATAGCATAAAACTACTACAATTCGGGTTAGGGTTTCAAAAAATTACCGGTTTTTAATTTTTCGCTGATAACTACCAACTCAGGGGTCGGGTGTTCCAAAAAACCCCAAATGACCGTTGTTTAAAAATTAAACCTGGTTATGACAGGTCGGGGCCCGCACCTAAACGATCCGTCTATTTGACCGTGTGTTTGACCGTTAGCTGACATGTGGGGTCCACATGTCAGTTTTCTCTTGCTCTTCTCTTTCTCCTTCCTCTCTATCTCTTCTCTTCTCTCCCCCGTGTCTCCCGAGCCGGCGATCCTCCCCTCCCCTCCCTAGCCGGCGACAACACTCCATCCCATCCCCTCCCCTCCCCACCTCCCCATGGTCGTGGGAGGTGCTCGCCGGAGCTCATGGTGATGGAGTTGCGACGAGGAGGCATTCCAGAAGCCGTGCCTCGTCCGCGGCGGCGGGAGGTGCGCACTCCAGCAGCGGTGCAGGCCGTCCGCATGCGAGGCAGGGAAGGCAGGGCATGGTGGCCGGTGCAGGCGAGGCAGGGCATGGCGCGGCCGTAGGCGCGGCACGACGTGGATGGCAGCGGCCGCAGGGGATGCAGGATATGGCGGCCGGGGCAGGCGAGGCAGAGCGTGGCGGCGACCGCAGACGAGGAACGGCATGGATCCGGCCGCTGCGTGTGTGGCTCGCCGGCCGCAGGCGATGCACGGCGTCGATCCGGCCGATGCGGGTGCTGCTTGCCGCCCGGAGGAGGAGGCGTCGCGGTTCCGGGCAGAGCGCTCGGGATCGAGCTCCTGGCTGCAGCGGGCGCGTCTCCTCTGGATCTGGGGACATGATTGCCTTTTGCAAATGTATTGTAGGGACCTGATTGAAAACTCACAGGGACCCGATTGCTTTTTCAGAAAACTTCTATGGACATGATTGCTTTTTGGACACTGACATGTGGGCCCCACATGTCAGTTAATGATCAAACACACGGTCAAATAGACAGATCGTTTAGGTGCGGACCCGACTTGTCGTAAACATGCTTAATTTTTGAAAAAAGGGGCATTTGGGGTTTTTTGAAACAGGCGACCCCTGAGTTGGTAGTTATCAGCGAAAAATTAAAAACCGGTAGTTTTTGAAACCATAGCCCAAATTGTAGTAGTTTTATGCTATTTACTCCGAATTCCATGCTTGCAAAGTCAAAATACCTTGAGTTTGCTGGTACTCCCTCCGTTTTTATTTACTCTGCGTATTAGCTTTGGTCAAAGTCAAACTTTATAAACTTTGACAAAATTTATAGACAAAATTAACATATACAATAACAAATCAACACCATTAGATTCATTATCAAATGTACTTCCACATCATATAGATTTGTTATAGTAAATATTTATATTCTTTTCTATAAACTTGGCCAAATATTAGGAAGTTTGACTTCAATCAACTCTAATATGCAGAGTAAATAAAAACGGAGGGAGTATCTCGTAAACGTTGCATCCATGTATTTTGAAACTCTGGTATCTTACAAAGTTTTACTGTTATGCTATGGCCTATGGAGTGTTTTATGTTGGAATCAGATGGGCTGCTACTGGCGAATATAATCTGGCACAACATCTTGGCCACAACACATCTAGCCCAAATAATTACAGTCAAAAGCCGAACTGATCGAGATAGAAATTGCATATGTGTTTGTTGGTTTTCAGATAGCTAACCACTCATTATGAGCGGTAGGAGAGCTCTAGAAATTGCACATATGAGTCAGAGATGTGTTATACTTATCAAATACTTCCTCCGTCCGAGTTTATAAGCACCCCGACCCCCACCCCCACCCCACCACCACCACCCCCCCCCCCCCCCCCTCCTTGCGTGGTATTTTCGATCAAATTTTGACCACCCATATAACTAACAACACATAATTTATATGCTACAAAAAGTATATCATTGGATTTGTATTTGAAAGAGGATTCTTACCATATAACTTCAATGACATATAATTTATATTTTATTTGTTAACTTTATGATCAAATTTAGACACTAAATATGAGTGGGCCCAACAAATCCGAAC
The DNA here is from genome assembly GCA_011799875.1 of Thinopyrum elongatum. Taxonomy (NCBI): domain Eukaryota; kingdom Viridiplantae; phylum Streptophyta; class Magnoliopsida; order Poales; family Poaceae; genus Thinopyrum; species Thinopyrum elongatum. The sequence continues at coordinate 659,020,639 of CM022298.1, forward strand.
GGAGAGTAAAAGCTAAACTGAAAGAAATAGAGGCCCTGTTTGGAACAAAGGAAAAACGCCGGAATTTTTAGAAGATAAGATTCCTATATTGAGATTTTCTTTGGTTCCATTTGGAACAAATAAATTGTTGTCCTACATTCATTTGAAATTTCTACATAATGGGCATTCCGTAGAAATTTTGTACGAAATCAAACATGAGGTTTTCAAATGATGTCATGTTTTCTACTCTGTATATCTTTAATTCCAGTGTTTTCCTGCATGACATCCAAAAGACAGTTTTCAAGTTTTCCTATGGTTTTGGTTCTTGTAAGAATCCAGGATACATGCATCTCAATTCATGTGTTTTCTTGGTCGTACATCTGATTTAGCTCGCTGGTGAGTGTAATCGGCAGACGGGTCTCATCCATGAGCGAAAGAAAACAGAACCCTAGCCGTCATCTACCCCACCTCTCATTCGCTGGCCTCGCTGGTGAGGGCGGGGTGTTGTGGATCTGATGGTAGGGTGTGCTAGTACTTCGGGAGTTCTTCCCTGTAGTTTGGATTGCTGAGTTGTCTGACATTTCGGCCATAACTGCGGTGGTGGCGGCCCTCGGCGTCTTGATCGGGACGGTAAGGTGGTTGCGATGCCCTAGAGTCAAAATAATGTCCTCCCCACCCTATCTCCATTCATGTGGTGGGTCTAGCACCTACGAAGGGTGCGTGTGGGTGTGTCTTAGGCGGATCTTCTTGGGTTCGCTCGACTTTGGTCTCCGACGGATCTATTTGGATCCGATCGGCATTAGTCTAGGGCATATCCTTCTGAATTTGGTCGGCATTTCGTGGTTGTTGGTGTGTTTGCAGGTACCGTCCTTTCGATCTACGTTTGTCTTCGTCGGCGATGATTGAAATTTTGGTTGCTAGCCCTTTGGTGCCTTAGCACGATGACTTCCCGATTGTCAACTATAATATGGTTAGCCCGGCTCCGATGAGGGAGCGGCGATGACGGATGCACTCCTTTTAGGTTTCATTCACATGAAGTTCAACCAAGGTTTTTAGCTCCATAATAGCATCTTAATTGTTCTTTTTCATGTGTTATGAATTCAATTTGACTATGTGTTTTTTTATTCTTGTGAACCAAACATGCACTTTTACAGAAATATTGAGTTTCTAATCCTCTGTTTTGTCTTGCATTTATAGCATATCATTGCATTTCTTTTCCTGTTCTTGCATTTTCAGAATCTTGCGAGCCAAACATGTCGTTCATCCATGGAGATTAATATTGATGAACTCAGTATAGGATCATAGCTATCTCACTGCCGAGCAAGTGTAGCCTCTCACTAAGAAAACAAGCTATTTTAATAGGACGGATGACATCAAACCCACGAAACAGGCTCTCGTCCTCGCTTTACAGATAAAGAATAAACCAAAGTATACGACTAAATGATACAAAGTAATGAGGAAATCCTCTTACAAACAGATCCTGGGATAACCAAACAACATAAATCGCACCAAAAAACGCAAAAGGCTAAAAGGAAAATGACTACGTGATAACCCACAAGTATAGGGGATCACAAAAAATTTCAAGGGTAGAGTATTTAACCAAAATTTATTGATTCGACACAAGAGGAGTCAAAGAATATTCGCAAGTATTAGTAGTTGAGTTGTCAATTCAACCACACCTGAAAGACTTAATATCTGCAGCAAGGTATTTTGTAACAAAGTAGTATGGAAGTAACGGTAATAGTGGCAAAAGTAACAATAGCAATTTTGTAGTGATTGTAACAGCAGCACGGCGAAAGTAACTTAGCAAAGATCAATATGTGAAAAGTTCGTAGGCATTGGATCAGTGATGAATAATTATGTTGGATAATATTCATCATGTAGCAGTTATAACCTAGGGCGGCACAGAACTAGCTACAATTCATCAATATAATGTCGGCATGTATTCCGTATATAGTCATACGTGGCAGCGGGGTCCATAAGGAAACTAAGAGATATTAAGACCTCCTTTTAATAGAGAACTGGAACAAAGCATTAGCACTTAGTGAATACATGAACTCCTCAAACTATGGTAATCACCGGAAAGAATCCCAATTATTGTCACCTTGGAGTATGCGGATCACAACTTGCAAGATAGGATCAAGAACACACATATATTCATGAAAACATAATAGGTTCAGATCTGAAATCATGGCACTCGGGCCCTAGTGACAAGCATTAAGCATAGCAAAGTCATAGCAACATCAATCTCAGAACATAGTGGATACTAGGGATCAAACCCTGATAAAACTAACTCGATTACATGATAAATATCATCCAACCCATCACCGTCCAGCAAGCCTACGAAGGAATTACTCACTCCCGGCGGTGAGCATCATGGAATTGGCGATGGAGGAAGGTTGATGATGACGATGGCGACAGATTCCCCTCTCCGGAGCCCCGAACGGACTCCCGATCAGGCCTCCCGATGAAGAACAGGAGGCGGCGTCTGCTCCGTATCGTAAAACGCGATGAACCCTTCTCTTTGATTTTTTTTCTCCGTGACTAGGTATATATGGTGTTGGAGTTAGGGTTGTAGACGGTCCAGGGGGCCCACAAGCCTGTAGGGCGCGCCCAGGGGGTAGGCACGCCCCAGGGCTTGTGGCTCTTGGGTGGCCCCCTCTGGTATCTTTTTCCGCCAGTATTTTTATATATTCCACAAAAATTCTCCATAAATTTCCAGGTCAATCCGATAACTTTGATTTCTGCACAAAAATAACACCATGGCAATTCTGCTGAAAACAGCGTCAGTCCGGGTTAGTTCCATTCAAATCATGCAAATTAGAGTCCAAAACAAGGGCAAAAAGTTTGAAAAAGTAGATACGACGGAGACGTATCAACTCCTCCAAGCTTAACCCATTGCTTGTCCTCAAGCAATTCAGTTGACAAACTAAAAGTGACAAAGAAAAACTTTTACAAACTCTATTTTGATCTTGTTGTTGCAAATATGTCTAACCAATGTTCATGTTTTCAGCAAAGATTATGAACTAACCACATTCACAATAATATTTAGGTCTCACATTTACTCATATCAATGACATAACCAACTAGCAAGCAATAATAAGATATCTCGGATGACAAAACTTTTTCAAAAAAATCATGATATAATACGATGTGATGGTATCTCGCTAGCCCTTTCTGAGACCGCAAAACATAAATGCAGAGCACCCCTGAAGTTCAAGCACTGACTAGACATTGTAAATCATGGCAAAAGAGATCCAGTCACACTCCTACTCAACATCAACTAAAAACAAAGCATATAAATGACAGTAGTGCTCTCTAACTAGTGCTTTAATAAGAAGATGATGACTCAACTATAGAAGTAAATAGATAGGCCCTTCGTAGAGGGAAGCAGGGATTTGCAGAGGTGCCAGAGCTCGAAGCTTTTAAAACAGAGATGAATATAATTTTGAGAGGTATGCTTTCATTGTCAACATAACAACCAAGAGATCTCACTATCTTCCATGCTAGACACATTATAGGCGGTTCCCAAACAGAATGGTAAAGTTTTTACTCCCCTCCACCAACAAACACACTCCACGAATAGCCAAATTCACGAGTGCTGTCCATACCAACAACAGTCCCGGGGGAGTTTTGTTTCATTATTATATTTTGATTTGTTTTTTATCATAGGACTGGGCATCCCAATTACCAGCCAATCTCTCATGAATGACAAGTGAATAAACACTCATCGTGAGAATAACCCACTGCTAGTTCTTGAGCTTGCGTTGATTTTTCCCTTGAAGAGGAAAGGGTGATGCAGCAAAGTACAGATAAGTATTTCCCTCAGTTGAGAACCAAGGTATCAATCCAGTAGGAGGCACAAGCAAGTCTCCAATCTATGCACCTGCACAAACTAACAAACACTTGCACTCAACACGAAAAAGGGGTTGTCAATCCCTTCACGGTCTCGAACAAGAGTGAGATCTAATAGAGATAGGTATAAAAGATAAATAAAAAGGCAAACTAAAGTAAATATAAATAAATTGCAGCAAGGTATTTTTGGGTTTTTTGGTCTATAGATCTGAAAATATATGATGGAAAATAGACCCGGGGGCCACAGGTTTCACTAGAGGCTTCTCTCCTGAAGAAAGCATACGGTGGGTACACAAATTACTGTTGAGCAATTGATAGAAAAGCGCAAAGTTATGACAATATCTAAGGCAATGAACATGAATATAGGCATCACGTCCATGACAAGTAGACCGACTCCTGCCTGCATCTACTACTATTACTCCACACATCGACCTCTATCCAGCATGCATCTAGAGTATTAAGTTCATAAGAACGGAGTAACGCTTTTAAGCAAGATGACATGATGTAGAGGGATAAACTCAAGCAATATGATATAAACCCCATCTTTTTATCCCCGATGGCAACAATACAATACGTGCCTCACTACCCCTTCTGTCACTGGGCGAGGACACCGCAAGATTGAACCCAAAACTAAGCACATCTCCCATTGCAAGAAAAACCAATCTAGTTGGCCAAACCAAATCGATAGTTCGAAGAGAAATACAAAGATATCTTAATCATGCATAAAAGAGTTCAGAGAAGACTCAAATAATATTCATAGATAATCTGATCATAAATCCATAATTCATCGGATCTCAACAAACACACCGCAAAAAAGTATTACATCGAATAGATCTCCAAGAACATCGAGGAGAACATTGTATTGAAGATCAAAGAGAGAGAAGAAGCCATATAGCTACTAGCTATGGACCCGTAGGTCTGTGGTAAACTACTCACACATCATCGGTAGGGCAATAGGGTTGATGTAGAAGCCCTCCGTGATCGAATCCCCCTCCGGCAAATCGCCGGAAAAGGCCCAAGATGGGATCTCACGGGAACAGAAGCTTGCGGCGGCGGAAAAGTATTTTGATGGATCCCTCTAATGGTTTGGGATTATTTGGGAATTTATAGTGCAAAGATTAGGGTTAGGATACCTCCAAGGGGCCCAGAAGCCCTCAGGGCGCCCCCCTGGGGCGCGCCTAGCAGGCTTGTGGCCTCCTCGGGAACCTTCTGGCCCTCTCTCCAAGTCACGTAGGTGTCTTCTGGTCAAAGAAAAATCATCGCGAAAGTTTTATTCCGTTTGGATTCCGTTTGATATTCCTTTTCTGTAAAACTCAAAAACAAGGAAAAAACAGAAACTGGCACTAGGCTCTAGGTTAATAGGTTAGTCCCAAAAATAATATAAAATAGCATATTAATGCATATAAAACATCCAAAACAGATAATATAGTAACATGGAATAATAAAAAATTATAGATACATTGGAGACGTATCAAGCATCCCCAAGCTTAATTCCCCCTCGTCCTCGAGTAGGTAAATGGTAAAAACATAATTTTTTATGCGGAATGCTACCTAACATATTTATCAATGCAATTTTCTTTATTGTGGCATGAATATTCAGATCCATAAGATTCAAAACAAAAGTTTAATATTGACATAAAAACAATAATACTTCAAGCATACTAATAAAGCAATCATGTCTTCTCAAAATAACATGGCCAAAGAAAGTTATCCCTACAAAATCATATAGTCTGGCTATGCTCCATCTTCATCACACAAAATATTTTATCATGCACAACCCTGATGACAAGCCAAGCAATTGTTTCATACTTTTGGTGTTTTCAAACTTTTTCAACTTTCACGCAATACATGAGCGTGAGCCATGGATATAGCACTATAGGTGGAATAGAATATGGTTGTTGTGGAGAAGACAAAAAAGAATGAGATAGTCTCACATCAACTAGGCAAATTAATGAGCTATGGAGATGCCCATCAATTGATATCGATGCAAGTGAGTAGGGATTGCCATGCAACGGATGCACTAGAGCTATAAGTGTATGAAAGCTCAAAAAGAAACTAAGTGGGTGTGCATCCAACTTGCTTGCTCACGAAGACCTAGGGCAATTTGAGGAAGCCCATCATTGGAATATACAAGCCAAGTTCTATAATGAAAAATTCCCACTAGTATATGAAAGTGACAAAATAGGAGACTCTCTATCATGAAGATCATGGTGCTACTTTGAAGCACAAGTGTGGAAAAAGGATAGTAGCATTGTCCCTTCTCTCTTTTCTCTCATTTTTTTTGTTTGGGCTTCTTTGGACTCTTTTATTTTTTTTGTGAAGTCCGGAGACTCGTCCCAACTTGTGAGGGAATCATAGCTTCCATCATCCTTTCCTCACATGGGACAATGCTCTAATAATGATGATCATCACACTTTTATTTACTTACAACTCAAGAATTACAATTCGATACTAGAACAAGATATGACTCTATATGAATGCCTCCGGCGGTGTACCGGGATGTGCTATCATCAAGAGTTACATGTATAAAAAATATGAACGGTGGCTTTGCCACAAATACTATGCCAACTACATGATCATGCAAAGCAATATGACAATGATGGTGTGTGTCATATTAAACGGAACGGTGGAAGTTGCATGGCAATATATCTCGGAATGCCGATGGGAATGCCATAATAGGTAGGTATGGTGGCTGTTTTGAGGAAGGATATATGGTGGTTTAATGCACCGGCGAAAGTTGCGCGCTACTATAGAGGCTAGCAATGGTGGAAGGGTGAGAGTGCGTATAATCCATGGACTCAACATTAGTCATAAAGAACTCTCATACTTATTGCAAAAATTTATTAGTCATCAAAACAAAGTACTACACGCATGCTCCTTGGGAGATAGATTGATAGGAAAAGACCATCGCTCGTCCCCGACCGCCACTCATAAGGAAGACAATCAAAAAATAAATCATGCTCCGACTTCATCACATAACGGTTCACCATACGTGCATGCTAAGGGAATCACAAACTTTAACACAAGTATTTCTACCAACACACAATTACTCACTAGCATGACTCTAATATCACCATCTTTATCTCTCAAAACAAATGCAAGGAATCAAACTTCTCATCTATTCAATGCTCTTTATATCAAAGTGTTTATTATATCCCTCTTGGATGCCCATCATATTAGGACTAAATTCATAACCTAAGAAAATTACCATGCTGTTTAAGACTCTCAAAATAATATAAGTGAAGCATGAGAGTTCAATAATTTCTATAAAATAAAACCACCGCCATGCTCTAAAAAGATATAAGTGAAGCACTAGAGCAAACTGCCTAGCTCAAAAGATATAAGTGAAGCACATAGAGTATTCTAATAAATTCACAATTAATGTGTGTCCCTCAAAAGGTGTGTACAGTAAGCATGATTGTGGGAAACTAAAAAGCAAATAAAGCAAAGACTCATATCATACAAGACGCTCTAAGCAAAACACATATCATGTGGTGAACAAAAATATAGCCTCAAGTAAATTTACCGATGGATTGAAGACAAAAGAGGGGATGCCATCCGGGCCATCCCCAAGCTGGACAATCACCATAATAGTTTCATCCTATCCCAAGATTCTGCAATTGGACACAAAAGTTTCTGTTTTTCAGCAGGATCAAATCAACTATCACCGTAAGCCATCCCAAAGGTCTTACTTGGCTCAAACACTAATTAAAACACCAAAACACAATTACTACAGAGGTAATAATGTTTATTTATTGAAAAATAGAACCAAAAACAAATAACATAAAAATAAAATTGGGTTGCCTCCCAACAAGCGCTATTGTTTAACGCCCCTAGCTAGGCATAAAACATAGATCTAGGTATTGTCATCTTTGGTATGCAATCCATAAGTAGACCTCATAATAGATTCATATGGCAACTTAATTTTCTTTCTAGGAAAGTGTTCCGTGCCCTTCCTTAATGGAAATTGAAATCTAATGTTTCCTTCTTTCATATCAATAATTGCACCAATCGTTCTAAGGAAAGGTCTACCAAGAATTATAGGACATGTAGGATTGCAATCTATATCATTAATTCTTCCCATAGGTTTCTTAATAGTGGAATCCGCTAGATGCAAATTCAAAGAACAATCATCAAATTCACGGAAACCTAACATATCACATAATGTTTTTGGAATCGTGGAAACGCTATCACCCAAATCACACAAAGCATGGCACTCATAGTCCTTGATTTTAATCTTAATAGTAGGTTCCCACTCATCATAAAGCTTTCTAGGGATAGAAACTTCCAACTCAAGTTTTTCTTCAAAAAATATTTCATCATAGCATCAATGATATGTTTAGTAAAAGCTTTATTTTAATTATAAGCATGAGCTGAATTAAGCATGGATTGCAAGAAGGAAATACAATCTATTAAAGAACAATTATCATAATTAAAGTCCTTGAAATCCAAAAGAGTGGGTTCATCGCTACTTAAAGTCTTGACCTCTCCAATCCCACTTTTATCAATTTTATCATTAAGATCTTTAAACTCCAAATTATTGGGATGCCTTCTAACTAAAGTTGACTAATCTCCAGTCCCATATTTATCAATATTTATATTGGAAAACAAAGATTCAACAGGAGTCTGATTGCGGCTAGAAGTACGTCGGTATTTCCCCAAAGAGGAAGGGATGATGCAGCACAGCTACGATAGGTATTTCCCTCGGTGATGAGACCAAGGTTATCGAACCAGTAGGAGAACCACGCAACACTACGTGAACGGTACCTGCACACAAAGAACAAATACTTGCAACCCGACGTGTAAAAGGGGTTGTCAATCCCTTTCGGGTAGCGGCGCCAGAAATTGGCAAACAGACATGAGAAAGTTGTAATAAATTGATAGATGCGAATAAAAGCAAATAAAATTCAGCGAGGTATTTTTGGGTTTTTGATAATATAGATCTGAAAATAAAAGATGCAAATAAATAAAAAGGCAAATAGCAATATAGATGTGAAAGTATATGATGGGAAAATAGACCCGTGGGCCGTAGATTTCACAAGTGGCTTCTCTCGAGAAAAATAGCATACGGTGGGTAAACAAATTACTGTTGGGCAATTGATAGAACTTCAAATAATCATGACGATATCCAGGCAATGATCATTATATAGGCATCACGTCCAAGATTAGTAGACCGACTCCTGCCTGCATCTACTACTATTACTCCACACATCGACCACTATCCAGCATGCATCTAGTGTATTAAGTTCATGGAGAAATGGAGTAATGCAATAAGAACGATGACATGATGTAGACAAGATCTATTCATGTAGGAATTAGACCCCATCTTGTTATCCTTAATGGCAACGATACATACTAGTCATTTCCCCTTCTGTCACTGGGATTGAGCACCGTAAGATCGAACCCATCACAAAGCACCTCTTCCCATGGCAAGAAAAATCGATCTAGTCGGCCTAACTAAACCAAAGATTCAAAGAAGAAATACGAGGCTATAAGTAATCATGCATATAAGAGATCAAAAGACTCAAATAAATTTCATGGATAAAAAGATAGATCTGATCATAAACTCAAAGTTCATCGGATCCCAACAAACACACCGCAAAAAGAGTTACATCAAATAGATCTCCAAGAGACCATTGTATTGAGAATCAAAAGAGAGAGAGAGGAAGCCATCTAGCTACTAACTAGGGACCCGAAGGTCTACAATGAACTACTAACGCATCATCGGAGTGGCACCAATGAGGATGATGAACCCCTCCGTGATGGTGTCTAGATTGGATCTGTGGTTTCTGGAACTTGCGGCGGCTGGAATTGTTTTTCGTTGACTCCCCTAGGGTTTTTGGACGTCCAGGGTATTTATAGAACAAACAGGCGGTGCGGGAGGCGGCTGAGGTGGGCACAACCCACCTGGGCGCGCCTGGGCCCCCAGGCGCGCCCTGGTGGGTTGTGCTCCCCTCGGAGCCCCCCTCAGGTACTTTCTTAGCCCATCGTGTGTCTTCTGGTCCAGAAAAAATCACCAAAAAGTTTCACTGCGTTTGGACTCCGTTTGGTATTGATTTTCTGCGAAGTTAAAAACAAGAAAAACAGCAACTAGCACTAGGCACTATGTCAATAGGTTAGTCCCAAAAAATGATATAAAGTTGCTATAAAATGATTGTAAAACATCCAAGAATGATAATATAACAGCATGGAACAATAAAAAATTATAGATACTTTGGAGACGTATCAGAGTCACACCAATCACTTTAAGATCTTCATCATTATTATCACAAGAAATAGAAGAACACGCTTTTACAAACCAATCTCGCTTAGCACGCATCCTAGCGGTTCTTTCTTTACATTCATACATATAAATCTTAATAGCTTTTAGAGATTTATTAATATCATGCTTGGGTGGCATAGATCTAATCTTCAAAGAATCAATCTCAAGAGAAATTCTATCAACGTTCCTAGCCAAATCATCAATCTTAAGCAATTTTTCTTCTACCATAGCATTGAAATTCTTTTGAGAATTTATCAAATCTTTAATATTATTCTCAAGATCAGAGGGTATTTTATTATAATTTCCATAAGAATTTTTGTAGGAATTACCATAATTATTAGAGGAATTACTAGGAAACGGCCTAGGATTGAAATTACCTCTATACGCGTTATTACCAAAAATGGTTCCTACCAACAAAATTCACATCCATAGATTCATTATTATTCTCAATCAAAGAAGACAAAGGCATATCATTAGGATCAATAGGATCACTCTTACTAGCAAACAATTTCATAAGTTCATCCATCTTTCCACTCAAAGTATTAATTTCTTTAATTGCACGCACCTTTTTACTAGTGGAAGATCTTTCGGTATGCCATTGAGAGTAATTTGCCATAATATTATCTAAGAGTTTAGTAGCTTCTCCTAATATAACTTCCATAAAAGTACCACCCGCGATGGAATCCAAAAGATCTCTAGATGCAAAATTCAATCCCGCATAAAAAAATTGTAAGATCATCCATAAACTTAAAACATGAGTAGGGCAATTTCTTAACATCAATTTCATCCTATCCCAAGATTGTGCAACATGTTCATGATCAAGTTGCTTAAAATTCATTATATCATTCCTAAGGGAGATGATCTTAGCGGGAGGAAAATATTTGGAAATAAAAGCATCTTTACACTTATTCCATGAATCAATAATATTTTTAGGCAAGAGATGAAAACCAAGTTTTAGCATGATCTCGTAGTGAGAGCGGAGATAGCTTCAATTTAACAATATCATTATCCACATCTTTTTTCTTTTGCATATCACACAATTCAACGAAAGTATTTAGATGGGATGTGGCATCTTCACTAGGAAGGCCAGAAAATTGCTCTTTCATAACAAGATTCAACAAAGCGGCATTAATTTCATAAGATTCCACACTAGTGGCGGGAGCAATCGGAGTACTAATAAAATCATTATTGTTAGTGTTGGAAAAGTCACACAACTTGGTATTCTCTTGAGTCATCATGACAAATCAAGTAATCTAGCACACGAGCAAATGAAAAGACGAACGAGAGAAGGGCGGATAAAAAGGCAAATATTTTTGTATTTTTCTGAAAATGTTTTAGAAGTGGGGGAGAGGAAAACGAGAGGCAAATGGCAAATAATGTAATGCAAGAGATGAGAGTTTATGATGGGTACTTGGTAGGCTTGATGTAGAACCTCCCCGGCAACGGCGCCAGAAATTCTTCCTGCTACTTCTTGAGCTTGCGTTGATTTTTCCCTTGAAGAGGAAATGGTGATGCAGCAAAGTAGAAATAAGTATTTCCCTCGGTTAAGAATCATGGTATCAATCTACTAGGAGGCACAAGTAAGTCTCCAATCTATGCACCAACACAAACTAACAAACACTTGCACTCAATGCGAAAAAGGGGTTGTCAATCCCTTCACGGTCTCGAACAAGAGTGAGATCTAATAGAGATAGGTATAAAAGATAAATAAAAAGGCAAACTAAAGTAAATATAAATAAATTGCAGCATGGTATTTTTGGGTTTTTTGGTTTATAGATCTGAAAATATATGATGGAAAATAGACCCGGGGGTCATAAGTTTAACTAGAGGCTTCTCTCTTGAAGAAAGCATATGGTGGGTACACAAATTACTATTGAGGAATTGATAGAAAAGCATGAAGTTATGACGATATCTAGGGCAATGATCATGAATATAGACATCACGTCCGTGACAAGTAGACTGACTCCTGCCTGCATCTACTACTATTACTCCACACATCGACCGCTATCCAACATGCATCTAGAGTATTAAGTTCATAAGAACGGAGTAACGCTTTTAAGCAAGATGACAAGATGTAGAGGGATAAACTCAAGCAATATGAGATAAACCCCATCTTTTTGTCCTCGATGCAACAATACAATACGTGCCTCACTACCCCTTCTGTCACTGGGCGAGGACACCGCAAGATTGAACCCAAAACTAAGCACCTCTCCCATTGCAAGAAAAACCAATCTATTGGCCAAACCAAATCGGTAGTTCGAAGAGAAATACAAAGATATCTTAATCATGCATAAAAGAGTTCAGAGAAGACTCAAATAATATTCATAGATAATCTGATCATAAATCCACAATTCATCGGATCTCAACAAACACACCGCAAAAAAGTATTACATCGAATAGATCTCCAAGAACATCGAGGAGAACATTGTATTGAAGATCAAAGAGAGAGAAGAAGCCATATAGCTACTAGCTATGGACCCGTAGGTCTGTGGTAAACTACTCACACATCATCGGTAGGGCAATAGGGTTGATGTAGAAGCCCTCCATGATCGAATCCCCCTTCGACAGATCGCCGGAAAAGGCCTCAAGATGGGATCTCATGGGAACAGAAGCTTGCGGCGGCGAAAAAGTATTTTGGTGGATCCCTTTGATGGTTTGGGAATATTTGGGAATTTATAGTGCAAAGATTAGGGTTAGGATACCTCCGAGGGGCCCAGAAGCCCTCAGGGCGCCCCCCTGGGGCGCGCCTAGCAGGCTTGTGGCCTCCTCGAGAACCTTATGGCCCTCTCTCCAAGTCACGTAGGTGTCTTCTGGTCCAAGAAAAATCATCGCGAAAGTTTTATTCCATTTGGATTCCGTTTGATATTCCTTTTCTGTAAAACTCAAAAACAAGGAAAAAAACAAAAACTGGCACTAGGCTCTAGGTTAATAGGTTAGTCTCAAAAATAATATAAAATAGCATATTAATGCATATAAAACATCCAAAACAGATAATATAATAGCATGGAACAATAAAAAATTATAGATACGTTGGAGACGTATCAAGCATCCCCAAGCTTAATTCCCGCTCGTCCTCGAGTAGGTAAATGGTAAAAACAGAATTTTTTATGTGGAATGCTACCTAACATATTCATCAATGCAATTTTCTTTATTATGGCATGAATATTCAGATCCATAAGATTCAAAACAAAAGTTTAATATTGACATAAAAACAATAATACTTCAAGCATACTAATAAAGCAATCATGTCTTCTCAAAATAACATGGCCAAAGAAAGTTATCCCTACAAAATCATATAGTCTGGCTATGCTCCATCTTCATCACACAAAATATTTTATCATGCACAACCCCGATGACAAGCCAAGCAATTGTTTCAGACTTTTGGTGTTCTTAAACTTTTTCAACTTTCACGCAATACATGAGCGTGAGCCATGGATATAGCACTATAGGTGGAATAGAATATGGTGGTTGTGGAGAAGACAAAAAAGAAGGAGATAGTCTCACATCAACTAGGCAAATTAATGAGCTATGGAGACGCCCATCAATTGATATCGATGCAAGTGAGTAGGGATTGCCATGCAACGGATGCACTAGAGCTATAAGTGTATGAAAGCTCAAAAAGAAACTAAGTGGGTGTGCATCCAACTTGCTTGCTCACGAAGGCCTAGGGCAATTTGAGGAAGCCCATCATTGGAATATACAAGCCAAGTTCTATAATGAAAAATTCCCACTAGTATATGAAAGTGACAAAATAGGAGACTCTCTATCATGAAGATCATGGTGCTACTTTGAAGCACAAGTGTGGAAAAAGGATAGTAGCATTGTCCCTTCTCTATTTTCTCTCATTTTTTTGTTTGGGCTTCTTTGGACTTTTTTTTTGTGAAGTCCGGAGACTCATCCCAACTTGTGAGGGAATCATAGCTTCCATCATCCTTTCCTCACATGGGATAATGCTCTAATAATGATGATCATCACACTTTTATTTACATACAACTCAAGAATTACAACTCGATACTAGAACAAGATATGACTCTATATGAATGCCTCCGGCGGTGTACCAGGATGTGCTATGATCAAGAGTGACATGTATAAAAAATATGAACGGTGGCTTTGCCACAAATACTATGCCAACTACATGATCATGCAAAGCAATATGACAATGATGGTGCGTGTCATATTAAACGGAACGGTGGAAGTTGCATGGCAATATATCTCAGAATGGCGATGAGAATACCATAATAGGTAGGTATGGTGGCTGTTTTGAGGAAGGATATATGGTGGTTTAATGCACCGGTGAAAGTTGCGCGCTACTAGAGAGGCTAGCAATGGTGGAAGGGTGAGAGTGCGTATAATCCATGGACTCAACATTAGTCATAAAGAACTCAATACTTATTTCAAAAATTGATTAGTCATCAAAATAAAGTACTACATGCATGCTCCTAGGGGGATAGATTGGTAGGAAAAGACAATCGCTCGTTCCCGACCGCCACTCATAAGGAAGACAATCAAAAAATAAATCATGCTCCGACTTCATCACATAACGGTTCACCATACGTGCCTGCTATGGGATTCACAAACTTTAACACAAGTATTTCTACCTATACACAATTACTCACTAGCATGACTCTAATATCACCATCTTTATATCTCAAAACAAATGCAAGGAATCAAACTTCTCATCTATTCAATGCTCTTTATATGAAAGTTTTTATTATATCCCTCTTGGATGCACATCATATTAGGACTAAATTCATAACCTAAGCAAATTACCATGCTGCTTAAGACTCTCAAAATAATATAAGTGAAGCATGAGAGTTCAATAATTTCTATAAAATAAAACCACCGTCGTGCTCTAAAAAGATATAAGTGAAGCACTAGAGCAAACTGCCTAGCTCAAAAGATATAAGTGAAGCACATAGAGTATTCTAATAAATTCACGATTAATGTGTGTCCCTCTCAAAAGGTGTGTACAGTAAGCATGATTGTGGGAAACTAAAATGCAAATAAAGCAAAGACTCATATCATACAAGACACTCCAAGCAAAACACATATCATGTGGTGAATAAAAATATAGCCTCAAGTAAATTTACCGATGGATTGAAGACAAAAGAGGGGATGCCATCCGGGGCATCCCCAAGCTTAGATGCTTGGTTGTCCTTGAATATTACCTTGGGGTGCCTTGGGCATCCCCAAGCTTAGGCTCTTGCCACTCCTTATTCCGTTCTCTATCAAATCTTTACCCAAAACTTGAAAACTTCACAACACAAAACTCAACAGAAAACTCATAAGCTCCGTTAGTACAATAGAATAAATCACCACTTTAGGTACTGTTGTGAACTCATTCTTAATTTATATTGGTGTTATATCTACTATATTCCAACTTCTCCATGGTTCATACTGATACGTCTCCATCGTATCTATAATTTTTGATTGTTTCATGCCAATATTATACAACTTTCACATATTTTTGGCAACATTTTATATGATTTATTGGACTAACCTATTGATTCAGTGCCCAGTGCCATTTCCTGTTTGTTGCATCTTTTTTTGTTTCACAGAAAATCCATATCAAACGAATTCCAAACGCGATAAAAATTTACAGAAAATTATTTTGGAATATATGTGATTTTTGGGACTTGGAATCAACGCAAACGGGGGCCCACAGCCCCCACAAGACACCAGGGCATGCCCCAGGGGCCAGGCGCGCCCTGGTGGGTTGTGCCTCCTCGGATGTCTGTTAGGTCTCTCCTTCGGGCGCAAGGAAGCTTATATCCAGAAAAAAAATCGTGTTAAAATCTCAGCGCAATCGGAGTTACGGATATCTGGGAATATAAGAAATGGTTTTCGGCCAGATCTGGGGAACGCGAAACAGAAGAGAAAAGAGAGGGAGATCCAATCTCGGAAGGGCTCCCGCCCCTCCGCTGCCATGGAGGCCATGGACCAGATGGGGAACTCTCCTCCCATCTAGGGGGGGAGGCCAAGGAAGAAGAAGAAGGAGAGGGGCTCTCTCCCCCTCTCTCTCGGTGGTGCCGGAGTGCCACCGAGGCAAGGATCGTGACGGCGATCTACATCAACAATCTTGCTACCGTCAACACCAACTCTCTCCCCCTCTATGCAGCGGTGTAACACCCCTTCTCCCCGCTGTAATCTCTACTTAAACATGGTGCTCAACTCCATATATTATTTCCCAATGATCTATGGTTATCCTATGATGTTTGAGTAGAACCGTTTTGTCCTATGGGATAATCGTGATCTTGGTTGGTATGATTGTATATTTTATTTATGGTGCTGTCCTACGGTGCCCTCCGTCTCGCGCAAACGGAGGGATCCTCGCTGTAGGGTGTTGCAATATGTTCATGGTTTGCTTATTGTCGGTGTTGCGGGGGTGACAACAGCCTAAACGCGAATAAGTGGGTTATGGCATATGGGAGTAAAGAGGACTTGATACTTAATGCTATGGTTGGGTTTCATGACCTTAATGATCTTTAGTAGTTGCAGATGCTTGCTAGAGTTCCAATCATAAGTGCATATGATCCAAGTAGAGAAAGTATGTTAGCTCATGCCTCTCCCTCATATAAAATTACAAGAATGATTATCGGTACTTGTTATCGATTGCCTAGGGACAAATGACTTTCTTGTTGACAAAAGATATCCACTTTTATTACCTTGCAATTTATTCGTAGTTTTATTCTTGCAAAGTACTTCTAGTTTTATTCTTGCAAAATAGTTTCATACTTGTTTTAGGTAAAGCAAACGTCAAGTGTGCGTAGAGTTGTATCGGTGGTCGATAGAACTTGAGGGAATATTTGTTCTACCTTTAGCTCCTCGTTGGGTTCGACACTCTTATTTATCGAAGAAGGCTACAAACGATCCCCTATACTTGTGGGTTATCAAGACCTTTTTCTGGCGCCGTTGCCGGGGAGCAATAGCGCGGGGTGAATATTCTCGTGTGTGCTTGTTTGCTTTATCACTAAGTAGTTTTTATTTCCTATTCTAAGTTGTTCTCTATCTTTAGTTATGGATATGGAACACGAAACACCAAAAAAATTAGTTGTACTTGCTACTCATGGAGATGGGGAACCTCCTAAAACCCTCGATTCTCGTTATGTGAAAAATATTATGCACTACTTTGATAATCCCGAGAAAACCCCATTCAACTTGATAATGGGAGTAACGTTGGATCAATGTGAATACTTTAGGGATTATCGCTTGACACAAAAAGGGAAATTATTATGGGATAAAATTGATATGTTGCATTGGTATGCTTGGAATTTATGCCAGAGATATGATTATACTTGTTGCTCTAGGATGAACGCTCCACACCTTCCCTTTACATGCAAATTTAATGATAATGAAACCTTGGCTTCTTATGCCAATGGTAGATATGATTATTATGATGTGGAACGAATAGAAGAATTTGTTGCTTTTAAGGGAGCTTATGAAATTGAATCTTTGTTTTTAAAGTATGAAGCATTTGATGATGATGTTTATAGACCTGAAAATTTTGCCATCCTTAAATATTGCTATGATAATTATAAATACAATTCCGATATTGATGCATTATTTGAGAAAGTCTCCGCTGTCCAAGAAGAGACTAATATTTTGCAGGAGTCTATGGAAGAAGGAATTGATGAAACTGTGAGCTCATTGGATGAAAAAGATGAGGAGGAGAGCGAAGAACAAAAGGAGGAAGAGCGGATTAGCTACCCATGCCCACCTTCTAATGAGAGTAACTCTTCAACTCATACATTATTTAATTTCCCTTCATGCTTACTGAAGGATGAATGCTATGATAATTGCTATGATCCCGTTGATTCTTTTGAAATATCCCTTTGTGGTGAACTTAATGCTTGCTATGCTTGTGGCCAAGATGCCAATATGAATTATGCTTATGGAGATGAACTTGCTATAGTTCCTCATGTTAAGAATGAAATTGTTGCTATTGCACCCACACATGATAGTCCTATTATCTTTTGAATTCTTCAAACTACACTATATTGGAGAAGTTTGCACTTATTAGGGATTACATTGATGGGTTGCCTTTTACCGTTGCACATGATGATCTTGATGAATATAATATGCATGTGCTTGCTGCTCCTACTTGCAATTATTATGAGAGAGTAACTACATCTCCGCCTCTCTATGCTTCCAATACGATAAAATTGCAAGAAACTGCTTATGCTATGTATTGGCCTTTACTTGATGTGCATGAATTGTTCTTGTATGACATGCTGATGCATAGGAAGAGAGTTAGACTTCATCATTGCATGATTTATGTTGCTTTGTGCTCACTACTAAATGCCAAATCATTGTTAATTAAAATTGGCTTTGATATACCTTGGGATTCGGGTGGATTCATTACTTGAGCACTTTATGCCTAGCTTAATGGCTTTAAAGAAAGCGCTGCCAGGGAGACAACCCAGAAGTTTTAGAGAGTCATTTATTTCTGTTGAGTGCTTTTATAAAGTTTAAAAACAAAAAATATAGAGGGGAACTTAAAACTTCACAAAAAGAAAAGTGAAACTGAGAGGGGCGAGCATTGTGAAAGTGGGAGCTAGCCTTGAACTTTGTTCATGCCCATGGAAACTTTGTGAATCTTAATTACAGAAACTTTTCAACAAAAATAATTATCCCCTTGTACAAATCCATTGTATTATAAAAATAATGTGCCAAGATTTGCCTTTAGGATGATTAGATTGCTTGTTGGCATGTGCGGTGCAAAAACAGAAACTTTGGCTGTAGTGCGCGATTTTACATTTTTTACTGGAACGTTGAAAGTTTCTGAAACTTTTTTGCACAGTCTTGATATACAAATTTTTTATTTTTTCCTAATTTTTCAGAATTTTTGGAGTACCATAAGTATGGTAGGTGTTCAGATTTCTACAGACTGTCCTGTTTAAGACACATTCTGTTTTTGATGCATTGTTTTGCTTGTTTTGATGAAACTATCGATTTTTATCGGTGGCATAAGCCATGGAAAAGTTACAATACAGTAGCTACAATGAAAAAATAAAATATGAACTGGTTTGCAACAGTACTTAGAGTAGTGATCTGCATGATTAGACTAACGGATCTTACCGAGGTTTCTGTTGAGTTTTGTGTGGATGAAGTGATCAAAGATCGAGGAGGTCCCGATATGAGAAGAAGGAGGAGAGGCAAGAGCTCAAGCTTGGGGATTCCCAAGGAACCCCAAGCAAATATTCAAGGAGACTCAAGCGTCTAAGCTTGGGGATGCCCCGGAAGGCATCCCATCTTTTTTCAACAAGTATCGGTATGTTTTCGTCTTCGTTTCGTTCACATGATATGTGTAAATCTTGGAGCGTCTTTTGTGTTTATTTTTCACTTTTATTTTATGCACCATGCTGGTATGAGATAGTCCATGGTTGATTTATAGAATGCTCATTGCACTTCACTTATATCTTTTGAGTGTGGCTTTATAGAATGCTTCATGTGCTTCACTTATATCATTTTAAGTTTGGATTGCCTATTTCTATTCACATAGAAAACCGTTATTTGTAGAATGCTCTTTTGCTTCACCTATACTTATAAGAGCATGGTCTTTTGTAGAAAGAATTAAACTGTCTTGCTTCACTTATACTTATTTAGAGAGTCAACAGGAATTGGTCAATTGCATGGTTAGTCATAAAATCCTACATAAAACTTATGGATCGCTGAATATGATATGTTTGATTCCTTGCAATAGTTTTGCGATATAGAGAAGCTAATATGTGGGAGGTACTAGTAAACGGTTGTGGTTAGTAAGAATATTGGTGTTAAGGTTTGTGATTCCCGAAGCATGCACGTATAGTCTCTCGTTATGCTATGAAGTTGGAGCATGATTTATTATTGATTGTCTTCCTTATGAGTGGCGGTCATTGACGAGCGATGGTATTTTCCTACCAATCTATCCCCCTAGGGGCATGCGTAGTAGTACTTTGCTTCGAGGGCTAATAAACTTTTGCAATAAGTATATGAGTTCTTTATGACTAATGTGAGTCCATGGATTATACGCACTCTTACCTTTCCGCAATTTGCTAGCCTCTACGGTATTGTGCATTGCCCTTTCTCACCTCGAGAGTCGGTGCAAACTTCGTCGGTGCATCCAAACCCCATGATATGATACGCTCTATCACACATAAGCCTTATTATATCTTCCTCAAAACAGCCACCATACCTACCTATTATGGCCTTTCCATAGCCATTCCGAGATATATTGCCATGCAACATCCACCACTTCCGTTTTGATGACTTGAGCATTCATTGTCATATTGCTTTGCATGTTCATAAGATAGCTAGCATGACATTTCCATGGCTTGTTGATGTTGGCTTGAACTACGTCGGTATTTCCCCAAACAGGAAGGGATGATGCAGCACAGCAGCGGTAGGTATTTCCCTCAGTGATGAGATCAAGGTTATCGAACCAGTAGGAGAACCAAGCAACACTACGTAAACAGCACCTGCACACAAAGAACAAATAACTGCAACCCGACGTGTTAAAGGGGTTGTCAATCCCTTTCGGGTAACGGTGCCAGAAATTGGCAAACGGACGTGAGATAAATTGTAGTAGGTTGGATAAATAGATCGTGAATAAAATAAAGTGAAGCAAAATGTTTTTGGCTTTTTAGAAATATAGATCTGAAAATAAAAGTGGCAAATAAATAAAAAGGTAAACAGCAAAATAGATCTGAAAATATATGATGAGGAAAATAGACCCGAGGGCCGTAGATTTCACTAGTGGCTTCTCTCGAGAAAAATAGCATACGGTGGGTAAACAAATTACTGTTGGGCAATTGATAGAACTTCAAGTAATTATGACGATATCCATGCAATGATCATTATATAGGCATCACGTCCAAGATTAGTAGACCGACTCCTGCCTGCATCTACTACTATTACTCCACACATCGACCGCTATCCAGCATGCATCTAGTGTATTAAGTTCATGGAAAAACGGGGTAATGCAATAAGAACGATGACATGATGTAGACAAGATCTATTTAGGTAGAAATAGACCCCATCTTGTTATCCTTAATAGCAATGATACATACGTGTCGGTTCCCCTTCTCTCACTGGGATCAAGCACTGTAAGATTGAAACCATCACAAAGCACCTCTTCCCATGGCAAGAAAAGTCGATCTAGTTGGCCTAACTAAACCAAAGATTCGAAGAAGAAATATGAGGCTATAAGCAATCATGCATATAAGAGATCAAAAGACTCAAATAACTTTCATGGATAAAAACATAGCTCTGATCATAAACTCAAAGTTCAGCGGATCCCAACAAACACACCGCAAAAAGGAGTTACATCAAATAGATCTCCAAGAGACCATTGTATTAAGAATCAAAAGAGAGAGAGGAAGCCATCTAGCTACTACCTATGGACCAGCAGGTCTACAATGAACTACTCACGCATCATCGGAGAGACACCAATGAGGATGATGAACCCCTTCGTGATGGTGTCTAGATTGGATCTGTGGTTTTTGGAACTTGCGGCGGCTGGAATTGATTTTTGTCGACTCCCCCAGGGTTTCTGGAATATTGGGGTATTTATAGAGCAAAGAGGCGGTGCGGGAGGTGGCCGAGGTGGGGACAACCCACCTGGATGCGCCTCGGCCCCCAGGCGCGCCCTGGTGGGTTGTGCTCCCCTCGGAGCCCCCCTCAGGTACTTTCTTGGCCCAACTTGTGTCTTCTGGTCCAGAAAAAATCACCAAAAAGTTTTGCTGCGTTTGGACTCTGTTTGGTATTGATTTTCTGCGAAGTAAAAACAAGCAAAAAAACAGCAACTGGCACTGGGCACTATGTCAATAGGTTAGTCCCAAAAAATGATATAAAGTTGCTATAAAATGATTGTAAAACATCCAAGAATGATAATATAACAGCATGGAAAAATCAAAAATTATAGATACGTTGGAGGCGTATCAGCATCCCCAAGCTTAATTCTTGCTCGTCCTCGAGTAGGTAAATGATAAAAACAGAATTTTTTATGTGGAATGCTGCCTAACATGTTCATCACATATTCTTTTCTTTGTGGAATGGACATTTGGACTTTTATATGATTCAAAGGAATAGTCTAGTTTTGACATGAAGATTTCAATACTCAAGCATATCAACAAGCAACCATGTCTTTCAAAATATCAACACTAAAGCAAGTTATCCCTAGCCCATCATGCTCATCATTGATCCATTCATGAAACACACTCGCATATTAGCTACACCCAATGCTCAAGTATGATCATAGTGCCCCTTAGTTGGTGCTTTTATAAGAGAAGATGGAGACTCAAAATAAAAGTTGCATAAAGTAAAAGAAAGGCCCTTCGCAGAGGGAAGTAGGGATTTGTAGAGGTGCCAGAGCTCAAAGCGAAAAAAGTAGAGCTAAAACATTTTGGGTGGCATGCTTTTCCTGTCAACGAAAACGATCGAGTAGTTCCCAATACTTTCCATGCTAGATATATCATAGGCGATTCCCAAACAGAAAATAAAGTTTATTCCTTTTTCTACCATACTTTCACTTTCCATGGCTAGCCATATCCACGGGTGCCCTCCATACCAACACTTTCCAAGGAATTTATTATTTGACAACATAAAGTAAATTCATTTTTCATTTCGGGACTGGGCATCCCTAATACCTTTGCCGTACTCTCGTGCAATGACAAGTGAATAAACACTCATCTTGAGAATAACACATCTAGCATGGAAATATATCAGCCACCCCCTACCGTTTCATGAGCGGTACGAGCACACAAAAGAGAAATTTATTTTGAAATTAGAGATGGCACATAAAAAATTGCTTAGAACGGCACGGAAATACCGCATATAGGTAGGTATAGTGGACTCATATGGCAAAACTGGTTTAAGGATTTTGGATGCACAAGTAGTGATCATACTTAGTGCAAATGAAGGCTAGCAAAATATTGAGAAGCATCCAACCAAGAAACGAAAAATCTCATAAGCGAGCACTAAGCATAATGCACCACAAGTAGGATGTAATTTCATTGCATAACTATTAACTTTCGTGCTTGCATAGGGAATCACAAACCTTAACACCAATATTCTTACTAAAGCATAACTACCCATCAACATGACTAACATATTATATCAACATACCGCAAAACTATTACAAGGAATCAAGTTTATTTTGTCCAATGATCTTCATGAAAGTTTCTATCATATCCCTCTTGAATATCTATCACTTTGGGACTAGTTTAATGTGTTGCTTTTGATAGCTCCAACAAATCTAAGTGAAGAACATGAGCATAAAATTTTTTTTCTCTCAAAATAATTTAAGTGAAGCAAGAGAGAATTTCTTTAAAAAATTACTAACTCTCAAATAAATCTAAGTGAAGCATGAGAGGATTTCTTCAAAAATACTAAAGCACACCATTCTCAAAAAGATATAAGTGAAGCACTAGAGCAATTCCATAGCTCATAAAGATTTAAGTGAAGCATAGAGAGCAATTCTAACAAGTCATAGCATAATTTTGGCTCTCTCAAATAGGTGCGTCCAGCAAGGATTCATGACTAAAAATAAAAAGCAAAAAAAGCAAAGACATATATCATACAAGACGCTCCAAGCAAAACTCATGATATGTGACGAATAAAAATATAGCTCCAAGTAAAATACCAATGGTCGTTAGAAGAAAGAGGGGATGCCACTCGGGCATCCCCAAGCTTAGTTGCTTGCTTCTCTTTGGATAATGTCTTGGGGTGCCATGGGGCATCCCCAAGCTTAGGCTCTTCTTACTCGTTATTCCTTTATCCATCGTGATCTCACCCAAAACTTGAAAACTTCAATCACACAAAACTCAACAAAACCTTCGTGAGATCCGTTAGTATAAGAAAACTAATCTTTACTTTAAGTACTATAGAAAACCCATT
The DNA here is from genome assembly GCA_011799875.1 of Thinopyrum elongatum. Classification (NCBI taxonomy): domain Eukaryota; kingdom Viridiplantae; phylum Streptophyta; class Magnoliopsida; order Poales; family Poaceae; genus Thinopyrum; species Thinopyrum elongatum. The sequence continues at coordinate 659,044,610 of CM022298.1, forward strand.
CAAATTTTGTTCTTGCATTATATCTACTGTATTCTAACTTTACCATGGCTCATACCCCCCGATTAAAACCATAGATTCATCAAAATAAGCACACAATGCAAAGAAAACAGAATCTGTCAAAAACAGAACAGTCTGCAAAGATACGAATTGTTCTCATACTTCTGTAACTCCAAAAATTATGAATAAGTGGTTAAACAGAGGAAATTTGTATATCAATCTTGTGTAAAAACTTCAGAATTTTTTGTCGCTTCTGTGAATTTTCAAAATTGTTTTACTGGACGCAAAAGTTTCTGTTTTCCAACAAGATCAAATCAACTACCACCAAAGCTATCCTAAAGGCTTTACTTGGCACAAACACTAATTAAAACACAAAAAGCACAATCATAACAGTAGCATAATTTTTCAAACACCCAAGAACAGAAAGAAAAAGACAAAAATAAATTTTATTCATTTGGTTGCCTCCCAACAAGCGCTATCATTTTGCGCCCTTAGCTAGGCATAAGATTTTATTGATGCTCACATGAAAGATAATAATGAAAACACAAAGAGAGCATCATAAAACATGTGACAAACATATTTAAGTCTAACATATTTCTGATGCATAGGAGTTTTATAGGAAAACAAATTAGCAAGACAAGCAAGATCTAGCATATGCATAGAAGAAAACAATAGCAATCTCAACATGAAGAGAGGTAATTTAGTAACATGAAAATTTCTACAACCATATTTCCCTCTCTCATAATAATTACATGTGGGACCATATTCAAACTCAACAATCTAGCTATCACATAACATATTCTCTACATGATCCACATGCATGCAAAGTTGACACTCTTCCAAAATAGTGGGATTATCATCAAATAAAGTCATGACCTCTCCAAGCCCACTTCTATCAAAAAAATCATAAGATTGAACACTCTCCAAATATGTGGGATTATTTTTACCTAAAGTTGACACTCTTCCAAACCCACTTTCAATATTATTGCAAAACATTATTATCAATAACATATCCATCATGAGGCTTAAATAAATTTTCAAGATCATAAGAAGAATCACCCCAATTATGATCATTGCAATAAGTAGTCGACATATCAAAATTAGCATCCCCAAGCTTGGGGTTTTGCATATTATTAGCACAATTGACATTAATAGAATTTATAATAACATCATTGCAATCATGCTTTTCATTCAAGGAGCTATCATGAACCACTTTATAAATTCCTTCGTTTAACACTTCATCACAATTTTCACATTCATAAATCTCAAGCAAAACTTCATAAAGATAATCTAGTGAACTCAATTCTCTAGCAATTGGTTCATCATAATTGGATCTTTTGAAAAGATTAGCCAGTGGATGAGGATCCATATCAATAGATTTTTAGCAAGCAAAGATGCAAGCAAATAGAAGGCACATGGTAACACAAGCAAACATGAGATCTGACGAGAAAAAGGCAGACGAAAAAGAAGGCGAATAAAACGGCAAATGTTTGTGAAGTGGGGGAGATGAAAATGAGAGGCAAATGGCAAATAATGTAAATTGCAAGGAGATGAGATTTGTGATTAGGAACCTGGTAGATGTTGATGATGTCTCCCCGGCAACGGTGCCAGAAATTGGCGAGTTGACGGGAGACTATCTTGACTTGATCCTCCCCGGCAACGGCGCCAGAAATTCCTTTTAATGTTGGCTTGAACTACATCGGCATTTCCCCAAAGAGGAAGGGATGATGCAGCATAGCAACGGCAGGTATTTCCCTCAGTGATGAGACCAAGGTTATTGAACCAGTAGGAGAACCAAGCAACACTACGTAAACAGCACCTGCACACAAAGAACAAATACTTGCAACCCGACGTGTTAAAGGGGTTGTCAATCCCTTTCGGGTAACGGCGCCAGAAATTGGCAAACGGATGTGAGATGAATTGTAGTAGGTTGGATAAATAGATCGCGAATAAAATAAAGTGAAACATAATATATTTGGTGTCGTTGGAAACCACGGCCACCTATGGGGCCATGAGCCCCTTTTGGTTCGGCGGGGGGATCGGCACGTTGCACAAAGAGCGGAGAAGCGTCACACAGCATGGCAGAGATCACACGGGCAGTCTTTACCCAGGTTCGGGCCACCGTGAGGCGTAAAACCCTACTCCTTCTTTGGTGGATTGATGGTGGAAAATGGTGGAGGAACGCAGCGCTCTTGCCCGGCAAGGTCGCCTCGAGGCGAGAGCAGCTACGCGCGTATGAGTGTGCAAGGGTCCGGATCAGCTAACCCCTTCTACGGTTGCCATGGGCCTCCTTTTATAGATCAAGGGGTCACCACAGTGGCAAATCAGTCATTACATACTGATTGGATAGCAAACAGTGCTATCATACCTAACTCTGCAGGCTGACAGAGCGCATTAAATGCGCCGCTCAACATCACATCTCAGCTTGCCCGGCAGGCCCTGTTGGGCTGTTTTGCCAGCTTCGTGCCTGCTTGCTTGACATGTCTCAGGGCGGGTGTCGCCAGGGGGTATTTTCTGTAGGAAGCGGCTGCCATGTGGCAAATAGCAGCCACTTAGTCACTTTGGAGCTTGACACCACACTGATCGACGACGTGCGTCGTGATGAGGTGGTGCGGTGGAGTGGTTTGCCTCCGTAAGCCCTGGCAGGCCTGCTGGGACGATCCTGAGACTTGCTTCTGGGGGTAACTCCATCCCCGTCAGGCTCGCCTGCCCGGCAGAGGAGGTTCTTCCCGTAGCGATATCTTGCTTCTCTGGCTCATCTTAGTCTTCTTGATCTGCACTTTGGCCCTGCCAAAGAATTGATCCCTCGTTCTTTGATCTGACCTTGGTGTTGTAATCTTGTCCTTGGGCCTGTGCATAGTCTGGGCAATGGACCCAGGGTTTGTTGCACCGACAGGAGCCCCCGGGCTTGGCACGAACGCGCTGCTGGGCGTCGCCGGGCTAGGCCCTAACCAGTGCACAGGCAGGAGCGCAAGGGTGGCTTCGCCCTTTGAGATCTTCTTTGCTTCTTCATTAACCCGAGCTTGGGTTAGTTTCCGATTTTCTTGCTTGTCGTGTAACGCCAATTGCGGTGGGGCCACTCTGGTAATGGCCCGTGAATGACTTTAACGCACGGGCGAGTAACTGCCAATTCACTCTTCCCACCACGCCCTTACTCGTAGCCACGTATGCTGCATGCATCAAGTGGGGTAGGTAACGGAGGCGCGTGGTGCGGGAGAGCATCAAGGCAGGGGCTCGGTCTTCTTGGATTGGTGGGGGAGGACGATGATTACTCGCCGGGGAATCAGCCTCCAGCCCCAGCTCGCCTATAAAAGGAAGAGCGGGGGAGGAGAGGAGGCATTCATCCACACTCCTTTCCTCCTCCATTCCTGATTTCTTCTGATTATGCCGAAAGGGAGAGCCCGGGGCCAAGCCCCGGGTCCTAGCTTAGAGCTGGTGATGCTAAATGCTCGGGCTGATGCTTGGGGAGTGAGTCTGGTCCAGGTCCAGAGGTGGCGTAGTGGGCGAGCCATCCGTGGTGCAGGAGATATCATGCTTTCCCATTGTAGTGGAATGCTTGCCTCCTCTGTCTCGGCCGGTCGTCTGGTGGGGAGCGTGGTGCCCTGCCGTGAGCTACTACAGCTCGTCAGCCTGGTGACCAGGTTCTCGGATCCTTCGACGCCCGTCTGGGATGCAGGGCTCAAGATCGTTGGTAATCCCAGCACTGCCCCTTCCATCGGGACCGGGGCTAATGTCAAAGAAGGGGGCGCCTTCCTGCCCGCCAAGGTGGGGAGCGGTGCACCTCTAGCCCCCCGGCCATCTTGGCTGCTCGCCACCTCCTCGAGGAAGGCACCGGACTGAGAGATCGGCGTCTCCCTGGAGCGGTGTTGATGAAGATGAAGCCAGGGAAGATGGAGAAGGCGGGAGGCAGGCCGTCAGGTCGAAGTACGATCACACCGACGCGTTCGTCTCGTACTGGTGACCTGCCACCTTGTCTTTTCGTCCTTCCCCTCCCTTCCCGGCACCATCATCACCGGCCTCTCGGTTGCCGGGGAGGAGGCCGCTCTCTTGGTGCCTTCGCCTCCTCCAGCAGTCTTCCAGCTGAGCCCCGGCGGTCCACCCTGCTGGTGCTCACGCTGGGGCTTTTGACTGGTCCCGGAGGTCGTGACCAGGGTACCGCCGAGCTGCTCCTTCTGCCCTCCTCCTTCGCAGCCTCGCCACTCCCGATCTTGTCAGGCTGCGCCGGCAGGCCCTGACGAGATTGGGGTGGCGTCTGCTTAGGCACCCCTCCCACCTTCTTCTCTTCCCACCGCAATACCTGGGATAAGAGGGACAGGGAGAGGAGTTTACGGGGCACTTATCTTTTTTTTAATCTTAAATCTGCAGGCACTTGCCAAATTTTAGTTCAAATAATGTAATCTCTTGAATCCATGTTTGTGTCCTATAAAGTATGTACTTGTTTGAAGTATATTAATGAAAAAAGATAAACCTTGCCAGGGACTCGTGCATGTATATGTCCGTGCAGAGGCGGGATGCCTCTATATTTATAAACAAACGAGTTTCCCCTGGCAAGCTATCCTGCCGGCACCCTCTATTTTGTTGCCGGGGAGTTAGGCCTACCGGGCACAAATCATGAAGAGGGACCAGCCCCCCGCCAGCCCTTTTTCAACAAAGGCCACTGCGACCACCCTGACAGAAGCAACGTTCGAGTCGAAGGGAGGGAGCACCTAAGTTTCAAAGGGTAGCAGGGTTTTCTCATGCACAAGTATTTACTTACAGAACACGTATGGACACAAGGAAGAACTTATCTGTTTGGCTTGCCGGAGATCGCAGTGTAGGCTCATCTTCTTATCTCCTCTTGGGCTGAATCCACGATAGGAGCCTGCAGTTTATGCAGATGAGAATGATGCCAGATGCGATCTTATCTACATGAACATGCGATGCTCATGATATGCTTATGCATGCATGCAACTTGTCGGGGGCCCCCAGCGCTTCATTTATTTCTCTGTTGCTCAGGGTCTACGCCTGGCTTTGTACAAGGGGTTACAAGCAACTGAGGCAAGGCCTGTACAAAAGGGTGGCTGCCGGGCAGGGCCCGACAGCCACGCCTTACGGGTAGAACTTGCGGAGATGCTCAATGTTCCATGAGTTTTGCAATTGAATGCCATCTCCGGTCTCCAGACGGACTGCGCCAAGTCTGGTGACTCGTACTACCCGGTAAGGGTCTTCCCATTTCGGCGTCAACTTGTTTGTACCCTTGGCGGACTGAACGCGCCTAAGGATAAGGTCGCCTTCCTCAAAACACCGGGCATGAACCCTGTGGCTGTGATAGCGGCGCAGGGCTTGCTGATAGTGTGCAGCACGTGTAGCAGCCCAGAGATGGTTCTCCTCGAGAAGCACAGTGTCGCCGGTGCTGATCCTGTGCTATTTCATCGTAGGCAAGCACTCGAGGCGACCCGTAAATGAGTTCCGTGGGGATAACTGCTTCTGCCCCATAGACTAGGGAGAAGGGAGTCTGCCCGGTAGCTCGATTTGGTGTCGTTGTGAGGGACCAAAGAACCACCAGCAGCTCGTCGATCCATCGCCTGCCGCACTTCTGCAGCTTATCAAATGTTCTTGTCTTGAGTCCTCGCAACACTTCAGCGTTCGCCCTCTCAGCTTGTCCATTGCTTCTGGGATGTGCAACAGAGGCAAATGAGATCTTGCTTCTGAGGGCATGAACATATTGCATGAAGGCACAGCTCGTGAACTGGGTGCCATTGTTGGTGATGATCCGGGCAGGGACCCCGAAGCGGCACACCAATCCTTTCAAGAACTTGATAGCTGACTGAGCAGCCACCTTTCTCACGGCATCTACTTCCGGCCACTTTGTAAACTTGTCAATTGCAACGAACAAGAATTCAAAGCCCCCGGCAGCTCGGGGGAAAGGGCCGAGGATATCGAGCCCCCAGACCAAAAATGGCCATGACAAACGGATTGTCTGAAGAGCTTGGGCAGGCAAATGGATGTTCTTGGAATGGAACTGGCAGGCTTCACACTTGGTGACTAGCTCGACCACATCTTGGAGGGCTGTGGGCCAATAGAATCCTTGCCGGAATGCTTTCCCAACTAAAGCCCTTGATCCAATGTGGGAGCCGCACATGCCTTTGTGTATTTTCGCCAGCAGTTCCTTTCCTCCTTCCCGGCAAATGCACTTCAATTTCACACTGTTGGGCCTTCTTCTGTATAGTGTGTTATCGACAAACTGATACATACTGGCCCTTCGGGCTACTCTTTCAGCTTCTTCTTGCTCTTCGGGAAGTTCTCCGATTTGGAGGAAATGGACTATGTGCCTTGCCCAAGTTGGAGCCTGGGGCTCGGCAACAAGGACTAGCGGCACCTCCTCATCTGCGGGAGCGCATTCCTCGACCGCGGGGACCAGTGGCCCGGCAGGAGGGCGCAGCCCGGTAGTCGAAGGGGAGTAGTTTCCGGCAGGGTCCCTGCCAGGAGCCCCGAGGGGCTCTACCGGGAGAGGCTTACCGGAGTCCAATTTCCTCCCCTTTTGGGCCATTGTTGTCGGGGATACGGAGGGCTGAGTAAGATGGAGAACAAAAGTTCCTGGTTCCACAAGAAGCTTTTGCGCAGCACACTTTGACAGATGATCAGCGATGCTGTTTTCCGCACGGGGTACGTGCTCTGTTTGCAATCCGTCAAAGTGCTCCTCTAATCTCCTCACTTCCTCAACGTATGTCTCCATCAATGGGCTTTGGTAATCCTTGTTAACTTGTCTCACCACAAGTTGCGAGTCTCCTCGAATGATCAGCTTCTTGATTCTTGATTCCCAACTCAGTGGCCATCCTGAGCCCGGCAAGGAGCCCTTCATACTCTGCTGTATTGTTGGTCGCCTCCTCCCGGGGAAAATGCATCTAGATGACATACTTCAAGTGCTCTCCAATGGTAGCAATGAGAAGCACACCAGCCCCCGCACCTTGTAGGGAGAAGGCACCATCAAAATACATGATCCATTCTTGGGGCGCTTCCTTGCCGGGGATATCTGTTTCAAGCACTTCTTCATCAGGGGTTGGCGTCCATTCTGCAATAAACTCTGCCAATGCCCTGATCTGAATTGTTGATGTTCTTTCAAACTTTAGGCCAAAGCTGGATAACTCCAATGCCCATTCCACTATCCTGCCGGTAGCCTCTGGGTTTTGGAGTATCCTTTGCAACGGGAAGCGAGTGACAACCGTGATCTCATGGGCTTGGAAGTAGTGGCGAAGTTTCCTTGAGGCCATGATAAGGCCAAAAATCAACTTTTGCACACCAGAGTACCTTGATCTAGCCCCCTATAATAGGGAGCTGATGAAGTACACTGGGTACTGCACTACTTTCTTCATTGTCGTGTTGCCTTCGCTGTCGTGCTCTTCTTTATCCTGATCCATATCTGACCTTGCCGGGTTGCTCTCTCTCTCTTTCCTGGACGGGGCACTAGCTGAGGTTGCTGCTTCCTCTACTTCCCACTGCGCCACCAGTGCTGCACTAACCACTTGATTGGTTGCCGCCAGATATAGCAACAACATCTCTTGTGGTTTGGGAGCAACCAAAGTGGGCACAGAGGACAAGTAAGCCTTCAAATCTCGCAGTGCTGTGTCTGCTTCCGGGGTCCACTTCATGGGTCCTGCCTTCTTCAAAACTTTGAAGAACGGCAAGGCGCATTCGGCAGACTTGGAGATGAATCTGCTAAGGGCGGCAACGCACCCCGTCAAATGCCTCACATCCTTAACTGTCTTGGGTGCTTGAATATGCTCGATAGCCTTGATCTTATCTGGGTTGGCTTCGATCCCGCGGTGGGACACAAAGAAACCAAGTAGCTTGCCGGAGGGAACACCAAACACACACTTCTCCGGGTTCAGCTTCAAGTTGAGTTTGTGCAGATTAGCAAATTTCTCTTCCAAATCATTGATGAGGGTTGATCTATCCTTCGTCTTGACCACAATATCATCCATATAAGCTTCAATGTTCCTGTGCAACTGTGGTTCAAAACCAACCTGGACTGCTCTTGCAAAAGTGGACCCGGCACTCTTCAACCCGAAAGGCATGCACACAAAGTAGTATGTGCCGCATGGGGTGATGAATGAGGTCTTTTCTTCATCTTCCTTGGACATAAAGATCTGATGATACCCAGAGTATGCATCCAGAAAGGATAGCAAATCACACCCGGAAGTGGAATCCACAATTTGGTTGATGCGCGGCAAGGGAAATGGGTCCTTCGGGCATGCCTTGTTCAGATCCGTGAAATCTATGCAAAGCCTCCATTTCCCATTAGCCTTGCGCACAACCACTGGGTTTGCTAACCATGTTGGATGTAGTACTCCCCTGACCAGACCAGCTGCCTCAAGTTTCTTGATTTCCTCGGCAATGAACTGCTGCCGCTCCAAGGCCTGCTTCCAGACCTTCTGCTTGACGGGTCAGGCATGTGGGCAGACAGCAAGGTGGTGCTCGATTACCTCCCTGGGAACACTGGGGATATCAAATGGTTGCCAAGCAAACACATCGATATTCTCCTGCAGGAAGGCAACGAGCGCGCTTTCCTATTTGTCGTCAAGGGTGGCACTGATAGTAAAAGTACCATCAGCGCCAGCCAGCCCTGCCGGGACCTTTTTCACATGGGGTGCAGCAGCCTTGGACTTCTTGCTGTTGGAACTTTCCGACACGTCATCCACAGGCATAGCATACCCCGAAGAGGTACGCTTCCCAAACTCTTTGCTGGTGTCTCTGCTAGCCTTCTTCTTTCCTTTGATTTCCTTGGCGGGAACTGCGGCTTCCTCGGCCTCAGCCGCGACTGCGTCCCGGTACATCTTATCCACGCAAATAATTGCGTCCTTCTTGTCTGATGGGATGGAAATGACACCCACTGGCCCTGGCATCTTCAAAGTGTTGTAGGCAAAGTGGGATGCCGCCATGAATTTTGCCAAAGCTGGGCGGCCAAGGATTCCATTATATGGCAGGAGGAGGTCGACCACATCAAACACAACCTTCTCAGTTTGGTAGTTCAACTCCCCTCCAAATGTCACTGGCAACGTGATCTTTCCCTTAGGATGACTCCTGCCGGGATTGACTCCTTGAAATGCGCCAGTAACCTTAAGCTCTTCCTCTGCTATCTGGAGTTTGCTGATAACCTTTGGGGAAATCAGATTCAACCCGGCCCTGCCGTCAACCAACATCTTTGTGACTTTGAGGTTGCGAATCGTTGGTGAGACCAACAACGGCAAGCACCCTACCGCAGTGGTGCGGTCAGGATGGTCCTCTTCATCAAAGATGATGGGCGTGCGTGACCACTTGAGCGGCTTCTGAGAATCTGCCACTGGCTCCACGACATTGACCTCACGCGCCCACTGTTTATGTTGGCGGTGAGAGGAGTGCAAAGATGCACCCCCGTCAATACACAAGGCGTCAATGGCCTTCTGGAATTCCTGCTCATTCGTTTCCTCTTCATCCCCTCCATCACTCTCAGCATTGCAATCCTCCTTCTCTTGGCCCCTGGCGGGTTTTCCTTGGTTCCGAGGAGCCTTGCAGGGGCGATTTGATTCACCACCCCGGCCCTTCCCGCCAGTACCATTCTGACCTTTTTCCTTATCACGCTTCTCATACTCAGCCCTCTGCTTCTTGACGAGCTGCTCAACCTGGTGACACTCTTGGAGATTGTGGCCCTTGGTCCGATGAATCTTGCAATATGGCCCATCGCCTTTCCCAGCCTTCTCGGCAGCCGCAGCCTCCCGGCAGTCAGTGCACACGGCAACTTCCTTGCCAGAGGCTTCGGTCTTAGCCTTCTTGCCAGCACTAGCACTACAAAAAAAAGACACATCCGTGACATTTTGGGCCAAACGAAATTTTTTTCTGTCATGCTTATGACACTTCTATGGCGATAATTGTGACAAAACCCGGTATCATCATAGATGTGGTGGGCTCCTACTTCTATGACAAAAAATCATGACAGAAAATGGGCTTTTCGTCCTGGGCGGGCCGGAGACGCAGCTACATGACATTCTTTGGGTCGTCCATGACGGAAAAAACCGTGGTAGAAGCGAGGGCGAGGAAAATATCGGGGAGTTCCCGGTTACGGTGGGTGGTCGGGGCTGAGCGATGCACGGAGGGATTGCGCATTTCTCTCGAACACGTACGCGCGAGGGTGCGAGGCATTGGGCTCTAACTGAACCCGAGCGATTGCACTGCAGGCTACGCATTACTGAACCTGAGCGATCGATCGATCTGGCTGTTAACTGAACCCGATCGAGCGATTCCTTAGCTACTGCTGCTAACTGAAGCCGATCGAACCTGCTGCCTCTTGATGAACAGTGAACGTTGTTGGGGGTTGGATGAGCAGTTCCCGGTGGGGGTTGGATGAACAGGACCCCGTGGTAGTAGAGGCCGTTGCCGCTGGATGAACAGGACCCCGTGGAGGGCTGGTTGAACAGTAGCCGATGGAAGGCTGGATGAACAGTAGCCCGTGGAGGGGTGGTTGAACATGACCCCGTGGAGAGGGCTGGTTGAACAGTAGCCGGTGGAGGAGCGGTGAAGGCTAGATGAACAAGAGCCCGTGGATGAATAGTAGCTGGTGGAGGCAGGAGGGAGACGCCGTGGATGAACAGTCGCAGGTGGAGGCTGGAGGAGGTCCACGGTGGATGAACAGTAGCCCGTGGAGGCTGGAGCGAGGCAGTAGATGGTGGATGAACAGTAGCCCGTGGAGTCCCGTTTTGCGGTACGCCACACCCCTCCCGATGAACAGGACCCCCATTTCAACTGTAGGAGGTCGAAGAGAAGTCCGTTTCCTCCGTTTTGTGGTACGCCACACCACTCCCGATCAACAGGACCCCGTTTCGACCGTAGGAGGTCGAAGAGAAATCCGTTTCCTTCGTTTTGCGGTACTCCAGACCCCTCCCGGTGAACAGGATCCTGTTTCGACCGTAGGCGGTCGAACACAAGGCCGTTTCCTCTGTTCTGCGGTACGCCAGGCCTCATTTCGGCTGTTCCGTCCAAGTCGATTGGCTCCCGATGAACACGACGCATTCTGTTGCCTCCCGATGAACACGACGAAGTAGTTCCTCCGTTCTGACCCAGTCGGTTGGCTGCCGATGTACACGAGTCCTAGCCGTACGTATGCGTGAGTAGGCGTTCGAGACCCCGCCCGTATGTACGTACGTGGCCATATTTACTTTCTTGCACCCTGGCTGTACGTACGTGTACACGATATTGATGGGACTGTGTGACATGCTACGTCCGCGCCTCTACTACGACACGTGCCCTTCCTTACTCAGCCACGGTTCATCGCTGCAGCCTGCTGACAGACCATCGACCAGTATGTACGTACACGTTCGCGACCAGAATGACAATGCTACGTACGCTTCGACCAGGTGGGTCCCGACTGTCAGGGAGGATAAGGAGGCACTTCCTTGCGTGTGAAGATGTAGCTGGTGGGTCCCAGCAGTCAGGGGGGAAACGTTTTTTTCGCAAAATATGGTGGCCCGTCCGGTGGGTCCCTGCTGTCAGTGGAGGAATCATTATTTTACGCGTAATAAGGTTGTGCTTCCTTGCTGCGGCCGTGGACCTAGCTGTCAGCCTCTCCACGTACAGTACTCTTCCGATGGAAGTCGTTCCTTGAACACATTGACCACGCCGCGCCGAGAACACCAAGGCAGTGGATGACGGCGAGGCCTAGGAAGGGGACGACATGGAGCCGGGGAAGACGCTGCAGTGGATGCCCACGTGGAGAGGAGTATGAGGGTTGATTGGCTTAGCTGCGGTGTGAGGCTGCCGTCACCGCAGAATAACACGTGTTGTGGGTGAGTAGAGGGATGGCCTGGCCAGAGGTTGGAGTAGGGTTGGGCGGTGAGGCCTCCGCGGCAGCACAGCCGGCCACGGGAGGCAGGAGCAGGCGGCATGACCGGCGCTGGTTTGGGCGGCTGGAGCAAGAAGACCAGAGGTTGAAGAAGCACTACGGGCGTTGGATGGACATCGTACGGTCACTGGAGCTAGAATCGTTCATATTGACTAAGTTGACAAAGCCCTCCGTCCGCGTCAACTTAGTAGGCCCACAAGTCAGCCTCCCACTATGGTGGGTCCCAGCTAGCAGGGCGAGTATTCATTTTTTTTGTGCGTAATAAGGAGGCACTTCCTTGTGTGCGAAGATATAGCTGGTGGGTCCGAGCTGTCAGTGGGGGGAACGTTTTTTTCGCAAAATACAGAGGCCCTTCCGGTGGGTCCCAGCTGTCAGGTGGAGGAATCATTATTTTGTGCGTAATAAGGAGGCATTTCCTTGCGTGCGGCCGTGGACCCAGCTGTCAGCCTCTCCACGTACAGTCCACTTCCGATGGATGTCGTTCGTTGACCACATTGACCACGCCGCGCCGAGAGCACCAGGGCGGTGGACGACGGCGAGGCCTAGGAAGGGAACGACACGGAGCCAGGGAAGACTCGGCAGTTGTTTCCCACGCGGAGGGGAGTACGAGCGTTTACTGGTTCGTCTGCCATCGCCGGAGAATAACAGTAGGTGTGGGTGAGTAGAGGGATGGCTAGGCCAGAGATGGGAGTACGGTGGGTCGGTGAGGCCTGCGTGGCAGCACAGCTAGCCGCGGAAGGAGGGAGCAGGCAGTTCCGCTGGCGCTTGTTTGAGTGGCTGGAGCAGGAAGAGCAGAGATTGAAGAAGCACGACGGCTGTTGGATGGACATCCAACAGTCACTACTCTTGTGTGTGGACTAAGTTGACACGGCGTTGCGTGTGCGTCAACCTTTTTTTTAGGAAAGCGTACGCGTCAACCTATAGTAGGCGCACAAGTCAGCCTCAAATGTGTGGAAAACAGCATACAACCCATCTGCCATAATTTCTAATAATTTATAGCCCATTTGCTAATTCTTAAGGATTTTTTTGGAGCCCATCTTCTTTTTGTTAGCATTACTGCCCATATTGTGGCCACGGTTAAAAATTATACGAAATTTTGCATATTTTGGTGCGGTCAACTGTTTTTAATCCTGAAATTTCGAGTCACATTCAAACTAATTTGAAAAATAAATTTATATAAATATAAAATTCAAATAATTGTCCACACATAAAAATCAATGGAATTTAAAATCTTGTAATGAAAAAAAATTGAAACTAATTCCCGGTTTGATGTGTTTTAAAAATGTACAACCTATTTCTCATTACTGATGGCCCATTTTTTGGGGAAGCCGAATGAAACTCTCCTCGTCTTGAAAGATTTGCAGCCCAGCAGAGTTGACAAAGCAAGTAGGCCTCGTTTGGGTATTTCTTTAAAAAAAGTAGAACTGGGCTAGCCATTTTCAGCAAGAAAAAAACACAACTGGGCTCATGATGTGGTAAACATAAATAAAAACCCTGGCTAGACGGGCCACAGCCCCCGCACAGCCCCGTTGTTACCCTGATCCGTTGCTAAAACTAGTATAAATAACAACTGCTTGTTCCTCAAAAAAAGTAAATAACAACTGCGCGACTTGTTGGGTCCCTGGTGTCAGCCGCTCGTTGTGTAATTCTCTCGTTTATTGACTACGTTGACAATGGCGTGAGCCCCAGATGTCCAACCATTACGAGGAACCATTTTTTTGGGCTTGTAATAATGAGGCACTTGCTTGCGTACTGCCATGACCCTGGTGGGTCCCTACTGTCATCCTCTCCACGTACAGTCATCTCCTTGTTCCTCTCGGTTGTTGACGACGTTGACAACGCAAGAGGGCGGCGCATCACGCACGACGAGTGAACCAAGGCGGAGGACGACAGCGAGGCCTCGGACGGAACAAATAGGAGCCATGGAAGATGCGCCGGTCCAGTCGCAGGCGGAGGGGAGTACGAGGGTTGACTGGTTCGGGTGCGGGTGCATGTTGGGGCTGATGTCGCCGGAGAATAACAGGACGTGTGGGGGAATAGAGGGAGGGACTGGCCAACGTTGGAGGGTACGGTAGGGCGGCGAAGGTGCAACCAGCCGTGGGAGGTGGGAGCAGGCGGAACCGACGGGTGGTTTGGTTTTGGCGGCTGGAGGAAGAAGACAAGAGATAGAAGATACACGACAGATGTTGGATGTCAATCCAACGGCTGGTAAGCAGAATCGTTTGTTGACTATTAGCTAGTAAGTCGACACCACCTTGGATTGGCTTTTTCCTCGTGGGTCCCAAATGTCAGAATCCAAATCTGTCACGGTCATGCAGCCTTTCTTATGAAAATTTACAGCCCATTTGGTGTGCTAGTTCAAAATAAGTTTGTGGGTGCTGGTGGGGGCTAATCACTTGGGTTCTGTAATGCACAGTGAGCTCAAGCAGCCGGCGAGAGTGATGTTATTTCCCTTGGTTGGGATTTGTTACAATATTTCACTCTTAATTAAACGAATGGCAAGCCATTTGCCGTGTTTCAAAGAAAATATGACAGTCACAGCCGATTTGAAAAGTGCAACAACATCTAACTCCAGCTTACAAACTGTACAAAAGCACGAGGGTTAATTTTTCATCAGGTTTAGACAAAACCCAGATTGAAAAGGGCAACAACATCTAACTCCAGCATTGTTTTTGGCAGTCACAGTCAAATGGATCGGTCAGGTCCATAGAATGAACATCCTGGGTCGTAAAATTTACTGGATTGTGACCACAAGATGTTGTAAATAGAAGCCCGGCACGTTCAGAAGCTCTTTTGTCCACCTGAAACTCCTTTTTTTGCTCTTTGACATACCCATCCGTCAAAATCATGCTGCTGATAAACTTAAGCCTGATGGACAATAGTAACCTCGCATTCAGTAGGAAGAATGTGACAAATCTAGTGTTTGCATGGTTGGCTACATATCGTTCTAGCGTTATTGTCTTCAATCGAATGTCATGAGAAGTGAGAAAATCCCAGTGCTTACGAATCCACCGATTGGTTATAACTTTCTTACCCCGTCCTGTTGCGTAAATAGACATGAAGATTGAAAACAGTTAAGGTCTAAAAAAAGAGTGTCGAAAGAGCAACAGCTGAATGGTTAATTCTAGTACACTATATGCGGGCTTCCAATGTGCGTGAAATTATCACCTTTATATACAACTTCTCTAGACATGGAAAGCATTGCAGCAAGCCAATAATCTTGTTCAGATCAAAACTATTCATTTGGATATATAAGATCTTGACAGAATCCAGCACCATTGATAGGCTATCCATGGAGAAACTCTTCATTGAGCATAGAACATAATATTAGTACAAAATGTGTACTCCAAGATGATATATAACTTATGCACAGAAATTTAAAATGCAGCTTATGGTTACAAGTGTAGATGATAATATACAGTACCTAAAGAATTGTGGAGCCAAACACCATCTTGAAATGAGCACAGAGATCATGTATTACACCCAAGGTCTCCAGTTTAGGCGCAGAGAGGACGGTTATTTGCGACGGTGAATAACTAGAATCAAGGATCAACCTTTGAAGTGAAGGGGCATCTTGGATGATGAGCTGCCTTCCGTCAAAAGAAATTCCAATTCTTACAAGGTTAGGTGACTTTATTTGGAGACAACCGATTCTAACTGTGAAAACAAGCACCAAACACTCCAGGGCAGGGCAACTGGAGTGGATGATGTTGTGCAATGAGGCCTCCGATATACAAACCCGCACAAGTGAAAGTTTTTTGAGAAATGGGAGTCGAAGGTTTAGTACCAGATTGTCTGGTAGGTAGCATAGCGCAAAGGTGGCGGTGTGGAGAGAGGAGGAAAACCACGAGATGGACATCGGTGCTGAGGGCACACGTACATGGCGTTCGGTATCTGGTAGGTGATTTCCTGGGGAATAGTAGAACTCAAGCAGCTGTAGTTCTGTGAATTCAGGGGATTTCAGCCAGGCGTTCACCGTGCAGGGCATGGTATGCTTGCTCAGGTAGCATGACGGGATGCAGAGGCTTTGAACGGAGCCCTGGTGGGAGGAGATGATGGCTCTGGGGAGGTCAAAATCATTAAAGAGAGATAGCTGACCACAGTCGAGATTAAGGGGCATGGCGCGCCATAGAGGGCACCACTGAATTGAGAGGACTTGGGTGCGGCAGCAATCCTTGGTGGGGAGAAGCGAGATGATCTCCCCAAGGATGGCGTCCGGGAGATCGCTGATGTGGTCCACCCAAGATTCTACAGGTTCCTGGGATCCGGTGGGGGCGGGCTTGCCGCTTCTCCCCACGCTGCCGGGTGCGGGATCTACAACAGGCGTCGCCGCTGGCGGGAGCTTCATCTTCTTGGCGCTGGGGTCAGCTGACTCCATTTTCCTTGAGGGCGTCGCGTCGAGCTCACGGATTTGAGCAGAGTAACATATGACGAGCCTAGTTGTAGTGTGAGTGAAGAAGAAGGGGAGATGGGGTTTTTCTGTAGTAGTGAGGAAGAAGGGGAGCTGGGGTTTTCTGTCGGAGTGAGGTGAGGAATTTGGGGGTACGAGTGGAGCGAGCTGACGTGAGGTGGGTGGGAGTGAGGAGGAAGAAGAGCACCCAGGTTTTTTGGGGGGCGGTGTGCTGGGTGTGGGTAGCGCCTCTCATTAAGTAAATATATGGGCTTTTGAATTGATTTTATTATTTACTAGGGAGGATGGGCTATTTTGTCTTGGGCCCAGAGAAACAATTACTACTAGTACAGTGGAGACACTCTACAGCTACCTAGAAAACCAATTACTACTAGTACAGTGGATACACTACCGCTTCTGGCTCCTCCGAGGTCATCGAAACGTCTCCCTCTACTGAATGCCGTTTTACTTTTGTTCACCGACATGCGGGCCATGCAACGCGCGGGCCCAAATGCCATCCACCAAATTAGAAGGCAGTATGCAGGCGGAGAGTCACCCCGGTCGTAGCGCGGCAGTAACGAGCCATTGTATCACAAAACCCCACCTCCCCGCAGTCTAAGTTTGACGGACGAAGCAACCATACACCGTCTTCAAGAAAGCCAACACTCGCATCTGCCACTGTTCTTCTCTCCCAACGAAGGGAAGGTAAGCGGATCCGTGATGTTGGTATATTTTCATTCAGAGAAAAAAAAGAACTTTTGCAAAGCAGTAACCGATCCTCACTCTCTCTTTTGTTTCATTGTCATTGCGATTGTGTTTTCCTTTCAGTGGTCTCCTAGTATTCGTCAGTTTCATGATGGACCAAGGAGAACCAGGCAAAGATCTACCAATGTTGGAGCAGATGTGGGACACTGATCCCCATGAGACAGAGAGCTCCAAGAAGATGGAGGCAGCCACCGAGCCAACTCCAGATACGCTCACGGCCACTACTAAGATGGTCAACGGCCCGTTTGAGGTTACAGCCCCCGTGGCCCTGCAGGAGCAGTTTTCCCCCTTCGAGGATGTGTCCCCCCCCCCCCCGCTGAGCTGCCCAAGGTGATTTTCTCTCTGCCGATCTTGATTGTGGTTTTTCATCTAAGTATGTGGTGATAAATAATGCAAAATTTTATTAGCTTCGATGCCATGTTACCTTCCCTGTCATGCATACTTTTGACTCTACATAGTGGTTTAAATAACTTGTGTTTCTTATACTAGAAAGTAATTCAGAATTTGTTTCTGTTTCAATTAGAGCCCTAATGCAGACAAGGATTGTGTGGTTGTACATTTCACTCGCTATGAGGTGGATGACCTGAATATACGCACTGGGAAAACAGAGTTCTTAGGCTATTGGATCCTGGAAGCCATTTGCGCTTATACCAATGTCGAGATGTATTCCAGCCTCACTGTTGTCAGGCGCGTTGTCCAGGGTGTACTGAAGCACAAGAAGTTCAAAGCTACTCCTTCGTTTGTGAGGCATACTGTTCTTGTCAAGCTTACGCAAGAAGATGACGTGGCATGCCTCCACAAACAAGTTTATGAGTGGCAAGGCCACAAGGTTATCTTCAGGAAGGTTCACAGGATTGAGCTGCTGCCGGACGTCCTCGATGATGTTCATGGCAAGGCCCGTCTTGTGTCCATCCCAAATTAGATCGAGGCATGAAATAGATGCCCCAGATAGTGTTTAATAGTAGTTTGGATTGTGTCTAATTATCCGAACCTTGCCTATTATCGAGCCCTCTGGGGCTAGTACTCTATTTGAATCCATCTATGGGAACTGCTGCTACTTTTGTGTGCCCGTGAATCATGTGAGAACCATCCTAATTGTTGCCGAAACAAATGCGTCCTCACTAGTTTTTTCATGAATATGGCATGGTAAGACATAAGTTGTCACGGTTTATCATACGAGCAGTGTGTGTTTGATGAAATAGAGTACTCGTTCGAGAACTGTGCGCCGACGTATACATAGGGTATGTAAGGCTAGTTAAGTACTTGTAAACACTGTTGGTGCTACCCCACTTGTAAGCAGTTGTGCAAAACACGGCACATTGGCTCAGCTCTCTTTAACACTAGGCTATCGACCAGCTAACAATCAATAATCTGCTGTCTGACATATAAGAAACTACGTATCTTGTTACAGTGGTTCATGCACTTAACTGAGGCCACAATGTAAATTCCAAACATTCACACGCTAGTCCAGCGTTCATGTGGAACATTCACATTAAACTTGGCTTCATAAAATACTTGAAAAGCATAAGTTAAGCAATTTTATACATCTCAATGATTCATAGAACATAACAAACATATACTAGTTCACAGCAAAAGACAAAGTTGTGAGAAGGTTTACAAATCAGGATAAATCAAGCAAGGCTTCTCTGAGCAAAGGGCCTCCCTAGGCAGGCTTTAATTTCCTGGAGTTCACTCTGGTTTTTCTTGTTGCCACCATCCAGGGTTAGGTTCTCTCATTCCAGAATAACCAATTATAATTGTGTTCTCAGTTGGAATGTTGAACTGAACCATGTAGTGTACTGACCATCTGAACTTCTTGTGCAGTTCCACTAAATTTAAGCACAGCTATTTGCATAAATAAGCATACCACAATGCCTCTTGTCGGCGCACCTGTCCCAAAAACCTCCGTGCAGCCGTGCCAGCTAGTCCTCGGTCCATGGATGAACTGGTAGAAAGTGCATTCCGGACTAGGATGCAGTTGTTTTCGCTCATCCCAGCACTGCAATCAGGAAGTAAAACATACGAATCAGCTTCTTTTAGATTGCGTTGGTCATTCTACCTAGTTACTACCAATGTAGGAATACCTGGAAGACGGGTGGTTAGAGGACAGCAGCTAGGAATAGCCATCTCATTTTGTGCAGTTCTACTAAAACTGAGGTGTGTACTTTTGATTGCGCAGATAGAAACGATATGGAGACAGACATCCCTGTTTGCGCAAATATGAAATACGGTTATTTAAACAGTGACAGTTATTTGCAGTGGCATATGATTAACAGCAACATCTATTGTGTTATAATTGGCACTACATTGACAGTATGAAAGTGCCCTTAAGTAAGTAGCATCACATCATGAAAGTGCAACTAATCCCTGGGTGGTTTTGGTAATTCATAACAACATATAGCTCATTGAACTAATATCCATTCAAGTGTTGGAGAACATAGTAATTTCAAAAAAAATCCTACACACACACAGGATCATGGTGATGCATAGCAACGAGAGGGGACAGTGTGTCCACGTACCCTCGTAGACCGAAAGCGGAAGCGTTAGCACAACGCTGTTGATGTAGTCATACGTCTTCACGATCCGACCGATCCAAGTACCGAACGCACGGCACCTCCGAGTTCAGCACACGTTCAACTCGATGACGTCCCGCGAGCTCCGATCCAGCAAAGCTTCACAGGAGAGTTTCGTCAGCACGACGGCGTGGTGACGGTGATGATGATGCTACCGACGCAGGGCTTCGCCTAAGCACCGCTACGATATGATCGAGGTGGATAATGGTGGAGGGGGGCACCGCACACGGCTAAGAGATCAATGATCAATTGTTGTCTATAGGGTGCCCCCTGGCCACGTATATAAAGGATGGAGGGAGGAGGAGGGCGGCCCTCACAGGGCGCGCCCAAGGTGTGGAGTCCTACTAGGACTCCCTAGTCCTAGTAGGATTCCACCTCCCACATGGAATAGGAAAAGGGGAAGGGAGAAGGAGAAGGAAGGAAGGGGGCGCCCCCTTTCCCTAGTCCAATTCGGACTAGTCCATGGGGAAGGGGCGCAGCCACCCTTGAGGCCTTTCTCTCCTTTCCCGTATGACCCATTAAGGCCCAATACGAATTCCCGTAACTCTCCGATACTCCGAAAAATACCCGAATCACTCGGAACCTTTCCGATGTCCGAATATAGCCTTCCAATATATCGATCTTTACCTCTCGACCATTTCGAGACTCCTAGTCATGTCCCCGATCTCATCCGGGACTCTGAACAAACTTCGGTCATCAAATCACATAAACTCATAATACCGATCGTCACCGAACTTTAAGCGTGCGGACCCTACGGGTTCGAGAACTATGTAGACATGACCAAGACACATCTCCGGTCAATAACCAATAGCGGAGCCTGGATGCTCATATTGGCTCCCACATATTCTACGAAGATCTTTATCGGTCAAACCGCATAACAACATACGTTGTTCCCTTTGTCATCGGTATGTTACTTGCCCGAGATTCGATCGTCGGTATCTCAATACCTAGTTCAATCTCGTTATCGGCAAGTCTCTTTACTAATTCCGTAATACATCATCCCGCAACTAACTCATTAGTTACAATGCTTGCAAGGCTTATAGTGATGTGCATTACCGAGTGGGCCCAGAGATACCTCTCCGACAATCGGAGTGACAAATCCTAATCTCGAAATACGCCAACTCAACAAGTACCTTCGGAGACACCTGTAGAGCACCTTTATAATCACCCAGTTACGTTGTGACGTTTGGTAGCATACAAAGTGTTCCCCCGGTAAACGGGAGTTGCATAATCTCATAGTCATAGGAACATGTATAAGTCATGAAGAAAGCAATAACAACATACTAAACGATCAAGTGCTAAGCTAACAGAATGGGTCAAGTCAATCACATCATTCTCCTAATGATGTGATCCCATTAATCAAATGACAACTCATGTTTATGGTTAGGAAACATAACCATCTTTGATTAACGAGCTAGTCAAGTAGAGGCATACTAGTGACACTCTATTTTGTCTATGTATTCACACATGTATCAAGTTTCCGGTTAATACAATTCTAGCATGAATAATAAACATTTATCATGACATAAGGAAATAAAATAGTAACTTTATATTGCCTCTAGGGCATATTTCCTTCAGTCTCCCACTTGCACTAGAGTCAATAATCTAGTTCACATCGCCATGTGATTTAACACCAATAGTTCACATCACCATGTGATTAACACCCATAGTTCACATCGCTATGTGACCAACACTCAAAGGGTTTACTAGAGTCAATAATCTAGTTCACATCGCCATGTGTTTAACACCCAAAGAGTACTAAGGTGTGATCAAGTTTTGCTTGTGAGAGAAGTTTAGTCAACGGGTCTGCCACATTCAGATCCGTATGTATTTTGCAAATTTCTATGTTTACAATGCTCTGCACGGAGCTACTCTAGTTAATTGCTCCCACTTTCAATATGTATCCAGATTGAGACTCTGAGTCATCTGGATCGGTGTAAAAGCTTGCATCGACGTAACCTTTTACGATGAACTCTTCTATCACCTCCATAACCGAGAAATATTTCCTTAGTCCTCTTAGGTAACTAAGGATAACTTTGACCGCTATCCAGTGATCTATCCCTAGATCACTATCGTACCTCCTTGCTAAACTTATAGCAAGGCACACAACTGGTCTGGTACATAGCATGGCATACTTTATAGAACCTATGGCTGAGGCATAGGGAATGACTTTCATTCTCTCTCTATCTTCTGCCGTGGTCTTGCTTTGAGTCTTACTCAACTTTATACCTTGAATACAGGCAAGAACTCTTTCTTTGACTGATACTTTTGAACTCCTTCAAAACTTTGTCAAGGTATGTGCTTTGTGAAAGTCTTATTAAGCGTCTCAATCTATCCCTATAGATCTTGATGCTCAATACTTAAGCAGCTTCACCGAGGTCTTTTATTGAAAAATTCTTATTCAAGTATCCTTCTATGCTATCAATAAATTCTATATCATTTCCAATCAGCAATATGTCATCCACATATAATATCAGAAATGCTACAGAGCTCCCACTCACTTTCTTGTAAATACAGGCTTCACCATAAGTCTGTATAAAACCATATGCTTTGATCACCTTATCAAAGCGTATATTCCAACTCCGAGATGCTTGCACCAGTCCATAGATGGATCGCTGGAGCTTGCACACTTTTTAGCACCTTTAGGATTGACAAAACCTGCTGGTTGCATCATATACAACTCTTCTTTAATAAATCCATTAAAGAAATGTAGTTTTGACATCCATTTGCCAGATTTCATAAAATGCGGCAATTGCTAACATGATTCGGACGGACTTAAGCATCGCTACGGGTGAGAAAGTTTCATCGTAGTCAACTCCTTGAACTTTGTCAACAACCTTTTTCGACAAGTCTAGCTTTGTAGATAGTAACACTACTATCAGCGTCCGTCTTCCTCTTGAAGATCCATTTATTTTCTATGGCTTGCCGATCATCGGGCAAGTCAACCAAAGTCCATACTTTGTTCTCATACATGGATCCCATCTCAGATTTCATGGCCTCAAGCCATTTCGCGGAATCTGGGCTCATCATCGCTTCCTCATAGTTCGTAGGTTCGTCATGGTCTAGTAACATGACTTCCAGAACAGGATTACCGTACCACTCTGGAGCGGAACGTACTCTGGTTGACCTACGAGGTTCTGTAGTAACTTGATCTGAAGTTTCATGATCATCATCATTGGCTTCCTCACTAATTGGTGTAGGCATCACTGGAACTGATTTCTGTGATGAACTACTTTCCAATTCAAGAGAAGGTACCACTACCTCATCAAGTTCTACTTTCCTCCCACTCACTTCTTTCGAGAGAAACTCCTTCTCTAGAAAGGATCCATTCTTAGCAACAAATATCTTGCCTTCGGATCTGTGATAGAAGGTGTACCCAACAGTTTTTTTGGGTATCCTATGAAGACGCACTTCTCCGATTTGGGTTCGAGCTTATCAGGCTGAAGCTTTTTCACATAAGCATCGCAGCCCCAAACTTTAAGAAAGGACAGCTTAGGTTTCTTGCCAGACCACAGTTCATACGGTGTCATCTCAACGGATTTAGATGGTGCCCTATTAAACATGAATGCAGCTGTCTCTAATGCATAACCTCAAAACGATAGTGGTAAATCAGTAAGAGACATCATAGATCACACCATATCTAATAAAGTACGGTTACGACGTTCGGACACACCATTACGCTGTGGTGTTCCAGGTGGCATGAGTTGTGAAACTATTCCACATTTTAAATGAAGACCAAACTCGTAACTCAAATATTTGCCTCCGCGATTAGATCGTAGAAACTTTATTTTCTTGTTACGATGATTTTCTACTTCACTCTGAAATTCTTTGAACTTTTCAAACGTTTCAGACTTGTGTTTCATTAAGTAGATATACCCATATCTGCTCAAATCATCTGTGAAGGTCAGAAAATAACGATACCCGCCGCGAGCCTCAATACTCATCGGACCGCGTACATCGGTATGTATTATTTCCAATAAGTCCGTAGCTCGCTCCATTGTTCCGGAGAACGGAGTTTTAGTCATCTTGCCCATGAGGCATGGTTCGCAAGCATCAAATGATTCATAATCAAGTGATTCCAAAATTCCATCCGAATGGAGTTTCTTCATGCGCTTTACACCAATATGACCTAAACGGCAGTGCCACAAAATATGTTGCATTATCATTATCAACTTTGCATCTTTTGGCATCAATATTATGAATATGTGTATCACTACGATCGAGATTCAATAAACCATTTACATTGGGTGTATGACCATAGAAGGTTTTTATTCATGTAAACAGAACAACAATTATTCTCTGACTTAAATGAATAACCGTATTGCAATAAACATGATCCAATCATATTCATGCTCAACGCAAACACCAAATAACATTTATTTTGCAATAAACATGATCCAATCATATTCATGCTCAATGCAAACACCAAATAACATTTATTTTTGCAATAAACATGATCCAATCATATTCATGCTCAATGCAAACACCAAATAACATTTATTTAGGTTCAACACTAATCCCGAAAATAGAGGGAGTGTGCGATGGTGATCTTATCAACCTTGGAATCTCTTCCAACACACATCGTCACCTCGTCCTCAACTAGTCTCTATTCATTTTGCAACACCTGTTTCGAGTTACTAATCATAGCAACTGAACCGGTATCAAATACCCAGGGGCTACTATGAACACTAGTAAAATACACTTCAATAACATGTATATCAAATATACCTTTGTTCACTTTGCCATCCTTCTTATCCGCCAAATACTTGGGGCAGTTCCGCTTCCAGTGAGCAGTCCCTTTGCAAAAGCACTCAGTTTCAGGCTTAGGTCCAGACTTGGGCTTCTTCCCGGGAGTAGCAACTTGCTTGCTATTCTTCTTGAAGTTCCCCTTCTTCCCTTTGCCCTTTTTCTTGAAACTAGTGGTCTTGTTAACCATCAACAATTGATGCTCTTTCTTGATTTCTACCTTCGTTGATTTCAGCATCACGAAGAGCTCGGGAACCATTTTTGTCATCCCTTGCATATTATAGTTCATCACGAAGTTCCAGTAACTTGGTGATAGTGACTAGAGAATTCTGTCAATTACTATCTTATCCGGAAGATTAACTCCCACTTGATTCAAGCAACTGTAGTACTCAGACATTCTGAGCACATGCTCACTGGTTGAGCTATTCTCCTCCATCTTGTAGGCGAAGTACTTGTCAGAGGTCTCATACCTCTCGACACGGGCATGAGTCTGAAATACCGATTTCAGCTCTTGGAACATCTCATATGCTCCATGTCATTCAAAACATTTTTGAAGTCCCGATTCTAAGCCGTAAAGCATGTTGCACTAAACTATCAAGTAGTCATCATACCGAGCTTGTCAAACGTTCATAACGTCTGCATCTGCTCCTGCAATAGTTCTGTTACCTAGCGGTGCATCAAGGACATAATTCTTCTGTGCAGCAATGAGGATAAACCTCAGATCACGGAACCAGTCCGCATCATTGCCACTATCATCTTTCAACTTAGTTTTCTCTAAGAACATATCAAAAATAAAACAGGGGAGCTATACGCGAGCTATTGATCTACAACATAATTTGCAAATACTACCAGGACTAAGTTCAAGATAAATTAAAGTTCAATTAATCATATTACTCAAGAACTCCCACTTAGATAGACATCTCTCTTACTCATCTAAGTGATCACGTGATCCAAATCAACTAAACCAAAACGATCATCACGTGAAATGGAGTAGTTTTCAATGGTGAACATCACTATGTTGATCATATCTACTATATGATTCACGCTCGACCTTTCGGTCTCAGTGTTCCGAGGCCATATCTGTATATGCTAGGCTCGTCAAGTTTAACCCGAGTATTCTGCGTGTGCAAAACTGGCTTGCACCCATTGTAGATGAACGTTGAGCTTATCACACCCGATCATCACGTGGTGTCTCGGCACGACGAACTTTGGCAACGGTGCATACTCAGGGAGAACACTTTTACCTTGAAATTTAGTGAGAGATCATCTTATAATGCTACCGTCAAACAAAGCAAAATAAGATGCATAAAGGATAAACATCACATGCAATCAATATAAGTGATATGATATGGCCATCATCATCTTGTGCTTGTGATCTCCATCTCCGAAGCACCGTCATGATCACAATCATTACTGGCGCGACACCTTGATCTCCATCGTAGCATCGTTGTCGTCTCGCCAACTATTGCTTCTACGACTATCGCTACCGCTTAGTGATAAAGTAAAGCAATTACAGGGCGATTGCATTGCATACAATAAAGCGACAACCATATGGCTCCTGCCAGTTGCCGATAACTCAGTTACAAAACATGATCATCTCATACAATAAAATATAGCATCATGTCTTGACCATATCACATCACAACATGCCCTGCAAAAACAAGTTAGACGTCCTCTACTTTGTTGTTGCAAGTTTTATGTGGCTGCTACGGGCTGAGCAAGAACCGTTCTTACCTACGCATCAAAACCACAACGATAGTTCGTCAAGTTAGTGCTGTTTTAACCTTCACAAGGACCGGGCGTAGCCACACTCGGTTCAACTAAAGTTGGAGAAAATGACACCCGCTAGTCACCTATGTGCAAAGCACGGCGGTAAAACCAGTCTCACGTAAGCGTACGCGTAATGTCGGTCCGGGCCGCTTCATCCAACAATACCGCCAAACCAAAGTGTGACATGCTGGTAAGCAGTATGACTTGTATCGCCCACAACTCACTTGTCTTCTACTCGTGCATATAACATCTACGCATAAAACCAGGCTCGGATGCCACTGTTGGGGAACGTAGTAATTTCAAAAAATTTCCTACGAACACACAGGATCATGGTGATGCATAGCAACGAGAGGGGACAGTGTGTCCACGTACCCTCGTAGACCGAAAGCGGAAGCGTTAACACAACGCGGTTGATGTAGTCGTACGTCTTCACGATCCGACCGATCCAAGTACCGAACGCACGACACCTCCGAGTTCAGCACATGTTCAACTCGATGACGTCCTGCGAGCTCCGATCCAGCAAAGCTTCACAGGAGAGTTTCGTCAGCATGACGGCGTGGTGACGGTGATGATGATGCTACCGACGCAGGGCTTCGCCTAAGCACCGCTACGATATGATCGAGGTGGATTATGGTGGAGGGGGGCACCGCACACGGC
Organism: Thinopyrum elongatum; assembly: GCA_011799875.1. NCBI lineage: Eukaryota > Viridiplantae > Streptophyta > Magnoliopsida > Poales > Poaceae > Thinopyrum > Thinopyrum elongatum. Next base: position 659,071,359 of record CM022298.1, read on the forward strand.
TAAGAGATCAATGATCAATTGTTGTCTATAGGGTGCCTCCTGGCCACGTATATAAAGGATGGAGGGAGGAGGAGGCCGGCCCTCACAGGGCACGCCCAAGGTGTGGAGTCCTACTAGGACTCCCTAGTCCTAGTAGGATTCCACCTCCCACATGGAATAGGAAAAGGGGAAGAGAGAAGGAGAAGGAAGGAAGGGGGTGCCCCCTTTCCCTAGTCCAATTCGGACCAGTCCATGGGGAAGGGGCGCAGCCACCCTTGAGGCCTTTCTCTCCTTTCCCGTATGGCCGATTAAGGCCCAATACGAATTCCCGTAACTCTCCGGTACTCCGAAAAATACCCGAATCACTCGGAACCTTTCCGATGTCCGAATATAGCCTTCCAATATATCGATCTTTACCTCTCGACCATTTCGAGACTCCTCGTCATGTCCCCGATCTCATCCGGGACTCTGAACAAACTTCGGTCATCAAATCACATAAACTCATAATACCGATCGTCACCGAACTTTAAGCGTGCGGACCCTACGGGTTCGAGAACTATGTAGACATGACCGAGACACGTCTCCAGTCAATAACCAATAGCGGAACCTGGATGCTCATATTGGCTCCCACATATTCTACGAAGATCTTTATCGGTCAAACCGCATAACAACATACGTTGTTCCCTTTGTCATCGGTATGTTACTTGCCCGAGATTCGATCGTCGGTATCTCAATACCTAGTTCAATCTCGTTACCGGCAAGTCTCTTTACTCGTTCCGTAATACATCATCCCGCAACTAACTCATTAGTTACAATGCTTGCAAGGCTTATAGTGATGTGCATTACCGAGTGGGCCCAGAGATACCTCTCCGACAATCGGAGTGACAAATCCTAATCTCGAAATACGCCAACTCAACAAGTACCTTCGGAGACACATGTAGAGCACCGTTATAATCACCCAGTTACGTTGTGACGTTTGGTAGCACACAAAGTGTTCCTCCGGTAAATGGGAGTTGCATAATCTCATAGTCATAGGAACATGTATAAGTCATGAAGAAAGCAATAGCAACATACTAAACGATCAAGTGCTAAGCTAACGGAATGGGTCAAGTCAATCACATCATTCTCCTAATGATGTGATCCCATTAATCAAATGACAACTCATGTCTATGGTTAGGAAACATAACCATCTTTGATTAACGAGCTAGTCAAGTAGAGGCATACTAGTGACACTCTATTTTGTCTATGTATTCACACATGTATCAAGTTTCCGGTTAATACAATTCTAGCATGAATAATAAACATTTATCATGACTTAAGGAAATAAAATAATAACTTTATTATTGCCTCTAGGGCATATTTCCTTCATCAAGTTGATTATTTCAGAAAGTTCAATGATTGGCAATGGCATGGACTAGAGATGTGGACCCCTAAAAATGCTAAGGACAAATATAGGCAAAAGCTCAAGACTCTTCATTTCCATTTAAGTGATCCAAGATCACATTGAGTCTATAGGAAAAGCCAGTACTATTAAAAGGGGATGAGGTGTTGCTTAATGGTCTACTTTCTCAAAATGCTTAGTGATATGCTCCAAAGCCCTCAACCACTTTCTCAATTCCATATATGTCCTAAACCTAAAGTCAAACTCGGCCCCACCGATTTGATCCATCTGGCGCCACCGAGTTCTTTTGACATAGCCATAGCCAGAAACCCTAATCAATTCGGTCTTATCGATAGGGATTTCGGTCTCACCGAGATGGGATTGCAAACTCTCTGTTTCCCTTCGTAACATATTGGTCTCACCGAAATGAGCGATCGGTCCCACCGAGTTCACAATACAAACTCTCTGTTTACCTTTTGTAATGTTTCGGTATCACCGAAAGGAGCGATCGGTCCCACCGAGTTTGCCTGACCAACTCTCTGTTTGCTCATTGCTGAAATCGGTCTCACCGAGTTCATGCAATCGGTCACACCGAGATGAGGTTTTGCCCTAACCCTAGCGCATCGGTCCCACCGAGTTGATCATGTCGGTCCCACCAAAAATCCTAACGTTCACATTTTGAACTGGATTGGTCTCACCGAGTTCTCCTATTCGGTCTGACCGAGTTGGGTCAAATGTGTGTAATGGTTAGATTTTGTGTGGAGGCTATATATACACCTCCATCCCCTTCTCTATTCAAGATAGAGCCATCAGAACGTGCCTACACTTCCACTACTCATTTTCTAAGAGAGAACCACCTACTCATGTGTTGAGACCAAGACATTCCAATCCAACCACAAGAATCTTGATCTCTAGCCTTCCTCAAGTTGCTTTCCACTCAAATCATCTTTCCACCATAGCCAAATCTGTGAGAGAGAGTTGAGTGTTAGGGAGACTATCATTTGAAGCACAAGAGCAAGGATTTCATCATCAACACACCATTTATTACCTTCTAGAGAGTGGTGTCTCCTAGATTGGTTAGGTGTCACTTGGGAGCCTCCGACAAGATTGTGGAGTTGAACCAAGGAGTTTGTAAGGGCAAGGAGATCGCCTACTTTGTGAAGATCTACCCGAGTGAGGCAAGTCCTTCGTGGGCGATGGCCATGGTGGGATAAACAAGGTTGCTTCTTAGTGGACCCTTCGTGGGTGGAGCCCTCCATGGACTCATGCAACCATTACCCTTCGTGGGTTGAAATCTCCATCAACTTTGACGTACGATAGCACCACCTATTGGAACCACGCCAAAAATCTTCGTGTCTACATTGCGTTTGCCTTCTCCAAACCCTTTCCTTTACCTTCATATGCAATGTTTTACTTTTCGCTGCTATACTCTTAGAATTGCTTGTGTAGGTTGATTGCTTGACTTGTGCTAAGTTGCTAAAATCTGCCAAGACTTAAAATTGGGAAAAGGCTAGATTTTTATTTGGTCAAGTAGTCTAATCAACCCCCCTCTAGACCTACTTTCGATCCTACAAGTGGTATCAGAGCTTTGGTCTCCATTTGCCTTGATTTCCATAGCTTTGGTGATCATAGCCTTGTTTTCACAACCTAGGCGAGTATGGCGTCTAGCGAGGGAAATTACCACCGTAGAGGTCCTTACTTTGATGGTACAAATTTTGCTAGTTGGAAGCATAAGATGAAAATGCATATTCTTGGACCAACACCCCCCCCCCCCCCCGTTTGAGCTATTGTATGTATTGGTTTGCAAGGTGAGTTCTTTGAAGATGGAAGATAACCGAATCATGAAGCAACCACGGAAGAATTGAAGATGTTGCAATACAACACTCAAGCTTGCGATATCCTCTTCAACGGATTGTGCCCCGAAGAATTCAACAAAATTAGCCGTCTTGAGAATGCAAAGGAAATTTGGGATACTTTGGTTGATATGCACGAAGGTACCGAGTCCGTCAAGGAATCCAAATTGGATGTGCTTCAAAGTCAACTTGACAAGTTCAAAATGAAGGATGGTGAAGGTGTCGCTGAAATGTACTCTAGGCTTGCTCTCATCACAAATGAGATTGCCGGCTTAGGAAGTGAAGAGATGACCGACAGATTCATCATCAAGAAGATCCTAAGAGATTTGGATGGAAAATATGATACCGCGTGCACTTTGATCCAAATGATGCCCAATTACAAAGATCTCAAGCCAACGGAAGTCATTGGTAGAATTGTTGCTCATGAGATGTCACTCAATGATAAAGAAGAGCTTCACAACAAGTCTAGTGGTGCTTACAAAGCTTCATGTGATGCTCCTACATCATCAAGTGAGAAACAAGTCTTCAATGAAGAATTGAGCCTAATGGTGAAGAACTTCAACAAGTTATACAAGAGTAGAAGCAAAGAGAGAAGTTCCAAGTCAAGGTCCTACTATGACAAGAGATCTTCTAGTCGTGAACGAAATTGCTACAATTGTGGAAGACCCAGACACTACTCCAATGAGTGTACGGCTCCCTACAAAAGAAGAGAAGACTCACCTAAAAGGAGGAGTAAAAGAGAGGAATCACCTCCAAGAGAGAGAAGGAGTAGAGATGATCGTTATGAACGAAGACCTCTCGCAGAAGCAAGGATTCGGAAAGGAAGGACACGTCATCAAAGAGCTACACAAGACAAAGACATCAAGCTCATGTTGTGAATGAGTATCTGGTTTCGACTCCGAACACCACTCCGAGAGAAGTTATCACTCCGACTCCGAACATACTCAAGATGAAGGTGTTGCCGGTCTTGCACTTGTGTCATCCAACTCCTACGACATATTTGACTCACCAAATAAAGGGATTGGAAGATGCTTCATGGCTAAAGGCCCCAAGGTATCACACCCCGAGTATGTTGATTTCAATAGTGATGATGATGATTTGCAAGGTGATGATGATTTACTTGTTGACAACTCTAGTGACGAAAACTATGATGAAATTGCTGTTAATCATGCTAATCAAGATGAAATGAATGACAATGATAAGAAGGAGATTGAGCGTCTAACTAAAGAATTAAACACTCTTAAGTTAGCTCATGAAACTACCTTAGAGGATCATCGAGAGCTTTTAAAGACTCATGAGATGCTACGCTTTGAAAAGCTCAATCTAGAGCAAGAGCATGGGTTCTTAAAAGCAATCAATGATGATCTTCATAAGAAAAGTTCTTCTTACATTGCCAAGCGTTTACTCTTGTCTACTTACATGCCACAAGTAAAATCTAGCAACAAGAGCAAGAAAGATTCTTCTTCTAGTAGTGACAATAATCATGTTAAATCCAATATTGTTGCTTCTAGTAGTTCTCTTGATTCCACTAATGATTCTCTTAGCCAAGTTACACTTGAGCAAGAAAATAGCTTATTGAAGGGAATTATAGAGAAAGGTGTTTACAAGAGCCTTGCCGGAAGTAAGCAATTTGAGGAAATTGTACGCAAGCAAGGAAGGCACCGGAAGAATCAAGGTGTTGGTTTTGAATGAAAGTTCAATGCCAATGGAGTTGAGTGGGAAGAAGATCAATACCCCAAGACGAAGTTTGTTCCTCAACAAGAGAAGTATGACCCCACTTCTTTCAAGGGAACACAAGCTTAAGATGATCTTCCACCACAAGACCACAAGCTAAAAGGCAAGGACAAGCTTCAAGAAGAGATTGATTCATTTGAAGAAGCTCTTAAGGCCTTGGTCAAGTGGGTTCCCAAGACTACATCAAGTTCTACTTCATCAAGTACGACTACAACTCAAAGGATTCCCATCAAGTTGATGTGGGTCCCAAAGAAGAAGAACTAGAGAGTTCTTGAGGGTGACTCCGCCAACATACTTCACTCATATTCATTTTGGCAAGGACAAGTGCAATCAACTTCCATATCTTGCACTAGTTCAAGGAGTCACAAACCCTCTTGTTGGTAAGACAATGGACAAGGTAACCTAATGCTTTCATGGACAACATCATATGTGTATTCCACTCTATGTCTATGGATATCCTTGTGTGTTCCTTGTGGGACTAACCCATGTAGGTATTGAAAGTGCAACTCACTCCAATGGATTGCTCCAAATGATCTACATCAACATTGAGCATCCACATCTTCAACATCTACATGAAGTCATCATCGACAAAACCCAAGGTTAGTTCATCCCTCTTAGGGGAGATATCACATCTAGGGGGAGCTTTACTCTGAGAATTGAGCTAAAGCAACTCTAATGGTGTGAACACAACAATGCTTTATGTAAAAGTGATAACCCCACTTGTGCTTAAACGATGAGTATGACCTATGATCAAATGTTCTCATTTGACTCCTAAGTCAATATACTCATATATAGATGACCTAGTCATCGCCAATTGCTTGATAGATGCTAGAGTGTTTGTGCATGCTTTGACACATATTTCATTTGCTATCTTATTGTATGAGCATGTTGGATGCATAATTTTTCTCCATTCGAGGACATCCATTTGTTGTTTTGATTGATTGGTTTTTCTTCTTTCTGCCAAATGGATGGACAAGAATGCCTAAGTACTCCCTCTAGCTATCTATGCTTTTCTTGTCTCAAACTCTATTCATGCTACATCACAAAGTTTGATCAAGTCATATTCAGACCCTCCGAGTGAGGAGCACTCGGAGCCACCGATTCATCATGGACTTAACTTCCAAAACTTCTTAGTGCATTTCGGTCTGACCGATCCATCCCATTCGGTCACACCGAGTTCATTAAGTTGATCTAAGTTTTAATCTCGGTGCAACGGATTTGAACCTTTCGGTCACTCCGAGTTGCAGCAACCGCTTGCGATTCTGCATCTCGGTGCCACCGAGTCGTTCCACTCGGTCACACTGACAGTGACTGGACATATATTCCCACGGGCTGAAAATTTGGAAATTCCTCCAAACGCTTCGCCCGCGCCTGTCTAGCTCTGCCGACTCGAGGTCTCCGGATCGTCTCCTTGTCGCCAGCGTCCTCCTGCCGCTGGTTTTCGCCACTGTCAATGGGAATCTGCACCGCCGTTGTCGCCGTAGCGAGTTCATCACCAAGTTAGGGTATGAACTCGTCCCTTTGTGCCTTCCTCACTCCGATTCCGAGCACAAAGGACAATGCCTGTATTCTTTCCATGTTTTGAGACAACTCTATCCACTGCAAACTCCGTTAGATTAGATTTGATGCAAAAATATAGGTTTAGGTTTCTGCCGAACTCATCTCGGACCGACCGATATTAGGATTTCGGTCTCACCGATTTGGCTCAGGCCATAGCACAAGTATTTTTTGGTCTAACCGAAACATACCAATCGGTGTGACCGAGTTCATTTCTCTGCAAAACCCTAGCATCTCGGAGTCACCGAACTGTGTCTCGGCCTGACCGATTTCACATGTTTAGACTCTAAATCTGCTTCGGTGTCGCCGAGTTTGTAATATCGGTAGCTCCGAAATGCTTTCTGTAGAAAACTAAGACTAAGTTTTTGACTCATTTGTTTTGCAAAATGGCTGTGTTTTGTGATGCTTATCCACTCTATCTCAACCTATCTATTCATAGGGTCAGCTTTCAGTGTCAGAGATGTCAAACAATAGTGACAGCTAGAATAAATCAGAGGAGCAAGCAAATCTGAGTGAGGGCACTAGTCCCTCCAATAGCAGCTATGATGAGGGTAGCAGAAGCACCCCAAGCAATCTGCCTAAGGCTGCAACTAGGTAGAGGAAGAAGAGAACCTCAGATTCTGAAGATGAAGACTTTGTGGTTGATGAGGAGGTCACCTCAAACAAGAAGGTAGTCAAGAAGGAGTATGCTGCTGCTGCTGCCATCAAGCCTGGCATGAAGAAGAAAGTTCCTGCCAGGAGAGTGCCCATGTCCAAAGCCAGAGCCTCAACTCAGGAAACTATGGAGTTCACTCTTGAACCAAGAGAAGAAGAGGATGCTGGAGGCAAGAAAAGGAAGGAAAGGGTCAAGAAGACCATGGCCAGAGTGATTGGCAGATCATCAATGATGAGAGATCCAGATGAAGATGATGAAGAAGAAGATGCTGCACCAGCTCAGAAATCTCAGAAATTGATGGGAGATGCCATTAAGTCTGGGGCTGCTCCATCCAATCCCAAGACAACTCCCAAGCAATGTTCACAAGCTCAATCTCCAAAGCCAACATCACCTAAGAGAAGCACAAGAAATATCTCAGCTGCAGAGAAGAACAAGGCCCCAGTGCGTGAAGCTCAAGAAGATGAGGAGCAGCAAGTGCTCAGGAAGCTAAAACCAAAGATACCAAATCATGATGACACTCATCCAATTGCAGAGAACATGAAAGTGAGAAAAGGTGCAGGTCTCAGACTATGGAGGCAGACAGACCCCTATGCTATGAGGAGAAGGACTCCTGTGGATTACAGGTTCCACACCAAGGAGCAGCAAGACTTCTATGAGACAATTCTCCTAGACAAGAAGCCCATAGTCAGTGACATGAGATGGGTCGACTGGAAGTTCATTGATGACAATGAAGATTACTTCCCTGAAGTTCATGAGAGCTTCAGAATGAATGGAGTTGACACTTTTGATGGTCAGAAATTGACTAAATGGAATGATGAGATGGTGATGCAATTTTATTCCACTGCACATTTTTACCCAGATGGCAAGATAGTCTGGATGACTGAGGGTACTAGGTACCAATCTTCAATTGCTGAGAGGGCCAAGCTGATCAATGCCCCTGAAGAAGCAGAGGATGACACAGATGTCTATGCAAAGCCCAGGAAAGATCATAACTCCATGGCACACATGTACAAGGAAATTCCAGATGCTGCATTGGGGACTCACAAGTTTGGGTCCATTTACTATCTACTGTCAGGGCTGCCTACAATCAACACTATACTGAGGCATACTTTGTTGCCCAAATCTGGAGATGACAGGATGATCAGAGGGCACTCAATTAACTTGTTACATATGTTTGATGTGCCAGAGAAGTTCAAGGTGATGACCTTGATTGTTGAAACAGTTAAGAGGACTGCAGCAGATCAGAAGAGGTCATGTGGATATGCCCCACACATTCAGATGATCATCAACTCCAAGATGGGCATAGGCACATATCTGCTAGATAGAGAGCACCTTCCCCTGAGGCCAGACTTTGAGGACAATGTAGTTGTCATGGATGCATCACATCCTACATCTGTGGAGGCTCAGGAGAAGAGAGAAAAAGCAAAGGCAGCAAAGACTTCCAAGATTCCAGATGTCGCAGCTGTAAATCTCAAGACCAAGCAGGATCAGCTCAGCTATCTGCTTGAGGCCACTATGAGAATTGAGAAAGGACTAGCTACCCTGACTCAAAATCAAGAAAGTCTTGAGAGAATCATTGAAACAAAATTTTATGATCTAGACTTGAAGGTCACAGAAATTCAGACCACAGTTGAGCAACTCCAAGAAGAAGCTGAGGACAGGAGAGGAAGAGCTACCACAGAGGCATTTCAGAGAGTGCCTAGAGCCAACAGGTCTGTAGCTGTGCCAGTCAGTGACACAAGAGCCACCACTTCAGCACCTGCAGCCACTGCCCCAGTTGCCCCTCTAGTTGCAACTCCTCCAGTTCCTCAGTCATCATCGGAAGCTTTTGCAGATGCTGTCCTCTCCACGCCATCTTCGCACACTGGAGCTCTCGGAGATCATGCTCAGAGTGCCGAATAGCGCTATGCATTTTCAAGCTTTTTGGTAACTTGTTGCCAAAGGGGGAGAAAGTGTACAGATCATAGGCTTCGAGAGAGAGAGAGTGTTTTGCTTTTGTTTGCCTATCTTGCTACTTGTTATTTGCTCATTTGTTTGCTACAATATTTATGCTTGTGTGTGAGATAAGAGTATCTCAAACTCTTATGATCATGTGATTGATCATATTATGCTTTAATGTGTGCTTGAATGATGATATCTTGTTACTAGTGTATGATCAATCATGTTTGCCTTGGTGATGAGTGCATGCTATTTATATTCTATCATTTTGAGTGCTCCACCAAAATGTATGTGACATGGAAGAGTAACCCATGATCCTAATTGATTGTGCATTTGCATTCAAAAGCAAATTTTAAATAATGCACAAATTTAGGGGGAGCTCTTGCTTATCACATACTTCTCAAAGCGACGATATATTTCATTCATATTATCATTTGTCGAAGCTTTGATCTATATGTTGTCATCAATTACCAAAAAGGGGGAGATTGAAAGTGCAACTAATCCCTGGGTGGTTTTGGTAATTCATAACAACATATAGCTCATTGAACTAATATCCATTCAAGTTGATTATTTCAGAAAGTTCAATGATTGGCAATGGCATGGACTAGAGATGTGGACCCCTCAAAATGCTAAGGACAAATATTGGCAAAAGCTCAAGACTCTTCATTTCTATTTTAGTGATCCAAATTCACATTGAGTCCATAGGAAAAGCCAAGGCTATTAAAAGGGGATGAGGTGTTGCTTAATGGTCTACTTGCTCAAAATGCTTAGTGATATGCTCCAAAGCCCTCAACCACTTTCTCAATTCTATATATGTCCTAAACCTAAAGTCAAACTCGGCCCCACCGACTTGATCCATCCGGCGCCACCGAGTTCTTTTGACATAGCCATAGCCAGAAACCCTAATCAGTTCGGTCTCACCGATAGGGATTTCGGTCTCACCGAGATGGGATTGCAAACTCTCTGTTTCCCTTCGTAACATTTCGGTCTCACCGAAATGAGCAATCGGTCCCACCGAGTTCGCAATGCAAACTCTCTGTTTACCTTTCGTAATGTTTTGGTATCACCGAAAGGAGGGATCCGTCCCACCGAGTTTGCCTGACCAACTCTCTTTTTTCTCATTGTTGAAATCGGTCTCACCGAGTTCATGCAATCGGTCACACCGAGATGAGGTTTTGCCCTAACCCTAGCGCATCGGTCCCACCGAGTTGATCATGTCGGTCCCACCAAAAATCCTAACGTTCACATTTTGAACTGGATCGGTCTCACCGAGTTCTCCTATTTGGTCTGACCGAGTTGGGTCAAATGTGTGTAACAGTTAGATTTTGTGTGGAGGCTATATATACCCCTCCACCCCCTTCTCTATTCAAGAGAGAGCCATCAGAACGTGCCTACACTTCCACTACTCATTTTCTGAGAGAGAACCACCTACTCATGTGTTGAGACCAAGACATTCCAATCCAACCACAAGAATCTTGATCTCTAGCCTTCCCCAAGTTGCTTTCCACTCAAATCATCTTTCCTCCATAGCCAAATCTGTAAGAGAGAGTTGAGTGTTGGGGAGACTATCATTTGAAGCACAAGAGCAAGGAGTTCATCATCAACACACCATTTATTACCTTTTGGAGAGTGGTGTCTCCTAGATTGGTTAGGTGTCACTTGGGAGCCTCCGACAAGATTGTGGAGTTAAACCAAGGAGTTTGTAAGGGCAAGAAGATCGCCTACTTTGTGAAGATCTACCCGAGTGAGGCAAGTCCTTCGTGGGCGATGGCCATGGTGGGATAGACAAGGTTGCTTCTTCATGGACCCTTCGTGGGTGGAGCCCTCCGTGGACTCGCGCAACCGTTACCCTTTGTGGGTTGAAGTCTCCATCAACGTGGACGTACGATAGCACCACCTATCGGAACCACGCCAAAAATCTTCGTGTCTACATTGTGTTTGCCTTCTCCAAACCCTTCCCTTTACCTTCATATGCAATGTTTTACTTTGCGCTGCTATACTCTTAGAATTGCATGTGTAGGTTGATTGCTTGACTTGTGCTAAGTTGCTAAAATCTGCCAAGACTTAAAATTGGGAAAAGGCTAGATTTTTATTTGGTCAAGTAGTCTAATCACCCCCCCTGTAGACCTACTTTCGATCCTACACATCACATCAACACTGCCACTAGATTAACATGCAAAACAATAGCATTAGTATTACTGTCATGAGAGTAGCACATGGTCAGTAAATGTGCAATCAAATTTGTGCAGTTCCACTGGGATGAAGCAATGTTAGCGGTGTGAGATTTAAGTGTAACTTCAAAAACACAATTCATGGGAAATAAAGCAAGACGGAAGCACTTCATAAAATGGTGGTGGCACTGCTTCAATTTATCGACGGCACTAGACCATTACTTAATAGTGACATTAGGTGGCATTGCTTAGTGCTTCATGTGATTTTACATTAACGGTAGCGATATGGGCGTAGGGACAGTAGGGGCATAAAGTGGTGAGGTAGATGTGGTTGCCGAGAGTGGCAAACACTCAGGCAGCATGTCTGCATTTATCCCATTTTTATCTCCTCGGCAACATTTTCCTATGTGAGCACAGGAAATCTAGACCTGCTCGTTCTCATTTGCGTTGTCCCCCAACACCCCTCACTTTCTTGTCTTTTTCGACCAAGAGACAGGTCCACTTCCCCCCACCCTTCGCCATCCACCATGCTTTCTTCGCCTTTTCAACCAAGAGACCGGTTGGGTAGCCAGTATCTACTACTTTCCCCCGTTTCCTCTTAGAACCAAGTCCTAGATTCATGCTACAGCTTTCCCACTTTCTTCCCTGTTTGAACCAACTCTTAGATTCGACTTCATGAACTAGCTTTACCTCTAACAATAGTAAAAGTCTAGGTGGCTTTGGAAAAGCCGACGGAAGTAGAAAAAGATCCACACATAGCCACGTGGGGAGCTGGGGCAGTAGAGCAAGGCAGGTTTCGAAGGAATATATACCTGAGGGTCGTCGACACGTGGCAAAGATGGCGTCGGGAGGCCGCATCTTGGCCACAATACCGCAAGGAGGAAGAAGGGGTCGGAGGCCCTCCCGAGCCGGCGCTGTCTCGGAGAGAACGGCATGGACGCCGATCGGGATGCGCGGGCAGCCGTTGGTCTCCTCCCTCGCCGCCGACGACTGCGTGAACGATGCACCTACACCCCTGCCCCGGTCGAGGTGGTCCGGCCGGATTTGTGACCAGCCGTGAGCAGAGAGAGAGTGTGGCCACCTATGTCTTGCTTAGATCTGGAGAGGATGAGAGAGTGAAAGAGAGGAACCCTACTAAAGCAAGCACTGAGGCTCCTGCTTATATATATAGTGGAGTGATTTTGTTGTACCAGCCGTTATTAAATTGAATATGCGCGAACCACTATTTTCATTTAAAGTTCAAGTAAAAATAAAACTCGATCAATAACGTGCCACCGCGTCCAGGACGCACTATACTGTATCATTCACGTGCGGTCCCCGACCCTCCATCAAGTTGAAAACGGAGTTAGACTAGTCAAAATGTCAATTGGGATGCCTCTTTGTAAACAAATGCGCTCCTAGCTTCAAAAAAATGCGCTCCTACATGTACCCGCGAGTGGGTGTGAGAGAACTAGTGCGTGCGTGCACTGCTTCTCTTCGTGGGAGTACAATATACTATGCCCAGAGAACGTTTGCCACAAGAGTAATAGTATAAGTGTGTGACGTGTGAGTTAAAATAAAAGGTGTGCGCCGTCTTTTATTTTTTAGAAGTTCTGAGGGTAGGGTGTGAAGAGCACATATGTGTGTGACGTCTACCTACAGATAAACGGTGGGTGCGAGAGGACTTGGGAGAGTCGTGACTCGTGAGGGTGCATGTGTGCATGAGAGAGAGGGGGCACGTATCAATGCAATGCATGCGTCCGTAAATCATATCTAACAAACGTTCGCCACAAGCCGTTTCCTGACGAATGCCGTAAGAACCGTTAGATCGGCATTTGACAGTATCAGTTTTGCCATGTCATTTAACAGAACAGCCACTCCTCCGACACACAAATCTTCCACGTGAGTGTTCGCAACTGCCGTATGCTCCTCCCTCCGTTCCAAAATGTAGTGCATATAGCTATATTGAAAATTCGAACCTCGCAATCTTTTACCGAGTTTTCATGTACCAAAATGCACATATAGAATACCCAGTATATATCATTTCATTCATCTTTGAGAGGTAACTATAAAGATGGGCGAGGAGTGTACAAAGAAAGACCGTCGTATCACCTGCAGCAATGTCAACCATCCTTTGGTGTGGAGGAATATCATAGGAACTCTATATGATATGATTTTTATAGGATTTTTTCCTTTAGAGCCAATTGGTTCATAGGAATAGATTCATATACTCCACATTTCAAAGGAAAATAAACATGATATCATTTTTATAGCTTTAGAGCCACTTGGTGCATATGAATGGATTCCTATGCTCCCACAATTTCAAAGGAAAATAAACATTAGCGTATATTCAATAGAAAAGTTCCTATGATGTGAACCAAATGACATCTCTTTTCTAATCCCTCCTCATAGGAATTGAGATACATGTCATCTCTAGATTCAGTAGAAAAGTTCCTATGATGTGAACCAAATGACATCTCTTTTCCAATCCCTACTCATAGGAATTGAGATACATGTCATCTCTTTCCCTACAACTTCCATGTATACATCTTCTATTCCTAAATAGCTAGTACAACCCACTAGTAGCTTTTTTCCTGGACATGCAACTATGGCACAAGAACACGTCATGCATGCAAGTCATAAATCACATTGTTTTTGTACTCTATGCATGCAAGCACCACATCATCAATTCGTGCATGTTACTCATAAGTTATTTCTTGCATTAGATTTTGTATTGACAATGTATGTGTTGGTCACATGCACACATATGTAGTTCACATTCACATTTTTGTTAGAAATGTCATTCTTTTAACTGCAATTCATTTTTTCTCTTTGTACTTATTACATTTTCATTTTAAGCATACATTCACTTCCCATTAGTTATAGATGTTTTTGGAGGAACTTTTATGCATTATTTTGAGTAGCAAATTTCACGCGTCCGCGGGTATATCAAAATGCGGGGCCCATGCATCATTGCCTTTCGGTCGAACCTACGTCCACAATTTTTTGTACGTATATCTCCACTGGTCCCCGAACCCAAAATGTTGCCTCGTTCCCGTAAAACCAAGTGGCCCACACATATTAAGGCATCGACTCGAACTCAATCCCTCTCCCGTTTACTAAGCCGTGGCCCCGCACGCCGTAGTACTCCTACAAACCCTACCGCCGCACGCATCATCGGTTTTCTTCAAGAGGACGAGGGAGAAGCGGATTTGTCATGGAGGCGCTTTAAAAAAAAGGATTTGTAGTGGAGGCTCCTACCCTAGGGTGCCCTAGGTAGCTGCCGCACGCATCATTGGTTTTCTCTTTTCTTTATGCTCTTGCGCCCTAGAGTGAAATGATGGTTGCTTCGTCCGTCCAGTTTAATGCGGGAAAGGTGGGGCTTTGTGATTTGACCCCTCATTGCTCATTTACTACTACTGCGGCGCTATGACCGGGGTGCCTCCAAGTCCAACCACTGCTCTGAACTGTAATTTGGTGCATCGCACGTGGAACAAGACGGTGGATGAGCCACATGTCGGCCAAAGGGTTCCTGTTAAGTGTGTCACCATTTCGTGTGCGGACTGACCCTGCTTGAGTTGCTACACCAACACGACAGGAGCAGCCTACCACTTGGTTTTGCTCCTTGGTGAATCCTGACTATAATGATCTAAAAAGATACTACTCCCTCCGTCTCGGTTTATAGGGCGTGCATGTAGTTCTAGGTCATCCATTTGACTAACTAAATATGAGTTACTATGTCACAAAAAGTATATCATTGGATTCTTAAGCGGATGTAGTTTCTAAACATATATTGTTCATCACATATATAGCCACTTAAATTCTCAACCTAGAACGACGTGCATGCCCTATAAACCGATAAGGAGGAAGTAGTAAAAATGAGGTGATTTTACTGAGCGGTGGGCGGGGGAGCATGGCCTGTCATGCGGTCCCACGTGTCATGATGTACCAAGGCGATGCGCGTCCCTCTTGAGGCAGAACAATGGCAGAAGCAATACGTGGTTTTCTTGAAGGAGATGATGGCGAAGCGGATTCAGGGAAGTGTGAAATAATGGTTGCTTCGTCCGTCTGGGAAGGTGCGGCATTGTGATTTGACGTCTCATTGCTCATTACTACTACTGGGGCGCTACGCTGGGGTGCGTCCCCCCTGCTGTTCTGCACTGTTATTTCGTGCATGACACGTCGACCCGGTTGCTATATGTCCCACATGTCGGTGAGAGGAAGTACAGAATTCATGAAAGCGAACGTCTCCACTCTTTTAGTACGACGGAGGAGTACAAGACACGGCTTGGTTTTTGCTGCTTTGCGCGATCCATCGATACAAACCCGGACTAAAAAAGGCGAGGGTGGGTCTTTTCCCGTGCGGCAGGCAGGGGAGTTTGGCATAGTCTGTTCGAGGCAACGAGGCAGGAAGGGAAACAAGCAAATAAAGGCTGTAGTACTACTCCTACTAGTACTAAAAGACATATATTTCAAACAATATGATAATCTCTCTAATCAAGGTAGGGACGAGGAGTAAACAGAGGGAGTAGTAAAATTTTCTCCTCGTCCTGTGAGCCACCGCGCGCGTGGGCGAGGGAGCGGGCGTAGGCGTAGTAAGCAAGCTTCTCCTCGTCCTGCGACTCTGTGAGCCGCCTCGCCCGTGGGCGGGGGAGACGGCGCACTAAGCAAGCTTCTCCTCGTTCTGCGAGTTGACGGGACACATCAAAAGTAATACTACGTACAGAGGATCTCCTGTGTATAGAGCCTTGCCTCTAAGGTAGGCCCCACATGTGTTGCAATTAGTATGTAGATACAGTAGTAAACACTCACTATCTAGTAGTACTAGTAGTACTCTACACTACTACTACTATGAGGCCATCCAACTGTGTCCCGGGCTCCCGGCAGAAGACCACGGATACCGATTATTCGTTCATATTTAAATTTGTTTTCACACAGCAAAATATCTCTACTCTTATAAAAAAAACTGAGTTGGTGATGATGGTGTGCCTGCCATCTTGTAATATAGACCGTCCGATCTATATCTGACGGATAGAAAGCAAACTATGACAATTTTACAAAAGATACCCGCACCTCTCTCCACATTTATAGATAAGGCCTTGCCTCGTTCATCCTTATCTCCCACAACCTCATTGCTGAGCAATTAAAAAAGGAAGTCTCTAGAACAATCTGGCATGGTGGCCGCTGCCGGCGCCGTCCATCCCCATGCCTCCGCCCAGTCCGACCACCAGTCACCACCATGCCCCACTCCTCACCTTATCTCTCATCTTTCTTGAGATATCATTTTTTCATGAAATTCTCGAGATACCATTTTTCCGATAAAATTATCGAGATATCATTAGTTTTTACACATGGGATTACTCCTGCATGGGTCAATCACAACAGGTGTTTTGTAAAAAAATGCATATTGATGTTCCGTGCAATGCACGGGCATCTTGCCAGTCCATGAAAACAACACATGGCAAAATTTCACGGCGAACGAGGGATTTAAATGTGCTGGGAGGGGCTGTTTGGATCTTGCCCGGGGTAGCCAAAATATTGGCGACCCTTTTGTCCACCGGTGCCTTTGCCACTGATGAACGAGGAATAGCTCAGGTGCTCATGCATCCTCCAGCGCGCGCGTTGGAGACGAGCTCGCACGAGCTATGCTTATTTTGTCCCACCACGCCGCCCGAGCCGGCTGCAGACCGACCGGCGACCCGCAAATTACGCCATCCAACCATAGCCGCACACATTTTGACAGCAACTCAACCAACCGGACGAAATTCATGCAAACACGGTGATATTTCATATAAACAATGACGGAATTCATATAAAATACCAAATTTTCATACAAACATGACGGATTTCATTACATTCAAATCAACTAAGCGGTGCTAGTCCTGAACAACATAGGTATAATAATACCTAGCCTAAATGGTCGCCCGCCGATCCATTTGTCTTCCTCATGTCCGGCAGCACAATCACCGGACTGCCGGGAGCCCCGGAGGTATATGCTTCAGCGCAAAGGATGGCTCGTTTCCCCACTGCCCAACTGACATCGTTGGCTGATGCCCAAGATGGAGGTGGAAGGGGGCTTCTCCGCTTCCGTGGAGCCCATGCGGGGTCGAGGAAGGTCCTCACAACAAAAGGATCCGGCAAGATACCTGTTGTGTACACCGGTGTCGCCTCCGCGGTGGCCTTCATGGGACCCAAGCGACGGCGGCCTCCCGTGTTCTACTTCTCCTCGATGATGGCGGCGGACGCGGAGGCGCTGGCCACCGACTCATTGCTCTCCGCGCACCCGGTTTCTGTCTCTGCTTGCATGGCGCGGTCGCAGGCATGGGAGTCTCGGCCACAGAAACGGGAGACGCGGTCGCAGACACTGGAGGCGCGGTACGAGGCGGCACATGGACGGCAGCGACGACGCCCGTGCTCCCCGTCGTGCCGGCGTGGAGCAGCTCGCCGCTCCTCGTCGAGCTGGCCTGGAGCAGCGAGTTGCTGAACCGCACGCCGGCTTGGGGTGGCAACTGGCTCCGTCGGGCGAGGGGAGGGAGGTGGATCAGCGAGTTGCATAGCTCGTATCCGGCGGGCTCGGCGGGACACCCAGCCGGCTTGGATGCTGGATAACTACTCTTCGTAAGCCATTGTAAGAGTGGACAAAATGGTGAAGGAGGAGATAGGGGAGCGGCGGAGGTGTGCGATTCTTGGCCGGCGTCTGGCCTCGTTTAAATAGGAGATTAAATAGACGGTGGACGGGAGGAGCTCGGCCGGCGTTGCATTTAATGCCGGCCCGGTCATGAACGGACGTGTGTCCAGAGTGGGTTTCTCGGCTTCCACACGGGTTTCATGGAGGCGTTTGAATGCGGCAAGGAGGCGTGTTCAGCCGGGCGTGCAGCGAGCGGCGCCCTCAACAATGACGTACGACACTGCGCCGTTCTTCCATTGATGTGTGGGCTCGTTGGGTACCTGTCCTGCATGTCAGTGACCCAACACAGGCAGCGCACGGCAGAGGAGCTTTTGGTGGGCCAGGGCGGTCAGAAGCGGGCATTTCATAAACCGATGATTGTTCATTGAGTGTGATGTCATCTATTTCATGTAGATAAGCCTACTATATAATGTAATAGAATTTTAAAATTTTCATATATAGAAGTACGTTGATAGCCCGTTCGATACGTTGTGATTCATAAAGACCGCTGCAAACATCAATGTTCTGCTTATCACAGATAAGATTGATTAATACCCGTAACAATCCATGTGCTTAAAAAAGGGTGCATGCACGTATAGGTTGAGCGTGTGTCTTGCGTCGTGTGCTGTGTGCATGCAGGCGTGCGAGTGTTGCGTGCGTGCACGTGTACGTTTCAGTGTTGCATGCATGTGTGCGTGCGTGCGTGCGTTTGTTTGTGAGTGCATGTGTACGTGTCAGTGTTGCACGCCTGCATGCGTGCATGTGTTCGTGAGTGCATGTGTACGTGTCAGTGTTGCACGCCTGCATGCGTGCGTGTGTTCGTGCGAGTGTTGCGTGCGTGCATGTGTACGTGCGGGGTGAGGCTACATGTTAGTCGACTGACTTTTTCATCTCTGGTCAGTCGATTTTCCAGCCGTTGAATACGAAATCAAGGGCCTGCAGTTCATCTTCAACCTCCACCCCCCTGAGCCGCCAGCCACCACCGGCCAAACCGCCGGCCCCCACCGCCCGCGGTCGGTGGCGCTCCCGCGCCGCCTCGCCCGCCCCGAAACCACTCCCCACCGCCGGTCCGCCGCCGCCCCGGCCATCCCTCTAGACCCCACCCCCCCCCCCGCGCCGACCATTTATATTTATATTTTAATTTAATGAGTATCATCACAAGGCGATCCTTGTCCACTGTGGTTAGGGGGCGCGGGCTGCCAACCAGAGGTCTCACGACTTCAAATCCCCACCGACCACTAATTTATTACCATTTCTGTCTTTCATATACGCGATGACGGGTGGGCCCTATGGTAATGTGCGCTGCTGAATGTGGACCGTTTGACTAGTCAATTGATCGTGTCATCAACAAATTACGAAGCTGTATGGTGAGCAAGTGACCGTACGATCACCATAAAATATATTTTATTAACACAGTACAGACTCAAGGTACCATTTCTTTCTTTCATATACGCGCTGATAGGTGGGCCCCACGGTTACGCGCGCTGATGGTGCAACACTAGTTGCGCCACATGGAACGTTTGACTGGTCAATTGATCGTGTCATCAACAAAATACGGAGTTGTACGGGTGAGACAGTGACCGTATAATCACGACATGTATTTTTTTAACATGGTACAGACGCAAGCGCTCATATATACGCACAAACACCCACCGCTATAAGCGCACACACGTAGACCCTACCCCTATGAGCACCTTCGAGAGAGTGAGCCAGCATATGATCTTGAGATTTTACGAAGTCACCATAGGTGCCTCGTCGAGGGGAACGTCTCCTCCCACTGAACGCACATCGCCGGAAAATACTGAAATTAATCCAGGATAAATGCGAGCACCAGGACTTTAACCCAGGTGGGCTGGGGAAACCACTGTCCTCCTAACCATCCAACCACAGGTTGGTTAGCACCACAAAATGTATATGGTGACCGTGATGAGCTTATTCTCAAGTCCAGTGACCATATCGTGCTTTCGCTTCAAATACAATGACCGTAAGTGTCGTCAACAAAATACGGAGCACGCATCAAATACAATGTCCGTCAGTGTCATCAACAAAATACAGAGATGTATCGTGAGCTAGATACCGTATGATCACCACGAGAATGTATACGGTGACCGTAATGAGCATATTCTGAAGTCCAGTGACCGTATAGTGCTTTCGTTTGAAATACAGTGACCGTCACGCATGAATGTGTCAGGGGCATGCATACTTTTAGAGGGCCAAGAGATAGTTTGTGTGCGTATGTGAAAGTGGTGTAGAAAGAGGGGGTGTCCGGTGGAGACAAGGAGAGATATGCCCTTCGTTTCTCTTTCCTGTGACTAATATTTTAGTAGAAAATACAAACATTCACAATGCAGAACATATATTATTGGATGCACCATGCAATTAACTTTCATGTATAACATTGTACTATTGTATATGCTTATTTTCTTAGTGGCCGATTTGCGTGTGGAGTGTGGTGGGCACATCATTTCTAGTTGTGGTGGGTCAACGTGAGGACTCATGGGTCGGTTCCATCCTGCGCCACATAGGTTGGACCAAGACGCATTATACGAAGACCCATGTGGAGGAGTCGGCGTACAAGACGAAGCTACCAGAGTCGTGGAGGACTCTATCCCCACTATTGATAAGCCCACTATATATGATTTGTAACCCTAGGCCCCGAGTATGTTATAGAAGCCCGGGGGCTAGTTCGTCGATAGTATACACACACGCACAATCCCTGGTATTCACATGTACTTTGTACACACCCCTATCACAAATATACAGTACCAGGAGTAGGCTTTTTCCTCAACTGCAAGGGCCCGGATTTGGGTAAAACTTTGCCTCGTATTACCATCCAGCCTAACAGTCAGGGATATCCTACCGAATGATCTGATGGAATCATATCTGCCAACTACTAAGAGAGAGATGTGTGTGTGGGGGGGGGGGCAATGTGTGCGAGAGAGGCCTAAAGATAATGTGCGTGCGGGAGACACGTAGGCACATATATGTGCCTATAGAGGGCTAGTAGAGACCGTGCGTGTGTATATATGCATGTGAGAGAAATAGTGTTTTCCAACTGAGATTAGTGAAAAGAGTGGTACATAGTAGTCAGAAAGAGAGAGGGAGATATATAGAGTGTGTGCGTGAGACACCCCGTCACCCCGGGAGAGAATGTGAGCATGTGTGAGAGAGAAATGCCGATATATATAAAGTGTGTGCACTTATGCGTTAGATAGAGAGAGATATAGCGCGTGTGTGAGAACGGGCCAAGGCATAGTGCATCTACATGTAAAAGGCGGTTCTACGCATTAAATTAAAATATAAATGGCATTATTATTTTTGGATGAGATCATGAATTTTGCAATTTGCGTATGAACGAACATCGGTCTATCAGACACCCATACTCTATTGAATTCTAGCATGTGCATGTGTTTATTTCATATTATCGATCCATAGAGTGAGAGTGGTTTGAAATCCAGACAATGCATTGCTTTTGCAATTCATATATAAACATTAATTAGTGCACTCCATGTTGTTAGGGTGAAGCACTTTATACATTTGTCACTTACATGGATACATTCCAAATTGCTAGCTATGAAATAGAATACATGTTGAATTCAACATAAAGGGGGTTTTGAAGATTCGAATTCATAGGAAGTGCATTCATCTATTTGAATCCGAGATAATGGCATTTGTAAATCAGATCTAAAAGGGGGCATCAATCTTTGTTGTGCGTTTGAACATACTATATATTCATACGCATGTCTAACTATTTTTTTGCAACTAAGGAGATTATATCTGGAACCATGCATGAACTGAGATAAGTTGCATATTTTTTTAATATATACTCGTGTACAATGTATATTCAAATGTACCCCCTCCATTCCAAAATAATCGTAGTTTTAGGATTTTCAAGAGTCAAGATTTGTGAAGTTTGACAAATCCTGAAAGTTCAATTCAAGAGAACCGAAAACGTTAATGCTTCTGCTCCCAAATATTGAACGAAGCACCAAATAAGCCTCTGGTTACCCAAAACCGCGCGAGACAAATGTTTGGTGGTAGGAAATTACTGTCCTGACTCTGACCCGTGTAGCCTATCGGCCCGATGTCCAAAGATCTAAACCGGGGTAGGTTTGTAACTTCACCAAGACGCCAGTCTCAACCGCCTCCGAGAAGCATTCATACGCCATGGGCGCCTAAACACCCATGCGCTCGGCCGAAATCTATCCCGCCCACCATTTGGGACACCTGAGATTACTGTCCTACCCCCAACCCGCAATATGTCTGAAATTTTAGATGGGGGCAAAGTTTGTAACTTTCCCCAAATTTCAAACAAGTGCGTCCCAAACCGAAACATTGTTCCCCCTTAGTTCCCCCCTCCCTCCGTTTCCCCATTCATACTCCGTGGGTGCCAAAACGCCCTCTCCACCAGCCGCGAAACCCCAGCCTCCTCCATCCTCCACCCCATCGCGCCCAATCCACCGCCGCCCTCCTCCATCACGCCGGGGCCGGTACCCCGACGTTGTCGTCCAACGCAACCGCAACCGCAATGCCCTCAAGGACTTAGCAGCTGAAGCCGAGGCAGAGCTGCCTCCACGATGCCGACGCCGACGCCGACGTGCGCTGTACCGGAACCACTTCGACCATGCTGTCATGCGCCTCACCGCTGCCACTCCACTATCGCAACCGTCCACCGCACCGGAGCTGTTCCCGCTACGCCGTCGTTCGCCGCCTCGGATCTGGTTCCCTGCCGCCGACAGACGGCCACCGCACCACACTCAACAACTTGGCCATGGGTTCGTCAAAGGCTCCACCGTCCTCCACAACTTCTCGTTTCCAGCGAACCACAAGAATATCGTTGGAAAAACAGAAGGAGGACACATCACTGCTAGCAGAAAGAGGTACTCCTCTTCCCTTATTCGTGCAAATCTTACGTCTCTGCTCACACCGTATTCATCCCATGAAAGAAACTAGTTGAGCGCTTCTTACTGCATCTTCTTCGTGATACTAAATGCACAAGGTTTCCTCCCATTTACTATTTCACCTTGGCTAGAGATCATTAGCCCGCCTGGATTTCAATTCAGGGTCAGTTGATTCGCAATTAAAAGAAGCAGCACCCGCTTAGGCGCGCGGAGCACCTAGTCCGCCTGTTCGCTAGGGAAGCGGCGCATCGGTGTCTATCATAGGGGTGTGGGGCGCAGGAGCTGCTTGCGGCCGATCTGGAGGTCGGCGGGGCTTGAAGGGATGGCCGGGGGGAGGTGCCAAGCACGGCGGTGCGGTGAGGTCGAGGGGAGGGCGGAGGCAGGGGACTGGGCCGGTGGTCACTGGCGTTTCGAGGAAGATCGTCAACACTGACTGGCTAGAGGTAGATGAAGGCGATCTGCCCGTTCTTTGTACATCGGACGGTGCAGAAAAAATGGACTGACCTATTTGTTTTCAGTCGACTGTTATTTTCATAGGACCACACCTTGTGGTGTCCTGGAGGAGCATCTGCATTTCCCAGCCAGCCTTGTGCTCATATTTCAAAATCCTAGAATCTAGTAATTTTGTGTGCCATGCATGTTGTAGAGCTATCATATGTCTCCCGTCATTTATTTCTCACTGACCTGCTATCTGCTACTTTTACACTATACTACTTGTGCACACACTTCACCCATACTCACACTATTGTTTTTTTATGCATGGGTATTTCAGACTCTAACGCAGTGTTGATGAATACACAAAAGAAAAGACAGAAGTCGCTCCAGTGTAATTCAAAGATAAGCACTAAGCCTTTCAGCGCTCTAAAGGGTGTAGTGTCAGCAGATGGAGACAGTAAATGTAGCTCTGCAGTTGATGATCTCAATTGCCACACACAACCATCCCAGGTGCTTGCTTTAACTTCGCGCTGTCAAATGTGGTTGCATGTTGCATATGGTGTCTAGCTTGTATTGCTTCCAATTTGGTTAAATTGCCTCTGCTTACTTTACACATTATACCTTTGATAATGACATGCCTTCCTATTTTTGATACATACTACATATGTCTATTAACCATGTTCGTACATCAAACTAGTGCTCTTTTGTATCCCTCATCAGTCACTTATGATGAGACAGTCACCCCAGTGGGTTACTGTGAGACGCGCTGCTCGTTTAAAGAGTGCAGTGTCATCCTCCCCACATGATTCTCATGAAACAGCAAGGCTAAATGAAGATAGTCAACGTAGCTCTCTAGTTGATGACCGCAATTCCCCTACACCACCATTGCAGGTGCTCGCTCTTACTTGGCAATGTGATATGTGGTTGCATGTCGCATATGGTGTCTACCTTGTAATGCTTCTAATTAGGGTAAATTGCATCTGCTTAGTTAACACATTATACCTGTGAATATGACATGCCTTCCTGTTTTTGGTACATACTACGTCTTTCTATTAACCATGTTCTTACATCAAACTACTTTTCTTGTGTATCCCTCATCAATCACTTCTGACGAGACACCTTCAAGTTGATAGTGTAATATTGGTTGCATCTTGCATATCATTTCAAACATGTATTGCATCTAATTTGTTGAAGTGCCACTTATAATGAGACACATCTAACTTGGTAGAGTGATTTTGGTTGGATCTTTCATATGGTGTCTAGATTGCATTGCTTCCAATTTGTTGAAATGCCTTCTGCTTAGCGTTTTTCGTACATATTCCATCCTCCTACAATGTGGTTGCCATACATAAAAGTTGTGTTCGTCAGTATCATGCATCAACGAATTTGGAAGTGCGAATTTCATTCCTTTTTCTTGTGTGTTTACTTGACAAGGCAAAATCTAAAAGGACGAAGGCAAGGAATGATGGTGGTCCTCTGGAGCAACCGAAACAGATGATCTCTGCAGATTCTCCTGCTACTCCTACTGCAGTGCAAGTTCCAAATCTCATCTCCCCTACTCCACAACCCAGGTGCTTGCTCTAACATGGGAGTGTGATATCTGGTTGCATGTTGCATATGGTACCTAGCTTGTATTGCTCCTAATTTGTTAAATTGCATCTCCTTAGCTTACACATTATACATGTGAATATGACACGCCTTCCTGTTTTTGGTACATACTACATCTGCCTATCACACCATGTTCTTACATCAAACTACTGTTCTTGTGTATACTGCATCTATCGCTTATGATGAGACAGTCACGCCCATGGGTTAGTATGAGACGCGCTACTCTTATAAAGAGTGCAGTTTCATCCTCCCCACATGATTCTCAAGAAACAGCAAGCCTAAATGAAGATATTGAACGTAGCTCTGTACTTGAAGACCGCATTTCCCCTACACCACCATCGCAGGTGCTTGCTCTAACTTCGCAGTGTGATATGTGGTTGCATGTTGCATACGGTGTCTAGCTTGTAATGCTTCTAATTAGGGAAAATTGCATCTGCTTAGTTTACACATTATACCTGTGAATATGACATGCCTTCCTATTTTTTGTACATACTACATCTATCTGTTAACCATGTTCTTACATGAAACTACCTCTCTTCTGTATCCTGCATCAATCACTTACGATGAGACACCTTTATTCGTTGCATATTGCATATTATTTCTAGCCTGTTGCCATGTATTGCTCCTAATTTGGTCAAATACATTTATGAGGCCACCCTTTTAATTTGGCAGAGTGATATTGGTTTCATCTTTCATATGGTTTCTAGCTTGCATTGCTTCTAACTAGTTCAAACACCCTGTGCTTAGTTTACACTTCTACATGTCAATATGTCATGCCGTCCTGATTTTCATACATATTCCATCCTCCTATCATGCGGCTGCCTTACATGAAAGTAGTGTTTGTCAGTATCATGCATCAATGAGTTCTGAAGAGCAAATTTTATTCCTTTTTCTTGTGGGTTTGACTTGACAAGGCAAAATCAAAAAAGAGGAAGGAAAAGAGTAAGGAATGCGATGATGGTGGTCCTGTGCAGCAACGTAAAGGGAGCATCTGTACGGATTCTCCTCGTACTGCTAGTGCATTACAAGTTCCAAGTCTCCGCTCCCCTACTCCACCATCCAAGGTGCTTGCTCTAACTTGGCAGTGTGATATCTGGTTGCATGTTGCATATGCTGTCTAGCTTGTATTGCTTCTAATTAGTGTAAACTGCATCTGCTTAGCTTACACATGATACGTGTGAATATGACACGCCTTCCTGTTTTTGGTACATGCTATATCTGTCTATCACACCATGTTCTTACATGAAACTACTCTTCTTGTGTATCCTGCATCAGTCACTTATGATGGGACACCTTTAAGTTGGTAGTGTGATATTGGTTTGCGTCTGGAATATGATTTCTAGCATGTAGTGCTTCTAGTTTGATGAACACCACCTATGACGAGATAGTTTTAACTTGGCAGAGTAATATTGATTGCACCTTCCATATGGTGTCTAGCTTGCAGTGCTTCTAATTTGTTGAAGTGCTTTCTGCTTAGTTACCACATCATAGGTGTGAATATGTCAAGCCGTCCAGTTTTTCGTACATATTCCATCCTCGTATCATGACTTTGCCTTTCATCAGAGTAGTGTTCATCATTATCATGCATGAATGAGTTCTGAAGAGCGAATTTTATTCCTTTTTCTTGTCGGTTTAACCTCACAATGCAAAATCAATAAAGCGGAAGGAAATTGGCAAGGCATTGGATGATGGTGGTCCTTCTGAGCAACTGAAACGGAGGGTCTCTACAGATTCTACTCCGCCATCCTCCCAACAAGATTCGCAAGACAACGAAAGGCTAGACAGTCAACGTAGCTGTGTAGATGATGAGCACATCTCCCCAACTCCACCATCACAGGTGTTTGCTCTAACTTGCCACTATTATATGTGGTTGCATGTTGCGTATGATGTCTAGCTTGTATTGCTTCTAACTTTGTTGAATTGCATCTGCTTACTTTACACATAATGCCTGTGAATATGACATGTGTTCCTGTTTCTAGAACATACTATATCTGATCACACCATGTTCTTACATCAGACTACTGTTCTTGCATATCCCGCATCAGTCACTTATGATAAGGCACCTTTAAGTTGCCACTGTGATATTGGTTGCGTCTTGCATATGATTTCTAGCATGTACTGCTTCTAATTTGTTGAAACGCCAGACAGTTTGAACTTGGCAGAGTGATATTGGTTGCATCTTTCATATGGTGTCTAGCTTGCAGTGCTTCTAATTTGTTGAAATGCCTTCTGCTTAGTTACCACATCATAGGTGTGAATATGTCATGCCCTCCTGTTTTTCATACATATTCCATCCTCGTATCATGTGTTTGCCTTTCATCCGAGTAATGTTCGTTAGTATCATGCATTAATGAGTTCTAAAGAGCGAATTTTATTCCTTTTTCTTCTCGGTTTGACTTCACAATGCAAAATCAATACAGCTGAAGGAAATTAGTACGGCAGTGGATGATGGTAGTCCTTCGGAGCAACTCAAACAGAGGGTCTCTACAGATTCTACTCCGCCATCCTCCCAACAAGATTCGCAAGACAACACAAGGCTGGACAGTCAACGTAGCTATGTAGATGATGAGCACATCTCCCCTACTCCACCATCACAGGTGCTTGCTCTAACTTGGAACTGTTATATGTGGTTGCATGTTCCGTATGATGTCTAGTTTGTATTGCTTCTAATTTTGTTGAATTGCATCTGCGTAGCTTACAACTTATACCTGCAACAATCACTTACCCATAAGACACATTTAATTTGGGAGTGTGATGTAGGTTGCATCTTGCATTGTCTTCTAGCTTGTACTGCTTCTAATTTCTTGAAATGGCACTTACGACGAGACACTTTTTACCTGATAGAGGGATATTGGTTGCATGTTCGCATGGTGCCTAGCTTTCATTTCTTCTAATTTTGTTGAAATTCCTTCCGCTTACTGTTTTTCATACACATTCCATCCTCCTATTGTACGTGTGAATATGCAATGCTGTCTTTTTTTGTATATATTCCATCCTCCTATCCTGCGCTTGCCTTACGTCAAAGTAGTGTTCGTCTGTATCATGCATCAACCAGTTATGCAGAGCTAATTTTATTCATCTTCTTGTGGTTTTGACTTCATAAGGCAATATCAGAAAAGAGGAAGGAAAAGAGTAAGTTAGGGGATGTTGGTGGTCCTCCGGACCGACGCAAACAGAGACTCTCTAGATTTGCCACTGCTACTGCTAATGCAGTTGAAGTCCCAAGTCTACATGATGAGTTCATCTCCCGTACTCCACCATAGCAGGTGCTTGCTCTAAGTTGATAGTGTGATAATTGGTTTCATGTTGCATATGTTGTTTAGCCTGTATTTCTTCTATTTTGATTAAACTGCACCTGCTAAGTATATACATGTGCATATGACATGCCTTTCTGTGTCTAGAATACACTGCATCTATCTATCATACCATGTTCTTACATCAAAGTATTGCTGTTGTGTATCCCGCATCAGTCACTCATGATTGGATGCTTTTAACATGGCAGTTTGATAGTGGTTGCATCTTGCATTGATTTCTAGGTTGTACTGCTTCTAATTTTTTGAAATGCCACTTATGACAAGACACTTTTAACTTGGCAGAGTGATATTGGTTGCATCTTTCATATGGTGTCTAGCTTGCATTACTTCTATTTTCTTGAAAATCCTTCAGCTTAGTTTACACATCGTAGCTGTGAATATGTCACGCTATCCTGTTTTTCTTACATATTCCATCCTCATACGGTTGTCTTACATCAAAGTATTGCTTGTCTGCATCAGGCATCAATGAGTTCTGAAGAGCGATTTTATTCTTTTGTGTTGTGGGTATGGCTTGACATGGCAAAGTCAAAAAAGAGCAAGGAAAAGAATATAGTAGGGAATGGTGTTACTCGTCGGGTGCGACGGAAAAGGATCTGCCCTCGAGATTCTGCTGGTACTTATAGTGCAGTACAAGGTCCAAGTCCACCGGTTAAATCTACAAACACAGTATCACCTGCTCCACCAGCTGCAGCATCCGCTTCAACTGTACCGGCATCTCAACGAGTTACTCGTTCGTTTGCTCCGCAACTGGCCAATTCCCAAGCTGCCTTCACACCTAACACTACTTCCGAAGCACTGCTGACACAACAGGACTTGGCAAGATCAGATGAACCTCATGAGCATCAACACCAAGACGATACCTGACCGAGTCAAGTTGCAGTTGCATGCTCCTTTATATGTACTCTCACAGTTTGATGTGCACTAACACTTTCCATATTCGTTGTTGAACTAGCACCACGGCACAAGCGGAAACAGACATCAGGGATAATGCTTGACAGATTAACAAACTCTAAAGGAGGAAGAATGGAGATCCATTTTGAGGCAGGTTTAAAAAGGCCACGTGATGCTACAGAGTCAGCCAAGTTAGTATCAGAGGCAGCCGTTGCCTTTAGGTGTCATGCACGTATCCTCCCAATGTGGATCCAGTACAGGAATGAGAAAGACGATACCGAGTTTAACACCTTCCTTGACCATTTATCTGTAAGTAATGTTATTCATCGCAATTTGTAATATTCTCTTGCTCTGTCCCATACTTTCTAGCTTCCCCCTAATAAGACTCACATACTTTTTTCAACAGATGAGGTTCAAGTTGGATCCGAAAGATGATGCAACTAAACAAGCATGCACTCATGTTTTTCAGTCTGCTCTGCGACAGTATCGGTATCACCTTAGAAAAACTCACTTTGAAGGCAAGGCTAACAATGAAATCGCCCAAACATCTCCAGTGGAATATATTACAGATGAAGACTGGACTGCCCTTGTTAAACACTGGTCTGATCCAAAGTATCAGGTAGGGTATATGTATTTGATCAGATCACATATTGGACTTGTATTTACGTATGTGCCTTACAAGTGTATCTTCTTCTAGGCTAACTATTTGAAGAACAAGACCAACCATTCTAAAGTGAAATTCCAATAGACAACAGGATCTCGTAGCTATATTGCACACTGCGAGGCTCTTGTAAATAGCTGCTACTTCCTTCTTTTTTTTGTGCCATATTATCGTATCTATATTGACTTGTTCCAAATATAGAGGAAAGCCTGTGCAGACCAAAAAGAACCTGAACCGAATGCAGTGCAAATCTTCAAGGATTGCCACACCCGCAAGATGAAGGGCATGAGCACACCAGTTCAAGCCGTTGTTGTAAGTCCTTACTCCTCCTGCCTTTGAACTGCTTGTTACTTTGACGTGTTCATTTAACTGCTTGGTTTGCAGCCAATGTCAGTTACTCTGTTCACTTTTATACACAGTTGTCTTAACGTATTATTTCACCTTACACGGTTTAAAAGAGATGAAGGTTATTCTTTTGGTCTTGATCTGTAATCTAGTTGTGATGTTCACGTGCCCACACAATGATACATTAGCCTGTTTGTTTTATATCTGTTTGCCCATGATATGAATGATGTCATACTATGTTCATCCTACTTTAAACCATGTCTCTTTATCATTACATGTCAACGAATGTGAGGAAATAGACAATACAGTAGGCATGCTACATGGACATATGTTCCGAAAGTGATTTTATTATGTAGTTGGCACTACAATACATGCTAATGTATTATAGTAGTTCACCAAAATAAGTTATGTATAAACATGAA
Organism: Thinopyrum elongatum; assembly: GCA_011799875.1. Lineage (NCBI taxonomy): Eukaryota > Viridiplantae > Streptophyta > Magnoliopsida > Poales > Poaceae > Thinopyrum > Thinopyrum elongatum. The sequence goes on from CM022298.1 coordinate 659,101,850, forward strand.
ACCTACTTTGTTTGTTTTTGTCTCATTAGTAACTTATCTGGTACACTAATCTACAAGTTCAAACTTTCAGCAACTATGGAACAAATGATTGAACAGCCACAACCACCTGAAGGTGACGAGGCTACCACAGGCACAACGTCACCTCTTGCTGCAGTGCGTCAGTATCTCTCCACTAACAGTGCAAAAAGCACCTTCCTGCGTAATTCTAGGTTGGTTGTCAAGGTAACCTCAACCAAATCGCCTACTGAACAAAATCTTCTGGCTAGACAGAGTGATATATCTGTGCTCCAGACACAAGTCCAATCCCTAATGGACGTCGTTTCGGAAACAAGAATAGTGGTTGACAAATGTCGTCAAGATATGAATGGTTTTGAAACCAGACTATCAGACATTTGCATCGTTGTTCAAGAGCAATGGCAGAAAAAAGGGGATGATCATGCTGCTCCATCAGATTCTACAGCCTGAAAAATTAGCACTCAGGTCAAATGATCTGTGCTTCTATACATCTGATGGTGCTTTTATCTGCAAGGACTGTAAACTTTATGCCAACAGGCCTTTTGTTGTATGGCTGGAATTTATTTTGTTGTGATACAACATTTATCATGCTGCCAAAGGCTGTAGAAATTACGACGCTATTTTTGTATAGTGTAGGTTTATCTTAGTAATGTATTCGGCCGAAAGCTTCGTAGGAGCCCAACGTGCCAACATTCGTTAGGCCCATTCCAATTGGGCTAAAAACAATTATGGGCTGTAATTTGCATGTAGCCCACTAAGAATATCTGGGCCTAAATCAGCATAAGCTTTCATATTTTTGGTAGGCCTGTGCCCCTAGTGGGCCTTTAACAGGCCTAAACATAATTTGGGCCCTCAGTAACAATAGGCCGTTAACATGTGTAAATATCTCAAGCCCATAAATAACATGGGCCTTTAATAGGCCGAAAGTGAGATTGGGCCCTGATTGAGCCAAATAACCCACTGGTCATTAGCAGGCCGAAATGTATCTCAGCTCGTGGTGGCCCATTTACAATGCGGATCGTTCACAGTCTGAAATTCAGACGAGCCGTAAATGCGCCGACCTACTACACGGACCTTTAACAGGCCGGAAGTTCGGTCGGGCTTGATTAGTATCAGTTTTATATGGGCCGTTAATAGGCCCGATGTGACGTTGGGCCACATATGGCCCATGAATTTCGTCCGACGTTAACAGGCCGAATATCACAACAGGCTGGAAGTGGCCCAAATCTACAGTGGGCCTCTAACAGGCCTAATGTCAGACATGACCGAATATGACCCAAATCCTTCAAGGTCGTTTATGGGCTGAAAATTTCAATGGCCAATAAATGGGCCCAAATTAAGCAGGACCTTTAACAGGCCAGAAACACACCGGGCCGTAATTCGGCCCAAATACTTAGCGGACTGTTAACGGGCTAGAAGTGACCATTGGCCACGATGATGATAAGTTTAGAACGGGTCATTGATGGGCCGATTTGACAATAGCCGTACGAGCCTTAACTGCGGATGGGTCGTCTGCAAGCAGGCCGTTAATGGGCCAGCCCGCTAATTTTGATTGGGCCGGCCTTTTTATCTTAAATGGGCCACTGTTGGGCCTTGCCACATGTCGACGTATCATAGGCGCCTCCTGTCCATTGGGCGGTTGACATCTGTCCTTTTCGGGTGCTGACACGTGGTTGCTATAGCCAATGATAATTTTACACGTGGAAAATCCTCATTGGTCCCAGCTGTTAACGGGTTATCGCATCCAAACCGGAACCCGATAGCTTAACGGCGACCCGTTACGGTGGATGCCACGTGTCGGTCACCCTTGACGAAAGAACTTCTATGACGCGCGATTTATCTCCATGGAAGTGGACACTTCCGTGATGATAATTTTGGTAATGTCATGGAACACTTCTACGACAGCACAGGTATGACTATCTTGATTCTGTCATAAAATCATCATGGATGTACATGCATGACAAAAAATGTGACCTACTATGACAAACACGTATCATCACGGAAGTGTATTTTTTTTGTAGTGTAGGCGTGTCCGATCCCTCAATGGTCATCACTGCCTTATCCTTGCGCTTCTTGTTGTGCTTCTTGTTCTTCTTCTTCTGACTGGTGGACTCGTCGTCATCCTTTGAGTTGATGTCGACGCAATCTTCCTCTCCAGGGAGTTTCCTCCCTTCCTCCACCCAAGCATATTTGTCCACCAAGGTGTAAAGCTCCTTCACAGTCTTGGGCAGCTGAACGTTCATCTTGGAACGTATCCTGCGGTTGCGCACGTTGGATTGGAAAGCGGCTATCCCAGCTGCCGGGTGGATATCTGGGATATTTTTGTGTACTCGGCTGAATCTCTGCAAGTACTTTCGCGGAGTCTCTCCTTCTTTCTGCTGGAGAAGCTGCAAATCGCTGGGCCGCCCTGGTTCTTGATGGCCACCCGTGAAGGCGCCAATGAACTCATGGCACAGGTCAGCCCAGGTCGAAATGGAGTTCTCCGGCAGGTGCATTAGCCAAGACCTCACATTTGACTTGAGTGCCAAAGGGAAGTAATTGGCGAATACCTTCTCATCTCTTCCCCCGGCAGCTTGAACAGCGATGGTGTAGATGCTCAAGAACTCTGCCGGGTTCAGCCTCCCATCATACTTCTCTGGAATCTCTGGCTTGAACATGCGAGCGGATGGCCAATGGACTTGCCGCAGCTCACGGGTGAAAGCAGGGCACCCAACCTCGAAAGGCAGGCACCCGCCGTCTCCGAGTGCGGGTTCGTCAACGTCGAGGCCATCGCACCCATTGGACCGGCGGTGGTTGTCGTGGCGTCGCTCGACGATGACGCGCGCGCCTTCCCTCTGCCCATCCTCCGGGGCACGTCGTTGGCCTGGAGGCGCTCGAGTGTCAGAAGAGGCCATCGAGGCGTCATCTGGTTCTTCGTTTCGTGGCTCCTGCGCTGGCTGCCATGGTGGGGATTGCACCGTGGCGGTGGGCCCTTCCGTACGGCCAGCAACACGGGCCGTCGTCGCTGCTTGGGGAGGTCGTGGCGGGCCAGCTCGCTGTGATCCTCCCGCCTCGGCGAAGCCAATCAGGCTTTGGATGGTGGCTCGCCACTCATCCATCTGATCGGCTGTCGGCGGGAATCTCAACAGTAGTTGAGCCTGTGACATGGCCTCTGAGGCAGTGCTCGGCATAGGTGATGATGATGTAGATCACGGTGTCGCTCGGCTCCTGACGGTGCCAGTAGCGACCGCGCCGCGCCCTCGTTGTTGCGAACCAGCCGCTTGGATGGCATGGTGACGCGGTGGAGGCGCTTGAAGGCTAGCGGCCCCGTTGGGCACAGTAACTGGGTTAGCTCCTTCCGGAGGCGGCGCACACCCTATGGTCACGCCCGCGGCGGGGGCGGCCGGGGGGCTGCGATTCGTCCCAGAACGAGCGTCACCACTGCGGCTGCGCCCTTCGTGAGGAGAAGAGGTGCAGGCGGAATAAGCCCTCCACTCGTACCTCATGGAGCATGGCCGCCAGGATGTTGCTGATGCTGTCCTTCCCCGGCGCCTCCCGTTCCTGCTTCGGCCGTGGGGGAGGTGGTGACAACGTCGCCTGCGCCGACCACATGCCCCGTAGCGTCCACATCCTCGCGCGTCCCCGCATTCCCCGCGACGTCGGCGGTCGCGGGCAGCGGAGCCTTTGAGGTGGACGGGTGATTTGCGGCTCTGGACTTCTTCTTGGGCGCCATAGTTGATGACGCCGTCAATGATGAGAATGGCGATGAAGATGATGTGCTATTGACGCTCTCGGGTTCGCGCAAGTGATCCCCCTACCTGGCGCACCAAAGATGTCGTGGGAAACCACAGCCACCTATGGGGCCATGTGCCCCTTTTGGTTCGGCAGGGGGATGGGCACGTTGCACAAAGGGCGGAGAAGCGTCACACAGCGCGGCAGAGATCACACGGGCAGTCTTCACCCAGGTTCGGGCCGCCGTGAGGCGTAAAACCCTACTCCTGCTTTGGTGGATTGATGGTGGAAAAATGGTGGAGGAACGTAGTGCTCTTGCCCGGCAAGGTCGCCTCGGGGCGAGAGCAGCTACACGCGTATGAGTGTGCAAGGGTTCGGATCAGCCAACCCCTTCTACGGTTGCCATGGGCCTCCTTTTTATAGATCAAGGGGTCACCATAGTGGCAAATCAGTCATTACATACTGATTGGATAGCAAACAGTGCTATCATACCTAACTCTGCAGGCTGACAGAGCGCACTAAATGCGCTGCTCAACGTCACATCTCAGCTTGCCCGGCAGGCCCTGCCGCGCTGTTTTGCCAGCTTCGCGCCTGCTTGCTTGACACGTCTCCGGACGGGTGTCGCCTGGGGGTATTTTCTGTAGGAAGCGGCTGCCATGTGGCAAATAGCAGCCACTTAGTAACTTTGGAGCTTGACACCGCACTGATCGACGACGTGCGTCGTGATGAGGTGGTGCGGTGGAGTAGTTTGCCTCCGTCAGCCCCGGCAGGCCTGCCGGGACGATCCTGAGACTCGCTTCCGGGGGTAACTCCATCCCCGTCAGGCTCGCCTGCCCGGCAGAGGAGGTTCTTCCCTTAGCGATATCTTGCTTCTCTGGCTCATCTTAGTCTTCTTGATCTGCACTTTGGCCCTGCCAAAGAATTGATCCCTTGTGCTTTGATCTGACCTTGGTGATGTAATCTTGTCCTTGGGACTGTGCACAGTCTGGGCAACGGACCCAGGGTTTGTTGCACGGACATTTGGGTTTTTAGAAATATAGATCTGAAAATAAAAATGGCAAATAAATAAAAAGGCAAATAGCAAAATAGATCAAAAAATATATGATGAGGAAAATAGACCCGGGGGCCGTAGATTTCACTAGTGGCTTCTCTCGAGAAAAATAGCATACGGTGGGTAAACAAATTACTGTTGGGCAATTGATAAAACTTGAAATAATTATGACGATATCTAGGCAATGATCATTATACAGGCATCACGTCCAAGATTAGTTGACCGACTCCTGCCTACATCTACTACTATTACTCCACACATCGACCGCTATCCAGCATGCATCTAGTGTATTAAGTTCATGGAAAAACGGAGTAATGCAATAAGAATGATGACATGATGTAGACAAGATCTATTTATGTAGAAATAGACCCCATCTTGTTATCCTTAATAGTAACGATACATACGTGTCGGTTCCCCTTCTATCACTGGGATTAATTACCGTAAGATCGAACCCATTACAAAGCGCCTCTTCCCATGGCAAGAAAAATCGATCTAGTTAGCCTAACTAAACCAAAGATTCGAAGAAGAAATACGAGGCTATAAGCAATCATGCATATAAGAGATCAAAAGACTCAAATAACTTTCATGGATAAAAACATAGATCTGATCATAAACTCAAAGTTCATCGGATCCTAACAAACACACCGCAAAAAAGAGTTACATCAAATAGATCTCCAAGAGACCATTGTATTGAGAATCAAAAGAGAGAGAGAGGAAGCCATCTAGCTACTGCCTAGGGACCCATAGGTCTACAATGAACTACTCACGCATCATCGGAGAGGCACCAATGAGGATGATGAACCACTCCATGATGGTGTCTAGATTGGATCTGTGGTTTCAGGAACTTGCGGCGGCTAGAATTGATTTTCATCGACTCCCCCAGGGTTTCTGAAATATTGGGGTATTTATAGAGCAAAGAGGCAGTGCGGGAGGTGGCCGAGGTGGGCACAACCCACGTGGGTGCGCCTAGGCCCCCAGGCGCACCCTAGTGGGTTGTGCTCCCCTCGGAGCCCCCCTTAGGTACTTTCTTGGCCCAACTTGTGTCTTCTAGTCCAGAAAAAATCACCAAAAAGTTTCGCTGCGTTTGGACTCCGTTTGGTATTGATTTCCTGCGAAGTAAAAAACAAGCAAAAAAATAGCAACTGGCACTAGGCACTATGTCAATAGGTTAGTCCCAAAAATGATATAAAGTTGCTATAAAATGATTGTAAAACATCCAAGAATGATAATATAACAGCATGGAACAATCAAAAATTATAGATACATTGGAGACGTATCACTTGTCCGTTTTTTGATATCGTTGTTATGCTAGATCATTGCACATCCTGATACACTGCCAGAAGCATTCATATAGAGTCATATTTTGTTATAGGTATCGAGTTGTAATTTTAATTTCTTTTGAGTTATAAGTAAATAAAAGTGTGATGATTATCATTATTCATTTTCAGAGCATTGCCTAGTGAGGAAAGGATGATGGAGACTATGATTCCCCCACAAGTCGGGATGAGACTCCGGACAATGAGAGAAAAAAAGGAAAAAAAGAAGCAGAAAAGAAGAAAAAAAGAAGAAGAAAAAGAAAAAGAAAAACACAAACAAACAAAGAGAGAAGGGGCATGCTAGTTCCACACTTGTGCTTCAAAGTAGCACCATGTTTTTCATATAGAGAGTCTCCTATGTTGTCACTCTCATATACTAGTGGGAAGTTTTCATTATAGGATTAGATGCACACCCACTTAGTTTTCATATTGAGCTTTCATACACTTATAGCTCTTAGTGCATTCGTTGCATGGCAATCCCTACTCCTTGCATTGATATTGATTGATGGGCACCTCCATAGCCTGTTGGTTAGCCGCGTCGATGTGAGACTTTCTTACTTTTTTGTCTTCTCAATATTTACCCCTATCATCATACTCTATTCCACCTATAGTGCTATATCCATGGCTTGCGCTCATGTATTGCGTGAGGGTTGAAAAAGCTGAAGCGCGTTAAAAAGTATGAACCAATTGCTCGGCTTGTCATCGGGGTTGTGCATGATAAATACTCTGTGTTAAGAAGACAGAGCATGACAAGACTATATGATTTTGTAGGGATAGCTTTCTTTAGCATTGATATTTTGAAAGACATGATTGTTTGTTGGGATGCCTGAGTATTAATGTCTTTATGTGAAATTATAGACTATTGCTTTGAATCACTTATGTCTTAATATTCATGCCATAATTAGACATATGATCAAGATTATGTTAGGTAGCATTCCACATCAAAAATTATCTTTTTTATCATTTACCTACTCCAGGACGAGCAGGAATTAAGCTTGGGAATGTAGATATGTCTCCGTCATATCTATAATTTTTGATTGTTTCATGCCAATATTATACAACTTTCACATATTTTTGGCAACATTTTATATGATTTATTGGACTAACCTATTGATTCAGTGCCCAGTGCCAGTTCCTGTTTGTTGCATGTTTTTTGTTTCGCAGAAAATCCATATCAAACGAAGTCCAAACGGGATAAAAATTTACGGAGAATTATTTTGGAATATATGTGATTTTTGGGACTTGGAATCAACGCAAACGGGGGCCCATAGCCCCCACAAGACACCAGGGCGCGCCCCAGGGGCCAGGCGCGCCCTGGTGGGTTGTGCCCTCCTCGAATGTCGGTTGGGTCTCTACTTTGGGCGCAAGGAAGCTTACATCCAGAAAAAAAATCGTGTTAAAATCTCAGCGCAATCGAAGTTACGGATCTCCGGGAATATAAGAAACAGTTTTCGGCCAGATCTGGGGAACGCGAAACAGAAGAGAACAGAGAGGGAGATCCAATCTCAGAGGGGCTCTCGCCCCTCTGCCACCATGGAGGCCATGGACCAGAGGGGGAAATCTCCTCCCATCTAGGGGGGAGGCCAAGGAAGAAGAGGAAGGAGGGGGGCTCTCTCTCCCCCTCTCTCCCGGTGGCGCCGGAGTGCCACCGGGGCAAGGATCATGACGGCGATCTACATCAACAATCTTGCTACCGTCAACACCAACTCTCTCCCCCTCTATGCAGTGGTGTAACACCCCTTATCCCCACTGTAATATCTACTTAAACATGGTGCTCAACTCCATATATTATTTCCCAATGATCTATGGTTATCCTATGATGTTTGAGTAGATCCGTTTTGTCCTATGGGTTAATCGTGATCTTGGTTGGTATGATTGTATATTTTATTTATGGTGTTGTCCTACGGTGCCCTCCGTCTTGTGCAAACGGAGGGATCCTCGCTGTAGGGTGTTGCAATATGTTCATGGTTTGCTTATTGTCAGTGTTGCGGGGGTGACAGCAGCCTAAATGCGGATAAGTGGGTTATGGCGTATGGGAGTAAAGACGAATTGATACTTAATGCTATGGTTGGGTTTCACAACCTTAATGATCTTTAGTAGTTGCGGATGCTTGCGAGAGTTCCAATCATAAGTGCATATGATCCAAGTAGAGAAAGTATGTTAGCTCATGCCTCTCCCTCATATAAAATTACAAGAATGATTATCGGTACTTGTTATCGATTGCCTAGGGACAAATGACTTTGTTGTTGACAAAAGCTATCCACTTTTATTACCTTGTAATTTATTCGTAGTTTTATTCTTGCAAAGTACTTCTAGTTTTATTCTTGCAAAATAGTTTCATACTTGTTTTAGGTAAAGCAAACGTCAAGTGTGCGTAGAGTTGTATCGGTGGTCGATAGAACTTGAGGGAATATTTGTTCTACCTTTAGCTCCTCGTTGGTTTTGACACTCATATTTAGTGAAGAAGGCTAGAAACAATCCCCTATACTTGTGGGTTATCACATACCCCCTGATACTACCCATAGATTCATCAAAATAAGCAAACAACACATAGAAAACAGAATCTGTCAAAAACAGAATAGTCTGCGAAGATCCGAATATTACTCAGACTTCTGTAACTCTAAAAATTCTGAAAAATTAGGACAACAGAGGAAATTTGTATATAAATCTTGTGTAAAACAATTCAGAATTTTTCGTCGCTTCTGTGAATTATCAAAATTCTGCAACTGGACGCAAAAGTTTCTGTTTTTCAGCAGGATCAAATCAACTATCACCGTAAGCCATCCCAAAGGTCTTACTTAGCTCAAACACTAATTAAAACACCAAAACACAATTACTACAGAGATAATAATGTTTATTTATTGAAAAACAGAACCAAAAACAAATATAATAAAAATAAAATTGGGTTGCCTCCCAACAAGCGCTATTGTTTAACGCTCCTAGCTAGGCATAAAACATAGATCTAGGTATTGTCATCTTTGGTATGCAATCCATAAGTAGACCTCATAATAGTTCATATGACAACTTAATTTTATTTCTAGGAAAGTGTTCCGTGCCCTTCCTTAACAGAAATTGAAATCTAATGTTTCCTTCTTTCTTATCAATAATTGCACCAATCGTTCTAAGGAAAGGTCTACCAAGAATTATAGGACATCTAGGATTGCAATCTATATCAAGCACAATAAAATCTACGAGCACATAATTCCTATTTGCAACAATAAGAACATCATCAATTCTTCCCATAAGTTTCTTAATAGTGGAATCTGCTAGATGCAAATTCAAAGAACAATCATCAAATTCACGGAAACCTAACATATCACATAAAGTTTTTGGAATCGTGGAAACGCTATCACCCAAATCACACAAAGCATGGCACTCATAGTCCTTGATTTTAATCTTAATAGTAGGTTCCCACTCATCATAAAGCTTTCTAGGGATAGAAACTTCCAACTCAAGTTTTTCTTCAAAAGATTTCATCATAGCATCAATGATATGTTTAGTAAAAGCTTTATTTTAATTATAAGCATGAGGTGAATTAAGCATGGATTGCAACAAGGAAATACAATCTATTAATGAACAATTATCATAATTAAAGTCCTTGAAATCCAAAAGAGTGGGTTCATCGCTACTTAAAGTCTTGACCTCTCCAATCCCACTTTTATCAATTTTATCATTAAGATCTTTAAACTCCAAATTATTGGGATGCCTTCTAACTAAAGTTGACTCATCTCCAGTCCCATATTTATTAATGTTTATATTGGAAAATAAAGATTCAATAGGAGTCACACCAATCACTTTAAGATCTTCATCATTATTATCACAAGAAATAGAAGAACACACTTTTACAAACCAATCTCGCTTAGCACGCATCCTAGCGGTTCTTTCTTTACATTCATCCATAAAAATCTTAATGGCTTTTAGAGATTCATTAATATCATGCTTGGGTGGCATAGATCTAATCTTCAAAGAATCAATCTCAAGAGAAATTCTATCAATGTTCCTAGCCAAATCATCAATCTTAAGCAATTTTTCTTCTACCATAGCATTGAAATTCTTTTGAGAATTTATTAAATCTTTAATATTATTCTCAATATCAGAGGGTATTTTATTATAATTTCCATAAGAATTGTTGTAGGAATTACCATAATTATTAGAGGAATTACTAGGAAACGGCCTAGGATTGAAATTACCTCTATACGCGTTATTACCAAAAATTGTTCCTACCAACAAAATTCACATCCATAGATTCATTATTATTCTCAATCATAGAAGACAAAGTAATATCATTAGGATCAATAGGATCACTCTTACTAGCAAACAATTTCATAAGTTCATCCATCTTTCCACTCAAAGTATTAATTTCTTCAATTGCATGCACCTTTTTACTAGTGGAAGATCTTTCGGTATGCCATTGAGAGTAATTTGCCATAATATTATCTAAGAGTTTAGTAGCATCTCATAATGTAATTTCCATAAAAGTACCACCCGCGGCGGAATCCAAAAGATTTCTAGATGCAAAATTCAATCCCGCATAAAAAATTTGTATGATCATCCATAAACTTAAAACATGAGTAGGGTAATTTCTTATCATCAATTTCATCCTCTCCCAAGATTGTGCAACATGTTCATGATCAAGTTGCTTAAAATTCATTATATCGTTCCTAAGGGAGATGATCTTAGCGGGAGGAAAATACTTGGAAATAAAAGCATCTTTACACTTATTCCATGAATCAATACTATTTTTAGGCAAAGATGAAAACCAAGTTTTAGCGTGATCTCGTAGTGAGAATAGAAATAGCTTCAATTTAACAATATCATTATCCACATCTTTTTTCTTTTGCATATCACACAATTCAATGAAAGTATTTAGATGGGATGTGGCATCTTCACTAGGAAGCCCGGAAAATTGCTCTTTCATAACAAGATTCAACAAAGCGTCATTAATTTCATAAGATTCCGCACTAGTGGCGGGAGCAATTGGAGTACTAATAAAATCATTATTATTACTGTTGGAAAAGTCACACAACTTGGTATTCTCTTGAGTCATCGTGACAAACCAAGTAATCTAGCACACGAGCAAACGAAAAGACGAACGAGAGAAGGGCGGATAAAAAGGCAAATATTTTTGTATTTTTCTGAAAACATTTTAGAAGTGGGGGAGAGGAAAATGAGAGGCAAATGGCAAATAATGTAATGCAAGAGATGAGAGTTTATGATGGGTACTTGGTAGGCTTGATGTAGAACCTCCCCGGCAACAGCGCCAGAAATTCTTCCTCCTACTTCTTGAGCTTGCGTTGATTTTTCCCTTGAAGAGGAAAGGGTGATGCAGTAAAGTAGAAATAAGTATTTCCCTCAGTTAGGAACCAAGGTATCAATCCAGTAGGAGGCACAAGCAAGTCTCCAATCTATGCACCTGCACAAACTAACAAACACTTGCACTCAATGCGAAAAAGGGGTTGTCAATCCCTTCACGGTCTCGAACAAGAGTGAGATCTAATAGAGATAGGTATAAAAGATAAATAAAAAGGCAAACTAAAATAAATATAAATTGCAGCAAGGTACTTTGGGGTTTTTTGGTTTATAGATTTGAAAATATATGATGGAAAATAGACCCGGGGGTCATAAGTTTCACTAGAGGCTTCTCTCTTGAAGAAAGCATACGGTGGGTACACAAATTACTGTTGAGCAATTGATAGAAAAGCGCAAAGTTATGACGATATCTAAGGCAATGATCATGAATATAGGCATTACGCCTGTGACAAGTAAACTGACTCATGCCTGCATCTACTACTATTACTCCACACATTGACCGCTATCCAACATGCATCTAGAGTATTAAGTTCATAAGAACGGAGTAACGCTTTTAAGCAAGATCACAAGATGTAGAGGGATAAACTCAACCAATATGGTATAAACCCCATCTTTTTATCCTCGATGGCAACAATACAATACGTGCATCGCTACCCCTTCTGTCACTGGGTGAGGACACCGCAAGATTGAACCCAAAACTAAGCACGTCTCCCATTGCAAGAAAAACCAATCTAGTTGGCCAAACCAAATCGATAATTCGAAGAGAAATACAAAGATATCTTAACCATGCATAAAAGAGTTCAGAGAAGACTCAAATAATATTCATAGATAATCTAATCATAAATCCACAATTCATCGGATCTCAACAAACACACCGCAAAAAAAGTATTACATCGAATAGATTTCCAAGAACATCGAGGAGAACATTGTAGTGAAGATCAAAGAGAGAGAAGAAGCCATCTAGCTACTAGCTATGGACCCGTAGGTCTGTGGTAAACTACTCACACATCATTGGTAGGGTAATAGGGTTGATGTAGAAGCCCTCTGTGATCGAATCTCCCTCCGGCAGATCACCGGAAAAGGCCCCAAGATGGGATCTCACGGGAACAGAAGCTTGCGGCAGCGGAGAAGTATTTTGGTGGATACCTCTGATGGTTAGGGAATATTTGGGAATTTATAGTGCAAAGATTAGGGTTAGGAGACCTCCGAGGGACTGACGACCCATAAGTAGAGGGGATCAATCGTAGTCCTTTCGATAAGTAAGAGTGTCGAACCCAATGAGGAGCAGAAGGAAATGATAAGTAGTTTTTAGCAAGGTATTCTCTGCAAGCACTGAAATTATAAGTAGCGAGTAGTTTGATAGCAAGGTAATTTGTAACAAGCAAGCAACGGTAATGGTAACAAAAGTGCAGCAAGGTAGCCCAATCCTTTTGAGGCAAAGGACAGGCCAAAACGGTCTCTTATGATAAGCAAAGCGTTCTTGAGGGCACACGAGAATTTCATCTAGTCACTTTCATCATGTTGGTTTGATTTGTGTTCGCTACTTTGATAATTTGATATGTGGGTGGACCGGTGCTTAGGTGTTGTTCTTACTTGAACAAGCCTCCTACTTATGATTAACCCCCTCGCAAGCATCCGCAACTACGAGAAAAGTATTAAGAATAAATCTAACCATAGCATTAAACTTTTGGATACAAATCGGTCCCTTATGGAATAGCGCATAAACTAGGGTTTAAGCTTCTGTCACTCTCGCAACCCATCATCTAATAACTACTCCACAATGCATTCCCTTAGGCCCAGATATGGTGAAGTGTCATGTAGTCGATGTTCACATGACACCACTAAGGGAATCACAACATACATACCATCAAAATATCGAACACATATCAAGTTCACATGATTACTTGCAACAAGATTTCTCCCGTGACCTCAAGAACAAAAGTAACTACTCACAAATGATAATCATGCTCAAGATTAGAGGGGTATTAAATAGCATAATGGATCTGAACATATAATCTTCCAACAAATAAACCATATAGTAATCAACACTACTAGTCACCCACAAGCACCAATCTAAGGTTCCGGTACAAAGATTGAACACAAGAGATGAACTAGGGTTTGAGAGGAGATGGTGATGTTGAAGATGTTGATGGAGATTGCCCTCCCCAAGATGGGAGAGTTGTTGGTGATGATGATGACAATGATTTCCCCCTCCGAGAGGGAAGTTCCCTCGGTAGAATCGCTCCACCAGAGGGCAAAAGTGCTCCTGCCCAAGTTCCGCCTCGAGACGGCGGCGCTTCGTCCCGAAAGTCCTCTCCTTATTTTTTCTAGGTCAAAATGACTTATATACCAGAAGAGGGGCACCGGAGGTGGGCCGAGGAGGGCACAACCCACCAGGGCGCGCCTGGACTCCCTGGCGTGCCCAGGTGGGTTGTGCCCACTTGGTGGGCCCCCTCTGGTACTTATTTGCTCCAGTAATTCTTATATATTCCATAAAAAATCTCCGTGAAGTTTCAGCTCATTTGGAGTTGTGCAGAATAGGTAGCCTGACGTAGCTTTTTCAGGTCCAGAATTCCAACTGCCGGTATTCTCCCTCTTTGTGTGAACCTTGCATATTATGAGAGAAAAGGCATTAGAATTACTCCAAAAAGCATTATTATACCTAAAAACAATATAAATAATAGTAGGAAAACATGATGCAAAATGGACGTATCAACTCCCCCAAGCTTAGACCTCGCTTGTCCTTAAGCGAAAACTGGAATCAAAAAGCATGTTCACATGCTTAGAGAGAGAGGCGTCGATAAAAAAAAATAAGGACATAGAAGCATCATGTATATTATTATAACAGCAACAAACTTTAACATAAAACTTTATCATAGAACTTTTATCATATAACTTCTATCATAGACTTCTCATGAACAAGTAACAATGAAGGAAATATGCCCTAGAGGCAATAATAAAGTTGTTATTTTATATTTCCTTATTCATGATAAAGGTTTATTATTCATGCTAGAATTGTATTGATCAGAAACCTAAATACATGTGTGAATACATAAACAAACACCGTGTCCCTAGTGAGCCTCTACTTGACTAGCTCGTTGACCAAAGATGGTTATGGTTTCCTAACCATGGACATGAGTTTTCATTTGATAACGGGATCACATCATTAGGAGAATGATGTAACGGACAAGACCCATCTGTTAGCTTAGCATAATGATGGTTTAGTTTTATTGCTATTGATTTCTTCATGTCAAATACATATTCCTTCGACTATGAGATTATGCAACTCCCGGATACCGGAGGAATGCCTTGTGTGCTATCAAACGTCACAACGTAACTGGGTGATTATAAAGATGCTCTACAGGTATCTCCAAAGGTATTTGTTGAGTTGGCATAGATCAAGATTAGGATTTGTCACTCCGAGTATCGGAGAGGTATCTCTGGGCCCTCTTGGTAATACACATCATAAGCTTTCAATTAAACGACTAAGGAGTTAGTCACGAGGTGATGTATTACGGAATGAGTAAAGAGACTTGCCGGTAATGAGATTGAACTAGGTATGAAGATACCGACGATCGAATCTCGGGCAAGTAACATACCGATGGACAAAGGGAATTACGTATGTTGTCATAACGGTTCGACCGATAAAGTTCTTCGTAGAATATGTAAGAGCCAATATGGGCATCCAGGTTCCGCTATTGGTTATTGATCAGAGAGGTGTCTCGGTCATGTCTACATAGTTCTCAAACCCATAGGGTCCGCACGCTCAACGTTCGTTGACGATATAGTATTATATGAGTTATGTGATTTGGTGACCGAATGTTGTTCGGAGTCCCGGATGAGATCACGGATATGACGAGGAGTCTCGAAATGGTCGAGAGGTAAAGATTAATATATAGTATGATGGTATTCGGACACCGGAAGTGTTTCGGGGGGTACCGGGTACTTATCGGGTCACCGGAAGGGGTTCCGGGCACCCCCGGCAAAAGATATGGGTCTTATGGGCCAAGAGGGGAAACGCACCAGCCACAAGGGGCTGGTGCGCCCCCCATATGGGCCGGCCTAAGGAGGAGAAGGAAAGGGGAGAAGGGAAAGGAAAGTGTGGATTAGGATTCCCACTTCCTTCCCTCTCCCCCCCCCCCCCCTCCCCCCTCCCCCCCCCCCCCCCCTCTTTCCTTCCCCCTCGGTTATATATGGCAGGGGGGCGCGGCTTGGGAGGGACTCCAAGTAGGATTCCTCCTACTTGGGCACCTCCTATGGCTGCTCCTCCCTCCCTCCCACCTATATATATGTAGGAGGGGGCGCCTAGCACACCCCAGACAATTGCTTAGCCGTGTGCGGCGCCCCCCTCCACCGTTTACACCCCCGGTCATATTTTCGTAGTGCTTAGGCGAAGCCCTGCGGAGATCACTTCACCATCACCGTCACCATGCCGTTGTGCTGACGGAACTCATCTACTACCTCGAGATCTTGTTGGATCATGAAGGCGTGGGACGTCACCGAGCTGAACGTGTGCAGAACGCGGAGGTGCCGTGCGTTCGGTACTTGATCGGTTGAAGCGCGAAGAAGTTCGACTACATCAACCGCGTTGTGAAACACTTCTGCTTATGGTCTACGAGGGTACGTAGACACACTCTCCCCCTCATTGCTATGCATCTCCATGGATAGATCATTGCGTGTGCATAGAATTTTTTTTGTTTTCCATGCAATGTTTCCCAACAGTGGTATCATGAGCCAGGTCTATGCGTAGATGATATGCACGAGGAGAACACAAAAAGTTGTGGGTGGTGATAGTCATACTGCTTACCACCAACATCTTATTTTGATTCAGTGGTATTGTGGGATGAAGCGGCCCGGACCAACCTTACATGTCCACTCACATGAGACCGGTTCCACCGACTGACATGCAACTAGTTTTGCATAAAGGTGGCTGGCAGGTGTCTGTTTCTCCTACTTTAGTTGAATCGAATTTGACTGGGACCGGAGCTTGAAGAAGGTTAAAACAGCAAACTTGACGAATCACCGTTGTGGTTTTTGCCGTAGGTAAGAACGGTTCTAGCTAGAAGCCCGTAGCAGCCACGTAAAACTTGCAACAACAAAGTAGAGGACGTCTAACTTGTTTTTGCAGGGCATGTTGTGATGTGATATGGTCAAGACATGATGTGATATATGTTGTTGTACGAGATGATCATGTTTTGTAAGTTATCGGCAACTGGCAGGAGCCTTATGGTTGTCGCTTTATTGTATGAAATGCAAACGCCATGGAATTGCTTTACTTTATCACTATGCGTTAGCGATAGTTGGCGAGATGACCATGACGCAATGATGGAGATCAAGGTGTCGAGCCGGTGACAATGGAGATCATGGCGATGCTTTGGAGATGGAGATCAAAAGCACAAGATGATGGCCATATCATGTCACATATTTTGATTGCATGTGATGTTTATCCTTTATGCATCTTATTTTGCTTAGTACGGCGGTAGCATTATAAGATGATCCCTTCACTTAATTTTAAGATAATAGTGTTCTCCCTGAGTATGCACCATTGGTACAGTTCATTGCGTTGAGACACCATGTGATGATCGGGTGTGATAGACTCTATGTTCACATACAACGGGTGCAAGACAATTTTGCACATGCGGAATACTTGGGTTAAACTATTGGGAAACGTAGCATGCAATTTCAAAAAAAATCCTACACTCACGCAAGATCTATCTAGGAGATGCATAGAAACGAGAAGGGGAGAGTGTGTCTATGTACCCTCGTAGACCTAAAAAGGAAGCGTTTGACAACACTGTTGATGTAGTCGAACTTCTTGTTCCGACCGATCAAGCACCGAACGTACGACACCTCCAAGTTCTGCACACGTTCAGCTCGATGACGTCCCTCGAACTCTTGATCCAGCAAAGTGTCGAGGAAGTAGATGAGTTCCGTCAGCACGACGGCATGGTGACGGTGATGGTGAAGTGATTCGCGCAGGGCTTCGCCTAAGCACCGCGAGAATATGACCGAGGGTGTAATCTGTGGAGGGGGGCGCTGCACACGGCTAACAGTTCATGTTCTATGCTCTAGGCGCCCCCCTCCCCGCATATATATAGGTGGGAGGGGAGGAGAAGCAGCCATGGGGCGCCCCAAGTAGGATCTGAATCCTACTTGGGGTTTCCCAAGTGGTGCGCCCCCCCCCCCCCTTCCTTATTTACCAGAGTGGGAAGGAAAGAGGAGGGAGGAGGGAAGGAAGGGGGAGGCCGAATCCCTCCCCTTCCTTCTCTCTTCCCCTCTTTCCTTCTCCTCTGTTGTGGCCCATATGGGGGGCGCAGCAGCCCCTGCTGGCTGCTGTGTTTCCCCTCTTGGCCCATTAGGCCCATATCTTTTGCCGGGGGTGCCCAGAACCCCTTCCGGTGACCCGATATGTACCCGGTACCCTCTGGAACACTTCCGGTGTCCGAATACCATCATCCTATATATCAATCTTTACCTCTCGACCATTTTGAAGACTCCTCGTCATGTCCGTGATCTCATCCGGGACTCCGAACAACATTCGGTCACCAAATCACATAACTAAATCGTCATTGAACGTTAAGCGTGCGGACCCTACGGGTTCGAGAACTATGTAGACATGACCGAGACACTTCTCTGGTCAATAACCAATAGCGGAACCTGGATGCTCATATTGGCTCCCACATATTCTACGAAGATCTTTATTGGTCGAACCATTATGACAACATACGTTATTCCCTTTGTCCATCGGTATGTTACTTGCCCGAGATTCGACCGTCGGTATCTTTATACCTAGTTCAATCTCATTACCAGCAAGTCTCTTTACTCGTTCCGTAATACATCATCCTGTGACTAAGTCACTTTGCTTGCAAGGTTTCTTATGATGTGCATTACCGAGAGGGCCCAGAGATACCTCTCCGATACACGGAGTGACAAATCCTAATCTCGATCTATGCCAACTCAACAAATACCTTCGAAGATACCTGTAGAGCATCTTTATAATCACCCAGTTATGTTGTGATGTTTGATAGCACACAAGGCATTCCTCCGGTATCCAGGAGTTGCATAATCTCATAGTCGAAGGAATATGTATTTGACATGAAGAAAGCAGTAGCAATAAAACTGAATGATCATTATGCTAAGCTAACGGATGGGTCTTGTCCATCACATCATTCTCCTAATGATGTGATCCCATTCATCAAATGACAACACATGTCTATGGTTAGGAAACTTAACCATCTTTGATTAACGAGCTAGTCTAGTAGAGGCTTACTAGGGACACGGTGTTTTGTCTGTGTATCCACACATGTATCAAGTTTCCGGTTAATACAATTCTAGCATGAATAATAAACATTTATCATGATATAAGGAAATATAAAATAACAACTTTATTATTGCCTCTAGGGCATATTTCCTTCAGTCTCCCACTTGCACTAGAGTCAATAATCTAGTTCACATCGCCATGTGATTTAACACCAATAGTTCACATCTTTATGTGATTGACACCCATAGTTTACATCGCCATGTGACCAACACCCAAAGGGTTTACTAGAGTCAATAATCTAGTTCACATCGCTATGTGATTAACACCCAAAGAGTACTAAGGTGTGATCATGTTTTGCTTGTGAGAGAAGTTTAGTCAAAGGTCTGCCACATTCAGATCCATATGTATTTTGCAAATTTCTATGTCTACAATGCTCTGCATGGAGCTACTCTAGCTAATTGCTCCCACATTCAATACGTATCTAGATTGAGACTTAGAGTCATCTAGATCAGTGTCAAAGCTTGCATCGACGTAACTCTTTATGACGAACTCTCTATCACCTCCATAATCGAGAAACATTTCCTTAGTCCTCTAGGGATAATTTTGACCGCTGTCTAGTGATCTACTCCTGGATCACTATTGTACCCCCTTGACAAACTCATGGCAAGGTACACAACAGGTTTGGTACATAGCATGGCATACTTTATAGAACCTATGGCTGAGGCATAGGGAATGACTTTCATTCTCTCTCTATCTTCTGTCGTGGTCGGGTTTTGAGTCTTACTCAACTTCACACCTTACAATACAGGCTAGAACTCCTTTGACTGATCCATTTTGAACTCCTTCAAAGTCCTGTCAAGGTATGTACTCATTGAAAATCTTATCAAGCGTCTTGATCTATCTCTATAGATCTTGATGCCCAATATGTAAGCAGCTTTACCGAGGTCTTTCATTGAAAAATTCTTATTCAAGTATCCTTTTATGCTATCCAGAAATTCTATATCATTTCCAATCAGCAATATGTCATCCACATATAATATCATAAATGCTACAGAGCTCCCACTCACTTTCTTGTACATTCAGGCTTCTCCGAAAGTCTGTATAAAACCATATGCTTTGATCACCTCATCAAAGCGTATATTCCAACTCTGAGATGCTTGCGCCAGTCCATAGATGGATCACTAGAGCTTGCACACTTTGTTAGCACCTTTAGGATCGACAAAACCTTCTGGTTGTATCATATACAACTCTTCTTTAAGAAATCCATTAAGGAATGCAGTTTTGAAGTCGATTTGCCAGATTTCATAATCATAAAATGCGGCGATTGCTAACATGATTCGGACGGACTTAAGCATCGCTACGGGTGAGAAAGTCTCATCGTAATCAACTCCTTGAACTTGTCAAAAACCTTTTGCGACAAGTCGAGCTTTGTAGATAGTAACATTACCATCGGCGTCAGTCTTCTTCTTGAAGATCCATTTATTCTCTATGGCTCGCCGATCATCGGGCAAGTCCACCAAAGTCCACACTTTGTTCTCATACATGGATCCTATCTCAGATTTCATGGCCTCAAGCCATCTGTCGGAATCTAGACTCATCATAGCTTCTTCATAGTTCGTAGGTTCGCCTTGGTCTAGTAACATGACTTCTAGTATAGGATTCCTGTACCACTCTGGTGTGGATCGTGTTCTGGTTGACCTACGAGGTTCTGTAGTAACTTGATCCGAAGTTTCATGATCATCATCATTAGCTTCCTCTCTAGTTGGTGTAGGCATCACGGGAACGGTTTTCTCTAATGAACTACTTTCCAATTCAAGAGAAGGTATGATTACCTCATCAAGTTCTACTTTCCTCCCACTCACTTCTTTTGAGAGAAACTCCTTCTCTAGAAAGGTTCCATTCTTGGCAACAAAGATCTTGCCTTCGGGTCTATGGTAGAAGGTGTACCCAATTGTTTCCTTAGGGTATCCTATGAAGACGCACTTCTCCGATTTGGGTTCGAGCTTATCAGGCTGAAGCCTTTTGTCATAAGTGTCGCAACGCCAAACTTTAAGAAACGACAACTTAGGTTTCTTGCCAAACCACAGTACATACGGTGTCGTCTCAACAGATTTAGACGGTGCCCTATTTAACGTGAATGTAGTTGTCTCTAATGCATAACCCCAAAACAATAGTGGTAAATCGGTAAGAGACATCATAGACCGCACCATATCTAATAAAGTACAGTTACGATGTTCGGACACACCATTACGCTGTGGTGTTCCAGGTGGCGTGAGTTGTGAAACTATTCCACATTGTTTTAAATGAAGGCCAAACTCGTAACTCAAATATTCACCTCCGCGATCAGATCATAGAAACTTTATTTTCTTGTTACGATGATTCTCTACTTCACTCTGAAATTCCTTGAACTTTTCAAATGTTTCAGACTTGTTGTTTCATTAAGTAGATATACCCATATCTGCTCAAATCATTTGTGAAGGTCAGAAAATAACGATACCCACCGCGTGCCTCAACACTCATCGGACCGCATACATCGGTATGTATTATTTCCAATAAGTCATTAGCTCGCTCCATTGTTTCGGAGAATGGAGTTTTAGTCATCTTGCCCATGAGGCATGGTTCGCAAGTATTAAATGATTCATAATCAAGTGATTCCAAAAGCCCATCTGCATGGAGTTTCTTCATGCGCTTTACACCAATATGACCTAAACGGCAGTGCCACAAATATGTTGCACTATCATTATCAACTTTGCATCTTTTGGCATCAATATTATGAATATGTGTATCACCACGATCAAGATTCAACAAAAATAGACCACTCTTCAAGGGTGCATGACCATAAAAGATATTACTCATATAAATAGAACAACCATTATTCTCTGATTTAAATGAATAACCGTCTCGCACTAAACAAGATCCAGATATGATGTTCATGCTCAACGCTGGCACCAAATAACATTTATTTATTTAGGTCCAACACTAATCCCGAAGGTAGAGGGAGTGTGCGATGGTGATCTTATCAACCTTGGAATCACTTCCAACACACATCGTCACCTCGTCATTAACTAGTCTCTGTTTATTTTGCAACTCTTGTTTCGAGTTACTAATCTTAGCAACTGAACCGGTATCAAATACCCAGGAGCTACTATGAACACTAGTAAAATACACATAAATAACATGTATATCAAATATACCTATGTTCACTTTTCCATCCTTCTTATCTGCCAAGTATTTGGGGCAGTTCCGCTTCCAGTAACCATTTCCTTTGCAGTAGAAGCACTCAGTTTCAGGCTTGGGTCCAGCTTTGGGCTTCTTCATGGGAGTGACAACTTGCTTGCCATTCTTCTTGAAGTTCCCTTTCTTTCCCTCGCCTTTTTTCTTGAAACTAGTGGTCTTGTCGACCATCAACACTTGATGCTCTTTCTTGATTTCTACCTTCGCCGATTTTAGTATCGCGAAGAGCTCGGGAATCGTTTTCGTCATCCCTTGCATATTATAGTTCATCATGAATTTCTAGTAGCTTGGTGATAGTGACTAGAGAACTTTGTCAATCGCTATCTTATCTGGAAGATTAATTCCCACTTGATTCAAGCGATAGTAGTACCCAGACATTCTGAGCACATACTCACTAGCTGAGCTATTCTCCTCCATCTTGTAGGCAAAGTACTTGTCAGAGGTCCTATACCTCTTCGACACGGGCATGAATCTGAAATACCAATTTCAGCTCTTGGAACATCTCATATGCTCCATGGCGTTCAAAACATCTTTGCTGCCTCGATTCTAAGCCGTAAAGTATGGCGCACTAAACTATCAAGTAGTCATCATACCGAGCTTGCCAAACGTTCATAATGTCTGCATCCGCTCCTGCAATAGGTCTGTCACCTAGCAGTGCATCAAGGACATAATTATTCTGTGCAGTAATGAGGATAATCCTCAGATCACGGACCAACTCCGCATCATTGCTACTATCATCTTTCAACTTATTTTTCTCTAGGAACATATCAAAAATAAATGGGGAGCTACATCCTGAGCTATTGATCTACGACATAATTTGCAAATACTATCAGGACTAAGTTCATGATAAATTAAGTTCAATTAATCAAATTACTTAAGAACTCCCACTTAGATAGACATCCCTCAAGTCATCTAAATGATACGTGATCCAAATCAACTAAACCATGTCCGATCATCACGTGAGATGGAGTAGTCATCAATGGTGAACATCTCTATGTTGATCATATCTACTATATGATTCACGTTCGACCTTTCGGTCTCTAGTGTTCCGAGGCCATGTCTGTACATGCTAGGCTCATCAAGTTTAACCCGAGTATTTTGCAAGTGCAAAACTGTCTTGCACCCGTTGTATTTGAACGTAGAGTCTATCACACCCGATCATCACGTGGTGTCTCAATACGACGAACTATCGCAATGGTGCATACTCAGGGAGAACACTTATACCTTGAAATTTAGTGAAGGGATCATCTTATAATGCTATCGTCGTACTTAGCAAAATAAGATGCATAAAAGATAAACATCACATGCAATCAAAATATGTGACATGATATGGCCATCATCATCTTGTGCTTTTGATCTCCATCTCCAAAGCATCGTCATGATCTCCATCATCACCGGCTCGACACCTTGATCTCCATCGTTGCGTCGTGGTCGTCTCACCAACTATTGCTTCGACAACTATCGCTAACACATAGTGATAAAGTAAAGCAATTACATGGCGTTTGCATTTCATACAATAAAGCGACAACCATAAGGCTCCTGCCAGTTGCCGATAACTTTTACAAAATATGATCATCTCATAGAACAACATATATCACATCATGTCTTGACCATATCACATCACAACATGCCCTGCAAAAACAAGTTGGACGTCCTCTACATTGTCGTTGCAAGTTTTACGTGGCTGCTACGGGCTTCTAGCAAGAACCGTTCTTACCTACGCATCAAAAACCACAACGGTGATTTATCAAGTTTGCTATTTTAACCTTCAACAAGGACCGGCCGCAGTCAAATTTGATTCAACTAAAGTAGGAGAAACAGACACCCGCCAGCCACCTTTATGCAAAACTAGTTGCATGTCTGTCGGTGGAACCGGTCTCATGAACGTGGTCATGTAAGGTTGGTCCGGGCCGCTTCATCCAAAAATACCGCCGAATCAAAATAAGACATTGGTGGTAAGCAGTATGACGATCACCGCCCACAACTCTTTGTGTTCTACTCGTGCATATCATCTACGCATAGACCTGGCTCGGATGCCACTGTTGGGAAACGTAGCATGCAATTTCAAAAAAATTCCTACGCTCACGCAAGATCTATCTAGGAGATGCATAGCAATGAGAAGGGGAGAGTGTGTCTACGTACCCTCGTAGACCTAAAGCGGAAGCGTTTGACAACGTGGTTGATGTAGTCAAACTTCTTCTCGTTCCGACCGATCAAGCACCGAACGTAGGGCACCTCCGAGTTCTACACACGTTCAGCTTGATGACGTCCCTCGAACTCTGGATCCAGCAAACTGTCGAGGAAGTAGATGAGTTCTGTCAGCACGACGGTGTGGTGACGGTGATGGTGAAGTGATCCGCGCAGGGCTTCGCCTAAGCACCGCAAGAATATGACCGAGGGTGTAATCTGTGGAGGGGGGCGCCGCACATGGCTAACAGTTGATGTTCTATGTTCTAGGCGCCCCCCTCCCCACATATATATAGGTGGGAGGGGAGGAGAGGCAGCCATGGGGCGCCCCAAGTAGGATCTGAATCCTACTTGGGGTTTCCCAAGTGGTGCGCCCCCCCCCCCCCCTTCCTTATTTACCGGAGTGAGAAAGAAAGAGGAGGTAGGAGGGATGGAAGGGCGAGGCCGAATCCCTCCCCTTCCTTCTCTCTTCCCCTCTTTCCTTCTCCTCAAGTGCGGCCCATATGGCGGGCGCAGCAGCCCCTGCTGGCTGCTGCGTTTCCCCTCTTGGCCCATTAGGCCCATATCTTTTGCCGGGGGTGCCCGGAACCCCTTCTAGTGACTCGATATGTACCCGGTACCCACCGGAACACTTCCGGTGTCCGAATACAATCGTTCTATATATCAATATTTACCTCTCGACCATTTCTAGACTCCTCGTCATGTCCATGATCTCATCCAGGACTCCGAACAACATTCGGTCACCACATCACAAAACTAAATCGTCATCGAACGTTAAGCGTGCGTACCCTACGGGTTCGAGAACTATGTAGACATGACCGAGACACTTCTCCGGTCAATAACCAATAGCGGAACCTAGATGCTCATATTGGCTCCCACATATTCTACGAAGATCTTTATCGGTCGAACCGTTATGACAACATACGTTATTCCCTTTGTCCATCGGTATGTTAGTTGCCCGAGATTCGATTGTCGGTATCTTTATACCTAGTTCAATCTCGTTACAGGCAAGTCTCTTTACTCATTCCGTAATACATCATCCTGTGACTAAGTCACTTTGCTTGCAAGGCTTCTTATGATGTGCATTACCGAGAGGGCCCAGAGATACCTCTCCGATACTCGGAATGACAAATCCTAATCTCGATCTATGCAGACCGAATAGACACCTTCGGAGATACCTGTAGAGCATCTTTATAATCACCCAGTTACGTTGTGATGTTTGATAGCACACAAGGCATTCCTCCGGTATCCCGGAGTTGCATAATCTCATAGTCGAAGGAATATGTATTTGACATGAAGAAAGCTGTAGCAATAAAACTGAACGATCATTATGCTAAGCTAACGGATGGGTCTCGTCCATCACATCATTCTCCTAATGATGTGATCCCATTCATCAAATGACAACACATGTCTATGGTTAGGAAACTTAACCATCTTTGATTAACGAGCTAGTCTAGTAGAGGCTTACTAGGGACACGGTGTTTTGTCTATGTATCCACACATGTATCAAGTTTCCGGTTAATACAATTCTAGCATGAATAATAAACATTTATCATGATATAAGGAAATATAAAATAACAGCTTTATTATTGCCTCTAGGGCATATTTCCTTCATAAACTTGATGAGCCTAGCATGTACAGACATGGCCTCGGAACACTGGAGACCGAAAGGTCGAACGTGAATCATATAGTAGATATGATCAAGATAGAGATGTTCACCATTGATGACTACCCCATCTCACGTGATGATCGGACATGGGTTAGTTGATTTGGATCACGTATCACTTAGATGACTTGAGGGATGTCTATTTAAGTGGGAGTTCTTAAGTAATTTGATTAATTGAACTTAATTTATCATGAACTTAGTCGTGATAGTATTTGCATATCTATGTTGTAGATCAATGGCCCGTGCTACCGATCCCCTGAATTTTTATGCGTTCCTAGAGAAAACTATGTTGAAAGATGATGGTAGCAACTACACGGACTGGGTCCGTAACTTGAGGATTATCCTCATTGCTGCATAGAAGAATTATGTCCTTGATGCACCGCTAGGTGACAGACCTATTGCAGGAGCAGATGCAGATGTTATGAACGTTTGGCAAGATCGATATGATGACTACTTAATAGTTTAGTGTGCCATGCTTTACGGCTTAGAACCGGGACTTCAAAAACGTTTTGAACGCCACGGAGCATGTGAGATGTTCCAAGAGCTGAAATTGGTATTTCAGACTCATGCCCGTGTCGAGAGGTATGAGACCTCTGACAAGTACTTTGCCTACAAGATGGAGGAGAATAGCTCAACCAGTGAGCATGTGCTCAGAATGTCTAGGTACTACAATCGCTTGAATCAAGTGGGAGTTAATCTTCCAGATAAGATAGTGATTGACAAAGTTCTCTAGTCACTATCATCAAGCTACTAGAACTTCCTGATGAACTATAATATGCGAGGGATGACGAAAATGATTCCCGAGCGCTTCGCGATGCTGAAATCGGCGATGGTAGAAATCAAGAAAGAGCATCAAGTGTTGATGGTTAACAAGACCACTAGTTTCAACAAAAAGGGCAAGGGAAAGAAAGGGAACTTCAAGAAGAATGGCAAGCAAGTTGCTGCTCCCATGAAGAAGCCCAAAGCTGGACCCAAGCCTGAAACTAAGTGCCTCTACTGCAAAGGAAATGGTCACTGGAAGCGGAACTACCCCAAATACTTGGCAGATAAGAAGGATGGCAAAGTGAGCAAAGGTATATTCGATATACAAGTTATTGATGTGTTCCTTACTAGTATTCATAGTAGCCCCTAGGTATTTGATACCGGTTCAGTTGCTAAGATTAGTAACTCGAATCAGGAGTTGCAGAATAAATAGAGACTAGTTAAGGGCGAGGTGACAATGTGTGTTGGAAGTGATTC
This sequence comes from Thinopyrum elongatum, assembly GCA_011799875.1. Classification (NCBI taxonomy): domain Eukaryota; kingdom Viridiplantae; phylum Streptophyta; class Magnoliopsida; order Poales; family Poaceae; genus Thinopyrum; species Thinopyrum elongatum. Next base: position 659,128,840 of record CM022298.1, read on the forward strand.
CAAGGTTTATACGATCACCATCGCACACTCCCTCTACCTTCGGGATTAGTGTTGAACCTAAATAAATGTTATTTGGTGTTTGCGTTGAGCATGAATATGATTTGATCATGTTTATTGCAATACGGTTATTCATTTAAGTCAAAGAATAATTGCTGTTCTGTTTACATGAATAAAACCTTCTATGGTCATACACTCAATGTGAATGGTTTATTGAATCTCGATCGTAGTGATACACATATTCATAATATTGATGCCAAAAGATGCAAAGTTGATAATGATAGTGCAACATATTTGTGGCACTGCCGTTTAGGTCATATTGGTGTAAAGCGCATGAAGAAACTCCATGCAGATGGACTTTTGGAGTCACTTGATTATGAATCATTTGATACTTGCAAACCATGCTTCATGTGCAAGATGACTAAAACTCCGTTCTCCGGAACAATGGAGCGAGCTAATGACTTATTGGAAATAATACATACCGATGTATGCGGTCCGATGAGTATTGAAGCACGCGGCGGGTATCGTTATTTTCTGACCTTCACAGATGATTTGAGTAGATATGGGTATATCTACTTAATGAAACACAAGTCTGAAACATTTGAAAAGTTCAAAGAATTTCATAGTGAAGTGGAGAATCATCGTAACAAGAAAATAAAGTTTCTACGATCTGATCGCGGAGGCGAATATTTGAGTTACGAGTTTGGCCTTCATTTAAAACAATGTGGAATTGTTTCACAACTCACGCCACCTGGAACACCACAGCGTAATGGTGTATCGAACGTCATAACCGCAATTTATTAGATATAGGTGCGATCTATGATGTCTCGTACTGATTTACCACTATCGTTTTGGGGTTATGCATTAGAGACAGCCGCATTCACGTTAAATAGGGCACCGTCTAAATCAGTTGAGACGACACCGTATGAACTATGGTTTCACAAGAAACCTAAGCTGTCGTTTCCTAAAGTTTGGGGTTACGACACTTATGTCAAAAGGCTTCAGCCTGATAAGCTCGAACCCAAATCGGAGAAGTGCGTCTTCATAGGATACCCTAAGGAAACAATTGGGTACACCTTCTACCACATATCCGAAGGCAAGATCTTTGTTGCTAAGAATGGATTCTTTCTAGAAAAGGAGTTTCTCTCGAAAGAAGTGACTGGGAGGAAAGTAGAACTTGATGAGGTAATTGTACCTTCTCTCGAATTTGAGAGTAACACATCACAGAAAACCGTTCTCATGATGCCCACACCAACTAGAGAGGAAGCTAATGATGATGATCATGAAACTTCAGATCAAGTTACTACCGAACCTTGTAGGTCGACCAGAGCACGATCCGCACCAGAGTGGCATGGTAATCTTGTTCTGGAAGTCATGTTACTAGACCAAGGCGAACCTACGAACTATGAAGAAGCTGTGATGAGCCCAGATTCCGACAGATGGCTTGAGGCCATGAAATCTGAGATAGGATCCATGTATGAGAACAAAGTATGGACTTTGGTGGATTTGCCCGATGATCAGCAAGCCATAGAGAATAAATGGATCTTCAAGAAGAAGACTGACCCTGATGGTAATGTTACTGTCTACAAAGCTCGACTTGTCGCGAAATGTTTTCGACAAGTTCAAGGAGTTGACTACGATGAGACTTTCTCACCTGTAGCGATGCTTAAGTATGTCCGAATCATGTTAGCAATTGCCGCATTTTATAATTATGAAATCTGGCAAATGGGCGTCAAAACTGCATTCCTTAATGGATTAAGAAGAGTTGTATATGATGCAACTAGAAGGATTTTTCGATCCTAAAGGTGCTAACAAAGTGTGCAAGCTCCAGCGATCCATCTATGGACTGGTGCAAGCATCTCGGAGTTGGAATATATGCTTTGATGAGGTGATCAAAGCATATGGTTTTGTACAGACTTACGGTGAAGCCTGTATTTACAAGAAAGTGAGTGGGAGCTCTGTAGCATTTCTGATATTATATGTGGATGACATATTGTTGATTGGAAATGATATAGAATTTTTGGATAGCATAAAAGGGTACTTGAATAAGAATTCTTCAATGAAAGACCTCGGTGAAGCTACTTATATATTGGGCATCAAGATCTAAAGAGATAGTTCGAGACGCTTAATAGGACTTTCACAAAGCACATACCTTGATAAACTTTTGAAGAAGTTCAAAATGGATCAGTCAAAGAAAGGGTTCTTGCCTGTGTTACAAGGTGTGAAGTTGAGTTAGACTCAAAGCCCGACCAATGCAGAAGATATAGAGAAAATGAAAGTCATTCCCTATGCCTCAGCCATAGGTTCTATCATGTATGCTATGCTATGTACCAGACCTGATGTGTACCTTGTCATGAGTTTGGCAAGGGGGTACAATAGTGATCCAGGAGTAGATCACTAGACAGCGGTCAAAATTATCCTCAGATACCTTAAAGAGGACTAAGGAAATGTTTCTCGGTTATTGAGGTGATAAAGAGTTCGTCGTAAAGGGTTACATTGATGCAAGCTTTAACACCGATCCGGATGACTCTGAGTCTCAATCTGGATGCATATTGAAAGTGGGAGCAATCAGCTAGAATAGCTCCATGCAGAGCATTGTAGACATAGAAATTTCAAAATACATACGGATCTGAATGTGGCAGACCCGTTCACTAAACTTCTCACACAAGCAAAACATGATCACACCTTAGTACTCTTTGGGTGTTAATCACATGGTGATGTGAACTAGATTATTGACTCTAGTAAACTCTTTGGGTATTGGTCACATGACAATGTGAACTATGGGTGTTAATCACATGGCGATGTGAACTAGATTATTGACTTTAGTGCAAGTGGGAGACTGAAGGAAATATGCCCTAGAGGCAATAATAAAGTTGTTATTTTATATTTCCATATTCATGATAAAGGTTTATTATTCATGCTAGAATTGTATTGATCGGAAACCTAAATACATGTGTGAATACATAAACAAACACCGTGTCCCTAGTGAGCCTCTACTTGACTAGCTCGTTGATCAAAGATGGTTATGGTTTCCTAACCATGGACATGAGTTGTCATTTGCTAATGGGATCACATCATTAGGAGAATGATGTGATGGACATGACACATCCATTAGCTTAGTATAATGATAGTTCAGTTTTATTGCTATTGCTTTCTTCATGTCAAATACATATTCCTTCGACTATGAGATTATGCAACTCCTGGATACCGGAGGAATGCCTTGTGTGCTATCAAACATCACAACATAACTGGGTGATTATAAAGATGCTCTACAGGTATCTTCGAAGGTATTTGTTGAGTTGGCATAGATCGAGATTAGGATTTGTCACTCCGTGTATCGGAGAGGTATCTCTGGGCCCTCTCGGTAATACATATCATAAGCTTGCAAGCAAATGACTAAGGAGTTAGTCATGAGGTGAGTTATTATGGAACGAGTAAAGAGACTTGCTGGTAATGAGATTGAACTAGGTATGAAGATACCGACGATCGAATCTCGGGCAAGTAACATACCGATGGACAAAGGGAATTACGTATGTTGTCATAACGGTTCCACCGATAAAGATCTTCGTAGAATATGTAGGAGCCAATATGGGCATCTAGGTTCCGCTATTGGTTATTGACCGGAGAGGTGTCTCGGTCATGTCTACATAGTTCTCAAACCCGTAGGGTCCGCACGCTTAACGTTCGTTGACGATATAGTATTATATGAGTTATGTGATTTGGTGAATGAATGTTGTTTGGAGTCCCAGATGAGACCATGGACATGATGAGGAGTCTCGAAATGGTCGAGAGGTAAAGATTAATATATAGGACGATGGTATTCGGACACCGGAAGTGTTTCGTGGGGTACCGGGTACTTATCGGGTCACCGGAAGGGGTTCCGGGCACCCCCGGCAAAAGCTATGGGCCTTATGGGCCAAGAGGGGAAACGCACCAGCCACAAGGGGCTGGTGCGCCCCCCATATGGGCCAGCCTAAGGAGGAGAAGGAAAGGGGAGAAGAGAAAGGAAAGTGTGGATTAGGATTCCCACTTCCTTCCCTCTCCCCCCCTCTTTCCTTCCCCCTCGGTTATATATGGCAGGGGGGCGCGGCTTGGGAGGGACTCCAAGTAGAATTCCTCCTACTTGGGCGCCTCCTATGGCTGCTCCTCCCTCCCTCCCACCTATATATATGTAGGAGGGGGGCGCCTAGCACACCCCAGACAATTGCTTAGCCGTGTGCGGCGCCCCCCTCCACCGTTTACACCCCCGGTCATATTTTCGTAGTGCTTAGGCGAAGCCCTGCGGAGATCACTTCACCATCACCGTCACCACGCCGTTGTGCTGACGGGACTCATCTACTACCTCGACATCTTGCTGGATCAAGAAGGCAAGGGACGTCACCGAGCTGAACGTGTGCAAAACACGGAGGTGTCGTGCGTTTGGTACTTGATCGGTTGAAGCGCGAAGAAGTTCGACTACATCAACCGCGTTGTGAAACACTTCCTCTTACGGTCTACAAGGGTACGTAGACACACTCTCCCCCTCGTTGCTATGCATCTCCATGGATAGATCATTGTGTGTGCATAGAATATTTTTTTCCATGCAACGTTTCCCAACAAACAATTCATCACAACATCGAAGTATAAAGCATAAACTCTATTGAAAAACAACGAACTATGTTCTCAGTCAACTTTGCAACTACAATTCATCATCTTTTCAGGAAGGGTCACGTATGGGAGCCTTTTTGGCAAGTCCACATACTCAACCATCATATAGTCTTCTATGATTGCTAACACTCATCGCATACACATGAGCAAAAAGTTTCAACCGGACACATAAAAAGATAGGGGCTTATAGTTTTCGCCACCCAACATATTCACCACAAGGGTGATGTCAACAATAATAACTCATGCTACCCATATCCAACTGGATATATGTGCCTAGATCTTTCCTCACCACATGATGCTTGCCAAAAGAGAAAAATAAAAAGGAATAGAGAGAAATACTTTGACTCTTGCATAAAAGTAAATACATAAAAGTAAAAGATAGGCCCTTCGCATAGGGAAGCAGAGGTTGCAATGCACTTTTCGTTTGTATGATCAATCTCTTAGTGCAAAAGAATGTCATGTTATATTGCCCCTTATGATAGCAACCTTTATTATGCAGTCTGTCGCTTTTATTCTTTGCCATCACAAGTTCATACAACGCTCAATTTTCTCTTACACTAAATGATCCAACACTTTTAGAAGCAATTTGTATTGCCTTTTTGCACCGATGACAACTTACTTGAAGGATCTTACTCAATCCATAGGTAGGTATGGTGGACTCTCAAAACAAGATTTGGGTTTAAGGGTTTTGGATGCACAAGTAGTATCTCTACTTAGTGCAGAATTTTTGGCTAGCAAAGATGGGGGGCAAGCACCACATGTTAAAGGATCTATGACAATATAACTTCTATGTGAATATGAACAAACATAAATCATTATGTTGTCTTCCTTGTCCAACGTCAACAATTTTGGCATATAATATTTTGATGGGGGCTCACAATCACAAAAGATGTCCAAGATAGTGTATTTGCATGTGAATCTTCTCTTCCCTTATTAATTCTTTCATGAATTGCATCATTGACCAATGCTATGTTTGTAAGTCTCCAATAAAATTTTCTACTTGTACTCTTCCTTATGTGATGTCATTACTTACCATAAGATTAGCATATGATCTTTTTCATTTATTTCCTTTCTTTTTATTGAACATGAAAGAAAAAGAAAACAAAACTCAAACTAAACTTTATTATATATCTCGCACACGATTACAAGGATAGATCACTAAGCAAACACTCGAAAAGAAAGGATTGAACTAAACTTTTATTCATCTAAAGCAAAAGATAACTATGGATCGAACTAAGATAAGTAAAGGCAAAAGATAGTGGAGGTGATATGATACCGGGGCACCTCCCCCAAGCTTGGCGCAAGCCAAGGGGAGTGCCCATACCCGATACTCAGTTTTCCTTTGGTGATGAAGAAGGAGGTGGTGTTGATGAAGTAGCATCAATCTTATCCTTCAAGCTCAAAAGATACTCCAATCTACGGATGATGCTCTGGAGGGCGATGATATGCTCTTGCAATAGAATATTTTCACGGGTGAGATATTTATTTTGCACACGAACCATTTCGATGATCCGAAAGGCTTTAATCTCAGTGGGGGTAAGATGATCATAGTAAGGTTTAAGGATATCTTCTTCTTCCTCCTCGGCAGGCAAGGCTTGCTCGACCACCAGCGCTTGATCTCCAGTGGCCTCCTTGCTCTTGTCCCTTTGACGAATTCTTTGGGCTCTTCTCTCTTCAACTCGATCTTCATCAACCAAGCCACCTCTTATACGTTGTTGGAGGAGGGAGAAGACATGATGCCTGGCTTAATAGATCTGACCGAAAACAGCAAGAAAAGAAAACAAAAGATTTCTCCGCGATACAGTGGTCAATAGGTTCGGGGGGTATATAAATATTTTTTATCTTGGGAAACAAGCAAGCGGAAGAAAAATGGAGTCTGGAAGGTACCCGAGGTGGGCACAACCCACCTGGGCGCGCCTGGCAAGCCAGACGCGCCCTGGTTTCTTGTGCCCACCAGGGGTGCCTTCCTGGTTGTTTCTTATTTTCCTATTTTTTTGATATATTCCAAAACTGACAGAAAATATTTTTGCGGATTTTTCGGAGTCCGTTTACTTACCGTATCACGTACCTCCTCCTTTTTCATGATTCTGGAGTATTCCGGAAGGTTTCCTTTATGTGTTCTTCCGGTGTCATAGTTTGGATAATATTGCTTTCAACATTAATGGGCGTACCTGAGATATAATGTTTTATTCTTTGCCCATTGACAACCTTCGGGTTAGTACCCTTGGCATTATTTATTTTGATAGCTCCAGATCGATAAACCTCCTTGATAACATAGGGTCCTTCCCATTTGGAGAGGAGTTTTCCTGCAAAGAATCTGAAACGAGAGTTGTACAAAAGAACATATTCTCCAACTTTAAACTCACGCTTTTGGATTCTCTTATCATGCCATCTTTTAACTTTTTCTTTAAATAACTTAGCATTTTCATAAGCTTGGGTTCTCCATTCATCTAGTGAGCTGATATCAATAACCTCTTTTCACCGGCAAGTTTGAAATCATAGTTGAGTTCTTTAATTGCCCAATATGCTTTATGTTCTAATTCAAGAGGTAAATGACAAGTTTTTCCATAAACCATTTTATAAGGAGACATACCCATAGGATTTTTATATGCTGTTCTGTAAGCCCAAAGTGCATCATCTAATTTCTTAGACCAATTCTTCCTGGACCTATTGACAGTTTTTTGTAATATTAACTTTATTTCTCTATTGCTAAGTTCAACTTGAGCACTAGACTGAGGATGATAGGGTGATGCAATTCTATGGTTAACATCATACTTAGCAAGCATTTTACGGAAAGCACCATGAATAAAATGTGAACCACCATCAGTCATTAAATATCTAGGGACTCCAAACCTTGGGAAAATAACTTCCTTAAGCATTTCAATAGAGGTGTTGTGATCAGCACTACTAGTTGGAATAGCTTCTACCCACTTAGTAACATAATCAACAGCAACCAAAATATGAGTATACCCATTAGAGGAAGGAAAAGGTCCCATGTAATCAAAACCCCAAACATCAAATGGTTCAACAGCAAGTGAATAATTCATAGGCATTTCTTGATGCTTACCAATATTACCAATTCTTTGACATCATCACAAGATAAAACAAACTTACGGGCATCCTTGAAGAGAGTAGGCCAATAAAAACCAGATTGCAATACCTTGTGAGCAGTTATGTCTCCCGCATGATGCCCTCCATAAGCTTCGGAGTGACATTTCCGTAGGATTTGTCCCTGTTCATGCTCAGGTACACAACGTCTAATAATACCATCTACTCCTTCTTTATAAAGATGTGGGTCATCCCAAAAGTAGTGTCTTAAATCAAAGAAGATTTTTTTCTTTTGTTGGTATGTGAAACTAGGTGGTATGTATTTAGCAACAATGTAATTAGCATAGTCAGCATACCAAGGAGTGTTATGAGAAATGTTTATTGCAGCTAATTGTTCATCAGGGAAATTATCATTAATAGGTTGTGGGTCATCAAGGATATTCTCTAACCTAGACAGGTTATCAGCAACGGGGTTCTCAGCTCCCTTTCTATCAGTGATATGTAAGTCAAATTCTTGTAGCAAAAGAACCCACCTAATAAATCTAGGTTTAGCATCTTTCTTTTCCATAAGAAATTTTATAGCAACATGATCAGTGTGAACAATCACTTTAGAATCAACAATGTAAGATCTAAATTTGTCACAAGCAAACACAACTGCTAAAAATTCTTTTTCAGTAGTAGCATAATTGCGTTGGGCACTGTCTAGAGTTTTACTAGCATAATGAATAACATTTAATTTCTTATCAACTCTTTGTCCTAGAACAGCACCAACAGCATAATCACTAGCATCACACATAATTTCAAAAGGCAAGTTCCAATTAGGTGGTGGAACAATAGGTGCAGAAATTAAGGCTTTCTTAAGTATTTCAAAGGCTTCTACACAATCATCATCAAAAACAAATGGAACATCCTTTTGTAAAAGATTTGTAAGAGGCCTAGAAATTTTAGAGAAGTCTTTAATAAATCTCCTATAGAAACCAGCATGACCGAGGAAACTACGAATACCTTTGATATCTTTAGGACATGGCATTTTCTCAATTGCATCAACTTTAGATTTATCCAGCTCAATACCTCGTTCAGAAATTTTATGTCCCAAGACAATACCTTCATTAACCATAAAGTGGCACTTCTCGCAATTCAAGACAAGATTAGTTTGCTCGCATCTCTACAAAACTCGATCAAGGTTGCTTAAGCAATCATCAAAATAAGTTTCGTAAACGGAAAAATCATCCATGAAAACCTCAACAATCTTTTCACAAAAATCAGAGAATATAGCAGTCATACATCTTTGAAAGGTAGCACGTGCATTACATAAACCAAAAGGCATATGTCTAAAAGCATAAGTTCCAAAAGGACAAGTAAAGGTGGTTTTCTCTTGATCAGGTTGTGAAACGGGTATTTGAGAAAAACCAGAATATCCATCAAGAAAACAAAAGTGTGTGTGCTTAGATAATCTTTCTAGCATTTGATCAATAAAAGGTAAAGGGTAATGATCTTTTCTAGTTGCTTTATTTAATTTTCTAAAATCAATTACCATTCTGTAGCCAGTAATAATTCTTTGTGGGATAAGTTCATTTTTATAATTAGGAACAACAGTAATACCTCCCTTCTTAGGGACACAACGAACAAGACTTACCCATCTACTATCAGCTATAGGATAGATTACCTGCTTCCAGAAGCTTCAATATTTCAGTTCTTACCACTTCTTTCATTTTAGGATTTAAACGTCGTTGGTGATCAACAAAGGGTTTAGCATCAGGTTCCATATTAATTTTATGCTGACAAAGAGTGGGACTAATGCCCTTTAAATCATCAAGATTATATCCAATAGCAGCTCGGTGCTTCTTCAGAACCTTCAATAATCTTTCCTCTTCATGTTCTAAAAGGTTAGCACTAATAATAACAGGATATATCTTTTTCTCATCAAGATAAGCATATTTCAAAGTGTCTGGCAATTGTTTTAATTCAAAAACAGGATCACCTTTAGGTGGAGGAGGACCTCCTAGAGTTTCAATAGGCAAATTATGTTTAAGAAGAGGTTGTTGTTCAAAGAAAATTTTATCTATCTCATTTCTTTCATGCATATGCATATCATTTTCATGGTCTAGCAAATACTGTTCTAGTGGATATGTAGGAGGCACGGCAATAGAGGCAAGACCAATTATTTCATCCTTACTAGACAATTCTTTCTTATGATGTTTTCTACTAAACTTAGAAAAATTAAACTCATGAGACTCATCACCAAAACTAACACGGACAGTTTGTTTCTCATAATCTATTTTAGCATTAACGGTGTTCAGGAAAGGTCTACCAAAGATAATGGGACAAAAGTCATCTTGTGGGGAACCAAGAACAAGAAAATCAGTAGGTTATTTTATTTTTCCACACAAGACTTCAACATCTCTAACAATCCCAAGAGGTGTGATGGTGTCTCTATTAGCAAGTTTAATAGTAACATCTATGTCTTCTATTTCAGCGGGTGCTATATCATTCATAATTTCTTGATATAAGGTAAAAGGAATAACACTCACGCTAGCACCTATGTCACATAAACCATGATAACAGTGATCTCCTATTTTAACTGAAACAAAAAGCATGCCAACAACAGGTCTATGTTTATCTTTTTCATCGGGTTTGGCAATTCTAGCAGCTTCATCACAAAAGTAAATAACATGCCCATAACCAGGAGATCTTTAACCATAGCAACACTAGGTTCTACTTTGATTTGTTCAGCAGGTTTGGATGCTCTAATATAACTTTTGTTGACCACAATTGAAACTTTAGCATGTTCCTTTATCCTAACAGGGAAAGGTGGTTTTTCAATATAAGCAGTAGGAACGACTGGATCAACATTATAAATAATAGTTTTATCTTTAGCTCTTACCGGTTCTTTAATTTCTTATTTAATAGGTGGGTGATATTTAAACCACTTCTCCTTAGGGAGATCAACATGAGTAGCAAATGATTCACAAAAGGAGGCTACTATCTCAGAGTCAAGTCCATATTTAGTGCTAAACTTTTGAAAAGCATCGGTATTCATAAAAGATTTAACACAATCATGCTTAAGCTTAATACCTGACTCTTTACCTTCATCGAGTTCCCAATCTTCAGAGTTGCGTTTAATTCTTTCTAAAAGATCCCACCTGAATTCAATAGTCTTCTTCATAAAGGAACCAGTACAAGAAGTATCAAGCATGGATTGATCATCACGAGAAAGCCGAGCATAAAAATTATGAATAATAATTTCTCTTGAGAGCTCATGATTGGGGCATGAATATAACATTGACTTAAGCCTCCCCCAAGCTAGAGCGATACTTTCTCCTTCATGAGGCCAAAAATTATATATATAATTCCGATCACGATGAACTAGATGCATAGGATAAATTTTTTGGTGAAATTCCAATTTCAATCGATTCCAATTCCAGGATCCAATATCATCGCATAGCCTATACCATGCCAATTCTTTTCCCTTCAAAGATAAAGGGAAAACCTTCTTCTTAGCTTCATCTCCGGGTAAACCTGCAAGCTTAAATAATCCACAAATTTCATCCACATATATCAAATGCATATCGGGATGTTCGGTTCCATCTCCTGCATAAGGATTAGCTAGCAGTTGTTCTATCATACCCGAAGGAATTTTATAACCAATATTTTCAGTACGTGCAGTAGGTTGAGGGGTAACTAATTGTGGTTCCGGTTGAGGTGAAGATACCCCGAACAAACCCCTCAAAAGATTGTTCTCCATAGTAACAAGTGACAATAAATTTCAGCACGTAGTAATAATTTTTCCTTACCGATTTCCACTTACCAAGAGCGCTTCACTCCCCGGCAATGGCGCTAGAAAAGATCCTTGATGACCCACAAGTATAAGGGATCAATCGTAGTCCTTTCGATAAGTAAGAGTGTCGAACCCAACGAGGAGCAGAAGGAAATGACAAGTAGTTTTCAGCAAGGTATTCTCTGCAAGCACTGAAATTATAAGTAGCGAGTAGTTTGATAGCAAGGTAATTTGTAACAAGCAAGCAACGGTAACGGTAACAAAAGTGCAGCAAGGTAGCCCGATCCTTTTGAGGCAAAGGATGGGCCAAAACGGTCTCTTATGATAAGCAAAGCATTCTTGAGGAAACACGGGAATTTCATCTAGTCACTTTCATCATGTTGGTTTGATTTGTGTTCGCTACTTTGATAATTTGATATGTGGGTGGACCGGTGCTTAGGTGTTGTTCTTACTTGAACAAGCCTCCTACTTATGATTAACCCCCTCGCAAGCATCTGCAACTACGAGAAAAGTATTAAGAATAAATCTAACCATAGCATTAAACTTTTGGATCCAAATCGGTCCCTTATGGAATAGCGCATAAACTAGGGTTTAAGCTTCTATCACTCTCGCAACCCATCATCTAATAACTACTCCACAATGCATTCCCTTAGGCCCAAATATGGTGAAGTGTCATGTAGTCGACGTTCACATGACACCACTAAGGGAATCACAACATACATACCATCAAAATATCGAACACATATCAAGTTCACATGATTACTTGCAACAAGATTTCTCCCGTGACCTCAAGAACAAAAGTAACTACTCACAAATGATAATCATGCTCAAGATCAGAGGGGTATTAAATAGCATAATGGATCTGAACATATAATCTTCCACCAAATAAACCATATAGTAAACAACTACAAGTTGTAATCAACACTACTAGTCACCCACAAGCACCAATCTAAGGTTCCGGTACAAAGATTGAACACAAGAGATGAACTAGGGTTTGAGAGGAGATGGTGATGTTGAAGATGTTGATGGAGATTGCCTCCCCAAGATGGGAGAGTTGTTGGTGATGATGATGACAATGATTTCCTGCTCCAGGAGGGAAGTTCCCCCTGCAGAATCACTCCGCCAGAGGGCAAAAGTGCTCCTGCCCAAGTTCCTGCCTAATGTAATTTCCATAAAAGTACCACCCGCGGCGGAATCCAAAAGATTTCTAGATGCAAAATTCAATCCCGCATAAAAATTTTGTATGATCATCCATAAACTTAAAACACGAGTAGGGTAATTTCTTATCATCAATTTCACCCTCTCCCAAGATTGTGCAACATGTTCATGATCAAGTTGCTTAAAGTTCATTATATCGTTCCTAAGGGAGATGATCTTAGCGGGAGGAAAATACTTGGAAATAAAAGCATCTTTACACTTATTCCATGAATCAATACTATTTTTAGGCAAAGATGAAAACCAAGTTTTAGCACGATCTCGTAGTGAGAACGGAAATAGCTTCAATTTAACAATATAATTATCCACATCTTTTTTCTTTTGCATATCACACAATTCAATGAAAGTATTTGGATGGGATGTGGCATCTTCACTAGGAAGCCCGGAAAATTGCTCTTTCATAACAAGATTCAACAAAGCGGCATTAATTTCATAAGATTCCGCACTAGTGGCGGGAGCAATTGGAGTACTAATAAAATCATTATTATTAGTGTTGGAAAAGTCACACAACTTGGTATTCTCTTGAGTCATCATGACAAAGCAAGTAATCTAGCACACGAGCAAACGAAAAGATCAACGAGAGAAGGGCGGATAAAAAGGCAAATATTTTTGTATTTTTCTGAAAACATTTTAGATGTGGGGGAAAGGAAAATGAGAGGCAAATCGCAAATAATGTAATGCAAGAGATGAGAGTTTATGATGGGTACTTGGTAGGCTTGATGAAGAACCTCCCTGGCAACGGCGCCAGAAATTCTTCCTGCTACTTCTTGAGCTTGCGTTGATTTTTCCCTTGAAGAGGAAAGAGTGATGCAGTAAAGTAGAAATAAGTATTTCCCTCAGTTAAGAACCAAGGTATCAATCCAGTAGGAGGCACAAGCAAGTCTCCAATCTATGCACCTGCACAAACTAACAAACACTTGCACTCAATGTGAAAAAGTGGTTGTCAATCCCTTCACGGTCTCGAACAAGAGTGAGATCTAATAGAGATAGGTATAAAAGATAAATAAAAAGGCAAACTAAAATAAATATAAATAAATTGCAGAAAGGTATTTTTGGGTTTTTTGGTTTATAGATTTGAAAATATATGATGGAAAATAGACCCGGGGGTCATAAGTTTCACTAGAGGCTTCTCTCTTAAAGAAAGCATACGGTGGGTACACAAATTACTGTTGAGCAATTGATAGAAAAGCGGAAAGTTATGACGATATCTAAGGCAATGATCATGAATATAGGCATTACGTCCGTGACAAGTATATTGACTCCTGCCTGCATCTACTACTATTACTCCACACATCGACCGCTATCCAACATGCATCTAGAGTATTAAGTTCATAAGAACAGAGTAACGCTTTTAAGCAAGATCACATGATGTAGAGGGATAAACTCAAGCAATATTGTTGGGGATATAACTATTGAGTATAAACCGCCCAGGAGGGGCCGGGTTATGCTCATAGTGATTTACCTGTATTGAAGCCCATGAAGACATAGAAGATGGCGACTTACGAAGGAGACTTAATAAGAAGGCCCAAAGCCCAAAGGTGAGTTAGGGCCCATAGATGTAAACCACCATAAGTATATGACTTGTATTGTAAGATAGGAAAGAGTGGATACCGAGCCGAACACGTTTATGTGCTGGCCGGGATTCTGTGAACCGCCGGGCGTCAACCTGTGTATATAAAGGGACGACCCGGCGGCAGTTTAGGAACAAGAAACAACAGATCGAGAGCCAGGTTAAGCGTACTCGCTCCCTGGTCATCGAAACCCTAGCAATACCACCTCAAACTGGATTAGGCCTTCACCTTCACCGCAAGGGGCCGAACCAGTATAAACTCCCCGTGTCCTTTGTCCTGATTAACCCCTTTAAACTAACCTCATTGCGATGGCTCCACGACTAAGTCCTCACACTAGGACATCTACCGTGACTATTCCACGACAGTTGGCGCCCACCGTGGGGCCAGCGCACGGTGGTTTTGAGTTCTTGAAGGGCAACTTCGAAGGGATCAAGGGATACGCTGTGGGCCGGATGACCAAGAGTCGTCACGGCAAGCTCTACATCGACGACGAAGGCTGGGGCCCCGAGGCCAGCTCAATTGAGTACGGGTACCGGGTCCCCTTCGGTGGAATTCACGTCTTCATTGGCAAGATCGGCGAACCGGGCCCTGAGCCGGACACCTGCACCAACATCATCGAGACGGCTCAGCGTGCAAAACCCGCCCGAGTTCAGCCTGCCATGAGTCGTGCCTTCGTGGGATTCATCAATGGTGCGGAATCAGAGGATAAATCGGTATCTGACGGTGAGACAGTTGTCTATTCTGATGGCGAGTCATCCACCGGTAAAACCGAGTCATTGTACTGACTGCAAGACGGTCAGCTTGGGGGCTGTTCCGATGGCGATAGTATTCCGGACCCCTACGAGCCGTCGAACCGGGTTGCAATCTTCATTGCCGGTACGCAGCCAGTGCAGCACTCTTCAACTGCAGCGGCATTGATTTCCGGGTCAGCAGCGGCGACGGTAGCCGGGGCAGGAGGCCCTGCGCGCCCGCCGGCTCAAGTCTTGTCCGGTTTACTAGACGCCTTGGCAACACTGCTGACGATGGAGGTTAACCCGGATAATCAAGATCAGCATAACGCGGAAGTCGTGAAATTGCGAGATCAGATAGCTCAAGCTAAGGAAGACCTGGCAGCTGATGATGCCAGGATGGCTGCGGAGCGAGTTACGTTGGATGCTCAGGCGCAGCGGATTCAGTCGGAGTCTTACCGGCTCATGCTAGATCAGAACGCTTCAAACGAAGTCATGAGGAGCAGGCATCAGTCTCGCCTGCCACCGGTTTACGAGGCGAGGAACCTCTTTAACACGCCAGGAGCAGGAACCAGTAACCCGCCAGTGGCGGACCGGGTTGAAGCGCCTGGGACTGGAGCGCCGGTTCAGCCGCGCACCACGGATCCGCCTCGTCAGAACAATATCCCGCCGCAACACATGCCAACACCACCGGATCATTACTCTAACCCTTTGGATAACATGATTGTTGCGGCGTCATGATTGGCGGCTATCCCGGTTGAAGGCGAGTCTCCAACGGCGGTTGAGATGCGGAGGGCTAGAGAGCTCCTTCAGACAGCATTGGTTCAGCAGCAGGCTTATTCTTACAGTCGAAGCCGGATTCATTCCACCCCTCGCCCAAGCCGGAGTTACAGTAGGCATATTGATGAACCAGTTGTGTCAAGCAGTGGGCGGAACCATAACCTGCCTCGTGGACATAACCTGGCGGGTGGATGTGCTAATGCTCAGAACGTGGTGGATCAAGGTAGAGCATGTCGAGAGGCCGAGCTGGCGGCGCAATATGCGGCCCGTCAACCTTCTCCGGTTCATCCGACAACTTCGGTGGAGCCAGGTGTAACCCTTAGGAATTTGGGCGTGCCATATTTAGTGCCGGCCATACGTAATGAGCGTCTGCCCAAGGATTTTAAGGGTCCTCGCAAGGTGCCTAACTATACAGCCGATTTACCTCCTGAAGCATGGATCGAGAGTTATGAGATGGCCATGGAATTGCTAGATGTTAGCGATGCGGCATGTGCTAAATATTTCCCCCTGATGTTGGATGGAACGGCTCGCACTTGGTTGAAGGGGCTCCCTGCCAACTCCATTGGGTCATGGGCCGAGTTAAAGGCCCGGTTTATCCAGAATTTCAAAGATACGTGCAAGCAGCCTATGTCAATTGTGGATCTGGATGCCTGTGTCCAAGAAGAGGGTGAGTCCACAACCCATTGGGTGCGCCGGGTTTCGACCATCTTACATTCATCGGATCGCAACAATGTCGGTTCAGCGGTCATAATGTTGGAGAAGAATTACAGGTTTACGCCTCTTAAGCAGAAGTTGGGTCGGCTCAAGCGCCACTGCAATGACATGGGAGAGCTGATGGCGGCTCTGGTTAAGTACGCTGACTCTGATGGTACCAAGGACCCCGAGTCTGATGATGACAAGCCGGGAAAGGGAAAGAAGAGCAGTAGCACCAGAGGACAGCAGCATAATCCGGCGAATCAGGGAGGCAATGGTAAGCGCAAAGCTGATAATAGTTTGGACTTTGTGGCTAACACCAAAGCACAAAATAATGGCTAGCGTCGTAAAGGTAAACCGCCCCCACGGGCCGGAGGGTCGGGCTTTAATCTTGAGCAGATGCTAAGTCAGCCCTGCCCAAGGCATGGGACGCGAGAAAGACCGTCCGGCCACCTCTGGAAGGATTGCTACATCATGAAGGAGTATAAAAATTCCAATCTTTTTCAAGACAATCATGGACCGGGTGGTGGTTCAGGGTCCGGTTCTCATGGGCCAGGTTACGGCGGTGGCGGTTCTAGTTCTGGATTCCAAGGTAATCAGGGCAATCAAGGCAATCAGGGTGGCTACCGTCAACAGTCAGGTCAGGGGAATCAGCAGCAGCAATCTGGGTATCAGAGTAACCCAAAGCAGTTGAATAGTGGGCAGTACCACGTCTTCACCACAAATTTATGCAAACGGGATCAGAAGCTTCATAAAAGGGCAGTGAACGCCGTTGAACCGGCGGTTCCCTGTTACTTGCGCTGGTCTGAGCAGCCCATCGTGTGGAGTCGGGAAGATCACCTGCCCCGGGTTGATAATCCGGGTCACCTAGCATTGGTGGTTGCACCCCAGGTTGGAGGGTATAAGTTTACCAAGGTACTCATGGACGGAGGGAGCAGCATCAATATCCTTTATTACGAAACTTTCCGTCGCATGGGGTTGACAGATAAAAATCTTAAACCGTCGAATACAGTTTTCCATGGTGTGGTGCCTGGTAAGTCAGTGTACCCTGTTGGTAAGATAGCTCTGGAAGTTGCCTTTGGAGATGATCATGACTCTAGGTCAGAGACATTGACCTTTGAAGTAGTCAAGATTCACAAGCCGTATCACGCTCTGTTTGGACGGCCGGCTTATGCCAAGTTCATGGCACGGCCTTGTTATGTTTATCTGCAGCTCAAGATGCCGGGTTACAAGGGGACCATCACAGTACATGGGAGCTGAAAGATAACCTTGAAATGTGAAGAAGGTGATGCGGCTTATGCTGAGTTGGTTTGTGCAACGGAGGAGTTAAAATTTTACAAGGACAATGTTGATCCGGCGGATATGACGTCTTTGAAAAAGCCAACTACAGAGCATGATCCGGTTTTGAAGTTTAAATCGGCAGATGACACTAAGATGGTTGATTTTGTTCCTGGCAATTCATCCAAGCAGTTCAACATCAGTGCTAATATGGATCCGAAATAGGAAAGCGCGCTCATCGAGTTCATCCGTGAGAACCGGGACATCTTTGCATGGAAACCTTCTGACATGCCAGGTGTACCGAGGGAACTCGCTGAGCACACTCTCAATATTAATCCCAAGTTTAAACCAGTCAAGCAGTTTCTTCATCGTTTCAATGAAGAAAGGCGTAAGGCCATTGGTGAGGAGATAGCCCAGCTCTTGGCGGCTGGGTTTATTGTTGAAGTTTTTCATCCTGAGTGGTTGGCTAACCCGGTGCTGGTACTTAAGAAGAACGGCACTTGGCGCATGTGTGTGGACTACACAGATTTAAACAAGGCTTGTCCGGCTGATCCTTTTGCTCTCCCTCGTATTGATCAGATTATTGATGCAACGACGGGTTGTGAGCATTTGAGTTTTTTGGATGCTTATTCTGGTTATCATCAGATCAAGATGGCAGTTAAGGACCAGGAGAAGACAGCTTTCATAACTCCCTTTGAAGCCTTCTGCTATGTGTCTATGCCTTTTGGGCTCAAGAGTGCCCAGGCGACTTACCAGTGATGTATGCAGAATTGTCTTCATAATCAAATTGGACGCAATGTTCATGCTTATGTGGATGATATTGTGGTGAAATCCAGAAAGAAGGAGACATTGCTAGACGACTTGAAGGAAACCTTTGATAATCTCCGAGTTTATAAGATGATGCTTAATCCGGCCAAGTGTGTTTTTGGTGTGCCGGCGGGCAAGCTTTTGGGTTTTCTGGTGTCTAACAGGGGCATTGAAGCTAATCCGGAGAAGATCAAAGCCGTTACTTCTCTGGCTAAACCGGCGTGTATCAATGATGTTCAACGTGTGGCGGGTCGTATTGCGGCGCTAAGCCGGTTCATAAGCCGCCTCGGTGAGAAGGCCATCCCTTTGTATCAGATGATGAAAAAGACAGATGACTTCATCTGGAGTGATGCTGCTAATGAGGCATTTGAGGCGCTTAAGAAGCAGCTGGCTGAGCCGCCGGTCCTAGCTGCGCCCGTTGATAAGGAGCCGCTGTTGTTATATGTGGCTGCTAATAGCCGGGCTGTCAGTGTGGCTATTGTGGTTGAAAGGAAAGAGGCAGGCAAGGAATATCCGGTTCAACGGCCGGTTTATTATATCAGCGAAGTGCTTATTGAGTCCAAGCAGAGATACCCACATTGGCAGAAGCTTGTATATGGGGTTTTCATGGCAAGCCGGAAGCTTAAGCAATATTTTTAGGGTCACCCCATTACTGTGGTTAGCTCTGCTCCTTTAGGAGATATCATCCAAAACAGGGAAGCAACAGGCCGGGTTGCCAAATGGGCCATTGAACTTGGGCCTCATGGTTTGAAGTATATGCCTCGCACGGCCATCAAGTCTCAAGCATTGGTGGATTTCATCAATGACTGGACAGAGCTGCAGATGCCTGAGGAAAAACCAGATAACACGTATTGGACTATTCACTTTGATGGGTCCAGGCAATTGGAGGGCTCGGGGGCTGGAGTTGTGCTAGCTTCCCCTCGAGGTGATAAATTTTGTTATGTTCTCCGTTTGATGTTCCCTTGCACTAACAATGCAGCTGAATATGAGGCCTTGCTCCATGGTCTTCGGATGGCTAAGGAGATGAACTTAAGCCGGGTAAGGTGCTTTGGTGACTCAGATTTGGTGGCTCAACAAGTCTCTGGTACTTGGGATTCTAAGGATCCCCTCATGGCGGCTTATCGACGAGAGGTGGATGTTGTTGCTGGTCACTTCAAGGGTTATCAAGTTGAGCATGTTGATCGGAGGAAAAATGAAGCAGCTGATGCCTTAAGTCGGTTGGGTTCTCAACGTAAACCGGTGCCACCTAATGTCTTTCTTGACGTTTTGCATAACCCGTCGGTCAAGTTGCCTACAGAGGAGGATTTGGCTATTCCTGACCCGGAAGCTCAGTTGGTGGCGGCTCTTCATGTTATTCCTGATTGGACAGTTCCATATTTGGCATATATGACCCGGGGCGAGTTACCTGAGGATGAAACCTTGGCCAGGCAAATAACCCGGCGGTCCAAGTCAATGACAATTGTCAATGGAGAGCTGCACCATTGCAGTGTTACCGGGGCGTTTCAGTGTTGTGTTTCTCCTGAAGAAGGCTGTGAGATTCTGCGTGAGATCCATGAAGGAGATTGTGGTCATCACGCCGGCTCTAAATCTCCTGTAGCCAAGGCTTTTCGTCACGGTTTTTATTGGCTGACGGCTCATGCTGATGCTGAGGACTTGGTTAAAAAATGTGACGGTTGTCAGAAGTTTTCACGTCAAGCTCATGTTCCAGCTCAGGAGTTGAGAATGATTCCAATCACTTGGCCGTTTGCAGTTTGGGGGCTTGATATGGTTGGACCTTTTAAGAGGTCCAAGGATAAGAAGACCCACCTCTTGGTGGTGGTTGATAAATTCACTAAGTGGGTAGAGGCAGAGCCAGTCAGTAAGTGTGATGCAGCAACGGCGGTTCAATTCATGAAGAAGGTGATCTTCCGTTTTGGCTTTCCACACAGCATTGTAACAGACAATGGCACTAATCTCTCCAAGGGTGCTATGAAAGAATTTTGTCAACGTGAGCATATCCGGCTTGATGTATCGTCGGTGGCTCACCCCCAATCTAATGGTCAAGCTGAGAGAGCCAATCAAGAGATCCTGAGAGGCATCAAGCCCCGGCTTATGGTTCCCTTACAGAGGATGCCGGGTTGTTGGGTAGAGGAGTTACCCTCGGTGCTATGGAGCATCAACACAACGCCCAGCAGATCTACGGGTTACACGCCTTTTTTATGGTTTATGGAGCAGAGGCGGTTCTCCCCAGTGACATCCGTCACGACTCACCCCGTGTGGCGGCTTACGTTGAAGCTGGTAATGAAAAGGCACGTCAGGATGCACTTGACCTGTTAGACGAGGCGCGTGATCTCGCAGTGGCTTGTTCGGCGGTTTACCAGCAAGATCTACGTCGCTATCACAGCCGCCGGGTCAAGACCAGAACCTTTCAAGAAGGCGACTTAGTGCTCCAGCTTATCCAGGATCAGACTGATATGCACAAGTTATCCCCACCTTGGGAAGGACCCTTTGTGGTCAGCAAGAATCTGAACAACGGGTCATACTACCTTATTGATGTTCGAGACCACAAGGACTCGCGCACGTCGGAGGAAGAGACTCGCCGGCCGTGGAATATTGCTCATCTTCGGCCTTACTACACCTGAGCCATTGGCTCTTCTGATGTACATATTTTTGACAATGTATATATTGTGATCAATATAATAAACCGGCACCCCTGCTAAAGCAGGGCCTCTATCATTTTTTCTTAATGAGTCTTTGGTTACTTGGGGGCTTCCAGCTTATGAGCGAAGTTATGATTACCCTTTGAACCGGCTTATAAGCCAATTGAAAAAAAAAACTTGGGGGCTTGCTACCCAGGTTAAAGGTACCAAAGAGAGTCTGTTGCAAAATCACAGCTCAAACATAGGTGCCCCTTGAGCATAGCTCAAAAATATTACTTGGGGGCTCCTTGATTCTAAAGAACAAAGAGTTTGTATAACCCTTGTAATAGGCTTAAAAGCCAGGCTTGGAAGCCAGGTGTATTCACCTAAAACCCCGGGTTATCCTGCCTTTTTAAGTAAGCCACTCCGCCCAGGTATTCCTGGAATGACCCGCCGAATGTTTGACAAGTCAATCTTATACAGACCTTGAACTTGTCAAAGTTAAAACAACGATTGGTTATGTGAGGTCCATCTTATAAGGTTTGTATATAGGTTTAACTCAGTGGCTGTGCGGCCCGTGAAAGCACTCGATTTTTGGCCTGGAAGCCCATGAAAAGCCTCGTTTTTTCGTTTGTTTTATTCCACAGTTTTTTTAGGTTTATTTGATGAGGCTTATAATGCTTTATGATCATAATTCATCCGGTGTTTATTAACCCGGCCTGGTTTTTGACTATAAGTCGCCAGTATGAGATAAGATAACATTCGGTGTTTATTAACCCGGCCTGGCTTTTGACTATAGGTCGCCAGTATGAGATAAGATAATATTCGGTGTTTATTAACCCGGCCTGGTTTTGTTCATAAGCCAAGCAATCTATGATAATTACCAGTGCTCAAAGTTTGGGTTCTCCCCCTTACTACACCGGTTTGGTAAACCAACAGTGTGATCAAATATCACAGGTATGATATATTTCAAATTTGGTTATTCTGAAAGTCCAGCCTTGGGTATAAGCTATGTTAGTTTCCATGGTTTTATATTGGGCGTTATGACCCGTCCAGCGGTAAACCGCTAGGACACTTTTAATCCGTTGCATGCAGGAGCAGATTCCACATTGTTAATATTATAAGCATAAGTGGCATATCTTAACATGGTGGATTAGCAGTGTCATGCAAAGTAAATATGCACGATGGCATAGCAGAACAATAGTTTAAGCTAGCCTATTACAAGGCGTTTGGTGCCCAAAAGAATAATTGTTTTAACAAGTCTTAAAGAAAGCAGTTGCTAAACTGGCCCCCGGTTTACGAGTCCTGGCCTGACTGACTTGAAGGTTGCGGATCGTCCAGCACCGGTTCATCTTCCTCCTCTCTACCCAGTGGCTGGAAGTCAATGGTGGTCCAATCGATCCCAGTTAATGCCTTGAATACAGCTTCATCACTTATAAGTGTGGAGGGGT
Organism: Thinopyrum elongatum; assembly: GCA_011799875.1. NCBI lineage: Eukaryota > Viridiplantae > Streptophyta > Magnoliopsida > Poales > Poaceae > Thinopyrum > Thinopyrum elongatum. The sequence goes on from CM022298.1 coordinate 659,151,451, forward strand.
CAACATCAGGGGCATAGGTATGCTTACGGATTGGAGGAATAAGATTTGGAGCATCATAAGTTGGCGAGTTAACTCTCTTGTTGTTGGCATCATAAATCGACTGATAATGTGAAAGATCGGTTTCTTCAGCCAATTTGCTAGCCAATTGGCACATTTCCCTCGTCAAGGCTCTGAGGTCATCGTTATTAAAGTCTGACCCGTCCTCCTTTATGCTCGGGTAGCCGTTTCCCACATCAGCCGGATCAAGATCAGATATCCAAGCTTTAGCCCGAGTCAGTGCAGTAAGAGCACCCGCCCTGGCAGCTGACTTCTTTAGCTCTTCAAACCGTGCAGGCATCATCGCCAGCCTTTCCAACGTCTCCTTGATCAAGGTTGGGGGCGGTTTATTATGGGAAGCTGTGCAGATAACCCGTTGTACGCCGGTATATAATTGCTCTATAAGTGTATAGGCGGCTTTCAGTTTTTGCCGCATATCTGAGCCAAGATGAGCAATGCGAGTTCCTGCATCATCAAAAACATCGGTAAACCGGCAGTCTCTTACATAATACATGTTCAAAGCTTATGAAGAAGTTATTTACCAAATACGGCAGCGGTCATGGCATTTATTTGCTGTTTCAAGCCAGTCAGCTCCTCAGCTACTGGATTAAGGGCAGCCTCAGCATCCTCAGCCCTCTTCAGCAGAGTTGACTTTTCTGTATCCCAACCTGTCCACTCGTTCTTGAAGCTTTCCTTCAGTTTTTCCATTGCTGTTAAGGCACTGGTCAGTTCTTCCTTGGCTTTGGAGGTCTCGGCTTGTTGCGACTTGATATTTTCTTGAAGGTCAGCGATTTGAGATTCCTTCTTGTTAAGATCAGCCTGCAAGGTATAAAGGGTTGGTTAAAAATGCTCACCCAGGAACAGTTTTGAGGGTTGGAATTTGTGTCCCTGTGGACTCGCCAGAGGATGAATGGGAAGTTCCCTGATAGTTTAAATCAGATGGATTAAGAGGTTGTCGGAAATAACCCGCCTTGGGATAAGATGTGTTAGAAATAGAAGAGACCTTTAGGCGGTGTTTACGAACTGGCGAGTTCGGTAAACCGGAAGAAGTGACCACATGGCTGCTATGCCGGGTTGTGCGGCGAGCTTCGTGTTGCTGCTTCTTCAAAAGAAAGTTTGGATCCAAGTAAGCTAGGGGGTGAGAAAATTTTACTTTCCGTCTTACTTGTCGGGTTTTCTGTGTGGGCAGAGGTTCTGAACCGGATGAGAGAATAGTTACCTCTACGTAATTTGCGCGGCTAGCTTCTGCGTCGTCCTGATAAAAATCATCGTCAATGAGATGTATGAAAAAAGAGCCAAGTGAATCAAGTTCTACCTCTGACTCCGGATTATCATCGTCAATGTTTAACTCGGTAGGCTCGGTGTTTTTCTTATTAGCGGGCTTCTTGTTGACCTTGGTCTTGACACGAGATGTTTTGGCCGGTTTATCCTGCGGTTTCTTCTTCCAGAACGGATCATCACCCTGTTTAAAGATTGAAAAGATCATAAGGGAGTATTAAGAATATGGATTAAGGCAGGAGTGGGGCAATTCTTACAGCTGGCGGTTTATTTGAAGCGCAGAAAGGACTAAGTCCTGTTTTGCTACAGTCGGTCACTGGTTCATCCAACATCTTCTTGACAGATTCAGTAATTTCAGCATCAGTCAGCTGAATATCAGTGTGGCGTTGAGGGTCTTTCACATCCCCTGTGTACTCACACATTAAACCGGAGCGACGGCTTAAAGGCAAAATGCTCCAAGATACCCAGCAACAGACAAAATCAATGCCTGTCAAACCGTTTGCCACAAAGGCTCTGAGCTTTGAAAGCTGTGGTGCATATTTGGACCGTTCCTTTGCATTGAGTCTTTGGGGGAATGGATGTGCATCGGTAAGCCGGTGAGCACGGTAACCCGACAAAGGATTCTCGCCAGCTGGAGATGTATCTTGGCAATAGAACCAAGTTTGATTCCAATCTTTGGGATGGCTATGATGCTTAGCGCGAGGGAAGCTGACGTCTTTTCTCTTCTGAATTGAAACCCCGCCAAGTTCAGTATTGGGCCCATCCGTAAATTCAGTACGGCGGTTTAAATAGAAGAAATCTCTGAACAGGTCGACTGTGGGCTCTTCTTGCAGGTAGGCTTCACAAAACACTTGAAAATTGCAAATATTGGACACGGAGTTAGGCCCAATATCTTGAGGGTGAAGTTGGAAGAAGTGAAGCACGTCACGGAATTTTTTTGATCTGGGAGGGCTGAACCCTCGTCTCAGATGATCAACAAAAACGATTACTTCCCCATCCTTGGGCTCAGGAGGATTTTCTGGACTGGGAGCTCTCCAGTGGATGTCTTCCTTTTTCGCTAAAGCGCCGGTTGCAACACACCCGTTCAGTTCTTCTTCTGTAACCCGGGATTGAACCCAGTTACAGGAATAAAAGGATTTGGCCATTTATACGATAACCTGGAAAATATTTGTGCCGGTTTAAGGTTCATGGTTAACAGGCAGAAAGTGTTGAAGCATGCATAAATGTTAAACCGGACAGTGACGTTATCAAATTACAAAGACGAGCACTTGGCGGTTTAAGAGGGGACTAATGGTACCTGGCAGGTTATTATTTTCTAAAGTTAAACCGCCTACACGGATATTGAAAGTATAGATCTGAAGTTGGAAAATGGCTAAGTGATGAAAAACAGGTTTCACAGATTGGTATTGCAATTTTGGATCTACCGCATGTCAGAAAATGAAAATATATTCAGACCTAAAATACTGGTACTTGAGCAGTTTATGAAGGTCTAGATCGGATTTTTCTACCTAAAAGAGATGCTCTGATGAGGAAAAAGGGACTAGGATTATTGCCGCACAGGATAAATATCAAGCTTGAATCAGACCTCATGCTACAGCGAAGAACAGGTGAAGAACAGTGCCGAACCTCCATGAATTCATTCGAACCCTAATGAGATCTACGGAGGGGGAAGGAGGAAGAACTTACCAAGGCTGTTGAACGGCGGAGGCGCGTGAGCAAAATCTGGACCAAGTCAGGTTGATGCAGCGGCCAATGGTGATGCAGAGGAGAGGGTCGATGGCGGCAGCTGGACTCGAGAGCAGCGTGTCACGAGGAAGATGATGAAGACGAAGAGGCCGAGGGGGGAAAGTGAAAAGGACCCCTGGCCCTATTTATAAGGTGAATGGATAAGTGGCATGCACGGGAATCGAGGAGCTCCAAATTGGATATGTGACAGGGCTGACGCCTCGATTTTCGGAGGTTCATTAAAAAGGAGATGCATATATGATTTCTGGATGTTTATAAAATTAATGACAGGTGACGTCATGGCGGGTTATCATGATCTCGGAAGATGACATAACGGCGAGTTACAAATTTTTGCGAAGGTAATGAAGAAGGAATTTTTCTAAGTGTTGAAGATTGACATGAACAAGTTCAAATCAACCTGGGGCCTAATGTTGGGGATATAACTATTGAGTATAAACCACCCAGGAGGGACCGGGTTATGCTCATAGTGATTTACCTGTATTGAAGCCCATGAATACATAGAAGATGGAGACTTACGAAGGAGACTTAATAAGAAGGCCCAAAGCCCAAAGGCGAGTTAGGGCCCATAGATGTAAACCACCATAAGTATATGACTTGTATTGTAAGATAGGAAAGAGTGGATACCGAGCCGAACACGTTTATGAGCCAGCCGGGATTCTGTGAACCGCTGGGCGTCAACCTGTGTATATAAAGGGACAACGCGGCGGCGGTTTAGGAACGAGAAACAACAGATCAAGAGCCAGGTTAAGCGTATTCGCTCCCTGGTCATCGAAACCCTAGCAATACCACCTCAAACTGGATTAGGCCTTCACCTTCACCGCAAGGGGCCGAACCAGTATAAACTCCCCGTGTCCTTTGTCCTGATTAACCCCTTTAAACTAACCTCATTGCGATGGCTCCACGACTAAGTCCTCACACTAGGACATCTGCCGTGACTATTCCACGACAAATATGGAATAAACCCCATCTTTTTATCCTCGATGGCAACAATACAATACGTGCCACGCTACCCCTTCTGTCACTGGGTGAGGACACCGCAAGATTGAACCCAAAACTAAGCACCTCTCCAATTGCAAGAAAAACCAATCTAGTTGGCCAAACCAAATCGATAATTCGAAGAGAAATACAAAGATATCTTAACCATGCATAAAAGAGTTCAGAGAAGACTCAAATAATATTCATAGATAATCTGATCATAAATCCACAATTCATCGGATCTCAACAAACACATCGCAAAAAAGTTTTACATCGAATAGATTTCCAAGAACATCGAGGAGAACATTGTATTGAAGATCAAAGAGAGAGAAGAAGCCATCTAGCTACTAGCTATGGACCCGTAGGTCTGTGGTAAACTACTCACACATCATCGGTAGGGTAATAGGGTTGATGTAGAAGCCCTCCATGATCGAATCTCCCTCTGGCAGATCACCGGAAAAGGCCCCAAGATGGGATCTCACGGGAACAGAAGCTTGCGGCGGCGGAGAATTACTTTGGTGGATACCTCTGATGGTTAGGGAATATTTGGGAATTTATAGTGCAAAGATTAGGGTTAGGAGACCTCCGAGGGACTGATGACCCACAAGTATAGGGGATCAATCGTAGTCCTTTCGATAAGTAAGAGTGTCGAACCCAACGAGGAGCAGAAGGAAATGACAAGTAGTTTTCAGCATGGTATTCTCTGCAAGCACTGAAATTATAAGTAGCGAGTAGTTTGATAGCAAGGTAATTTGTAACAAGCAAGCAACGGTAACGGTAACGGTAACAAAAGTGTAGCAAGGTAGCCCAATCCTTTTGAGGCAAAGGACAGGCCAAAATGGTCTCTTATGATAAGCAAAGCGTTCTTGAGGGCACACGGGAATTTCATCTAGTCACTTTCATCATGTTGGTTTGATTTGTGTTCGCTACTTTGATAATTTGATATGTGGGTGGACCGGTGCTTAGGTGTTGTTCTTACTTGAACAAGCCTCCTACTTATGATTAACCCCCTCGCAAGCATCTGCAACTACGAGAAAAGTATTAAGAATAATTCTAACCATAGCATTAAACTTTTGGATCCAAATCGATCCCTTATGGAATAGCGCATAAACTAGGGTTTAAGCTTCTGTCACTCTTGCAACCCATCATCTAATAACTACTCCACAATGCATTCCCTTAGGCCCAAATATGGTGAAGTGTCATGTAGTCGACGTTCACATGACACCATTAAGGGAATCACAACATACATACCATCAAAATATCGGACACATATCAAGTTCACATGATTACTTGCAACAAGGTTTCTCCCGTGACCTCAAGAACAAAAGTAACTACTCACAAATGATAATCATGCTCAAGATCAGAGGGGTATTAAATAGCATAATGGCTCTGAACAAATAATCTTCCACCAAATAAACCATATAGTAATCAGCTACAAGATGTAATCAACACTACTAGTCACCCACAAGCACCAATCTAAGGTTCCGGTACAAAGATTGAACACAAGAGATGAACTAGGGTTTGAGAGGAGATGGTGATGTTGAAGATGTTGATGGAGATTGCTCTCCCCAAGACGGGAGAGTTGTTGGTGATGATGATGACGATGATTTCCCCCTCCGGGAGGGAAGTTCTCCCGGCGGAATCGCTCCGCCGGATGGCAAAAGTGCTCCTGCCCAAGTTCCGCCTCGAGACGGCGGCGCTTCGTCCCGAAAGTCCTCTCCTTATTTTTTTTTCTAGCTCAAAATGACTTATATACCAGAAGAGGGGCACCGGAGATGGGCCGAGGAGGGCACAACCCACCAGGGTGCGCCTGGGCTCCCTAGCGTGCCCAGGTGGGTTGTGCCCACCTGGTGGGCCCCCTCTGGTACTTATTTGCTCCAATAATTCTTATATATTCCATAAAAATTCTCCATGAAGTTTCAGCTCATTTGGAATTGTGCAGAATAGGTAGCCTGACGTAGCTTTTTTAGGTCCAGAATTCTAGCTGTCGGCATTCTCCCTCCTTGTGTGAACCTTGCATATTAGGAGAGAAAATGCATTAGAATTACTCCAAAAAGCATTATTATACCTAAAAACAATATAAATAACAGTAGGAAAACATGATGCAAAATGGACGTATCAGGGACCCACAAGCCCTCAGGGCGCGCTCCCTTGGGGTGCGCCTAGCAGGCTTGTGGCCTCCTCGGGAACCTTCTGGCCCTCTCTCCAAGTCACGTAGGTGTCTTCTGGTTCAAGAAAAATCATAGCAAAAGTTTTATTCCGTTTGGACTCCGTTTGATATTCCTTTTCTGTAAAACTCAAAAACAAGGAAAAAAACAGAAACTGGCACTGGGCTCTAGGTTAATAGGTTAGTCCAAAAAATAATATAAAATAGCATATTAATGCATATAAAACATCCAAAATAGATAATATAATAGCATGGAACAATCAAAAATTATAGATACGTTGGAGACGTATCACCCACCTAGCATGGAAGATACTGAAAGCCCCCAGTCGATACATGAGTGATTCGGGCATACAAAACAGATTATTATTTGAAGGTTTATAGTTTGGCACATGCAAATTTACTTGGAACCGCAGGTAAATACCGCATATTGGTAGGTATGGTGGACTCATATGTAACAACTTTGGGTTTAAGGAAGTGGATGCACAAGCAGTATTCCCGCTTAGTACAGGTGAAGGCTAGCAAATAGATTGAGAAGCGACCAACTAGAGAGCGACAACGGTCATAAACATGCATTGAGGTTAATCAACATTGAATACAAGCATGAGTAGGATATAAATCACCATGAACACAAATATCATGGAGGCTATGTTGGTTTTGATTCAACTACATGCGTGAGCATGTGCCAAGTCAAGCCACTCGAAACATTCAAAGGAGGATAGCATCCTATCATACTACATCATAACCATTTTAAAATGCAGGTTGGCACACAAGATAAACCATTATACACTACTAGCTAATTAAGCATGGCATGAGTAACTATAATCTCTAATTGTCATTGCAAACATGTTTCATTCATAATAGGGTGAATCAGGAACAATGAGCTAATCATATTTACAAAAACAAAATAGGTCGAGTTCATACCAACTTTTCTTCATCTCAATCATTTCATCAAATATCGTCATTATTGCCTTTCACTTGCACAACCGAACGATGTGAATAATAATAAGAGTGCATGTGCATTGGACTAAGCTGGAATCTGCAAACATTTATTCAAAGGAGAAGACAAGGTAATATGGGCTCTTTGTTAGATCATCAATAATTCATATGAGAGCCACTCAACATTTTCATCGTGGTCTTCTCCTTACGACACACTAAAATATTTTTGGAGTTTTTGTTTTTCTGAAGAAGCAAACTAAAGAAGGGAAGAAAACAAAAACGAGAAAAACTATTTACACGGGAAAGCTCCCAACAAGCAAAAGAAGAATGAGAAATATTTTTGGGTTTTCTTTTAATACTACAACTAATTAAACTAGAAAGAAAAACTGAAAAGAAGCGAGAAATATTTTTGGATTTTTGCAAAGTTTTTCAAACACACAAAAAGAAAGCAAGAAAAATAAACTAGCATGGATTATACAATGAAAAAGGATGAACACCGACAATTAGAATGAATGTGTGAACATGAATGTAATGTCGGTGAGAAATAATACTCCCCCAAGCTTAGGCTTTTGGCCTAAGTTGGTCTATGGCCACGGCTCAAAGTAACCCTCTCCTGGATACTGCGGAGGGTCCTGAGGGTTCCACTGGTTAGAGAGCTCCTGTGGCTCCCACTGATAAATAGGCTCCTGATATGGCTCAGGTGCTGGTGTTGGCTCAGGTGCTGGGGGGTTGTGTCAAACTCCAGTGCGCGTAAATGTCCTCGGGCATAATAATATACCTGCCTGAATGAATATCGAACAAAGAAGGTGCAGGCAAGGTAATAATCTCACAAGTACCCTGACTGAATACCAAGTTATACAGGAGTCACTTTTGTTTGTCATTATTAATAAAGTGATGCGCTACCATGCTAGCATAATCTAAATATTTCGTGGGTAGCAGCATCTCCTCCTCATCATCATGCCTAATAGGAATCTCAAAATGTTTAGCGAGGCGGGAGGCATAGACACCACTGAAAATACTACCCTTCGAACAGTTTGTGTGTAACCGCCGAGCAACCATAGCGCCCAAACTAAAAGTTCTATCAGCATATAAAGCATGGTGCAAAATAGCGAGGTCAGGTGAGCTGAGAGTTCCACTCTCCCTACGACCAGTCAGACATCTCCCGGCAAATAATGCATAGCAATGTAAAACAGGAAAATGTAAACTAGCCACTCTCGCTTCTGACACTCCTCTCTCTTCCCCCATAGTAGTGTCAGCGATGAAATGTGCCATGTCTCTAGGGCGTGGCTCACTAAGACCGCCCTCGTAAGGTATTTTGCAAACATTGCAAAAATCATATAATGTCATTTCCTTAGGCTCATCATACAAGTGAAATGCTACCATGGGAGGTTCCTTCCTATAATAAAAGTGAAAATTTTGCATGAAGGTATTAGTGAGTAAGAGGTATTGGTCACACTTCTCTTGGACGAAGGGGATGATGCCATCCTTATCCGCCAAATAATAGAAATCCTCATATATTCCTGCCTCCCTCAAGAATGTGTCGCTTGGCCACTCACACGGCCGAACCTCCGCTGCACGTGGAAGATGGTATTTGGGCTTCTTCTTCTCCTCATTTTCATTTCCTGCCGAATTTAGGCTTGAAGAGCCTCTCAACCACCTCCTCATAGCTTTTCTTTCCTTTGAAAATTTATGAAATTTTTAGTAATTCAAAATAAAAAGTGAACCAAACTCAACAAAAGTGATAGCAACTACTCCTACAAGTGTCTAGAGGCTATATCATGCAACAAAACTACTTTCAACCATAAAAATTTGACATGCAAGCTCAAGAACATGGTCACCACAGCAGCAAAAATTTGCAATATATAAAGCACTAGAACAAAAACTAATTGGACCATTGGAGGAGTCACATACCGAAGAACAATCCCCCAAAACAGTTTCGGAAATGGAGCTCTGAGCAAGGAGATCAAAAATGGCAGCAAGATGAGCAAGAACACAGGTTTGAGCAATGGTGTGATTTTTTCTAGAGGAAGGCGAAGTGGATGGGTGGCTGGAATAAGTGAGGGGGCCTACGTGGGCCCCACAAGCCTCCTAGGTGCGCCCAGGGGGTGGGTGCACCCTGTGGGCTTGTGGCTCACAGGTGCACCCCCTGGGGTGTGCTCAGTGCCAAAAGTTCTTAAATATTGCATAAAAAATCATAGTAAATTTTCAGGGCATTTGGAGAACTTTTATTTTCTGGACATGCATGTCCCCAACGATAATAATTTCATATTTCTTTTTGATAGTAGGAATAGGGAATTTAAAACCTCCAATAGCAATTGTTGGAATTTCTCCAATAGAGTTGATACTGTTCACTTGAGGTTGTTTCTTCGGAAAGTGTACCGTATGCTCATTACCATTAACATGAAAAGTGACATTGCCTTTATTGCAATCAATAACAGCCCCTGCAGTATTCAAAAAGGGTCTACCAAGGATGATCGACATACTATCGTCCTCGGGTATATCAAGAATAACAAAGTCCGTTAAGATAGTAACATTTGCAACTACGACAGGTACATCCTCACAAACACCGATGGGTATAGCAGTTGATTTATCAGCCATTTGCAAAGAGATTTCAGTTGGTGTCAACTTATTCAAATCAAGTCTTTGATACAAAGAGAAGGGCATAACACTAACACCGGCTCCAAGAACACATAAAGCAGTTTTAACATAGTTTCTTTTAATGGAGCATGGTATAGTTGGTATTCCTGGATCTCCTAGTTTCTTTGGTATTCCACCCTTAAATGTGTAATTAGCAAGCATGGTGGAAATTTCAGCCTCCGGTATCTTTCTTTTATTAGTAACAATATCTTTCATATACTTAGCATAAGGAGACATTTTCAGAATATCAGTCAAACGCAAGCGCAAAAAGACAGGTCTAAGCATTTCAACAAAGCGCTCAAATTCTTCATCATCCTTTTTCTTGGATGGTTTAGGAGGAAAGGGCATGGGTTTCTGAACCCATGGCTCTCTTTCTTTACCATGTTCCTAGCAATGAAGTCTCTCTTATCATATCTTTTATTCTTAGGTTGTGGGTTATCAAGATCAACAGCAGGTTCTATCTCCACATCATTATCATTACTAGGTTGAGCATCAACATGAACATCATAATTATCATTATTAATAGGTTCATATTCATCACCAGATTGTGTTTCAGCACCAGAAATAGAAATATCATTTGGATTCCCAGGTGTGTCTATAACAGGTTCTCTAGAAGCATGCAAAGTCCTATCATCATTCTTTCTATTTTTAGGAGGACTAGTTGCATCAGAATTAATTCTCTGAGAATCTTGCTCAATTCTCTTGGGATGGCCTTCAGGATGCAAAGGTTCCTGAGTCATTCTACCACCCCTAGTCATAACTCTAACAGCATGATCATTCATCTTATTATTCATTTCATTAAGCAAATCATTTTGTGCCTTAAGAACTTGTTCTACTTGAGTTTTTACCATGGAAGCATGTTTACTAACAAACTTAAGATCATTAACAGTTCTAAACATATAGTCACTCAAGTGTTCAATCATACAAGCATTTCGTTTCAGTTGTCTACTAACATATGCATTGAAGTTTTCTTCTTTAACAATAAAGTTATCAAACTCCTCCAAGCATTGACTAGCAGATTTAGTATGAGGAATATCACCTTCATCAAATCTATATTGAGAATTTACCTCTACTACCTGTGTCGGGGTATTAAGACCATGTATTTCTTCAATAGGTGGTAAATTCTTAACATCTTCAGCTTTAATACATTTTTCTTTCATAGATTTCTTTGCCTCTTGCATATCTTCAGGACTTAGAAATATAATACCTATCTTCTTCGGAGTTGGCTTAGAAGGTGGCTCGGGAAGAGTCCAATCATTATCATTTCTCAATATATTATTCAATAGTTCTTTAGCTTGTTCAACAGTTCATTCCCTAAAAACACAACCAGCACAACTATCTAGGTGGTCCCTAGAAGCATCAGTTAGTCCATTATAAAAGATATCAAGTATTTCATTTTTCTTGAGAGGATGATCAGGCAAAGCATTAAGTAATTGGAGAAGCCTCCCCCAAGCTTGTGGGAGACTCTCTTCTTTAATTTGCACAAAGTTAAATATTCCTTGTAAAGTAGCTTGTTTCTTATGGGCAGAAAAATATTTTTCAGAGAATTAATATATCATATCCTAGGGACTACGCACACAACCAGGAGCAAGAGAATTATACCATGTCTTAGCATCACCCTTTAACGAAAAAGGAAACAACTTAAGAATATAGTAGTAGCAAATTTTTTCCTCATGAGAAAATAGGGTGGCTATGTCATTCAGTTTAGTAAGATGTGCCGCAAAAGTTTTAGATTCATAACCACGGAAAGGACCAGATTCAACCAAAGTGATTAACTCAGGATCGACAGAGAATTCATAATCCTTATGAGTAACAAAGATAGGTGAACTAACAAATTTAGGATCATATTTCATTCTAGCATTCAAAGATTTTTCTTTCAACTTGGCTAATAATTTCTTAAGATCCTCTCTATCCTTACAAGCAAGAAAATCTCTAGCTACCTCTCCCTCCATAACATAACCTTCAGGTATATCAGGCAATTCATATCTAGGAGGAGAATCATAATCTTTAGTTCCAATAATTTCATCAGTTTCCGTAATGATAACCCACAAGTATAGGGGATCAATTGTAGGCTTTCTCGATAAGTAAGAGTGTCGAACCCAACGAGGAGCTAAGTAGAACAAATATTCCCTCAAGTTTTATCGACCACAGATACAACTCTACGCACGCTTTAGGTTTGCTTTACCTAGAACAAGTATGAAACTAGAAGTACTTTGTAGGTGTGAAGAGATAGGTTTGCAAGATAATAAAGAACACGTAAAGAAAAGCTAGGGGCTGTTTAGATAAAGAAACAATTAAGTTAGTTTTAGTAGAGAGCTTTTTGTCACAAGAAAGTTATTTGTCCCTAGGCAATCGATAACTAGACCGGTAATTATTATTGCAGTTTTATATGAGGGAGAGGCATAAGCTAACATACTTTCTCTACTTGGATCATATGCACTTATGATTGGAACTCTAGCAAGCATCCGCAACTACTAAACATCATTAATGTAAAACCCAACCATAGCATTAAAGTATCAAGTCCTCTTTACTCCCATACGCAACAACCCACTTACTCGGGTTTGTATTTCAGTCACTCACACAACCCACCATAAGCGAATCATGAACATATTGCAACACCCTACAGCGGGGATCCCTCACGCTTGCGCGACACGGAGAGCACCATAGGACAGCACCAATAATAAAACATACAACTCAAACCAATCATGATCATCAATCAACCCATAGGACAAAATGGATCTACTCAAACATCATAGGATAGCCACATATCATTGGGAAATAATATATAGCGTTGAGCACCATGTTTAAGTAGAGATTACAGCAGGGAAAAGAGGTGTTACACCGCTGCATAGAGGGGCAGAGAGTTGGTGATGACGGCGGCGAAGTTGTTGGTGTAGATCGTCGTCATGATGATGGCCCCGGCGGCGTTCCGGCGCCACCGGGAGAGAGAGGGGGAGAGAGCCCCCCTCCTTCTTATTCTTCCTTGGCCTCCCCCTAGATGGGAGGAGGGTTTTCCCTCTGGTCCTTGGCGTCCATGGCAGCGGAGGGGTGGGAGCCCCTCCGAGATTGGATCTCTCTCTCAGTTTCCTTCTGTTTCTGCGTTCTATTTTCTCGCCTTTCACCGTTTCTTAAATTCCTAGAGATCCGTAACTCCGATTGGGCTGAAATTTTAACACGATTTTTATCCGGATATTAGCTTTCTTGCGGAGAAAGAAGGGCACCAAGCACCTTACAGGGGGCCCACAAGCCTCCTGGCCGCGCTCAGGGTAGGGGCGCGCCCCTCGAGCTTGTGGGCCCCTCAGGCATCATTTCACGTTGATTCTGATTCCCAAAAATCACATATATTCCAAAATAATTCTCCGTAAAATTTTATCTTGTTTGGACTTCATTTGATATGGGTATTCTGCGAAACAACAAACATGCAACAAACAGGAACTGGCACTGGGCACTGGATCAATATGTTAGTCCCAAAAATAATATAAAAAGTTGCCAAAAGTATATGAAAGCTACAGAATATTGGCATGAAACAATCAAAAATTATAGATACGACGGAGACGTATCAGCATCCCCAAGATTAATTCATGCTCGTCCTCGAGTAGGTAAATGATAAAATGGATAATTTTTGATGTGGAATGCGCTACCTAGCATAATCTTGATCACATAATCTAATCATGGCATGAATATTAAGACACGAGTGATTCAAGGCAATAGTCTATAATTTGACATAAAGACATCAATACTCAGGCATCCCAACAAACAATCATGTCTTTTAAAATATCAATGCTAAAGAAAGTTATCCCTACAAAGTCATATAATCTTGTCATGCTCTATCTTCATCACACAAAGTATTTATCATGCACTACCCCGATGACAAGCCAAGCAATTGTTTCATACTTTTAACACTCTCAAGCTTTTTCAACCCTCATGCAATACATGAGCGTGAGCCATGGATATAGCACTATAGGTGGAATAGAATATGATGGTGGAGGTTGTGTGGAGAAGACAAAAAAAAGAGAAAGTCTCACATCGACGCGGCTAATCAATGGGCTATGGAGATGCCCATCAATTGATGTCAATGCAAGTAGTAGGGATTGCCATGCAACGGATGCACTAGAGCTATAAGTGTATGAAAGCTCAAAAGAAAACTAAGTGGGTGTGCATCCAACTCGCTTGCTCACGAAGGCCTAGGGCAATTTGAAGAAGCCCATCGTTGGAATATACAAGCCAAGTTCTATAATGAAAAATTCCCACTAGTAATATATGAAAGTGAAAAAATAGGAGACTCTCTATATGAAGAACATGGTGCTACTTTGAAGCACAAGTGTGGAAAAATGATAGTAACATTGTCCCTTCTCTCTTTTTCTCTCATTTCATTTTTTTCTTTTTTTTCTTTTTTTTGTTGGGCTCTTTTTTGCCTCTTTATTTCTATTTTTTTAGTCCAGAGTCTCATCCCGACTTGTGGGGGAATCATAGTCTCCATCATCCTTTCCTCACTGGGACAATGCTCTAATAATGATGATCATCACAATTTTATTTACTTACAACTCGCTACAACTAATACATGATGACTCTATATGAATGCCTCTGGCAGTGTACCAGGATGTGCAATGATCTAGCATAGCAAAGATATAAAAAAACGGACAAGCCATGAAAATATCGTGCTAGCTATCTTACGATCATGCAAAGCAATATGACAATGAATGCTCAAGTCAAGTATATGATGATGATGAAAGTTGCATGGCAATATATCTCGGAATGGCTATGAAAATGCCATAATAGGTAGGTATGGTGGCTATTTTGAGGAAGATATAGGGAGGCTTATGTGTGATAGAGCGTATCATATCACGCGGTTTGGATGCACCGGCTAAGTTTGCACCAACTCTCAAGGTGAGAAAGGGAAATGCACGGTACCGAAGAGGCTAGCAATGATGGAAGGGTGAGAGTGCGTATAATCCATGGACTAAACATTAGTCCTAAAGAACTCACATACTTATTGCAAAAGTTTATTAGCCCTCAAAACAAAGTACTAATACGCATGCTCCTAGGGGGATAGATTGGTAGGAAAAGACCATCGCTCGTCCCCGACCGCCACTCATAAGGAAGACAATCAATAACAAATCATGCTCCAATTTCATCGCATAACGAGAGACTATACGTGCATGCTTCGGGAATCACAAACATTAACACAATATTCTTACTAAACCACAATCATTCACTAGTACCTCCCACATATTACCATCTCTATATCGCAAAACTATTGCAAGGAATCAAACATATCATACTCAGTGATCTACAAGTTTTATGTAGGATTTCATGACTAACCATGTGAATGACCAATTCATGTTGACTCTCTAAATAGATATAAGTGAAGCAAGAGAGTTTAATTCTTTCTACAAATGGTGGATTTCTATGTGTAGAGAAACACGCAATCGAAACTTCAAATGATATAAGTGAAGCACATGAAGCATTCTATAAAGCCATACTCAAAAGATATAAATGAAGTGCATGAAGCATTCTATAAATCAACCAAAGACTATCTCATACCAGCGTGGTGCATAAAATAAAAAGGAAAAATAAACACAAAAGACGCTCCAAGAATTTGCGCATATCATGTGACGAATAAAAATAGGATTAATTTGATAAATGCCACTCCAAATCTAGCGATTCCGAGAAAGGCCACTGCAATTTCCAAACTTTGAAAAATGCCATTTCATGCCATTTCCAGTGGCATTTTTTGAAGTCTGGAGTGGCATTTTTCAAAGTTTGCAAAAATTGCAGTGGCATTTTTCAAAGTTTGGAAATTGCAGTGGCATTTTTTTGAATCACCATAATTGGAGTGGCATTTATCTAATTAATCCATAAAAATATAGCTCCAAGTAAAATTACCGATGGTCATTAGAAGAAAGAGGGGATGCCTTCGGGGCATCCCCTAGCTTAGTTGCTTGGGAGTCCTTGAATATTACTTTGGGGTGCCTTGGGCATCCCCAAGCTTAGGCTCTTGCCACTCCTTATTCCTTCATCCATCGTGATCTCACCCAAAACTTGAAAACTTCAATCACACAAAACTTAACAAAACTCTCGTGAGATCCGTTAGTATAATAAAAGCAAATCACCACTTAGGTACTGTTGTGAACTCATTCCAAATTCATATTAGAATTATATCTACTATAGTCCAACTTCACCATGGTTCATACCCCCCGATACTACCCATAGATTCATCAAAATAAGAGAACAATGCATAGAAAACATAATCTGTCAAAAAAAAGAACAGTCTGTGATGACCTGAATATTTCTCATACTTCTGTAACTCCAAAAATTCTGAAACATGAGGAAAACCTATGAAATTTGTATATCCATCTTGTGTAAAAAAATCGGAACTTTTAGTCGCTTCTGTGAATTTTCAAAATTCTGCTACTGGACGCAAAAGTGTCTGTTTTTCAGCAAAATCAAATCAACTATCACCATAGGCCATCCTAAAGGCTTTACTTGGCACATTATTTTTACAATACAATGGATTTGTACAAGGGGATAATTATTTTTGTTGAAAAGTTTCTGTAATCAAGGTTCACAAAGTTTCCATGGGCATGAACAAAGTTCAAGGCTAGCTCCGACTTTAACAATGCTCGTCTTTCTCACTTTCGCTTTTCTTTTTGAAAATTCTTAGGTTCCCCTCTATATATATTTTTTAAAACTTTATAAAAGCACATAACAGAATAAAATGACTCTCTAAAACTTCCGGGTTGTCTCCCTGGCAGCGCTTTCTGTAAAGCCATTAAGCTAGGCATATAGTGCTCAAGTAATTGATCCACCCGGATCCCAAGGTATATCAAAGCCAATTTTAATTAACAAAGATTTGTATTTTAGGAGTGAGCACAAAGTAATATATATCATGCAACAACGAAGTCTAACTCTCTTCCTATGCATCGGCATGTCATAAAAGAACAATTCATGCACACACAATAAAGGCCAATGCATACACAGTGGCACAGTATTATCAAGCAAAGTACTAGCATCATCATAAGTATCATTCATAGCAGAAGTAGCATCATCAATTACTTGCAACATATCAGGATTAATAGCAGGTGGTGGTGTCACAAGCTTACTCAAAACAGAAGGTGAATCAAGTGCAGAGCTAGATAGCAGTTCCTTACCTCCCCTCGTTGTAGAGGGAAAATCTTGGTTTTGGTATCTTTCAGATTCTTCATAGTGATCAATAGATATAAATCCCAAGTGACTCAGTGAATAGAGCTATGCTCCCCGGCAACAACGCCAGAAAAAGGTCTTGATAACCCACAAGTATAGGCGATCGCAACAGTTTTTGAGGATAGAGTATTCAACCCAAATTTATTGATTTGACACAAGGGGACCAAAAGAATATTCGCTAGTATTAGCAGTTGAGTTGTCAATTCAACCACACCTGAAAGACTTAATATCTGCAGCAAGGTATTTAGTAGCAAAGTAGTATGGAAGTAACGGTAACAGTGGCAAAAGTAACAATAGCAATTTTGTAGTGATTGTAACAGCAGCACGACGAAAGTAACTTAGGAAAGATCAATATGTGAAAAGCTCGTAGGCATTGGATCAGCGCTGGATAATTATGTTGGATAATATTCATCATGTAGCAGTTATAACCTAGGGCGACATAGAACTAGCTCCAATTCATCAATATAATGTAGGCATGTATTCCGTATATAGTCATACGTGCTTATGGAAAAGAACTTGCATGACATCTTTTGTCCTACCCTCCTGTGGCAGCGGAGTCCATAAGGAAACTAAGGGATATTAAGGCCTCCTTTTAATAGAGAACCGGAACAAAGCATTAGCACTTAGTGAATACATGAACTCCTTAAACTACGGTAATCACCGAAAAGAATCTCAATTATTGTCACCTTGGGGTATGCGGATCATAACTCGTAATAGGTGTCTACAACTTGTAAGATAGGATCAAGAACACACATATATTCATGAAAACATAATAGGTTCAGATCTGAAATCATGGCACTCGGACCCTAGTGACAAGCATTAAGCATAGCAAAGTCATAGCAACATCAAACGCAGAACATAGTGGATACTAGGTATCAAACCCTAACAAAACTAACTCGATTACATGATAAATCGCATCCAACCCATCATCGTCCAGCAAGCCTACGAAGGAATTACTCACTCTCGGCGGTGAGCATCATGGAATTGGCGATGGAGGAAGGTTGATGATGACGATGGCGACAGATTCCCCTCTCTGGAGCCCCAAACGGACTCCAAATCAGCCCTCCCGATGAAGAACAGGAGGCGGCGGCTGCTCCGTATCGTAAAACGCGATGAATCCTTCTCTCAAATTTTTTTTCTCCGAGAATAGGTATATATGGCATTGGAGTTAGGGTTGTAGACGGTCCAGCGGGCCCACAAGCCCGCAGGGCGCGCCCAGGGGGGTAGGCG
Source organism: Thinopyrum elongatum (assembly GCA_011799875.1). NCBI lineage: Eukaryota > Viridiplantae > Streptophyta > Magnoliopsida > Poales > Poaceae > Thinopyrum > Thinopyrum elongatum. The sequence goes on from CM022298.1 coordinate 659,169,659, forward strand.
TGCCCCCAGGGCTTGTGGCTCCTGGGTGGCCCCCCTCTGGTACCCTTTTTCGCCAGTATTTTTTATATATTCCACCAAAATTCTCCGTAAATTTTCAGGTCAATCCGAGAATTTTGATTTCTGCACAAAAATAATACCATGGCAATTCTGCTGAAAACAGCGTCAGTACGGGTTAGTTCCATTCAAATCATACAAATTAGAGTCCAAAACAAGGGCAAAAGAGTTTGAAAAAGTAGATACGATGGAGACGTATCACTACGCTGCCGACATCAAACGTACTCATCGACTTTTTTGTTTTCTACTACGTTTCCCAACATCAAACGTACTCACCGACTTGTTACATGGCCAAGTTCAGCATATGATTCATCTTTCACTAGTGAGGATTCGGAGTGTTCCTGCGCTAGAAGAGTAACCCAATCAGATTGTTATAAAAAGAAGTAAGATCCCTATGGGTGGAGCCGCATCTAGTCCGTCTGCACTAGATAGAATTCCGCTGCCCATACCTCAGTAACGAGTCATCGAGCCTAAAGACCTATTGATTAATAACGTGATGCTTGTATTCCGTGAATCATGTTGTAAACACACGCTCTAGACTGATTTCCTGAGCTGGCGTGTGCGGCGATCCATCTGAATGCTGTGGTATTCACTGTATTCGAACATAGTGCCACAAATAACTAACCATGGGAGTTACACAAAGATGACAAAATCATGATTTTGGAAAGATAAACAGTGCATGCATTATTTACTATTTAGAAATCACCATGTTGTCATTTTTGTGTAGCTCACATATTTACTTATTTCATCATCAAACTTTACACATGTGTAATATACATCCATATGATCATGTAGAATTCTTTTTGGATTTCTTTGAAACTGCAGTGTAATCTGTAAACTGTTTAAAATAAGGTCTCCCAATGTACTCGGGCTCCAAAAATTCACTCTCCTTTATTGGTGTAATACGTCAATAATGTTATTTTTTGCAAAAGAAAGCAGAGTATGTTGATAATGTTTTTTGCTCTAAGGCTGGATCAATCAAAGGCCCTGTTTGTTTTAGCTTCGCTTGGATTTTAATCACCTGTGGATTTGCTTCAGAATCAGCTTCGCCACCGAAGTACACTTTGAGGTGATTCAGGAAATTGGGCTAAAAATGGCTCAAATTCTGATTCAGCTTCACTGGCAAAGCTGATTCCAAATAGCTGTTTGTTTCAGATTCTAGATTCGGCCTCACTGGCAAAGCTGAATCTGGTCCCAAAGTCTGAAACAAACAGGGCCTAAGTATTGAGACACCATGTAAGAGACCCCTCCCCCGCATTGCCCCTATCGGGTGACTCGGGGCCGACCCCCTCTCACCAGCGTAGCGCCCCTCTTCCCCCTCGTCGCCGCATGAGGCTGGCGCCGGGCAAGCCCGAGGTGTAGCCGGGGCCTATGCTGCTCCGGTTCGTATCAGAGGGCCTTGGATCTGGGGCGGCGACCCCACTGGTGAGGCCCCACTGTTCTGTGGCGAGCATCGGGGTTGGCGCGGTGCCAACGATTTGGTTGTGCAGCCGACGGATCTCCGGTGGACTGGGGCCTGGTGTGGCTGCTCTGGCGGCTGACGACGCCAGATCTAGCCACTGGCCTTCTTCCCTGATCGTTGTGCTTTCTCTCACCGGATCCCAGCCACGCCGGCGTGGCTAGCCGGTCCATAGGCTGCTGGCGAAGCTGGTGGTGGGGATCTAGATTGGGGGAAACCCCTGGTCGGCTCCGGCCGGCCGTGACGATGACAGCGCCTGCGAGTGCCACTTTTCTTCATGGAGACGTCGGTCAAGGTCTGCCCTTCCACTCCCCACCTCCCTACTTCTCAGGTGAAACCCTAACCTCTATGGGCGTCGTCGTCGTTGTGACCTTCTTGAAGGCGTCGCCTTGAGAGCTGAGTGGTGGTGGGCACTATTTGGGTTCGTTGACAGCAGTCGATGGCGTGCCCTTCATCATCCAAGCCTTCCCTTTTCCTCCGGTGTATTATGGTCGTAGGCGGTATAGCATGCTCTGCTTTGGATGAGCGTCGTCGGCATATTATGGTGCTATGATCTGCTTCTTTTTGGGACAATCCGGCGGCTTCCATGCATGTTCGTGGGAAACTTTCCTTTCTTCGATGGTGTGGTGCCTTGCGATCCAGGCGAGGAGGTTGTGGCCTCCTTCAGAGACGGAGTTGGATGGATGTGGCGTGCCGAGATCCTTAGTGTCTGGTGAAGGCAGACCATCCCTCTCTAGAGCCGACATTGCTTCCGTCTATGTTTAGTCGTGGTGGAGGACGTTGACTCTTCAACTATGTGTTCACTTGTATATCCTTCCTGCATGAAGTGTTCTATGTTTTCACTTGTATATCCTCCCTGCATGAAGTGTTTGAGGCTCAGTATGCTGCTTTTTCAGCGCCTCTGTATCTTGCCCCTTTCCGTTACTCTAGTTCAGTACTCCTATACTACAGCTGTATCATGGCCGGTTGATGGTTTTGTTAATTCAAAGTTGGACTAGACTAGCACCCTACTCGGGCTCGGCTGCGTCTTTCTTCTAAAAAAAATCTAAGTATTGAGGATAAAAATAAAATGCTTGACTGACATGCCCGAGCTTCACACTGAGCTAAGCTGCACTGTCGAGAACCTAATCAGATCGTGATCCCGCAGTGCACGAGTACCGCCTCCCCCCTTCCCACTGGTGAGGCCCCTCTGTTCTGCGGTGAGCATCGGGGTTGGCGCGGTGCCAACGATCTGGTTGGGCAGCCGACGGATTTCTGGTGGACTAGGGCCTGGTGTGGCCGCTCCGGCAGCTGACGACGCCAGATCTGGCCACTGGTCTTCTTCCCTGCTCATTGTGCTTTTCTCTCGCCGGATCCTGGCCGCGCCGGCGTGGCTAGCGGGTCCCCAGGCTGCTGGCGAAGCTGGTGGTGGGGATCCAGATTGGGGGGAAACCCCTAGTCGGCTTCGGCAGGCCGTGACGATGGCAGCACCCGCAAGCGCCGCTTTTCTTCATGGAGACGTCGGTCAAGGTTTGCCCTTCCACTCCCCACTTCCCTACTTCTCAGGTGAAAACCCTAACCCCGGTGGGTGGCGGCGGCGTCGTTGATGTCGTGACCTTCTTGAAGGCCTCGCCTTGAGAGCTGAATGGTGGTGGGCACTATTTGGGTTCGTTGACAGCAATTGATGGCGTGCCCTTCTTCATCCAAGACTTCGCTTTTCCTCTGGCGTATTCTGGTCGTAAACGGTGTAGCGCGCTCTGCTCTGGATGAGCGTCATTGGCATATTTTGGTGCTCTGATCTGCTCTTTGGGACAATCCGACGGCTTCCATGCATGTTCTTGGAAAACTTTCCTTTCTTCAACGGTGCGGCGCCTTGCAATCCAGGCGAGCAGGTTGTGGCCTCCTTCGGAGACGGAGTTGGATGGATGTGGCGTGCCGAGGTCCTTGGTGTCTGGTGAAGGTAGGCCATCCCTCTCTAGAGCCGACATTGCTTCCGTCTATGTTTAGTTGCGGTGGAGGACCTCGACTTCTTCAGCTATGTGTTCACTTGTATATCCTTCCTGCATGAAGTGTTTGAGGCTCAGTAGGTTGCTTTTCAGCGTCTTTGTATCTGGCCCCTTTCTGTTATTCTAGTTCTATGATGTACTCCTATACTGTAGCTGTATCATGATCGCTTGATAGATTTGTTAATTCAAAAGTCGGATTAGGCTAGCACTACTCGTTGGGTCTTTCCCCTAAAAAAAATGTAAGTATACTTGTTTTGGAAGCCAACCTAAATTCCCCTGGCGGTGACGTCTAGGGTCCTCTTCTCCCCTGGCGGCGACGTCTAGAGTCTTAGGGTTTTTGCTGGTAATTCTCGAGCCACTCGTGTGATCTTCCTCCCTGGCTGGTTCGGACCTTGTTCCTGGCTGGGCGTAGGGAGTGGAACTTAGTGATGGCGAGATCTGGTTCCCAGTCATCGACAAACAGCGCCATGGCGGTGGGAGGAGTGTCGGGTGTGGAAGCCCTGATAGGAAAACTAAATCTTCAGGAGAGGGAGGAGGATGATCTCAACTTCGACGAGGAGTTCCCAGACGAGGTTGATGAAGCAGAGTTCATGGTGATCGCTAGGGTTCACACAACTAGGCCCTTTAGTCGCGGTGCGTTCTATGACTCCATGCGGATGGCTTGGAGCCTAGCACAAGGAGCGACCTTCAGCGCCCTTGGAAGCAACTTGTTCGTGATCACTGTTAATTGTTTGGGTGACTGGAGAAAGGTCACCGAAGGTGGTCCATGGCTATTCCGGGATCAAGGTGTGCTGATTGAGAGGTATGATGGATTCACAAAACAGGATGATGTGGTTCTGGACAAACTGTCAGTGTGGATTCAGATTGTTGATCTCCCCCCCTTGTACCGGAAGGATCACATCATTAAGTCCCTGACCAAGAAAGTAGGGAAGGTGGAGAACGTGATGCTTAACCCTAGATGGGGAAACGGCAGGATTGTGCGTGTTCGAGTGAAATTAGATGTCAATGAGCCTTTGATGCGTTTTGTCTCCATAACTAAAAATCAGAAGAAGGTCTATTTCTCAATCCTTTACGAGAAAATTCCTGTTTTTTGCTATGTATGTGGGTACATGGGTCATACACATCTGGAACATGGCAACGGCAAACACACGCCTGAGAGTATGGATTGGGGCGAGTGGATGCTAGCCCCTAGGCCTGGTGCTCAACAACAAGGACAGGGAGGTATTCCAGTTCAGAGGGGAGACCCAGGTGGGGGTGTACGATGTGGCAAAAGCACTAATGATAATCTGCAGGATGACGGCAATAGCCCCGTGGAAAATCTGAGAGATGAGATTCTGGACAAGGCAAATAGCAGAAAGAGGCTTAATTATGATGCAGCTGTGTCTGACCCGAAATCCATGCAACTGGTGATTAAGGAGACCGGAGTGCTTGTGGCAGATAACAACGCAATGGCTTTGGAAAAAAAGAATGATCCGGTGTTGCCGGGTGACGTACAGGAAGATGATGATACTACTCCCCAGGGTTCGAAAAGGTCTAAGAAGGATAACACGGCTGTGATGGATGCCAGCCACAATTTATCGGCGAGTCCTGAGGAGGGGCTCGACCGGTCACAATGAAAATCTTATGTTGGAACTGCCGTGGGATGAGGAAGCCCGCGGCAGTTCGTGCGCTCTTGGGGATACAAGGGCGGGTAAGACCAGATGTGTTTTTTCTGTCTGAAGCACATCTGAACAAAGCTAAGGCAGAAAAGCTCAGGAGGCGTTTGGGTTTTGAGGCAATGGCGATTTCAGAAAGCGATGGTAGAAGTGGTGGTCTGGTTATGTTTTGGTACAATAAGTTGGGGGTAACGTCATCACGAGTACATACCAACTACATTGACATCCGAATAAACGAAGGTTCCAACAACGCATGGCGGTTCACGGGCCTTTATGGGGAGCCAAGTGGAGAACGGAAACATTTGACGTGGGACTACATAAGGGAATTACATGCTATGTCAGACATGCCGTGGTTACTAGCTGGAGATTTCAATGAAATTTTACATACCCATGAAAAAGAAGGGTGCTGCACGGCCCCAACGTTCCATGCAAGCTTTCAGCGATGCCCTCTCTGACCGTGGTCTGGACGACCTTGGTTACACTGGCGACATCTTCTCTTGGCGACGTGGAAACATACGAGAGCGTCTAGATCGTGCAACCAGTAACATTCGATGGGCGGACATGTTCCCTGGTTACGGTGTGTCGAATGAGGATTTCGATAAATCCGATCACCGACCGGTTCTTATTGATACAGAATACCAGCTCGGAGTACAGACTAGAGGACCTTGTGGCCCTCGCAAATTCGAGGCACGCTGGCTGGCTGAGGAGGACGTCCAGAAGATTGTTCAAGTGGCCTGGGACAGACGCAAGGCATCCGGGATAGCATCATTTGCAGAAAATACAGCGGAAGTTCATGGCGCACTACATCGTTGGGACAGAGAAGCATTAAAGGGCCCACGGCATAGGCTCAGAGAGCTGCAGAAACAGCTAAACGTAGTGTTGTCGGGTCCGCTGAGTGATGCTGCTGCTGTTAGGCAGCACGAACTGCACCTGCAAATTGAAAAGTTACTTGAACAGGAAGAGATATATTGGCTCCAACGTGGCCGGGCTGATTGGCTAACCCGGGGAGACCAAAATACAGATTTCTTTCACCGAGCTGCTAATGGACGACGAAAAAAGAATTTTATCAAGCGGATTCAGAAGGAGAATGGTGAATGGATAGAAGAAGAGGCGCTCATCAAAGCTCATGCTGCAGCTTACTTTTCAGGGTTACATCTGGTGTTCTGGAACCGAATGCTCATGTCATAGAGAAAATCAAACCACGTGTTACTGAGGCGATGAATGCTGAACTAAACAGGGCCTACTCACGCGAGGAAGTGAAGAAAGCGATGTACAATATCGGCGACTTAAAAGCCCCTGGCCCGGATGGGTTACATGCTGTTTTTTATAAACGGTTCTGGCATATAATTGGTGAGGACTTTATTGATGAGGTGTTGCTGGCCATTAACTCAAGGAAGATCCCTGAGGGGTGGAATAATACCACCATTGTTCTAATCCCGAAGGTTGAAAATCCGAATGTGATTACACAATTTCGTCCTATCAGCCTATGTAACGTGGTATACAAGGTGATCTCTAAACTTCTAGCGAGCCGGCTTAAATTTCTCTTGACAGATATTATTTCACCAAACCAAAGCGCCTTTGTTCCAGGGCGGCTCATCACGGATAATTTTCTTGTGGCTTTTGAATCATATCATGCAATTAAGAGGAAAACGGTTGGTAAATATGGCACTTGTGCGGTGAAACTTGATATGCACAAGGCTTACGGCCGGGTCGAGTGGTGTTTTCTGGGGAAGGTTTTACTAAGACTGGGGTTTAGGCCCAACTGGGTGGCATTGATTATGGAGTGTGTAAAATCTGTAAGGTACCAAGTCCGAGTTAATAATGAGTTATCTGATTATTTTGTTCCGTCCAGGGGTCTCAGACAGGGGGATCCGCTCTTGCCATACTTATTCTTGCTCTGTGTTGAAGGCCTTTCTAGCCTGATTACGCATGAAGAGGAGGCGGGTAATTTGCTTTGGAGGGCGGGTTGCGGGGGGGGGACGACCCCCCACACCCCCCCAAACAACCCCCCAACCCACCCCACCCCCCCCCACCACCACCCCCACACGTGGTCTTCACATCTACTGTTTGCCGACGACTCCCTTATCCTTATGAGGGCCGATGCAGCAAATGCTAATAGTCTCCGAAGAGCACTGGACAATTACTGTGCTGCCTCGGGACAACTGGTGAGTGAAGCTAAATCGAGTATTTTCTTTAGCCCCTGTACCCCTGTTGAAACTCGAGTCGAGGTGTGCACAGCTTTAAATATTATGGCGGAGGCGATCACGGATAAATATTTGGGACTACCCCCAATTGTGGGAATTGACAGGTCAGATTGTTTTCAACATCTTATTGACAGAGTTCTGAGCAGAATAAGGGGATGGAAAGAAAAATTGTTATCTGTGGGAGGTAGGGAGGTCTTGCTGAAGGCAGTGATACAGGCTATCCTGTCGTATGCTATGTCAGTTTTTAAATTGCCCAAACAGGTCTGCAATAGCATTACAACGGCCATGTCTAAGTATTGGTGGGGCGATGATGATATAAAAAAACATATGCATTGGTTTGCATGGTGGAAGATGTGTGTTCCGAAAGAGAGAGGTGGCATGGGATTCAGAGACTTGCATTGTTTTTAATATGGCACTTTTGGCTAAGCAGTGTTGGAGGTTGTTGTCTGAACCAGAATCGCTTTGTGCGAGAGTGTTGAAGGCTAAATATTTTCCTGAGGGCGATCTTCTAAATTGTAGTCTCAAGAAGGGTAGTTCTTATACATGGCAGAGCCTATGGAGTGGGATACAAACTTTCAAGAGAGGGCATATATGGAGAGTAGGGGATGGCTCTCAAATAAACATATGGGAGGATCCATGGATCCCAACCAGCCCTACACGGGGAGTAATGACACCGAGGGGTAATATTGTTATCACACGTGTCTCTGAGTTGTTAGATGAAGAGAATAGAGCTTGGGATGAGCAGTTGCTTAATGAATTATTTTGGCCAGTCGATGTACATCGTATTCTGAATATACCTCTGGCTATAGGTATGATGAATGATTTTGTCTCTTGGCACTGCAATAAGAACGGTATTTTTTCTATACGGTCAGCTTATCATGAAGAGTGGGAACACCAACACGGACAAAAGTTGAGAATGACAAACTCAGTTCAATCCTCAAGTACTAGTCCTATTTGGAGTACCATTTGGAAATTAAGTGTACCAGCCAAGATAAAGATTCATGTGTGGAGAGCCTTACTTGGAGCCATCCCTTGTCTGGGGGTTCTAGCAAATAGACATATGATCACGAGTTCGCAATGTCCTATTTGCACTATCGATTGTGAGAGTATTAAACATGCCCTCTTCTTATGCCCACGAGTACAAGATGTGTGGCGCATCCTGGGTCTAGGACAATTGGTGGCTGAGGTATGTACTGCACAACGTGAGGGAGGATCAGTACTAGCTGACCTGTTTCTGTCCAAGAGCAGCCTACAGGCATCAGTGGTGGGAGTCCAACGCAATGCACTGGTGGCAACCACTGTATGGTACGTGTGGTGGGAGCGTCGCCGCTACACTCACGAGGAGTTTCTACAGGACCGTCCAGATCGGCGCAGTCTATTGCGGCTCTAGCTAAAAACTTCACGAGAGCAAAAAATAAGATCACAAAGATCAGGAGGCACGGCTGGGAGAGGCCACCTGAGGGAATTATAAAATTGAACGTCGACGCGGGATTTGAGATGGACAGCGGCTCTGGGAGTACAGGAGCTATCCTGCGAGATGATATGGGAAATTTTTTAGCTGCTTCGTGCGGGGACATTCCCTTTGTGGAGGATGCAGCGACGGCAGAAGCAAGGGCTCTGAGAAATGGGTTGTTACTTGCTAATGATATGGGTTGCAACAAACTATATGTCGAAGCGGACTGCATGGAGGTGATTGATGTTATGCAGAACGGCGGGAACTCACTCGGACCTGCAGCGGTTATCTATGAAGAATGTACTTTCTTAGCTCGTAATTTTAGTTTTATTGTTTTTAATCACTGTCCTAGGGAGGCCAATATGGCGGTCGATGTGTTGGCTAGGAATTCGGAGACCTCTCGAACTATTGTTTGGAAGTCGGAGCCTCCGGGTTTTCTAGTGGACGTCCTATCAAACAATGTATCCTTATTTTCACATGAAATATAAACTGTCATGATGGCTTTCTCTAAAAAAAAAAATGTAAGTATCAAGGATAAAAGTAAAATGCTTGAGTGACGTGCCCGAGCTTCACACTGGGCTAAGCTACACTGTCGAGAACCCAATCAGATCGTGATCCCGCAGTACACGAGTAGCGACATCCCTCAAAAAAAAAAAAAAAACGAGTAGCGCATCCCCCGTCCCGACCCAGAGCGACCCACCCATGGCTCCTGCTGCGACTCCATCTCCATGATCCACACCATCCATCTCCACCGCCGCCACCATCCCCACCCCCACCCCCCACCTCACCCCGCACCGCCTAAGCCGCCACTCCACCCCCACCCCCGTCCCCACCGCCCAAGCCGCCACTCCGCCGCCGCCCCCTCCCCACCTCCCCGATGACCACCCCCTCCGCGCCGCCGCCCTGCGCGCACCTCGCCGCGCACCGGCTCACCTCGCGCCCGCTCCGCATCCTCCGGCGCTGCCTGCGCGTGCGCCCGCTCGGCCGGCCCGAGATCCGCCGCGACGCGCGCGAGGTACCCCGATGCTCCCCCTGCCCGGCCTCCGCCCCGCCCCCCGCCCGCCTCTACGCCTGCCTCACCTGCGCCGCCGTCTTCTGCCCCTCGCACGCCACCTCCCACGCCGCCTCCGCCGCCGCCCCGGGCCACCAGATCGCCGTCGACGTCGACCGCGCCGAGCTCTTCTGCGCCGCCTGCGGGGACCAGGTCTACGACCCGGACTTCGACCACGCCGTCGTCCTCGCCCAGTCCACCGCGCTCCACCCCCCGTCCACCTCCGCCTCACCATCCGCATCCACCGCCCCCCGCAAGCGCCGACGCGTCGACTACCGCGCCTGGGCGCCAGATCCGGCCGAGGTCGCGCTCGTGCGATCCGCCGATCCCACCACCTCCGCGTCCGCCGCCGAGCCGGCGGGGCTGCGCGGGCTCAACAACCTCGGCAACACCTGCTTCATGAACTCCGTGCTGCAGGCGCTCCTCCACGCGCCGCCGCTCCGGAACTACTTCCTTGGGGATCGGCACAACCGCTTCCTCTGCCCGCGCCGCACGCCCATGAGGCACCGTACCACGGATGCCGAGGCCAAGGCCGCGTGCCTCGCGTGCGATCTCGACGAGATCTACTCAGCCACCTTCTCTGGGGAGCGCACGCCCTACAGCCCCGCCAAGTTCCTCTATAGGTTCGGATCTCGCGCTCTATTTGCATTGGTTGATGTCGCGGTGTGATATTTAGTTCTTTTGTATTGGGGAAGTTAAGCCGTTAGTTGGATGACTGTTTGAAGTACTTGTTAACTATGGGCAGTGGGTCTTGTTTGAGACACTAGATTGTATAAAGCCTCCTGCAAATGGTAGTGTGATGTTTGTATGCTATGTCATGGAACTGTTTGAAGTTACATCACGCAGATTGCAGGTGTACTTAACATGAATCGAATGGTGTTACCAAAGATATGGTTGCACAGCATGCATATGGCCTGTTTGATGAAATGCCCTCACATATAGAGCATATATAGCAATGCCTTCTTATGATTATGCAAGTACTTTTGGCATGCCTACCTAACAAATGGTCACTGAACTGTAATTATTGGTCAGGTGATAACATGCATGAGCACCTGTTAGTTCCTGTCAAGTCACTTGTTTGACTGGTTGTGAAGGTAGCATGCACACTCTCTATTTCTGTATTCTTTTGAATTTTCCTTCGTTTAAGTGTATGCTTTTGCGTAGGCAAGTATGCAGCATCTGTGGTAGGTACATAAGCTATTGCTAGTCTTGTTGATACTTCTTTGTGTCCTATCAAAAGTTTCTTACTTCCCTTAGGAACAAACTGTTTATACCTTTGCTCCTCACATCATGTGTGCGCTATGTCCTAAGTCATCTTCTAAGCTGAAGTTATATTTTTCAAACAATAATTCATGTTTGTAAGGACTATGTGAAGTCTTTTTTGCTGCTGATATTGTTTGATGAACATGGGCTTGCACAGGAAATATGACGCACTATTTGTTTCTTCTGGTTTATGAAAGAAAGTACTTGATTTTCTTCTGATTACTATCGTTCTGGATTCTTAGCTGGTGGCAGCATGCAACAAACCTTGCAAGCTACGAGCAACAGGACGCACATGAATTTTTTATCTCCATCCTTGACCATATTCATGAAAATATAAAGGATGATCAGCAAAAATCACATGAACAAGGTAGTTAGCTTCTCTCTTTCTACTATTTGAATTAAACACTCGCATCCAAATTTTTGCAAAATTGCTCTAAAGATAATCACATATTGGGGACATCCTTTCCTGTTTGAGATCTGTCTTTTGTGAGTTGCACGATGTACTTGTTCTTAGTTATTTGTCATACTTATCTTCGGAGGACAGGAAACAAAAGAAGTGGGAAAAGAATAATCATCTTCCTGTACTTATCTTCTTTTGTTGGCGATGATCTGCTTTACTTGTCTTGCTTTTTATATGCTGGACTATTATTTGTCTTGATAAAAATATTCCTTGGGGAGAAAGAAGAGCTGTTATGTACTTTACTTTTCTTGTCTTTACTCTTTGCATACTCGACTGTGATTTATCTTTACAAAAATATCGAGTCAACATTTTTTTTGTCTAACCTTGATTTCTATTTTTTTGCTCATAATAGGTGATGGAGACTGTTGCATTGCACACCGGGTGTTTTCTGGTATCCTGAGATCAGATGTCACCTGCACAAATTGTGGGTTCTCATCCACAACGTTTGAACCTTGCATGGACATCTCTTTAGACTTGGACACTGGACATAACAATTATTTCGGTGTTGCAAACCCAAAGCCACATGCGCGCAACGGAGAGAGAAGCGTAGCTGGTATGAGTTCCAAGGTATCGACACTCATGAGATGTTTGGAGCGGTTTACCAGGGCTGAGAGGCTAGATGCTGAACAGAAGTACTTCTGTGAACGTTGCAAGGAGAGGCAAGAGTCCCTGAAGCAAATGTCCATTCGGAGGCTTCCGTTAGTTTCCTGCTTTCACATCAAGAGATTTGAGCATTCAACAGTTAAGAAGATGTCAAGAAAGGTTGACCACTCTTTGCAGTTCCCTTTCTCTCTTGACATGACACCTTACCTGTCGTCCTCCATTCTCAGAAGTAGATATGGGAACCGCATATTCCCATCAGAAGCATGTGATCCAGATGCAGTTTCTGAATTGCCTTCAGAATTTGAAATATTTGCGGTGATCACACATAGTGGTAAACTAGATGCGGGCCACTATGTCACATATCTCAGGTTAAACAATCAGTGGTACAGATGTGATGATGCATGGGTAACCAGGGTTGATGAGCATACTGTCAGAAGTTCTCAGGCTTATATGCTCTTCTATGTTCAGAAGACGCTTTACTACAAAGCTTGTGAAAGAGCAGCTGCAGTCTGAATGATTTGGAAGCAAATGTTGAGGGCCTTGTTCTTCACCACCAGGAAATACAGTCATCATCTGGTGCAACGTGGTTTCACCCAGAGAAAAACGGCTGGCATTTTTCATATCCCAGCCACAAGGCAGATGGTCAAGTTTTGTGTTCTCATTGACCTGTAGATTCAACCGGAGGTATTTTTTTTTGCGATATTTCAACAACCAGCCATCCAAAAGGAAGGTGATCGCATTTATGTGTTGGGTTATCTTGTTATCCTGATCAACGGATTTCTTGTGTGTGCCCTTCGTTAAACTGAAAGCACTTCAGTAATTAATTCATCCATTGGTGGTGATGGTGATGGTCGTCCGACGAAGTGCAATACTATGTAGAAGTGAGACAAAAGGGAACCGAACTTTTTGATGTGTTCCTTTGAGTAATTGAATGCCATGTCTACTGAAGCTAGACTGCCTTGGCCCTTGATCGATGATTCAATTTGTTCTTTCTTGTACTTCACTGATAAAGTCAAGAGATATATTAGATGTGATAGTGTTTGCCCCTTTCTTTGTCTTTGCTTTGTTTTGGGGGTTTCTTTCAGCTGTATTCCCTCCGTAAAGAAATATAAGAGCGTTTAAATCACTAAACGCTCTTATATTTCTTTACAGAGGGAGTACATTTCTTGGTTAAGCAAACAGGGTGCGCCGATTCGAAACTTCACAGAATGAGCTCGGTGACATCTCGTAATATCTTTGAAGCGCTTTTGCCCTTTTTTTTGTGGCTTTGCTCTGTTTCTGGATTTCTTTCAACTCTAGATTTCGCAGTTAAGTAAACAGGGTGTGCCAAACTTCCGGTACAAAACTTTGCAGGATAAGCTCGGCGACATCTTGTATGCTGGCTGAACTGCTGTAAGGCGCTGCAGGCCATCTTGCAAGCTTCGCGGTGGTGCCCCTCTTCTAGACCATCGCCACTGGGGACGTGAGCGCGCGAGAGACCTAGAGTTCAGTGACAAACTGATCAACAGAGGAAGGACTCTGCATCTCAGAAGACGAGAAGAAAGAACTGCAACAGCGATATGTAGACCTGCGGTTCTCGATGAATCGACATCCATTCAAAAGCCGCAGTGAATGTCGCCATCGTTTCCAGCACGCACTGGTTCGCCAGGGGACTCACTGGAAGAGATAGCAACGTCGGGATTCCTCTCAGCTGTAGGCAATATGGTTGCAGGCTGACAAGCCATTGAGCGCGACGCCGTTGATGATTGCTTCCAGAGCAATAGCACATCACTGAGATTTGAGTGTGGTGATACCCTCCACGCGTACGCAAACAGCGTGCGCGCCGTGGCCTCCGTCCTTCCACCCGATTCTGTCCCAGGCCCAGCACTCATATCATGCCGACAGCCGACACCCTCTTTCTCGTCTTGCGCCGGCCAGAAGCTCTTCCCGAGGCTGCTCCCATGGAAGGAGGCGTCACGGCCAGCTCATCTCACAAAAGGTAACAGGCTTCTTCAATCCAGCTCGTTTGCTCCTGCTGGACGTACGCCTAACTCGTTTGCTCCCCGGTCCTCAGGGTCGCCGTGGTGACCGGAGCCAACAGAGGGATCGGGCTGGAGGTGTGCAGGCAGCTCGCGTCCAGCGGAGCGACGGTCGTCCTGACGGCCAGGGACGAGCAGAGGGGCGCCGCGGCGGTCGACGCGCTCCGGGGGCTCGGGCTGCCGGACGTCCTGTTCCACCAGCTGGACGTCGGCGAGCTGCCGAGCGCCGCTCGTCTGGCGGACTTCGTCAGGGATAGGTTTGGCAGGCTGGACGTACTGGTACGGCTTGGCTTTTCCTTTCCGGTTTGCACCTTGTCCGACTGGTTTCTCAGATGGTTTCTGCTGGGATTGTGAGTGGCTCGTGCTTTTTGCCTTTGCAGGTCAATAACGCGGGAGTGTCCGGGGTGAGAATGGACGTCGGAGACCCGGCAGCTCTTCACCAAGTGGTCAGCTTAGCTTAGCCCTTATTCTTTCTCAGATCGCGCTAAATAATTAAATTACATTAGATATAAATCAATCACTTTGCAAAAAACTGTTTACGGGATTATCAAAATGTTTCGAACAAAGTATGCAAATGACTGCTGTCGATTCCAAAAGTTAGTGCTACAATCGGGGCTTCAAAACACCAATCCACCAAGTAAAGGTGACGTGCGCACATTGAGAAGACCATAACAAATAGTATCCGAACAGAATCGAGTACCGAACATGTCTCGTTCGTGCCACTTAGGTGAAGAGAAAATTCTTGATTTGAACATTAAAAGACACCCCGTTTTACGAAACTATTGTCTTTCAGAATATTATTAATGGGGATTTCTCGATTTGCTCCTACATCATTGACAGCATACAAGCATGGGTGCAGTGGAGAGGCTCGAGTGGTTCAACCAGAGGACGACAGAGCCTTTCGAGGAGGCAGAAGAATGCCTAAGAACAAACTACCACGGCACCAAAAATGTGACGGAGGCGCTGCTTCCTCTGCTTCTATCCTCCTCTGATGCAAGGGTTGTTAACGTCTCCTCTTCTTATGGGTTACTAAGGGTACTCTCTCGGCCTCTCCAATCTAAAATGAGTACTCCCTCCGTTTCATAATATAGTGCCTATAGATTTTTTCAAAAGTCAAATATTACAAACTTTGACCATATTTATAGAGAAAAGTAGGTACATATTAGAATACCAAATGCACATCATTGGATACATCATGAGCTATATTTTCAAAATGTACATGTTTGGTATTGTAGATGTATACAGTTTTCTCCATACACTTGGTCAAAGTTGACAAAGTTTGACTTTCAGAAAAATCTATAGGCACTACATTGTGGAATGGAGGGAGTATCATGTAGATATCTCATGAACTAATTTGTATGTTCGGAGCTAGTTTTTCAGCGGAGAAGAACTTAAACACGAGCTTGACGACATCGACAACCTATCCACGGAGAGGTTGGACGAAGTGTCAGGACTGTTTCTCAAGGACTTCAAGATTGGTCGGCTGGATCACCATGGAAGGCCAGTTGGAGGGTTCTCAGCCTACAAAGTGTCCAAGGCCCTGATCAATTCTCGCCAAGAAGCACACCTCGATGCGCATCAATTGTTTAGATCCTGGCTATGTTAAGACAGACATCAATTTCCACACCGGGGATCTGACCGTGGAGGAAGGCGCGAGAGGCCCTATGATGCTGGCACTCGTGCCAAAGGAAGGGTCGATGGGAGCCTACTTCAATGGCACAGAACAAGCATCCTTCGTGTAGCGATTGTATTTTTCTTGTGCTCCGGATGTTATCCGTAACTTATACCCTGGTCAACCATGAATATATTTTCTTCAGATAATTCATGTTCTATATAGTACTCTCTCTGTAAATTAATATAAGATCCTTTAGTTCATTAAAATAGTGGTCTAAACGATCTTATATTAGTTTATAGAGGGAGTATTCTATATGATATGCCTACTCGAAATGGGCACACAGGGACAGGGGCGGAGCTCTGTAGGTGCCAAACCGGGCCATGGCCCGCCCAGGAATTTAACAAAAAATAATTTACCTATATGTCGTCTTAGCCCAGCCCACGAACAGACACAGCATCACCATCCTCTCGTCTCACGCACGAACAGGCTCACGCATCCCCCAATCCCCCATCCTCCCAGCATGTAGCCGCCAGTGGACATGGAGCACCGTCCACTGGAGCGCGACGCCCGCTGTCTCGCGGAGCAACCGCCGGAGACGCTCGCGCCCCGCGGCATCTCACCTAGCCCTCGCCGCCTCGCCCCTGCCCTGCTCCCTCGCGCGGTCGCGCCGCCCAGTCGCCCACTGTCTCACGATTCGCAAAGCTAACGCCGCGGCGACGCCCGCCGGGATCTTGCGGCTATTCTCCTCCAACTCCCTCCTGCCCAGTTCCTGGTTCTGCCCCTGCCGCATCACCACTTCACACACCACACCAACCAGCAGGGCAACACGGGCAGGTAATAATCTTCCCCCAAATTACTAATTTGATAAGCAATAGTCTTATTATGTTTAGTTTCATACATTCAATGATCAGGTCTGCTACTGCTAGTGATAACTAATAGCCTGATCTTATGCACATTGCAACATAGGTAGTCATGGGCAAGGAAAATTGGACTCGGAGAAGAATTGATTTAGTGTTTAAAAGGAAAAGAGATGATATAACTGAAGTTGAGGAAGACCATGTATTGCCCTTGCTTGAATTGAAACATCAACAACCTGAACAACAACATAATCTAGATGGAAGAGTTCGAACAAGTGAACCTGAACAACAACATAACCAAGGTCTCAGCACATTTGTATTAGTTAACTTAATAGTGTGTCATGGTTGAACTGTACTTTGGTACATATATACATATCTTCTAGCTCAATCTTGTGACCTGGGTGCTTGCAATATGTCCTTATGATTCAGAATTTGAAAAAAAATTGTGCTTTTCTTTAGTCTGGCCCATCCAACTTTTCCGTTCAAGCTCCGCCACTGCACAGGGACACCTTTGTGATTTCTGAGTCCACCGATCACATCCATCATCTTGGTAAGGAGCACAGAAGAACACATGCAACCAAAACGAAATAGCTCATGAGATCCGATCCAGTCAATACCATGCGTCAGTGTCCTAGTAGTTTTGAAGTTTTTTGGACCATTTTTTTTTGTTTTTTCTGTGTTTCCTCTCGTTTTGGTTTTTATGTTTGTGTTTTTGGTCTTTTCCTTTCCTTTTCTATTTTTTTCAAATGTGCTAAACACAATAGGATCCATGCTATTTTTTGTAATTCATGAACACTTTTCAGATTTGGTTATCATTTTTTGAATTTGGGATGAATTTTTGGTAATACAGGAATGATTTTTTATATTTGTGGACATTGTTTGAAATACGGGAAGCAACTTTCAAAATACGGGAACAATTTTTGAAATATTGAAAAAAAATTCAAATCCGTGAACATCATTTTGAAATTTAGAACATTTTTTGAAATATGGGAAAAAATAAAATTCATGGACTTTTTTTAAATGATGGAACAATTTTCAAATTCTTGACCATTTTTTGAAATACAAGAACAATTTTAAAATTCATGAGCATTTTAGGAAATACGAGAACAATTTCCAAATTCATGACCAATTTTAGAAATACATGAACAATTTTCAAATTCATAATTTTTTTTAAATTCGATAACATTTTTTCTAATTCTTGAACATTTTTTGAAATTCTTAATATTTTTAGAATTCCAGAGCAAATGTTTTTGGGTTCATGAACATTTTCAAAATTATAAGCATTAAAAAGGAAAGTGGAAAGAAAAACTTCAAAAAGGAACAATGCACCAGAACAACAACCACCGCCGATAAAGAGTAGCGTAGATCGGATGGATCCAACCTGGAGACACACGAACGTAGATGAACTACGAACAGATCCGAGCAAATCCACCGAAGACAGATCCGCCGGAGACACACATCCACACGCCCACCGACGATGCTAAATGCACCACCGGAATGGGGGCTGGGCGGAAGAACATTATTCCATCTGCATGGAGCCGCCGCCATCTCGCCTTACTGAGTAGGACACAAACCCTAACAAAACTCAAAAACACATCTAAAAACGGAGCCCTCCCACCGGCAAGGCCCGAGATTCACTGTGCCCCATGATCCTAAGACCACTGGAGACGAGGCAGGCCGGCGACGACGGGAGGCGGAGGAACCCTAATTTTTTCAGTGAAGGAAGGCGCTGCGTGAGCCCCGCTGTTTTTTTAGTAAATTATAGGTACTAATGAACTGGTTGGCCGTGGACTGTACGTGCTTTATGTCTTGACCGATCGCTTGATTTGGGTGTGACCAACAAGCAATCAAATCAACGCAACTCAAATCAACTAAAACGAAAGGACCCTGATAAATGTCATACGTGTCATATACACATGGCAACTTTAAATATTTTTTATGGTAAGTTTTGACGTCAGGATGGCAATTTTAGTTGTTAAGCATGACAATTTTCTTTTCGGATGACAAGTTTCATTTTTTTGTTTGTTTTTTCTTTGGAAAAGGTTTGTTTTAAACCGGATGAAAACAGCCAACACAAGCCGCCTGGAGCGATCGACACGCGCCCTAGCAAGGCCCACGTGTCGCTTATTCCTCTCCCTTATTCTCACACAGCGACGCACACAACCACACATTTTCCTCTTCCCTGTCCATCGTCTTCCTCACTCGATTTCCCCTCCTGTAGATCTCTCCTCTCCTTTGCCTTCTCCATCCTCTAGATCAGGATCAACACCGGCAAGCCAACGGCCATCGCTGCTGCCAGCTTCTGCTTCTCCTTCGTGTGCACCGTCAAGAGGAACCACCTTTTTGTCAGCAGCCGCTGCTCCTAACTGCTGCTGCAAAGCAAAAGGACGGCCTCCCCTTGCCTGCACGGGCAACGGCGGCCACTGGATGTGCTGCAGTGGGTGTTGCTGCGACGACACCGACGATCGAGGCTGCAGCGACACCGACGATCGAGGCTGCAGCAGGGGTCGGGCTCGTGCACCGGTTCCGGTGACTCCCGCGCCGTTGCGAGATCCCATGGGGCTGCGTGGTAGCGGCCGCCGGAGTTGCAGACGACGACGGTGTCGCATGGCGGTCGCGACTCGCCAGACATGCTGCAACATGAGGATGAGGAGAGGAGCTGTGCAACATCGGGCCCGACATTGTCGCGACAGAGGGCCACGGGCCACCGGCGCTCTGCCGTGCTTCAAACGAGTGGCGGGGTGCTATAGTTGGGGGCTCGCCGGTTTCTCCGATGAAGCATCGCCGGGCCGCCGGAGATGCAACGTAGCATCGCCGGGGGACCACCTGTCCTGTGATTTAACATCACCAGTACTGCCAGAGTTGCAATGAAATATCGTCAGGGGCGCCATTGTTGTGATGCAATATCGCCGGGGGCCGCCGGAGTTGCAATGAAGCATCGCCAGTAGCTGCCGGAGTTGCAATGAAACGCCACAGGGGGCATTGAAGCTTCGCCGGGTTGCCATGAAGCATCGTCGGCGTTGCAATGGAGCGCCGCCGAGCACCATCGGTGTTGCCCATTGCTGCCTGATCCTGCAGCTGGGAGCATCTAATCGGACGTCTTCGGGGGCGGCTTAAATTAGGCTTGTATCATCCGACTGATTTGTAGTACTCGCCTCTTTCTTTTCGAATGGCAACTTTAGTTTAAAAAAAATGTCAAGACCAAATTGCTTCGTGCCACACGTGTGATACTTATCATTTGGGAAAGGAAAAGGCTCACATCTAAAAAAACCCCTGAAAAGGCCCACGAGATCGCATCCGATCAATTCATGTGGCATGTACTGGCCTGTATCTTAGCTTCAGTACTCGTTTCAGAGACTTGGCATCTCAGCCGCCATACGTCGGTATCCTTTTAGGTTTTGGAGTTTTTGACCGATCGGTTGATTTGGGTTTTACCAACAGGCAATCAATCAATCAAATAGACTAATGGCGTCGGAAACTCCTCCAACCAGACGAACCAACGGCCAAGGATGCCCCGCGATCGACGACGACGTGCTCTACGAGATCCTGCTTAGTCTCCCGGCGAAGACGCTCTGCCGCCTCCGCGCCGTCTGCCGTTCCTGGCGGTCCCTCCTCTCCGCTCCGTCGTTCATCGCCGCCCACACGGCGCGCCAAGCAGCCCCGCTCCTCGTCGTGCACGGCCGCGGGCAAGATGGTTCCGCGGTGGACGTGCATATCCTAGACATAGCGTCGGGTGAATCCATCAAACGAGTACGTACTCAGAGCACGCGGTCTGTGAACTTTCTGATGATGCTGCACACCCCCCACGACCTGGTTGGCCGTCCCGTCCATGGCACGGCCGACAGGCTTCGACTCTGCGTGCTCAACCCAGCAAACGGCACCGAGTTCGCCTTACCGGACGCCGACCCCGACAAGCACCCTCATCGCCCATCGTTTGTGCTCGGGAAGGCGTCGACCGGAGACTGCAAGGTGTTGTACATCGGCACGTCCAACGTCCAAGGATAACGGACAACAGCTCTGCAAGGTGCTCACACTCTCGGGCGACCGTCAGTGGAGAGACACGGGGTGCCCGCCGGCCAAGGTCAAGACGTGCCACTCAGACGGGGCAGCGGCCGTCAAAGGGGTTGCCTACTTTCTGTCCACCATATACGACCCACCAGGGTCCAATGAATCCATCATGGCGTACAACCTGGAGAAGGAGGTGTGGCGGCCGGCTTCCATGCCAATCCCGATACCCAGCAACAAGCAGCCAAGTAACACGATCTACCATAGCTTGGCTGAGTTGGGCGGCTGCTTGGCCATACTGTATGAGCATAGGCGCGCGTTCAAGGAGCTGTGGTTGCTGGTGGATCCCGACAAGGTTATATGGTCCAGGCGGTGCACCATCACCCGTATCGCTACCAGCGTCTTAGTGTACTTGTGGCGAAGCCCCTGTGCTTGCTAGAGGATGGGAGGATCCCCATCTGGATGTGGATGTCAGGAGGACATCCCCACGCTGTGCTGTGTATGTATGATTCAAGAACCATGGCCTATACGGATGTGGCAGACATGTCAAATTACATGCTAGGAGGTATGTATACTGGAAGCTTGTTGGGTTGAGAGAGTTTTCACGTTCCCCACCAAGGAGCTTAGGTATAAAACTCCGACTAGATAGCAGCAATAATTTACCCAAGTCAAAAGTTTTTTCTTGAGGACGGGTCGTTGACCCGTTGGCTGGGTAGCTGGGGTAGCTGCCAGCCCACCTGAGTTCGAGCCCCGGCTCGGACGCGCGGTGCTCGCGGAGTTTCTCCTATAAAAAATGCCAACGAGGGTTAGCCCTTGGGTTGGTCTTGTTTTTTTGAAAAGTTTTTTCTTTTCTTTTGCGAGTAAGATGGTTTCATTTCTAATAATATAGGGACATATTGAGCTCATGTGTGGTGACAATTTTATTTACTCAGAATTTCATGAAGTCACTCCTAACTTACATGTCGGACTCCGAGCATCTAGAGATCCTCTCTGTCATGGTTATTATTAGCGGGCAGTTGTTTTGTGATGCATCAGCCATACAAAATTGAAAAGTGTCCTTCGCCTGACTGTTATTTTTTCTCTTGATAAAATTTATAAAATCCACATAACATTTTTCACTCATACTGGGTTGAGGGAGTTTTCAACTTCTCTGGCAAGAGGTTTTGCTAGGTATCAACAATTTGCCCAAATTAGATGATTTTCCTATTTTTATTCTTATTTTAAAACTGCCAACGGCCCATTGGAGGGGGGGAGGGGGGAGGGCTCATTTCAAAAGAGAAAGCGACACAAGTAACAAAGGGAAAATAAGAAAAAGAGAGAAGTGGATGCTTATGACAAAGCACAACCCAGCCGGTGTACAAAGAGACCATCACCATGAGATTCACAAGCAAATACATGGCGCCATTGTAGAGTATCACAATATACTAAGACCTTGCAAGTTGCCCAAACATCCGTGTATGTGTCGGTATCCCCACGACTTGATACATGATGTCATCGTCATGACCACAAGCTCCGCCACATGGCCATGATAATGGACCATTGCAAGTCATGAGACCACGAAGGGCATGAATCTTGACTCGGAGCTCCGGCACAAAAACAACCATGATTTTTTCATGAGCTTCTATCAGAAGACATCTAGCCAAGAGAATTCCTCTCCGGTGGCATCCCCATTTGTTCGGACCATTGTTTTTCACATTTTTTATTTTTTAACTTGATATGTTATTCATCAGACATAGTTTGAGCATAGAAATACATAGATAGCACATAAATATAATGCAGAGGACATAATTAATAAAAAAAAATCCCTGGACATGTGATTTTATTGATTTTCATGATGTATCCACACATTTCAACAAAATTTGAGAAGTTATTGATGCACCTCTCAATCTCAAAGCTGCCGATGCTTCTTGAGATTTTTTAAAACCTGGTCTGCCTCTTTTGCGGGTGGACGGGGAAAGAGGTTCTTTTTTTTTTTGGGATAGGGGAAAGAGGTTCATTTGGTGGGATTTGGGGACCCGCGTGTTTGGGCATACCTAGCGGACAGTCTTTACCGGTAAATCTTATTTGACTCTTACTGCATCAATTTGTCTCCCAAACATGGTGTGCAAGCTGGGCCGACCCGGTTACAGCGGCTTCGCCTCCTTACGCAAGTGGACAAATTCGCTTTTTTTGCCAAAAAAGATGTTTTGCATTAAGTTCTTTTTCTTTCAGGTTTTTAGTTTTTCCTTTTTCTTCCTTTTTCTTTTCATTTTCTTTGTTATTTTTAAGGTTTATTTTTCCTTCTCCATTCTTTTGTTTTTTTATTTTGTTTCTTTGTTTTCCTTTTTGTTTTATCTTTTTCTAATTTACAACAGCTTCACCTCCTTTGTTTTTAGGTTTCCTTTTTCGGAATGCACCTGTTGTGCTTTCTCACAGAAGCACAACCTATGCTTCTCGTGGAAGCAACACTGTGCTTCTTGTGGGAGCACGACTGTGCTTCTCGCTGAAACACATGTTGTGCTTTTCCTTTTCGGGGGAAGCACGACTGTGCTTCTCGCGGGAAAGTTGCTTCCTACGAAAAGAAAACAATTTTTTCCACAAAAATCTAGGGAAACCCAGCAAAAGCCGAGAATTAAAAAAAAAGAAACACCTGAAAACGTGTTCAAAATGAAAAAAAATAGTGCTCCCGTGTGATGGGACAACATGCGACACATGGCGAATGTGTAGGGTAACGCAGCAGAAAACAAAAATTTTCCGACCTACGCACCAGCCCAGGACCACTATGGAGACTGCATACAAGGTTTGATCATTTTCGTTACCGACTCGTAGCGCAGCGGAAGTAGAGTCGATGACGATCGGCGGTGCAGATCCCCGCAGCTAGGATTTACAACCTCCCAACCACGAGGATGTATACCCTCATCCGCCACCCGGACAGCCCTCCGGGAGGCGGTCGGACAGTCCCCCGGACGGTGTCGCGGACAGCCCTTCGGGAGGACTCACAGAACTCGGACCGTCACTTGGACAGCCCTTCGGGAGGCACTCACGAACAACCCCACGGGCACTAAGATCGAAACTACGACCTCTCTACTGAGTTGCACACATACGGTGTCATCTATCCGGTAGGGCTTTGCCGTCCAGAACTAGTTCCCACCGGAACCCAGACAGCCTTTCGGCACTACGAAACTATTTCGTAGGAGGGAGAGAGAATGCCAGATCATGCATGGCTTATGTGAGAGAGTTGGAGTGGTGATGGAGAGCTCCTTTCCACCTCCTTATATAGTGGTGGAAGGGGTGAGGGGTGCTGAAATTTCAGCCCACAAAACATGCACCCACCAAACAAGGAAAACATGTTCCCACCAAACATGGAGAAAACATGTTCTCTTGTCCATGGTGTTCCCCCATGGGGCCCCACCACTAGTAGAAAACAGGGCTTTGGTTCGGGCCAGCCCAGCCCATTAGTCCCGGTTCAGTCACGAACCGGGACCCATGGGGGGCATACGTCCCGGTTCATGCGCCCAGGGGGCCGGCCGGGGCCTCGTGGGCATTGGTCCCGGTTCGTCTGGACCCATTTGTCCCGGTTCCTGGCATGAACCGGGACCAATGGGCCTCGCTCCTGGCCCACATCCATTGGTCCCGGTTCGTGGCTTGAACCGGGACAGAAGGGGGGCCTTTAGTCCCGGTTCCACGCACGAACCGGGACCAATGAGGTGGCTATATATACCCCATCGCCGGCGAGCAGAGCACTCCACACTGCTCTGTTTTTTCTGGCCGGCGAGGGGAGAGCTTTGTGGTGCTCTAGCTCACCTCCTATGCACATGAGGTGTTTGATGAAATGCCCGAGCCACACTAGTTAAGCTTTCTCCTCTCGAAGCTCGACCTTCAAGCTCCATTTTCCTCAAGATTTGTCTAGGTTTAGCGGTCCATCATGTCCCGTCCCCGTCTTCACCGCCGTCGATCGCCGGCATAACCGTGGTGAGCCTCTTGTTCTTATCTTCTTTCTAAAAGAAAAAAAATTCTCATCGCCGGTTTTTTACACACTTAATTATATATAATGCACGCAGATGAACCGGCAATGGATGTATGGTGACAGACGCACCTCCGAGTACATTAAGGGCGTGCATAATTTTCTCGAAGTGGCTGAGGCAAACAAGCAGAATGGTTTTATGTGTTGTCCATGCCCTATATGTGGGAATACGAAGTCTTACTCTGACCGAAAAATCCTTCACACCCACCTGCTTGAGAAGGGTTTCATGCCACACTATAATGTTTGGACCAGGCACGGAGAAATAGGGGTTATGATGGAAGACAGCGAAGAAGAAGAGGACGATGAAAACTATGTGCCCCCTGAATACGGTGATGCTGCAACGGGGGAAGCTGAAGATCAAGAGGAACCAGACGATGTGCCCGATGATGATCTCCGCTGGGTCATTGTTGATGCAAGGAGACAGTGCGAAAGTGAAAAGGAGAAGCTGAAATTCGATCGCATGTTAGAGGATCACCAAAAAGGGTTGTACCCCAATTGCGAAGATGGCAACACAAAGCTCGGTACCGTACTGGAATTGCTGCAGTGGAAGGCAGAGAATGCTGTGCCTGACAAAGGATTTGAGAAGCTACTGAAAATATTGAAGAAGAAGCTTCCAAAGGATAACGAATTGCCCGACAGTACGTACGCAGCAAAGAAGGTCGTATGCCCTCTAGGATTGGAGGTGCAGAAGATACATGCATGCCCTAATGACTGCATCCTGTACCGCGGTGCGTACGAGGATTTGAACGCATGCCCGGTATGCGGTGCATTGCGGTATAAGATCAGACGAGATGACCCTGATGATGTTGACGGCGAGCCCCCCAGGAAGAGGGTTCCTGCGAAGGTGATGTGGTATGCTCCTATAATACCATGGTTGAAACATCTGTTCAGAAACAAAGAGCATGCCAAGTTGATGCGATGGCACAGAGAGGACCGTAAGAAAGACGGGAAGTTGAGAGCACCCGCTGACGGGTCGCAGTGGAGAAAAATCGAGAGAAAGTACCGGGAGGAGTTTGCAGGTGACGCAAGGAACGTATGGTTTGGTTTAAGCGCGGATGGCATTAATCCTTTCGGGGAGCAGAGCAGCAATCACAGCACCTGGCCCGTGACTCTATGTATCTATAACCTTCCTCCTTGGCTGTGCATGAAGCGGAAGTTCATTATGATGCTAGTACTCATCCAAGGCCCTAAGCAACCCGGCAACGACATTGATGTGTACCTAAGGCCATTAGTTGAAGAACTTTTACAACTGTGGAATGGAAACGGTGTACGTGTGTGGGATGAGCACAGACAGGAGGAATTTGACCTGCATGCGTTGCTGTTTGTAACCATCAATGATTGGCCTGCTCTCAGTAACCTTTCAGGACAGACAAACAAGGGATACCACGCATGCACGCACTGTTTAGCTGACACCGAAAGTATATACCTAGACAAATGCAGGAAGAATGTGTACCTGGGGCATCGTCGATTTCTTCCGACCAACCATCAATGTCGAAAGAAAGGCAAGCATTTCAAAGGCGAGGCAGATCACCGGAAGAAGCCCGCCATGCGTACCGGTGATCACGTACTTGCTATGGTCAATGATTTACACGTAATCTTTGGAAAGGGTCCCGACGGACTATCTGTTCCGAATTTCGCTGAGGGACGCGCTCCCATGTGGAAGAAGAAATCTATATTTTGGGACCTACCCTACTGGAAAGACCTAGAGGTCCGCTCTTCAATCGACGTGATGCATGTCACAAAGAACCTTTGCGTGAACCTGCTAGGCTTCTTGGGCGTGTATGGAAAGATAAAAGATACACCGGAGGCATGGGAGGACCTGCAACGTTGGCACGAAAAAGACGGCATGCCTCCAAAGCAGTATGAAGGTCCTGCCAGCTACGCTCTTACCAAAGAAGAGAAGAAAATCTTCTTTGAATGCCTGCTCAGTATGAAGGTCCCGTCTGGCTTCTCGTCGAATATAAAGGGAATAATAAATATCCCAGAGAAAAAGTTCCAGAACCTAAAGTCTCATGACTGCCACGTGATTATGACGCAACTGTTTCCGGTTGCATTGAGGGGGCTTCTACCGGAAAACGTTCGATTAGCCATTGTGAAGCTATGTGCATTCCTCAATGCAATCTCTCAGAAGGTGATCGATCCAGAAATCATACCAAGGCTAAGGAGTGATGTGGCGCAATGTCTTGTCAGTTTCGAGCTGGTGTTCCCACCATCCTTCTTCAATATCATGACGCACGCCCTAGTTCATCTAGTCGACGAGATTGTCGTTCTGGGCCCCGTATTTCTACACAATATGTTCCCCTTTGAGAGGTTCATGGGAGTCCTAAAGAAATATGTTCGTAACCGTGCTAGGCCAGAAGGAAGCATCTCCATGGGCCATCAAACTGAGGATGTCATTGGGTTTTGTGTTGACTTCATTCCTGACCTTAAGAAGACTGGTCTCCCTTAATCGCGGTATGAGGGGACTGACTGGAAAAGGCACGCTAGGAGGGGACTCAATAATATGCAGGGACGGGCATTCTTGGTCTCAAGCACACTACACAGTTCTACAGAACTCTACCTTGGTGACCCCGTATGTCGATGAACACAAGAACATTCTGCGCTCCAAACACCCGGAGCAGTGCGACGACTGGATTACATGTGAACACATCAGGACTTTCGGCAGTTGGTTGGAAACACGTCTCAGAGGTGACAACACTGTTTCTGATGAGCTGTACTCGTTGTCCAGGGGACCATCTTCGACTGTATTCACTTACAAAGGATACGAGATAAATGGGAATACATTTTACACGATCGCCCAAGATCAAAAGAGCACCAACCAAAACAGCGGTGTCCGCTTTGATGCAGCAACCAAGAGGGGAAAGGACACATATTATGGTTACATAGTGGACATATGGGAACTTGACTACGGACATGATTTTAAGGTCCCTTTGTTTAAGTGCAAATGGGTCAATCTATCAGGAGGTGGGGTACAGGTAGACCCACATTACGGAATGACAACTGTGGATCTGAACAATCTTGGGTACACAGACGAACCATTCGTCCTAGCCAATGATGTGGCGCAGGTTTTCTATGTGAAGGACATGTCTACCAAACCGAGAAAAAGAAAAGATAAGGAAGCGAATACATCATACGATGAGCCAAAGCGCCACATAGTTCTTTCAGGAAAAAGAGACATCGTGAGATTGGAGGGCAAGACAGACATGTCTGAAGATTATGAAAAGTTTCATAAAATTCCTCCCTTCAAAGTCAAGGCTGACCCAAGCACCCTGTTAAGCGAGGAAGAATATCCATGGTTACGGCGCAATAAGCAAAGGACACAAGCGAATAAAAAGTGAAGACAGATGAAGTCAGAAAGGGTTGAAAATTGATGATGTGGCTTTGAATGGTTCATTTTGAACACACAAAAAGTCTGGAGTTCAAATAAGTTCAAAAAAATGAAATCCCTTTGTAACAGATGAGTTTTCGTCCGTAACCGTGATACTTCGAAAGAGATTGTTCATTTTGTACATGAAGTGCATCCAGTTTTTGCCGTAACCCTCTCAACTTTTTAGCACATGCTATGTGGGTGAAATGATGATATCATGCCAATTTTCAACCTCTTCAGAGTTCATTTGAAGTGCTTTTCAATTTCAGGGTCATTTAGCTCAAAAAAATCAGTAAATGCATGAAAAATAACAGATGAAGTCAGAAAGGGTTGAAAATTGATGATGTGGCTTTGAATGGTTCATTTTAAACACACAAAAAGTTTGGAGTTCAAATAAGTTCAAAAAAATGAAATCCCTTTGTAACAGATGAGTTTTCGTCTGAAACCCTGATACTTCGAAAGAGATTGTCCATTTTGTACACGAAGTGCATCCAGTTTTTGCCGTAATCCTCTCAACTTTTTAGCACATGCTATGTGGGTGAAATGATGAAACCATGCCAATTTTCAACCTCTTCAGAGTTCATCTGAAGTGCTTTTCAATTTCAGGGTCATTTAGCTCAAAGAATGAACTAATATAAAAAAGAATGAACTGAAAAACTTTTATGAAACTCTAATAGCAAAAATAATAAACTAAAATTTATGCAACTAAAATTATCAAAGTATTTTCTGTTCAAAACATTAAACGCAAAAAGAATTTTCATAAATACTTTTTTTGTTAGAAACTTTAATAGCAAAAAGAATTATCATAAAGATTTTTTTGTTAGAAACTAAAATAACAAAAACTGTTTTTGAATATAATGATAAAACACAGTAATATTAAATAGCAGGAAAGATGACTCCAAAATCTATTTTATAGTAAAGTTAATCAAAACTAGTGATTCACACAAATTTCAAAGAATTCAAATTTAAACTATTCAAATTTGAAAACTAATGGCACTAATAGAAAGTTTATATTTTTCTGACCTAAAAGCAAAAGTAATTAAAAAATAAAGCAAAAAACAAAAGAAAATAAATAATGCAAAAAACAAAACAAAAAACTGGAAAAAAATAAAAAAATGCACACAAATTTCAAAGAATTCAAATTTAAACTATTCAAATTTGAAAACTAATGGCACTAACAGAAAGTTTATAATTTTTCTGACCTAAAAGCAAGAAGAATTAAAAAATAAAGCAAAAAACAAAAGAAAATAAATAATGAAAAAAACAAAACAAAAAAACTGGAAAAAATTAAAAAAAATGCCACCTACTGGGCCACCACGGCCTGAATACGACTAGAAACCCAGCCATCCAGGTGGGTCAGGATTCAGGCCCGCAGAAGGCCCAATAGGCCCACAGGCATGCACAGAGAGGTTAGGCCCGTAAGCCTGCTTTAGAGAGGAGCTCGACAGCTCAGGCGCACCGCACCTTATAAACAGGTGCGGCTCTCTCTCATCTAGCGAGGTGGGACTAAACATCCACCGCGGCTGTGCCAGGCACAGGCTATTGGTCCCGGTTGGTGGCTCGAACCGGGACCAATGCCCACCTTTGGTCCCGGTTCTTGGCACCAACGGGACCAATGCCCCCCTTTAGTCTCGGTTGGTGCCACGAACCGGGACCAAAGGTCTCTGTTTCCCGCCCTTTGGGCTGCTGAAAAGAGACCTTTGGTCCCGGTTGGTGGCACCAACCGGGACTAAAGGGGGGCATTGGTCCCGGTTGGTGCCACTAACCAGGACCAAAGCCTTTGCTATATAAGCCAACACTTAGGAAATTTTCAGATTTCCATCGCCAGTTCGTGCCCGACGCCCCAGTGCTGCTCCTCGTCGCCGTCGCCGTCGTCGCCGCGCTGCCCCTGCCCCGAGCCCTCGACGCCGTCGCCGCCCGCTCCCCGCTCCTCCTCGTCGTCGCCCAGCGCCCCTGCCCCCGACCACGCCGTCGCCGCGCCGGCCCCTGCCCCGCGCCCGAGCCCCTGCCCCGGCCCGCCCCCGCGCACCGGTGCCCTCGCCGCCCCCGTCGTCGCCGTTGTCGTCGCCGTCGCCAGCTGCCCCCGCTGTGAGCCGCCGCGCCGCCCCGTCTCTGTTTTTTTTTCATTTTTTATTAGATTAATTTTTTCTTCATATATATATAATGTATATATTTATGTATGTGCCTATATGTATGTAGATGTTCATAATGTATTAATTTTTTTGTTCAAAGCATGTTTTTGTTCATGATGAGGGGGTGGGGGGTGATGTACATATGTATATATTGATGTAATTTTTTTGTTCATATATATATATATAATGTAATTTTTTTCAATGTATATATGTATGTGGTAGCTATATATGCATGATGAGGGGGGTGGGGGTCGATATACCCCCTCCTTGATAACTTCGACATGAGGGGGGGTCGATATACCCCCTCCTCGATAACTTCGACATGAGGGGGGGGTCGATATACCCCCTCCCAGATAACTTCGACATGAGGGGGGGTCGATATACCCCCTCCCCGATAACTTCGACATGAGGGGGGGGGGGGTCGATATACCCCCTCCCCGATAACTTCGTCGCGTGCTCCCCCGAGCTCGGCCTTGCATCCCCGCGGACTTATATACTTGATTGGACTATGGAGTGCATATTTAGTCGAGTCCAACATCAATATTTGTGAATGATATTATTTCATATTGTTGGGCACCGCGGATAGTTGTGAGAGGAGTTTTTCCTTTGATTTTGAGGCATGTGATCTAGATAATGTCCAATGCCTCATATCGCGAACATAGTTATATTGGACAATTGATCTTCATATAAATGAAGCATAAAAGTTTAGCAAACAGTTTGGCAATCACTTAGGAATTTTCATGGTGTAGGAGTACATGTAAAAAAATTCAGAGTTGTTCATTCACTTCGACATGAGGGGGGACGTCGATCAACCCCCTCTCGCCCGAACAAGTCTATGTATTATTTTATATCGCGGTGGACATATATCAAAGTTTGATCATATGTCAAAGTTTGAATTTTGACATATGCAATATTTGATCATATATCAAAGTTTGATCATATGTCAAAGTTTGAATTTTGACATATGCAACATTTGATCATATGTCAAAGTTTGATCATATGTCAAAGTTTGAATTTTGACATATATAGATTTATCAAGAATGCCCCCATTATGTATGTGCACAAGTTGATCCAATTTTTTTTTGATCTCATCTATATATATATTCTTCTATATGTCACGTTGTCTGTCAAAGTATTGAAGAAATCCATGGCTTCATCATTAGTCGGAAGTAACAGGCGTATGATGCTACGAAGCTCTTCAAAGTTGTTTTGGAACGGAGTTCCTGATAGAATAATTCGCCTTTTGGTACGAATTTTAGCAAAGGCCTTCCAAATAGCGATATTCGGAAGGCTCTTGCTGAACTTTGTACCAAAAAGCGAATTATTCTATCGGGAACTCTGTTCCAAAACAACTTTGAAGAGCTTCGTACTATTATACGCCTGTCATTTCCGGCTAATGATGAAGTCATGGTTTTCTTGAATTCTTTGACACTAGACAACGTGACATATAGAAGGGTAGATGAGATCAGGAAAAATATGGACCATTTTCTGCACATCCAGAATGGCGTCATTTTGTTAAATCCCTTGTCGGTCCGGACGTCGGACATTCATGAGAGAGGCGGTCCGACCCAAACCCTAGAAGCGTTGTCGAGGCCACCCCAAACCCTAGAAGTGTTGCCTAGGCCACCCCAAACCCTAGAAGCGTTGTTGAGGCCCCCCCAAACCGTAGAAGCATCGAGCTAGCTAGGTCTACGTTTGCACTAATATATCCATCTGTCATGTTTGTATATTAATTGCCATGTTGTAATATTTGCAGAAACTATGGAGCACCGAGACATCGAAGCAGAACAGTTGTTGGGGGACAATCCTCGGCGGAGGTGATGTCTTGTTGTTTCTCAATGACACCGATGGTCTGGAAGGAGAGGGTGAAGTAGGCTCCGGTGATCGAACAATGGAGGTGGAAGGACATGATTATGATGGCTCCGGTGACGGAATGCCGGTGGAAGAAGGAGACCGTGATGACTGCTCTGGTGAGCGAATGGAGGAAGGAGATGTTGCAAAGTCCGGCGAGGTATATATATTAATTAAGCCTGTGCTGACTAGCTAATTGATGCATTAATTGTTTTGGTATGTACACATATTAACTCTCTTCTTTCTTCTTTTCTAGCCCTCCGGATCGAGCCAAACTTCGATAACGAGACGAGGCCCGAAGAAAAGGTTGCGCCTGGATGAAAGGTTCACGATCACAGCAATCAAGGGCGATGGCCAACCGATTGAACCCAACCGGACCAAGGAAGCATTTTCTGCTCAGTGCGGGGTTCTTGTTAGGGACATGATCCCAATCAGCATCCACCAATGGAATAAGCCTAAGAGCGAAGACCCTCAAGTATCTTTTGTCAACGATAGACAGAAAGATGATCTTTGGACCGCGCTGAAGGCAAATTTCACCCTACCGCCAGAGGAGGATCCGGATAAGCCAGTTATAGAGCCATTGGTCAAGGCTCATGCTCTTAAGAAGATGGCAGATCTATTCAGGAGGTGGAAGAATGAGTTGAAATCAACGTTTGTCGACAAAGGGAAGACTCCAGAATTCACCGGCCGATTTGAGAAGATAAGAGATCACTGGCCCGCATTTGTGGCCCATAAGACATCGGAGAAGAGTAAGAAGATGTCAGCGACAAACAAGAAAAATGCTACAAAGAAGGAGCATCACCATCGCACGGGGTCAGGTGGCTACCTCAAAGCCCGGCCGTTGTGGGACAAGGCTGAGAAGGACCTGCTTGATAAAGGGGTCGAACCAGAGACATTGAACTGGCCAGACCGTTCAAGGACTTGGTTCTTCGGGGTTGGGGGAACCTTGGACCCTGAAACAGGGAAGTGCCGTTGGACGAAGGAGCAACTTGAAATACCCGTCAAGAAGCTTCAGAAGTATATCGCCGCAGCGCAACAAGGGACGTTCGTTCCCGACAGAGAGAACGACGAGCTCACAATGGCCCTCGGGAATCCTGAGCACCCAGGACGAACACAAGGCACGGCAGGCTCCGTTGCGTGGAAGGAAGGGTTTCCCAGCGCAGGCGGTTACAAAACCCGGGAGAGGAGGAGGAAAGTGGAGCAGACCGAACTGCAGAAGCTGAATGCAAGGGTACGAGCGCTAGAGGAACAAGCACTAGTTCAGAGGCAGCGACCTGCCGAAGCTACCCCAGAAGCTACCCCGCCATCTCAGCGGAGAAGCAGCGTGGCTTCCACCGAGCTCCTTCAGCAGCCTCACTTAACGGCTCCCAGCTACCCCGTGGATGCTATCACGGAGGCTCAAGATTGCCACCTTATGGCGCAATGGCAGCACCTCAAAGTCAAGGCGGCTGTCGGCTCTGTTGCACCTCCTCAACCCGGCGCAACTTTTCACTGCCTTCCGATTCCAGAAGGCTATGCTGTTGTGATGGTCGATGAAATAACGGAGGGATTTGAGGAGCTCGAGCTTGACCACCCTACTGGTGAAGGGGAGACTTAGCTGGGTCTTGCTCTGAAGACTCCATGTCTATGGCGGAAGGAGCTCATCAACCTTCCGAACTGGACGCCTCCGCCTCCTCCGCCGGCGAGTCAGAGCACTCCGCATCCTCCTCCGCCTCCTCCTCTAGTGAGTGATCAGGGCACTCCGCCTCCTTCTCCGGCTGCTCCGGCGCGTGGCGGCACTCCGCCTCCTTCTCCAGCTGCTCCGGCGCGTGGCGGCACTCCGCCTCCTTCCCCGCCTGCGCCGGCGCGTCGGAGCAGCCCGCCTCCTTCTCCGCCTCGTCAACAACAACGAAAGACAGTCATCGCCGCTCCGGCTGCTCCGGCGCGTCGTAGCACTCCGCCTCCTTCTCCGCCTCGTAAGCAACGAAGGAAGACAGCCGCAGCCGCTCTGGCTGCTCGGCCGGCGTCTAGCAGTACAGCCAGAGGCGGGAGGCAATACAAATTCGGTCCATCTATCAAGCCTCTAGATAGATTACCATACGAGATGACCGAGGAGGAAAACGAGGAGATCTGTCAAGCCCAAGTGAAGGACTTTTTTGCAAAGAAAAATCCACCTCCGGAGGAGAAGATGGATCCGGTGAAATTGAAGCGCACTTTGAAGAACCTGAAGCGACCACCACCGCCTCCGCCGGATGACAACCATGTCCGCGCTCTGAAAAAGGCAGTGGAAGGAGCGCGCCGGTCGGGAACTACTTCAAGTGACAAAAGGTTACAAGAACGAAGAAGAGGGAAAAAAATTCCATAGCTCGGCGAACAGGCAAACCAATCGTGCCCCTCGCTCAAGGTGTCTAGCGATATCGTTGTAAATCTGCCGGGGATGCTGCCCGGTACCAATCCTGGTGATTACCTGCCCGATGATGCACATTTTGATACAATGGAGGTGGACGAACACAAATACTAGTACGGGAAGCCTCTCGTCAGACCTGGTGATCCTCCTCTAACAACGATGATGCGAAGATTCCATAAGTGGTACATGGACACCTGCAAGTCCGGGAAGGATATTTTGACGCTGAGAGTTAAAGAGGAGCACGACCTCGTTGGAATTGATTTGTTGTCTGTTCCATTTGAGGAGTTCTTCCAGTTTTTCAATCAAAAGGACCTCGATAAAATAATCATCACTTGCTACTGTCTGTAAGTACTATACTTCTGTAATTAAGTCTCTATATATAGCTCAGCTCTTTCATTGCATGTATATATAATTATCCTCACTATATTATGCAGATTGAAGATCGTCGAATGCAGAAATGCACAAATCTATGATATTGGGTTCATTAACACAAATCTCATAGATGATTGGACGGTTACATATCATGCCAAAGAAACCGAGGCCAACTTGCTACAATCGTTGCTTCGAAATCAAAACAAAGATAAAATACTCTTTCCTTACAACTTCAAGTGGGTGTTACTGTCTTGTGCATATTCGGTTTCCCTTATTACTCGAGGTTATAGTAATGTAATTGATGAGTTATGCATGCGTGCGCAGCTTCCACTTTCTTCTCCTAGAGATTAAGCTTGAGCAGGGACTAGTAACCGTCTTAGACTCAAGACGAAAAGATCCCACGGAGTATGCGTCCATGACTGAAATGCTCCAGAAGTAAGTTCAATCGATCATTATCGCACCATATCGGCAACTTTGGTCATTGCCTAATATCAAGTAATTATTTTCTTTGTCTCGCAGGGTTTGGAAAGTGTTCACCACAGAAGCTCCGGGACTGCCGGGGGAGCTGCGATTTACACACCCGAAAGTAAGTACTACTAGCTAGTTCCGCGCATCTCCCATTGATTCTAGCTAGTTTCATCAATACCATTTATAATGCTTGATTATCAGTTTGATTGACCTTTATTTCTCGTAAAGTGGTTTGGCAGGAAGGCGGGAATAATTTTTGTGGATACTACATTTGCGAGTACATCTACAAAGCGACGACCCTAAGCAGGGCTACTCTGAAAAACAATATGAAGTGCGTAAGCAATAATATTCACAATTTTATTTTATTACCATCATTTGTGCTGAGTTTCATTCATATATATGTATTGACCCCCTTCTTCAAATTAGATTTGGCAGATGCGGGATGAACTCCTAACACAAGATCGCACAAAAGCAATTCAAGAGGAATTGGCGGGATTCTTTCTTGACCACGTCATCAATCCAGCCGGAGAATACCATGTGGAACTTGACATCAAATGTTAGGGATTGTAAGAGATCTTATATTGTATATATGTAGCTAGTAGCGTCGGATAGATATACGAAAACTTGTTGTTAGACCAATCTCTCGGAGAAGGAGGAGGTCGATCACTTCTCTCTGTATATGTTCATGACGATCTTGTGTACTTAATGGTTTCCTTCATTTGCTTACTAGCTAGCGTGTCGAGTCCACTCTATACGTATAGTACGTAGCGTCGACCAAGCATGGAGATAAGAGAGGACACTTCTCTCTAGCTATTAGCTAGCTAACACAATATATAAAAGCCCTAAATTAACCCTACAAAACCCCCAAAACCCCCAAACCCCCCCCTTTAAAAAAAACCCAGCTCCTGAGCTGCTGACACGTGGATGATCTTTGGTCCCGGTTGGTGTTACCAACCGGGACTAAAGGCCCTCCTCTCTGGGCTCGCCGCAGCGGCCACGTGGAGCCCCATCTGTCCCGGTTCGTATAAGAACCGGGACTAAAGGTGTTGGGCTTTAGTCCTGACCCTTTAGTCCCGGTTCCCGAACCGGGACAAATGGGCCTTATGAACCGGGACAAATGGGCCTTTTTCTACTAGTGCACCTTCCTCCCAACACTCTCCACCATTTGTGGGGGCTGCCCCCCACCATGGGGGGCCCCCCAACATCTTTGTCCAGCCACAAGGGGCTGCCCCCCCCAAGGGGGGGCGCCCCCAAAACAGCCCAAAACAGCCCCCACGATCCGTGGGATCTTGTCCCCTCACGCTGGGACAAGATATTTTCCGTGACTATTACTTCTGAAAAATTCCGGAAGGTCCCAGAACATTTCCGACACCTTCTAAAATTATCTGGACATGCTCTGGAACATTTCCAGTATGGTGGTTTAATTTAAAACCATCTTTGTTTACCCGGTAAACAACTCCGGCAGCTCCGAAACTTTTTTTCGGTTTTTTCTCCGGAAAAATTCCAGAAATTACCAGACCAATCTGGCAACCTCCAAAACATTCCCGGTGCTTGCCGAAACCTTTTTGGATCAATGGTTTTATCCGAAACAACTTTTCGGTTTTACCGAAACTTTTTCGGTGTTCTCTCCAGAACTTTTCCGTTGTCTCCGAAACTTTTCCGGTGACTTTTCTCTCGGACTCCTTGTCTAGTATTCAGCAAATAGATGACCCTTAAGCGTGTGACCCTATAGGTTCAGGGAAGTATAGACATGACCGGAACACTTTCCGATCAATGATAAGCATCGGAGCCGTGGACACCCATATTGACCCCTATACCCACACGAATGAATATTCGAGTGAACCTCTAGTTGCCGTGTGCTATTCCTATTGCTTCGCGATATGTTACTAATACCTGAGGTGAGACATGTTGGCATTCCCATGGATCAACAATTTGTCCACTATGCTAGTTACCTCATTACCGGTATTGTTCTCTTTTCTCGTTCCCATGTTCTGGCATCCCTGTGATCAAATCACATTGTGTCTGGCCAGACGATGATGGATACCGCAACACCGAGAGGGCCCAGAGATATCTCTCCATCGTCGAAGGAGCAAATCCCAATCTTGAGCTATCAAGTTACTTGACATACTTTTCCATGAACCCGTAAGCCGCCGTAATAGCCACCCAGTTACAGATGACGTTTAACAAACCCCAAAGTTCATGAATCAAGCATGAAGAAAACCGATACTCTCATGGTCTAAGGAATCATGCAAACGTTAACCATCTCTGTGTTATTAACCATTAACTTGTGACGAACGTATTCTCATAGCATAACATCAATCGGGTCGATTCAACACAAGTGTTCTCCTAACATTGTGCCCTCAAAGTTGGTAGCATAGACATGCCCATGATCAGGAAAACAGAACCATCATGCAACACTTGAGGCAGTCATAGAGGCTTGACTAGGAATACATTTTACCGTTTATTATCCCACACGTGCACATGAGTTTCCCTCCAAGCCTCGTTTTATTTGTAGACTCGAGAATCATTGCAGTTATAGCATGGAACATAAACCTAATTATGAACAGGGAGATAATCAATAACATTTATTATTGCCTCTAGGGTATATCTCCTACAGACTCCCACTTGCACTAGAGTCAATAATCTAGTTAATGCTAATGCACTTTACACCTATGGCACATTGGTGTAAAATATGCTTCGCATGTGGTATAGCCTGATGTCCAACGGATCTGACGACTTCAGCTCCGTGTGTATCTTTGCATATCCTTGCATTTTCACGCTTTCACAAAATTCATATTTTGTGTGGACTTGGCTATGTATGTATGTGAATTACAGGTCGAACCTGGAATCCTCACACTGAGTTATGGAGCAACTACCTACAGTAGTGTCCCATTGACAAAAGCCATCTTGGAACCATACTAAGTTCATGAATGAACTATATGATTCAACATCTTCTTTGTCGCTTCAAAAGCGGCAACATACTTCGCCTCTGTTATAGAATTCGACACAGTAACTTGTTTGGAACATTTTCCAACTAACTGTGCCACAACATTGTGTGTTACACAAAACCCTTAATTTAAATCGAAAATCGCATGGAGCATTGATGATGACTGTATCGATGTAATTACTTACAATGAGTACTTCATAATCTCTGCTTGCGAGAAAACATGTCATCAGTACTACTCTAGTACTCAGTGACATCTTTCACTGTTGTCCCATGATCAGTACTTTGATCACTTTGGTATCTATACTCGCAACAACTTTCGAGTATTGGACATATCTGGTTGTTTTACATACCATGGAATACATGATTAATCCAAACACAAGAGTGTGTGGAATCTCAATCATGTATTTTGCTCATCAGTGTTTTTGGGACGCCGAGTCTTGCAAAAACCCTTTCCATGTGACTTCGGCAAGAATCACTCCTTGGCGTTTTAAATGCTAAAAAGTTTTAGCATCTTGTCAATATGTATCTTTGCTTAGCCCCATCAGGTAAATCTATCTCCATAGATCATTATGCCTAATATCGAGGCTATTTAGCCCAAGCACTTCATCGAAAAACTATTTTCAAATGAAGTCCTAATTCGTATCAAGAAATTTATTTCCAATTTAACAATGTGTCAAGCACACAACGTTTTTAGAAATATTATTATGCTCCCACTTACTTTCTTGAATCACAAGCATCTTCGTTACCCATTGATGAAGTCAAAAACCCTTTTGACTATTTCATCCAAACACAAAGATTCCAACTCCATTTTGCTCTCTTCTGTCCATCGCTGGAACTCTGAAGTTTGCGTACTTACTAGCATCTTCCGGACTGACAAAATACCTTGGACTCTAACACATGCAAGTCCTTGGTTTCATTTCCATCAGATGGAAATCCTTTCGTCATCCATGTTTCATATCTCATGATTGAAATATGTATTAATTGTTAGTTCAACCTGAACCGACTTTAAGCATCGCTACGGTGAAACAACCTCATCATAGTCAACTCCTTGAACTTGTTTATTGCAACAAGTTGAGCTTTATTGATAAAACATTTTTATCCATATCAGTTTTTAGTTCCATAAATATTCGTTAGACTCTAAGTCTTCCGAAAGGTGTATCAAGATTTTAATCCTGAATCACTTATATGGAAACTATCTCGGATTGTATTGGCATTTAGCCAATTCCGGAGTCAGGGCCCATCAATGCTTCCTTGTGTATCGTAGGTATACTGTTATCTAACAACAATATCTCGTTTGCGCACCTGAGAGGTTTGCACGAGCCTTGCCTACGTGGTTCAGCTGCAAGTTCGACCAAAGTCCATACATTTTATTGTAGAGACTTCCGTATCAGTCGTAGTAGGAAACTCCGAAATCACTTCCAAGGTCTCTTTCCTTTGATCTGATGACGAAGATACTTGTTATCTCATCGAGTTGCACTGTCCTCCCACTTACCTTTTTGCAAGAACTATTCTCTTTAAAAGCATACCATTTTGTGTCAAAATCCTTTGCCTCGGTATAGTGGTGGGGGGAATACCCAATGACTTGGGACAACCTACAAAGTAGCACTTGTTTGATTTGGAATAGGTTTGTAACCTTTTACACAAGCCCTGTATTCCAAATGTTAAGAAAAGATATAACATGGTTGGGCGTACCATACCTTGGTGTCATTTCAACAGACCTGATGGCGCTCTTTTCAGTGTAAAAGCCGCAGTCTCTAAAGCATCACTTTAAAAGGGATAATGGCAAATTTATTTATGTCATCTTTGATCTTACCATGTCATAAATGGTTCGATTACATCTTCACGGACTTTCCACTTACAGTGGTGTTCCGGGAGGTGCAAGTTATGAAACCCCTTTCACAACTAATCAGACATTCGCTAAACTTGTAACTCAAATATTCCTTTCTGCAATCTAATTGTAGACACATAATTTTCTTGTTACAATAACTTCTACTTCATATTTGAAAACCTTTTGAATGATTTCAAAAGATCCAGACTTACGTCTCATCAAGTAAATATCCATATATCTACTTGAGTCATTTCTGAAGATAGATAAATCCACTACTTGCAACAACATTTATTGAACTACATACATCAAAATGTATGATCACCAATATGTTTGTTTCTCATTCCTTATGGCATGTGAACGGTATTTCAGTCACTTCACTTTTCGGAGGAAAGTTGCAAGTGTCAGATGATTCAAAATCAAACGACTTCAAAATCCATCATAATGGAATTTTCCATGCGGGTTTCTCCAATGTGACCAAATGCAGTGCCACACTTGTGTGGTATTCTTTTAGTCTTACGACATTTAGCGTCAGTGTTATGGATGTATCATATTACCATCAATATTCATAACATACGTCCCATCGATGATGGAAGTATGGCCCTCATGTTATTCATAATACTGAACAACAAATGTTCTTGTATGAACAACCCTTTTGCAACAAACATTGTGCAATGGGCTAGAGTGTGTAAAACTCTAAAATGAATTATGAAAGTAAATACTGAGGTAATGTATTATTATCAATATTCATAACATACATCTCATTCATAATGAAAGTATGGCCCTTATGTTATTCATAACACCGAACATCAAAAGTTCTCTTATGAACAACCTTCTTGCAAGATACCTTATGCAAAGGGCTAGAGTGTGAAACTCTAAAATGAATTATGAAAGTAAATACATAGGTAATACACCGATGGAAGGTATAGTAACATTTACTATGTTCCATATGTGTATCTCAACCTCATTCCTGGCTAGTCTTTCAGGCAATAGTAGTTCTTACATCGAGTTGCAACAGAATGCAATCGAGCGGGTATCTTTGTGATTTACTCACAATACCCAAGAATTAGTGATTAACAATTTAATCATAATTCCCAAGAACTATATCTTTGACCAGCCTTCTATACATAAAAAACTTGTATGACATTCATAATGAGCTGGATATTCCAGTCTTCTTTCTTTCTGCCTTTATACTTCTAACAGTTTAACTTTCAGTATTTCTCCTACTCTCAGAAGAAGCACTCAACTTAAGAGTGGCGTTAGCCCCGGACTTCCTAGGCGTGAAAGTTTCACTAACACCCTTCAGACACTTCCTTTCTCTTTAAGTTGTTGTTTTATTCACCTTTCATCATATGACAGGCGTTCTCCTGGATCCCTTTCCTATCAGTCTAATGCATAGTAAACTCTTTTACTAATAGTTTGCAAACAAACATTGCTTTGGATATCTCATATCTTTTAGCCTTTGTCTGTCTCTGAAAATGATTTTCAGATTCCATGACTATCACATAACTATCCAAACTTTCGAAGTTCGGGTCTTATGGAAACAAACATATTGCACTTGACTGAAATAGAATTCTAGCTTTTGGATCGAAGGACGAGAGTCACATGATCCATAGCATTAGCGGGAGAATACCGAAAGTATGCGATAGGACAAAGTCCTTCTCGGCACTCTTGAGGACAATCCTCACATTACGTTACCAACCGTAAATTTTAACCAGATATTTAATAGCTATTCAATTTTTAAAAGGGAAGGTGGAAACACAAGCCATTATTCTACAACTATTATGCAAAACACACTTAGACAGTGTTCAAAATTAATTGCACTGAGATTTTAAGCAAGTTAATTCTACAGTGCGCTCCCACTCAAATCAATATCTCTCATAATTGATTGTGAGTGATTCAAGATCCGAGTTTTGATTGTTCGCCACGATGGTAGCATCACAGATGACGAAAATCTCAATCGGTAGGCAAACTTGCCAATCACATCTCTATGTGACTCTTGTTCATCTTTCGATGCGTGTGTTCCGAGCTCATGACTTTCATGCCTGAACGTCAAGACAACCAAGTGATCTCGCTGCGAGGTCTCAACTCACCCGCCTCACACATCTCTAATCGTTCGTACCCATGGTAGCATGTGATACCCCGAAAAGTTAGGTGCCGTGACGGTGCTACACTTGGGAGAACACTAACTACTTGATATTTTTGTGAGAGATCACCCTAAGAAAAGCGACTACCACGCAATCAAGAAGGGTGCAACATAAGGGATAAACATCTCAGGCAATTCATAATAGCATGATATGGTATAGCCCTTTCTGACGGAGAAGTCTTGTATTTCTTCGTCTTCGGCATTCGCGTCGGTGTTCACCTTCGCGAAGATTGCCACCACCTTGTCGATGCACCAGATAATACTGCTATCTCTATAGCTAATAAAATAAGTGCATTACTTAAGGTTGACACGCAGGTCATTAAAGTGACAATCATATGGCTCCAGCCACCATGCCGAATCATGACACGCAGGTCATGTTAATCAATTTACATCATATAGTCATCTCATACATAATCAAATTATTATGAGCACTGCTATACCACATCATATGCACATGCAAACCCTCCTGCAAAACCAAGTTAGACGCCTCTAATCGGTTCAGCAAAAACCTGTTTTACGTGGCTTCTAAGGTTTCGAAACAAACCGAAGCTACCAATGTCCATCATCAAGTATGATAATTCAAGTCACTACATTAACTTTCCAGGGTGTATGAAAACCGAGATAATAAAATCTCGAGCCCCATACTAAACTTCGTCATACGCATGACCCCCGTGCAGATCATATCTGCATTGCCCTTTCGTCTGTGAAATTTCATCTTTCTTTTTAACTATGGTGGAATTCAATGAACTGTTAGCACTTCGTTGATCAGTCAGGATCGCGGATTGCCAGAACATTGAAACTCCACCATGCTGTTATCAAGATAAAAAATATGCAAATTCCAGGGAAGCAACAAGAATATCGGGTAACAGATTTCATCTGCTACCCGCACAAATAATTTTCAGTAATAGAACTCATCTACTACCTAATTATATTGTGCAACACCCATACATCTCCATGTATTCTAGATCGCAACCTGCATCTACGCATAGCACGGCTCATGATGCCACTATAGGGTAACGCAGCAGAAAACAAAAAAAAATTCGACCTACGCACCAGCCCAGGACCACTATGGAGACTGCAAACAAGGTTTGATCATTTTCGTTACCGACTCGTAGCGCAGCGGAAGTAGAGTCGATGACGATCGGCGGTGTAGATCCCCGCAGCTAGGATTTACAACCTCCCAACCGAGAGGATGTATATCCTCATCCACCACCCGGACAGCCCTCCGGGAGGCGGTCGGACAGTCCCCCAGACGGTGTCGCGGACAGCCCTTCGGGAGGACTCACAGAACTCGGACCGTCACTTGGACAGCCCTTCGGGAGGCACTCACGAACAGCCCCACGGGCACTAAGATCGAAACTACGACCTCTCTTCAGAGTGGCACACATACAGTGTCTTCTATCCGGCAGGGATTCACCGTCCAGAACTAGTTCCCACCGGAACCCAGACAGCCTTTCGGCACTACGAAACTATTTCGTGGGAGGGAGAGAGAATGCCAGATCATGCATGGCTTGTGTGAGAGAGTTGGAGTAGTGATGGAGAGCTCCTCTCCACCTCCTTATATAGTGGTGGAAGGGGTGAGGGGGGCTGAAATTTCAGCCCACAAAACATGCACCCACCAAACAAGGAAAACATGTTCCCACCAAACATGGAGAAAACATGTTCCCTTGTCCATGGTGTTCCCCCATGGGGCCCCACCTTCCTCCCAA
Organism: Thinopyrum elongatum; assembly: GCA_011799875.1. Taxonomy (NCBI): domain Eukaryota; kingdom Viridiplantae; phylum Streptophyta; class Magnoliopsida; order Poales; family Poaceae; genus Thinopyrum; species Thinopyrum elongatum. The sequence goes on from CM022298.1 coordinate 659,213,547, forward strand.
CACTCTCCACTATTTGTGGGGGCTGCCCCCCACCATGGGGGCCCCCCCCAACATCTTTGTCCAGCCACAAGGGGCTGCCCCCCCAAGGGGGGGTGCCCCCAAAACAGCCCAAAACAGCCCCCACGATCCGTGGGATCTTGTCCCCTCACGCTGGGACAAGATGTTTTCCGTGACTATTACTTCTGAAAAATTCTGGAAGGTCCCAGAACATTTCCGACACCCTCTAAAATTATCTGGAAACGCTCTGGAACATTTCCAGTATGGTGGTTTAATTTAAAACCATCTTTGTTTACCCGGTAAACAACTCCGAAACTTTTTTTCGGTTTTTTCTCCGGAAAAATTCCAGAAATTACCAGACCAATCTGGCAACCTCCAAAACATTCCCGGTGCTTGCCGAAACCTTTTTGGATCAATGGTTTTATCCGAAACAACTTTTCGGTTTTACCGAAACTTTTTCGGTGTTCTCTCCAGAACTTTTCCGTTGTCTCCGAAACTTTTCCGGTGACTTTTCTCTCGGACTCCTTGTCTAGTATTTAGCAGATAGATGACCCTTAAGCGTGTGACCCTATAGGTTCGGTGAAGTATAGACATGACCGGAACACTTTCCGATCAATGATCAGCATCGGAGCCATGGACACCCATATTGACCCCTATACCCACACGAATGAATATTCGAGTGAACCTCCAGTTGCCGTGTGCTATTCCTATTGCTTCGCGATATGTTACAAATACCTGAGGTGAGACATGTTGGCATTCCCGTGGATCAACAACTTGTCCACTATGCTAGTTACCTCATTACCGGTATTGTTCTCTTTTCTCGTTCCCGTGTTCTGGCATCCCTGTGATCAAATCACATTGTGTCTGGCCAGACGATGATGGATACCGCAACACCGAGAGGGCCCAGAGATATCTCTCCATCGTCGAAGGAGCAAATCCCAATCTTGAGCTATCAAGTTACTTGACATACTTTTCCATGAACCCGTAAGCCGCCGTAATAGCCACCCAGTTACGGATGACGTTTAACAAACCCCAAAGTTCATGAATCAAGCATGAAGAAAACCGATACTCTCATGGTCTAAGGAATCATGCAAACGTTAACCATCTATATGTTATTAACCATTAACTTGTGACGAACGTATTCTCATAGCATAACATCAATCGGGTCGATTCAACACAAGTGTTCTCTTAACATTGTGCCCTCAAAGTTGCTAGCATAGACATGCCCATGATCAGGAAAACAGAACCATCATGCAACACTTGAGCCAGTCATAGAGGTTGACTAGGAATACATTTTACCGTTTATTATCCCACACGTGCACATGAGTTTCCCTCCAAGCCTCGTTTTATTTGTAGACTCGAGAATCATTGCAGTTATAGCATGGAACATAAACCTAATTATGAACAGGGAGATAATCAATAACATTTATTATTGCCTCTAGGGCATATCTCCTACAGAATGCTGGTGATTACTTGTATCTGCGTTGGTATTTCCTCGAAGAGGAGAGGATGATGGAGCACAGGAAAGATAAGTATTTCACTTAGTTATGAAACCAAGGATATCAATCTAATAGGAGAACCAAGCAACACTATGTAAACAACACCTGCACACAAATAACAAATACTTGCAAACCAACGCGTAAGAGGGTTGTCAATCCCTCCTCGGTATTGAGATAAATTAAATTGTATGAGATTTAATAAATAGATTTAGCAAAAAAAAAGAAAAAGAAAAAGTGCAGTAAGGTATTTTTGTTTTAATATGATAGGAAATAGATCCGGGTGTCGTAGTTTTCACTGGAGGCTTCTCTTAAGAAAATAGCATACGACGGGTAAACAAATTACTGTTGGGCAATTGATAGAAAAAGAATAATCATGACGATATCCAAGGCAATGATCATGTATATAGGCATCACGTCCAAGATTAGTAGACCAAAACGATCCTGCATCTACTACTATTACTCCACACATCGACTGCTATCCAACATGCATCTAGTGTATTAAGTTCATGGAAAAATGGAGTAATGTAATAAGAATGATGACATGATGTAGATAAGATCTATTCATGTAGGAATAGACCCCATATTTTTATCCTTAATAGCAAGGATACATGCGTGTCATGTCTCTTTCTCTCACTGAGATTGAGCACCGCAAGATCGAATCCATCATAAAGCACCTCTTCCCATGGCAAGAAAAATCAATCTAGTTAGCCAAACCAAACCAAAACTTCGGAGAAGAAATACGAGGCTATACAAATCATGCATAAAAAAGTTCAGCAAAGACTCAAATAATATTCATGGATAGAACTGATCATAAACTCACAATTCATCGGATCCCAACAAACACACCGCAAAAAGTCATTACATCAAATAGATCTTCAAGAACATCAAGGAGAACATTGTATTGAAGATCAAAAAGAGAGAAGAAGCCATCTAGCTACTAGCTACGGACCCGTATGTCTGTGGTAAACTACTCACGCATCATCGGAGGGGCAACAAGGATGATGAAGAACCCCTCCATGATCGTTGCCCCCTCCGGCAGAGTGCCGAAAAAGGCCTCTAGATTGGATCTCGTGGTTCTGAAACTTGCGACGATGGAAACTGTATTCTCTCGACTCTCCTAGGGTTTTTGGAATTTTAGAGTATTTATAGAGGTGGAGGTCGGTGGAGAAGCTTCCTGTGGGCTCCACTACCCACCAGAGCGCGCTGGGGGCCTCTGGCGTGCCTTGGTGCATAGTGGGCCCCACGGGCCTCCTCACATGTGCTCCTTTGGCTCCCTGGGTGTCTTTTGTCCAGAAAAAATCTCCAAAAAGTTTTGTTGCATTCGGACTTCGTTTGGTACTGATATTCTGCGAAGTAAAAAACAAGCAAAAAACAGCAACTGGCACTGGAAACTATGTTAATAGGTTAGTCCCAAAAAATGATATAAATTTGATAGTAAATGAATATAAAATATCCAGGATTGATAATATAACAACATGAAACAATCAAAAATTATAGATACGTTGGAGACGTATCAGCATCCCCAAGCTTAATTACTGCTCGTCCTTGAGTAGGTAAATGATAAAAACAGAATTTTTGATGTGAAATGCTGCCTAACTTGTTCATCACATATTCTTTTCTTTTGTAGCATGGACATTTGGACTTTTAGATGATTCAAAGCAATAGTCTATAATTGACCTGAGGACATCAATACTCAAGCATATCAACAAGCAACCATGTCTTTCAAAATATCAACACTAAAGAAAACTAGCCCTAGCCCATTATGCTCAATCATTGATCCATTCATGAAACACACTCAAATATTAGCTATGCCCAACCCACAAGTATGATAATAGTGTTCCCTAGTTGGTGCTTTATAAGAGAAGATGGAGATTCAAAAAAAAAAAATTGCATAAAAGTAAATAGATAGGCCCTTCGCTGAGGGAAGCGGAGATTTATAGAGGTGCCAGAGCTCAAAGCTTAAATTGAGAGATAAAATTGTTTTGAGAGACATGCTTTTCTCGTCAACGAAAACGACCAAGAATTTCCAATACTTTTCATGCTAGATAAATCATAGGCTGTTCCCAAACATAAAATAAAATTTATTTATTTTTCCACCATTCTTTCACAATCAATGGCTAGCCGTATCCACGGGTGCCCTCCATACCAACACTTTACAAAGAATTTATTATGAACAACACAAGTAAATTTTTTTCATTTGGGGAAATGGCATCCCTATTACCCGTCACACTCTCGTGCAAAGACAAATGAATAAACACTCATCTTGATAATAGCATATCTAGCATAGAAAATATTGGCCACCCCCTGCCGCTTCATGAGCGATACATACACACAAAAAGGAAATTCATTTTGAAAATTAGAGTTGGCACATGCAAATTTACTTGGAACGGCATGAAAATACCGTATATAGGTAGGTATGATGGACTCATTTGGCACAACTTGGTTTAGGATTTTGGATGCACAAGCAGTATTCCCTGTTAGTACAAATGAAGGCTAGCAAATAGATTGAAAAACGACCAACCAAGAAACAAAAAACGAGCATAAACGAGCATTAAACATAACTAACACCGAATAATGCATCACTAGTAGGATATAACTTCATTGCATAACTATTGACTTTTGTGCTTGCATAGAGAATCACAAACCTTAACACCAATATTCTTACTAAACCATAATTACTCACCAATATGACTCACATATTACTATCTCCATATCTCAGAACTATTATAAGGAATCAAGTTTATAATATTCAATGATCTTCATGAAAGTTTTTTTTTGAAGTGCAGACTATAGAACATTTGTTTTACGGCATTTTCCATAAATAAACCAATAATGTACAATATATATATATATATATATAAAGAAAAAGAAAAGTAAAATTAAAAAGAGCAATTAACCAATGTCAGTTCTCGTGAAAATTTTCCACTACCAGGTCATATTACTAATAGTGCAAAAAATCATAGATGTGCACCAAGCCAATCTTGCATAACAGTCAAGTGTTTAGCCTTGATTCTATGCTCCAACAACTTCAAATATTCTTTGAGCTTGTATTTCCAGCAGTTCACACTAGGTACCTCATTTTTTAAGACTTTCCCATTTGTTTGTGTCCATAAGTTCCAGCATCCTTGTATGAAAACTTCAATACCATTTGTGAAGACAATAACTGATGAGCTATCACGAATCATCAAAAATAGAAAATACCTAGTTTTTTGGTAGGGAGGATGCTGCTCCAACAATCCTGGGAGAAGCAACGACCCCAGAATAGTTGTCTTAGGTTCTTCAGTGCTTTCGTTACAGAAGGCACAATAATAGCAATCTAAGTAAAATGTTTTCCTTCTCAAAAGATTTTTTGCGTTAACTCTATCATGGAGAAGCAACTAGAAAAAAAATCTTGTGCCTTAACCTGCTAACACTCTTCCAAATCCATTTAAACATGACATGTTCATCCTTATGTGAACAAAGGTTATGATATAACTTGATTGAGGAATACTTCTATCTTTGCCCATTGCATTTCCATTTATCTTGGACTTGAGGATTGCATTTTTGCTCAACCAGAATACATTATCTAGCAACCAAAAGTGACCGATGGGTATCCTCGCAGGGGTACCCGTTAGCTAGTTGCTCTCTCAAATTCTCAAATAGGTTGTCATGTCCAAGCCGCCCAAAGCTCCTTCTGATATTGGTTGGGTTTGATGAAGTTGAAGACACGAGATATATGAGCAAGGTCTAGGGATGTTGGGTTTCGCCACAACATCGATCAAATCAAATAATTACGAACACACGTGATAATACTTTTAGCCAAGGGTACGTCTTCTACCCTAAAATTTCTCCTTTTTTCCTCTCTTTTCCATGTTACAATATTGGAGTCCTATGGGTATGTATATACACACACATATAGCCAGGCTACCGATAAGACACGAACCAACTCAAACTCTACTCCTAAATGCACACGTTTGCGGTCTGTATCGACAACATCTGGAAGATGGTGGATCGTGTGCTGGGTTTATGGTTCATGGATGGCAGATATGATTTCCTCCTCCGACGTCTTAGTCGTGCGGGGGTGGCAGTCCTGGAGTTCGATGACTTGTCCGGGGTGTTGCACCGGTCTGATATGTTCTGCGATAATGGTTTCGTCTTTGGCGAGCCACCTTAGAGGTCCACAAAGCTGCATATCAGCGATGAAGCAGCGTTGAGCTCATGTGAGAAGGTGATCTGTCATTTTTTTCTTTGGTGGCTGTTGTGGTGGCACCAGAGGTATGTGACGAGTGTTGATGTCAAGCTAAGAGGATTCTTCAGTATTGATTGTAATTTTCTTTCTTGGCTGGTGTTCTTCCATGCAAAGCTTGCATTTTGATATCTTTTCAGTTTTGTCAGGTCGGTATGTACATGACTTGTACCATGATCCTTATGATATAAATGAGATATATATTACCATGAAAAAAAACATACCTGCTACTACCAAGTCATGGAGAACACTAGTACTTTCCATGCGCAACACGGACTACCTAAACTGACTTGTTACCTTCCAAGTTTACCAACAACTTAGCCACGTAGCACACCAGACTTGCCGTCTAACTTCATATGAAAACTAACCCACTGGCACGTTTTGGATTATGCGAACCAATCTGTGATTAGTTAGTAGTGAGGACAGTGATATCCCCATCCCATCAAGATTCAAGTCCTAAATTTGACATTGGTGCTCACATTTTTCTGGATTTATTTAAGGCTTCTGGCGATGTTCGTTCAGTCGGAGGAGACATTTCCATCGACTACGAGACGCGTGTGATGACTTCCTAAAATCTCAATATGCTATGCTGGCTCAGTCTCTCGAATGTGCCCATAAGAATAGGGTGTACGGGCGTGCGTTCATAAGGGTAAGTGTATACTCGTGTATGTGAGCGAGTTTAATTGTACTGTGTTAAAAAAGCACGTTTGGACTAATCCAACAAGGGAAGCCTGCCAGTTGACTTGTTTTCAGTCCTAACTGTGTGGTTTAGGGCATCTCCAATGCTGAATCGCAAATTTGATCCCACATCCTTCGTGGACAGGTGGGGACCAGTCCACGGACACGGATGCGGGAGCCGATCATCCAATGCTATCCGCAACCGCCCGGTTATGTTTCAAATTAATTTTAATTAAAATGAACAAATTTGATGCATATTTAAACGTACCGGACAATATTCATTCAAATTTAGATGATTTTACATAAAACCGTATGCTTTTCATCTAAACCAGAGAAAATTCATTACATTTAGGCATATTTCAACTAGACCAGACTCTAAACCTAGACTAAAATGACCGCTGGCGCTCGTTCCCCATCAAGGGCCGGCCATGATCCCCGAAAAATGAAGCCCCACCTCACCTCCTCCGCAGCCCTCCGCTCCGAGGACATGTCTTCCCCATGTCCAGCAGCCCGCTCCTCGTACTGTCGGATGTCCTGGTGGGATATGCTTCAGTGAGAGGGGAAGAATATGCCCCGTCTTGTTCGGCAGCGCCGCTCCTCCGCTTCCGTGAAGCACGTATCAGGGTCGGTTTTGGGGGCGGGGGATAATAGTGGCCGACGAAGAGGGCAAGTCACTGGCACACACCGACGATGCGTCGGTGGTGGCTTTCCTGAGACCCAAGCGGCATCGGCCTCCCATGTTGTACTTTGCCTCGATGTTGGCGGTGGCCACGGACGTGCTGGCCGCCAACTTGTCGACCTCCGTGAAGCCAACTTTTTTCTCCGTAGGCAGGGCACGGTTCCGTGCACGTTGATGCATGGTGGATGGCGCGGTCGCAGGCGCGGGAGGAGCGGGCCTCGTCCACGACAAGAATGATGCCCGTGCCACTGTGCTCCCTCACGTGCCGGCCTGGGGCAACTCGCCACTCAGCGAGTTGGCTTGGAGCGGCGAGCTGTTGTGGGACACGCCGGCTTGGAGCCTTTCCCAGGGTACTGCCGGCCAGGAGTGGCGAGGGAGGTGGAGTTGTGAGTTGCCTGGCTCGTATCCAGCGGGCTTGCCGGGCCACCCTGCTGGCTTTTATGCCGGTGAACTCCTCTTCTTGCTTGTCGAATGCCATGGAGAGTGTGGAGAATATGATGCAAGGAGGAGATGGGGAGCGGAGGTATGGTGCAGTTCTTGCCCGGCGTCTGACCTCGTTTAAATAGCGGGCGGACGCGAGGAGCCAACGTCGTTGTGTTTAATGCCCGCTGGCTCGCGAATGGACGTGTGACCGGAGTAGGTTTCTCGGCACGTGCGCTGGTTTAGTGGAGGTAGGTAGGCATTCTGTAGCCGTTTGAATGTGGCGAGGAGGCGTGTTTAGCCGGGCATGTAGCGGGCGACGCTCTCTCGACCGGCGCACCACTTTAATGCCGGCAATGAGGTCGCGTCCGCTCTGGCCGGCGTCAACGCACTAGTGCAGAACCGGGCTTTAGCACCGATTCATTAGGCCCTTTAGTGCCGGTTCTGTAACCGGCACTAAAGGGTGGGGACTAAAGGCCCCCTCCCCCTTTAGTACCAGTTCAACACGAACCGCCACTAAAGGGCCACCACATGGCACGAGCCAGCGCCGTGGGCTGGGAGACCTTTAGTACCGGTTGGTAACAACAACCGGTACTAAAAGGTTTGGGGGGGTTTGGGTTTATGATTTATTTTTCCTTTAATTTTGTGTTTTCCATTTAATTCTTTTTCATTTGCTGGTATTTTACGATACTACATATTGTACACGTTATGCATATATATAAATAGAATTTCTCGTAGAACCAATCATATATATATATATATATATATATATATCATCGAATGTCTTGCACGACCATTCACACATACACATGTATATATGCAATTTGGTGTATACAATTTCTCCTACATGGAGGCATTACTGCGGTAGCGGGTAATGGAATTCTCCTTTGGGATCTATGACCTGGTCGAGCAAAAATCCCGCTATTTTCTCTTGAATTGCTCGTACGCGATCCGTTGGTAGGAGCTTATCCCGCATCTCATTGAACTTTAAAGAAGGAGATCAAATATGCATGTATTAGTTGTGTGTATATATATTAGATATTGATAGTGATGTAAAAATTATGAATAGTGTTCTGGCAAACGTACCCATATCTGTCTATCAGATCTGCTCCTTTCGGACGCCATCATGCGAATGTTCTCGCAAAAGTAGTATGCACATAAATCAGTCCCCCGCGCCTGCTTCATGGCCTTTACGAGAATAGAATTCAATCAGATAATAATTAATCAAGCATGATAATTAATGGTATTGAAACTAGAATTAAAGAGATGGTAGCTAGCTAGTACTACTTAATTAATTACCTTGGGTCGATACCATTTCAGCTTTTCTTTCCAAGTGCCTGGAACCTGTTTGATGAACTTTTCCCAAGCCCTGCTCGCCAGCAAAGAAAATGAATAAAGGAGTTATTAATTAGTTGATATCAGGAAATGACGAACTAAAGAGGCCGACATATATAGTTCGATAATGATTGAAATTACCTGTTGACTATCCCCTTCACAATTTCGTACTCAGTAACTAGTTTAAGTAGTGAGTCCAGTACTTCAACTTTTCCATCTTCAACTTGAATGATTAACAAGATCCAGTGGAAACTGCATGCGCACACGTTTGTATGTATAAATTAAGCGGGCATGTGACTAACACTCATCAACTACCCTAAACCCTATACACTTATTAACATCTAGCTAGTAAGCAAAAACAGAATTTGTAGTACAAGACAGTGTGAGACTCATCCGAAGTTGTAAGGAAGTAGTATATCTCGATTGGTATTTAGGAGCTTCAAGAACTCTAGCAAGCTTTTCTCTGTGTCTTTTCGTTCCCATGGACGCGTCCATGTCTCTTCATTAATGGTATTTAGGTCAATGAACCCAATGCCATAGCGTCCAGCTTTTTTCATTTCATAGATCTTCATCCTGCATAATACCACAGAAAAGAATATAGTGAGGATAATTACAGGTAATGATCAACGAGCACTACAGCTAGCAGCTTGAGACTTAAATTACAGAAAGAAATCACTTACAGATAATAGCAACTGACGATAGATTTGTCGAGTGCGTCTTGATTGAATAACTAAAACAGTTATGTAAACTCAACATACAGATCTTTCCCATGGTAGTAATACTCTGGCTTGACTTTCACCATGAGGGACTCTCGATTGGTAGTCTTGGCAATTTTCATGTACCATTCATGCAATTCATACATTCTCGTTGAGAGCTTCTTGACGTCCTCAGGCTTGACCATAGGTTCACCGTGGGCATATTTCCGTTTTATGTCCTCCTCTCTAATCATATCCATGGGCTCGATCTCTAGGAGTTGATAAACAGTGATACCGGCCTCTTCAGCCATCCTTCTATGAGCGTTGGTTATTACCAGCTGATCGGAGCTGGTACTCGCATGTGTTGGTACAATGAGCGGGGGGATCGATTGCACCACCTGTTCTCCCAGCTGGGGAACAGTTTTCCCGCTTTTTTTGGCAGCTGCTTGGCTGGAGCTCGAGCTTGAGCTCGACTCCTTCTTTTTTTGTGCTTGATATGCCTTCCTGATTTGGCGCTCATAGTCTGAGTCAATAGGCTTGGGAGCTGGTGGTTCAGCCATATGAATAAAGTGGACAATGACATGCTCAGGTACTGTCTCCTTTGGCGGCGGCGGCGGTGGCGGTTTCGGTCCAAAATGGGCCCTCAATTGGGCTTGCACTTCGGCTTCGTTTTCCTCCTCAGTCAGGTCGTAAGGCCTCTTCGGAAGAGGCATGAGGCTTGGACCAAATTGGAATATCTTGCCTCCTGTACCTGTACTTGTACCGCTAGCCACCATAGTTGCGGCGGCTCTCTTCCGCTGTTGCTTAGGCGGCGTAGCCCGCTGAGGCGGTGGAGACGGCTGACGCGGTGCCTGACTTGGAGGAGGAGGAGTGGGCTGACGCGTTGCCTGACTTGGAGGAGGAGGAGTGGGCTGACGCGATGCTGGACTTGGAGGAGGAGGAGTGGGCTGACGCGGTGCCGGACTTGGAGGAGGACGAGTGGCCTGACGCGTTGGCGGACTTGAAGGAGCAGGACTCTGCTGAGGCGGTGGCTGATGACTTGGAGGAGCGGGAGTCTGCTGACGCGGTGGCGAACTTGGAGGAGGAGTCGACTGACGCGGTGTCGGTGGCCTTGGAAAGATGATGCAATCCTTTCTCCATAGAATGATACGATGTATGGCCTCTCCCAGTGTGTGCTCGTCGTCACCTCCAGGAATGTCAAGCTCTAGCCCCGAATATTGTACCACCACTTCATCAACCACGACACGAGCATAGCCAGCTGGAATCGGGTTGCAATGGAAGATTGCTTCAGGGGGATTTGTATAAGCAACGGCGTCCGCCACCTTCATGGATATGTTCTTCATTTTGAAGTGTAGCTCACAGTTAGTGTTTTCCATGATGTCATCCACAGGGTATCTATCCAGCAGTGCCTCACCCGGGGCAGAACCCACGCTGCTTCTCGGCATGGATGGGACGGTGCTATCCAATGCTGGATCCGCTAGCTGCTGCCGCTGCTGAGACCCCCTTTCCTGGCTAAGTGAGTCGATCTGCTGCTGCTGCCGCTGGAATTGGAGTGCCAACTCTGCGTGCGCTGATTCTAGGCCTTGAAGGCGTTCTACTTCCTGCTTCCTCTGCTCCTCCTCCAGCTTCCTCTTCTTCTCCTCCTCCATCTTCTTTCTCGCACAGCTTCTGTAGTCGGTGTTCCAGTCCTCAAACCCCTCATACCATGGAACAACGCCTTTGCCTCGTGTTCTTCCCGCGTGTTCAGGATTTCCCAGGGCGCGCGTAAGCTCGTCGTTCTCTCTGTTGGGCGTGAACACCCCCGTTCGAGCCTCTTTTATTGCAACAAGTAGTTTGAGGTCCGCTCCTTTAAGACTTGCCTTCTCCAAAACCTTGCCTGTCTTTGGGTCCAGCGTCCTCCCATGCGCATAGAACAAAGTCCTGCACCTGGGGGGCCAGCTCAATGTAACTGGAATGACCCCTGCATCCACCATCTGTTGCTCAGCCTTATCCCACTTAGGCCGGGCCACCGCGTAGCCACCTGGCCCCACCCTATGGTAATGCTCCTTTTTCGCGGCATTAAGCTTGTTTATTCTCGACCGTTCCTTAGCTAATTCCGATTCCTTGAATTTCACGAAAGCGGGCGAGTGATCTCTTTGCTTCTCTAGTGTTCTCGTGAATTCTGGAATCTTCTTTCCTCCTTCGACGTACTTGGCCCATATACTTTTCTTGTGGTTGTTGAATGCAACCGCCATCTTCCTAAGAGCAGCGTCCTTGACTTTCTGCACATCTGCATCTGTGAAATGATCTGGTAGGGTGAAATGTGACATGAGAGATTCCCAAAGCAGATATTTTGCTCTTTGGTCAACAAAAGTAAGATCTGGATGTTCCTTTGCTGGCTTTTTCCATTCTTGAATGGAGATCGGGATTTGGTCCTTCACAAGAACTCCGCACTGACGAACGAACTTGCCCGCATTCTTCTTAGGCTCGCTTGGTTCACCATTAGGATTGATGGCATTGATGTTGTACTTTATGCCATCCTTCAACTTTTTGGCCGGGCCTCGCACTATCCTGCTGCCTGTAGAAGATTTGCTCGATCCGGAGGGCTGAAAGAAGAAAGATCGATTCGTTAATATATATACAAATCATTTAAAACATGTGATGATCACCAGATGCCTGCTTATATAAATATACCTCGCCGGTCTTTATTATTTCAAGATCAACATTTTCTTCATCATCATAATCATAGTTTTGGACTTCATCTATTCATTTGTCTTCATCAAATATCATACCCTCACCGGTAGGGTTCAGATATTGCGAGCCGTCATCTTCTTCAAACTCATCTGGGCGAGGGGATGAGCGTATGATGTTAAACAGGGTCTCCTCTCCTTCTCTGCTGGTATTGTCCATAGCTTTTATTTAACTAATCCATAAGAAATATAAAACAATTTAGTATTCAAATTACAATGCATGCATGCAATCAATAAGGAATAATGGAATCATAGTACATAATATGCATCATCGAATATAATCTCGAATACATCGTCTCGAATATTATCGAATAATATATATAATCTCGAATACATCATCTCGAATATTATCGAATAATATATATAATCTCGAATACATCGTCTCGAATATTATCAAATAATATATATAATCTCGAATACATCGTCTCGAATATTATCGAATACATCACTAGCTAGCTAATATAGATTGAATACTATCGAATAATCTAGTTCACTCGCGGTTCCTGAGGCGCGGGCGGTGGACACCCAAAGAGAAGGAACCATCACAGGATCATAGCTCGGGTGAGATCCCCGAAGAACCTGCCAGGTATTGGAGAACTTGACGTCCAAAGCAGCCATGTAGCGACGGACGTGCTCGTCCTCCTCCCTGACACGGCGACGTACCACCTCCGGCGGGGCCGGCTCCCTCCGCACTGAAAGTGTAGGGTAACGCAGCAGAAAACAAAATTTTTCCGACCTACGCACCAACCCAGGACCACTATGGAGACTGCATACAAGGTTTGATCATTTTCGTTACCGACTCGTAGCGCAGCGGAAGTAGAGTCGATGACGATCGGCGGTGCAGATCCCCGCAGCTAGGATTTACAACCTCCCAACCGTGAGGATGTATACCCTCATCTTCCCTTCGGACAGCCCTCCGGGAGGCGGTCAGACAGTCCCCCGGACGGTGTCGCGGACAGCCCTTCGGGAGGACCTTCGAAACTCGGACTCTCACTCGGACAGCCCTTCGGGAGGACTCACAGAACTCGGACCGCCATGTGGACAGCCCTTCAAGAGGCACTCTCAAAACAGCCCCTCGGGCACAAAGATCGAAACTACGACCTCTCTACGAGGTTGCACACATACGGTGTCATCTATCCGGCAGGGCTTCGCCGTCCAGAACTAGTTCCCACCGGAACCCAGACAGCCTTTCGGCTCTACGAAACACTTTTCGTGGGAGGGAGAGAGAAGCCAGATCATGCATGGCACTTGTATGTGAGAAGGGATGAAGAAGTGGCCAGCCCCCTCTCCTCCTTATATAGGAAACCCAAGGGGTAGGGTGGTTTTACAAGAAAACCCAAAGAGCACATGAATGAAGTCCTTCCACAAGGGCCTAGAAGTAAAACCAAGGAACAAGAGGGGCCCCAAGGAGGGAGCCCTCATGTGGCCGGCCACCCCTAGTGGGTTCCCCCCAAGGGGGATCCTATCCATCCATGTCATACCCCAAAATATCTTAGGTTTCCAAAAATATCCCAAAAAGCACTTTCACTATTCACGATGACATTTTTCAGCGTCCGTTCGAACTGAAAATATTTATATGGCCTTAGAACATTTCCAGTACCCACCATAATAATTTTCAACATGTTCTGGAACAATTCTAGTTTAGTGATTTCATCTGCGAAAAGCATCTGAAGCGGTTCCGGCAGCTCCGGAACATTTCCGGTTTTCATCTTGGAAAATTCCCAGAAGTTTCCAGAATGATTCTGGCACCCTCCAAGAATTATCAAGCATGTGCCGAAACCAATTTGACTTAATGGAATACCCCGAAACAACTTTTCAGTTTCACCGAAACTCATCCGGTGTTCTCTCTGCGGAACTTTTCCGCTGTCCGAAACTTTTTCGGTGTCCGAAACTTTTTCAGTGATTTTCTCTCAGACTCCCTGTCTAGTATTCAGCAGATAGATGACCCTTAAGCGTGTTACCCTATAGGTTCGGTGAAGTGTAGACATGACACGGAACCCCTTCCGATCAATGATCAACATCGGAGCCGTGGACACCCATATTGACCCCTATACCCACACGAATGAATATTCGAGTGAACCTCCAGTTGCCGTGTGCTATTCCTGTTGCTTCGCGATATGTTACAAATACCTGAGGTGAGACATGTTGGCATTCCCGTGGATCAACAACTTGTCCACTATGCTAGTTACCTCGTTACCGGTATTGTTCCCTTTTCTCGTTTCCGTGTTCCGGCATCCCCGTGATCAAATCACAAAGTGTCTGGCCAGACGATGATGGATACCGTAACACCGAGAGGGCCCAGAGATATCTCTCCATCGTCGGAGGAGCAAATCCCAATCTTCAGCTATCAAGTTACTTGACACACTTTTCCATGAACCCGTAAGCCACCGTAATAGCCACCCATTTACGGATGACGTTTAACAAACCCCAAAGTTCATGAAGCAAGCATGAAGAAACTCGATACTCTCATGGTCTAAGGAATCATGCAAACGTTAACCATCTCTGTGTTATTAACCATTTAACTTGTGACGAATGAATATCATAGCATAACATCAATGCGGGTCGATTCAACACAAATGTTCTTCTAACATTGTGCCCTCAAAATTACTGGCATAGACATGCCCATGATCAGGAAAACAGGACCATCATGCAACACTTGAGCTAGTCTTAGAGGCTAGACTAGGAATACATTTTACCATTTATTATTCCACACGTGCATATGAGTCTTCCTCCAAGCCTCGTTTTATTGCAGACTCGAGAACCATAGCAGTTATAGCATGGAACATAAACCTAATTATGAACAGGGAGATAATCAATAACATTTATTATTGCCTCTAGGGCATATCTCCTACAGACTCCCACTTGCACTAGAGTCAATAATCTAGTTAATGCTAATGCACTTTACACCTGTGGCACACCGGTGTAAATATGCTTCGCTTGTGGTATAGCCTGATGTCCAACGGATCTGACAACTTCAGATCCGTGTGTATCTTTGTAGATCCTCGCGTTTTCACGTTTTCACGCTTTCACAAAATTCATATTTTGTGTGGACTTGGCTTTGCATATGTGTGAATCATTGGTCGAAACTTGATTCCTCAGACTGAGTTATGGAGCACCTATCTGCAATAGTGTCCCATTGACCAAAGTCATCTTGGAACCACCATAAGTTCATGAATGAACTATATGATTCAACAACTTCTTTGTCGCTTCTAAAGCGCCAACATACTTAGCCATTTGTCATAGAATTCGCCACAGTAACCTGTTTGTAACAATTTCCAACTACCGTGCCACCATATTGTGTATTGCACAAAACCCTTAACTTAAATCGAAAATCGCTTGGAGCATGGATGAAGACTGTATCGATGTAACCTTTTACAACGAACTCTTCATGATCTTCGCTTGCGAGAAAACATGTCATCAGTGCTACTATAGTACTCAATGACCCTTTTTCACTGTTGTCCCATGATCAGAACTTTTGATCACTTTGGTATCTATACTCGCAACAACTTTGGAGTATTGGACATATCTGGTTGTTTTTACATACCATGGAATACATGATTAATCAAAACATGAAGGTGTGTGGAATCTCCATCATGTATTTTGCTCATCAGTGTTTTGGGACACCGAGTCTTGCAAAAACTCTTTCCATGTGACTTCGGCAAGAATCACTCCTTGACGTTTTTAATGCTAAAAGGTTTTAGCATTTTGTCAATATGTATCTTTGCTCAGCCCCATTAGGTAAATCTATCTCCATAGATCATCATGCCTAATATAAAGGCTATTTAGCCCAAGCACTTCATCGAAAAACTATTTTCAAATGAAGTCCTAATTCGTGTCAAGAAATTTATTTCCAATTAACAATGTGTCAAGCACACAATGTTTTTAGAAATATTATTATGCTCCCACTTACTTTCTTGAATCATAAGCATCTTCGTTACCCATTGATGAAGTCAAACCCCTTTGACCATTTCATCAAAACATGAAGATTCCAACTCCATTTTGCTCTCTTCTGTCCATCGCTAGAACTCTGAAGTTTGCACCCTTACTAGCATCCTCTGGATAGACAAAATACCTTGGACTGTAACACATGCAAGTCCTTGGTTTCATTTCCATCAGATGGAAATCCTTTTGTCATCCTTTGTTTCATATCTCATGATATGAAATATGTATTAATTGCTAGTTCAACCCGAACCGACTTTAAGCATCGCTACGGTGAAACAACCTCATCGTAGTCAACTCCTTGAACTTGTATATTGCAACAAGTCGAGCTTTATGGATAAAACATTTTTATCCGTACCAGTTTTTAGTTCCATAAAATTCATTAGACTCTAAGTCTTCCGAAAGGTGTATCAAGATTTTAATCTTGAAACATTTATATGGAAACTATCTCGGATTGTATTGCATTTAGCCAATTCCAGAGTCAGGGCCCATCAACGCTTCCTTGTGTATCGTAGGTATACTGTTGTCTAACAACAATATCTCGTATGCGCACCTGAGAGGTTTGCACGAGTTTTTCCTACGTGGTTCAGCTGCAAGTTCGACCGAAGTCCATACATTTTATTGTAGAGACTTCCGTATCAGTCGCAGTAGGAAACTCCGGAATCACTTCCAAGGTTCCTTTTCTTTGATCTGATTATGAAGATACTGTTTTTTCTCGTCGAGTTGCATTATTCTCCCACTCACCTTTTTGAAAGAACCATTTTCTTCAAAAAGCATACCGTTCTTTGTGGCAAACCTATTTGCCTCGGTATAGTGAGGGAGGAATACCCAATAACTTGGGATAACTTACAAAGTAGCACTTGTCTGATTTGGAATAGGTTTGTAACCTTTTACACAAGCCCCATATTCCAAATGTTAAGAAAAGATATAACATGGTTGGGCGTACCATACCATGGCGTTATTTCAACAAACCTGATGGAGCTCTTTTCAGTGTAAAAGCCACAGTCTCTAAAGCATCACTTTAAAAGGGATAATGGTAAATTTATTTATGTCATGTTTGATCTTACCATGTCATAAATGGTTCGATTACATCTTCACGGACTTTCCACTTGCAGTGGTGTTCCGGGAGGTGCAAGTTATGAAACCCCTTTCACAACTCATCAGACATTCGCTAAACTTGTAACTCAAATATTTCTTTCTGCAATCGAATTGTAGAAACATAATTTTCTTGTTACAATAACTTCTACTTCATTTTTGAAAACCTTTCAAACGATTTCAAAAGATCCAGACTTACGTCTCATCAAGTAAATATCCATATATCTACTTGAGTCATTTCTGAAGATAGATAAATCCACTACTTGCAACAACATTTATTGAACTACACACATCAAAATATATGATTTCCAATAAGTTTGTTGCTCGTTCCTTATGGCCTGTGAACGTTATTTCAGTCACTTCACTTTTCGGAGGAAAGTTGCTAGTGTCAGATGATTAAAAATCAAACGACTTCAAAATCCATCATAATGAATTTTTCCATGCGGGTTTCTCCAATGTGACCAAATGCAGTGCCACACTTGTGTGGTATTCTTTTAGTCTTGCGACATTTAGCGTCAGTGTTATGGATGTATCATATTACCATCAATATTCATAACATACGTCCAATCTCGGATGGAAGCATGGCCCTTTATGTTATTCATAGTACTGAACAACAATTGATCTTTTATGAACAACTCTTTTGCAACAAACATTGTGCAATTGGCTAGAGTGTGTAAAACTCTAAAATGAATTATGAAAGTAAATCTAGAGGTAATATATTATTATCATTATTCATAACATACATCTCATTCTCAATGAAAGTATGGCCCTTATGTTATTCATAACATCGAACATAAAAAGTTCTCTTATGAACAACCTTCTTGCAAGATACCTTATGTAATGGGCTAGAGTTTGTGAAACTCTAAATGAATTATGAAAATAAATACAGACGGTAATACACCGATGGAAGGTATAGTAACATTTACTATGTTCCCTGTGTATACCTAAACCTCATTCCTGGCTAGTCTTTCAGGCCATAGTAGTTCTTACATCGAGTTGCAACAGAATGCAATCGAACGGGTATCTTTGTGATTAACTCACAATACCCAAAAATTAGTGATTAACATGTTTAACCATAATTCCCAAGAACTATATCTTTGACCAGTCTTCTATACATCAAAAACTTGCATGACATTCATACATGAGCTGGATATTCCAGTCTTCTTTCTTTTTGCCTTTATACTTCCAACAGTTTAACTTTCAGTATTTCTCCTACTCTCAGAAGAAGCACTCAACTTAAGAGTGTCGTTAGCCCCGGACTTCCTAGGTGTGTAAGTCACACTAACACCCTTCGGACACTTCCTTTCTCTTTAAGTTGTTGTTTTATTCACCTTTCATCATATGACAGGCGTTCTTCTGGATCCCTCTCTTATCAGTCTAATGCATAGTAAACTCCTTTACTAATAGTTTGCAAACAAACATTACTTTTGATATCTCATATCTTTTAGCCTTTGTCTGTCTCTGAAAATGATTTTCAGATTCCATGAATATCACATAACTATCCAAACTTTCAAAGTTTGGGTCTCATGGAAGCAAACATATTGCACTTTGACCGAAAAGGAATTCTAGCTTTTGGATCGAAGGACGAGAGTCACATGATCCATAGTATAAGCGAGAGAATACCAAAGTATGCGATAGGACAAAGTCCTTCTCGGCACTCTTGAGGACAATCCTCACATTACGTTACCAACCGTAAAGTTTAACCAGATATTTAACAGCTATTCAATATTAACAGGGAAGGTGGAAATGCGAGCCATTTATTCTACAACTATTTTGCAAATCACACTTAGACAGTGTTCAAAATTAATTGCACTGAGAATTAAACATGTTAATTCAATAGTGCGCTCCCACTCAAATCAATATCTCTCATAATTGATTGTGAGCGATTCAAGATCCGCATTCCAATTCAATGCCATTGACGTGGACATCACTGATGACGAGAATTTCAATTGGTGGGCAACCATGCCGATCACATCTCTATGTGACTCCTGTTCATCTTTCGATGGGCGTGTTCCGAGCTCAGGACGATCAAGCGAGAACATCAAGACAACCAAGTGATCTCGCTGCGAGGTCTGACCTCACCCGCCTCACACTTCCCTAATCGTTCGTACCCATGTGGACATGGCGCACCCCGAAAAGTTAGGTGCCGTGACGGTGCTACACTTGGGAGAACACTAACTACTTGATATTGTTGTGAGAGATCACCCTAATAAAAAGCGACTACCGCGCAATCAAGAAGGGTGCATCATAAGGGATAAACATCTTAGGCAATTCATAATAGCATGATATGGTACAGCCCTTTCTGACGGAGAAGTCTTGTATTTCTTCGTCTTCGGCATTCACGTCGGTGTTCAGCTTCGCGAAGATTGCCACCACCTTGTCGATGCACCAGATAATATTGCTATCTCTATAGCTAATAAAATAATGCATTACAACAAGGTTGACACACATGTCATTTAAAGTGCAATCATATGGCTCCAGCCATCATGCCGAATCATGACACGCAGGTCATGTTAATCAATTTACATCATATAGTCATCTCATACATAATCAAATTATTATGAGCACTGCTATACCACATCACATGCACATGCAAACCCTCCTGCAAAACCAAGTTAGACGTCTCTAATCGGTTCATGCAAAAACTTGTTTTTACGTGGCTTCTAAGGTTTCGAAACAAACCGAAGCTACCAACGTCCATCATCAAGTATGATAATTCAAGTCGCTAGATTAACTTCGCGGGGTGTATGAAACATGAGATAATAAAATCTCGAGCCCCATACTGAACTTCGTCATACGCATGACCCCCGTGCAGATCATATCTACATTGCCCTTTCGTTTACGAAACATCCATCTTTCTTTAACTATGGTGGAACCCAAAGAACTGTTAGCACTTCGTTGATCTGTCAATCAGCATACTCAGGAGCAGCATGAAAGGATCGTGGATTGCCAGAACTTTGTGAGATTCCACCATGCCATCAAGATCAGGATTATGCAAATTCCAGGGAAGCAACAAGAACATCGGGTAACAGATTTCATCTGCTACCCGCACAAATAATTTTCAGAAATAGAACTCATCTACCACCTAATTATATTATGCAACACCCATACATCTCCATGTATTCTAGATCGCAACCTGCATCTACGCATAACGCAGCAGAAAACAAAAAAATTCCGACCTACGCACCAGCCCAGGACCACTATGGAGACTGCA
Organism: Thinopyrum elongatum; assembly: GCA_011799875.1. Lineage (NCBI taxonomy): Eukaryota > Viridiplantae > Streptophyta > Magnoliopsida > Poales > Poaceae > Thinopyrum > Thinopyrum elongatum. The sequence goes on from CM022298.1 coordinate 659,234,052, forward strand.
TATAAGGTTTGATCATTTTCGTTATCGACTCGTAGCGCAGCGGAAGTAGAGTCGATGACGATCGGCGGTGCAGATCCCCGCAGCTAGGATTTACAACCTCCCAACCGCGAGGATGTATACCCTCATCTTCCCTTCGGACAGCCCTCCGGGAGGCGGTCGGACAGTCCCCCGGACGGTGTCGCGGACAGCCCTTCGGGAGGACCTTCGAAACTCGGACTATCACTCGGACAGCCCTTCGGGAGGACTCACAGAACTTGGACCACCACGTGGACAGCCCTTCGGGAGGCACTCTCAATACAGCCCCTTGGGCACAAAGATCGAAACTACGACCTCTCTACGGGGTTGCACACATACAGTGTCATCTATCCGGCAGGGCTTTGCCGTCGAGAACTAGTTCCCACCGGAACCCAGACAGCCTTTCGGCTCTACGAAACTCTTTTCGTGGGAGGGAGAGAGAAGCCAGATCATGCATGGCACTTGTATGTGAGAAGGGATGAAGAAGTGGCCAGCCCCCTCTCCTCCTTATATAGGAAACCCAAGGGGTAGGGTGGTTTTACAAGAAAACCCAAAGAGCACATGAATGAAGTCCTTCCACAAGGGCCTAGAAGTGAAACCAAGGAACAAGAGGGGCCCCAAGCAGGGAGCCCTCATGTGGCCGGCCACCCCTAGTGGGTTCCCCCCAAGGGGGATCCTATCCATCCATGTCATACCCCAAAATATCTTAGGTTTCCAAAAATATCCCAAAAAGCACTTTCACTATTCACGATGACATTTTTCAGCGTCCGTTCGAACTGAAAATATTTATGTGGCCTTAGAACATTTCCAGTACCCACCATAATAATTTTCAACGCGTTCTGGAACAATTCCAGTTTAGTAATTTCATCTGCGAAAAGCATCTGAAGCGGTTCCGGCAGCTCCGGAACATTTCCGGTTTTCATCTCGGAAAATTCTCAGAAGTTTCCAGAATGATTCTGGCACCCTCCAAGAATTATCAGGCATGTGCCGAAACCAATTTGACTTAATGGAATACCCCGAAACAACTTTTCAGTTTCACCGAAACTCATCCGGTGTTCTCTCTGCGGAACTTTTCCGCTGTCCGAAACTTTTTCGGTGTCCGAAACTTTTTCGGTGATTTTCTCTCAGACTCCCTGTCTAGTATTCAGCAGATAGATGACCCTTAAGCGTGTGACCCTATAGGTTCGATGAAGTATAGACATGACACGGAACCCCTTCCGATCAATGATCAACATCGGAGCCGTGGACACCCATATTGACCCCTATACCCACACGAATGAATATTCGAGTGAACCTCCAGTTGCCGTGTGCTATTCCTGTTGCTTCGCGACATGTTACAAATACCTAAGGTGAGACATGTTGGCATTCCCGTGGATCCACAACTTGTCCACTATGCTAGTTACCTCGTTACCGGTATTGTTCTCTTTTCTCGTTTCCATGTTCCGGCATCCCCGTGATCAAATCACAAAGTGTCTGGCCAGACGATGATGGATACCGTAACACCGAGAGGGCCCAGAGATATCTCTCCATCGTCGGAGGAGCAAATCCCAATCTTAAGCTATCAAGTTACTTGACATACTTTTCCATGAACCCTTAAGCTGCCGTAATAGCCACCCATTTACGGATGATGTTTAACAAACCCCAAAGTTCATGAAGCAAGCATGAATAAACTCGATACTCTCATGGTCTAAGGAATCATGCAAACGTTAACCATCTCTGTGTTATTAACCATTTAACTTGTGACGAATGAATCTCATAGCATAACATCAATGCGGGTCGATTCAACAGAAATGTTCTTCTAACATTGTGCCCTCAAAATTGCTGGCATAGACATGCCCATGATCAGGAAAACAGGACCATCATGCAACACTTGAGCTAGTCTTAGAGGCTAGACTAGGAATACATTTTACCGTTTATTATTCCACACGTGCATTTGAGTCTTCCTCCAAGCCTCGTTTTATTACAGACTCGAGAACCATAGCAGTTATAGCATGGAACATAAACCTAATTAAGAACTGGGAGATAATCAATAACATTTATTAATGCCTCTAGGGCATATCTCCTAAAGAAAGTGGCCCACGCGAACGCCACCAAAGGAGCTCCGGGTCGACGACGGGACCCGGGGCCGGGTTCCTCACCAAGCGGCGCCCCCCTGAAGGTAGCACCTCCCAGTGCCAGCCCGGCGGAGCCCAGTCCCGGACATGGCTCCTCTGAAGCAGGACGTCGTCGCGAACGGGTCGACGGCGAGGATGTGGGCCGGGCATCGTTGACGTCAAGAACAAATACTATATGCAAATGTAACATTTTTTTAAATGATTGGATTGTGATTTCTTATATACAAATTCTATATGCAAATTCTATATGCAAACTTTGACATATGTCGACGATCAAATATCGTTGCATATGTCAAAATTCAAACTTTGACATATGATATCTAGCTAGCTAATTAATCTAACATTAATATATATATCTAGCTAATTCATCTAACATTTTGACAAAAGTATAAAAAACTAATTCATCTAACATTAATTAATATATCTAATTCATCTAACTAAAAGTATAAAAAACTAATTCATCTAATATTAATATATCTAGCTAATTTATCTAACATTTGACATTAATCTAATTAATTAATTCATCTAAAACCTTTGACATTTGACATTAATCTAATTAATTAATTAATTCATCTAAAACCTTTATATAAAAAACTAAAAAACAGAAGAAAAAAACTAAAAACTAAAAATATAACATCTAAGTGTGTGTGTGTGTACATGTACATGTGTGTGTGTGCGGGCTTGGGAGGGCGGCCGGGCATTGCTAATTCATCTAAAAAATTTATCTAACATTCATCTAAAAAATAAAAAAACATTCATCTAAAAAACTCATCTAACATTTATATATATCTAAAAAATTCATCTAACATTTATATATATCTAAAAAATTCATCTAACATATTCATCTAAAAAATTCATCTAACATTTATATAAAACAGAAAATAACTTGTGTGTGTGTGCGTGCGCGCGTGTGTGTGTGTGCGGCCATGGCGCGGCAGGGGCTCACAGCGGCGAGGCGAGGCGAAGGAGGCGGCGACGGGGACGGCGACGGGGGTGGCGACGGGGACGGGGGCGGCGACGGCGTCGATCGGGGCAGGCGGTGTCGACGGAGAGGAAGAAACATAGGAAGAAAAAGAGCGAAACTGAATTTTTTTTCAAGTGTTGGATATATAGGAGGGACCTTTAGTACCGGTTGAAGCCACCAACCGGTACTAAAGGTCTGTTTTGGCCAGGCTAAGCGGCGGGAAACGCAGGCCTTTAGTACCGATTGGTGGCTCCAACCGGTACTAAAGACCCCCCCCCTTTAGTCGCGGTTGGAGCCACCAACCGGTACTAAAGGTGGTGCGCTGCCACCCGCGGTGCACTAAAGTTTAGTCCCACCTCGCCGAGCGAAGGGCAGCCGCACTGGTTTATAAACCCAGCCGCGGCTGCTCCTTCGAGCTCCTCTCCAAAGCAGGCTTCTGGGCCTAAAAGTGTGCGCTGCCCTGTGGGCCTACTGGGCCTAGCGGGCCTGCATCCTGGCCCAACTATAGGTTGGGTTTCTAGTCGTATGCAGGCCGTTGTGGCCCAGTAGGCGGGCATTTTTGTTTTGTTTTCTACGTTATTTATTTTCTTTTATTTCTGAGTTGTTTTTTGCTTTATTTAGAGTTTCTTTGTGAATACTTTTGCTTTAGGTAAAAAAAATTATAAACTTTCTGTTAGTGCCAGTTGTTTTCAAATTCGAATAGTTTAAATTTAAATTATTTGAAATTTGTGTGAATCACTAGTTTGTGAATAACTTTACTTTAAAAATAGATTTTTTAGTGATTCTTTTTTCTTATGTTTAATATTAGTGTGTTTTATCATTATATTCAATTTGGTAATACTTAGGTTATTTAAAAAAAATGAAATGCCTTTGTAACAGATGAGTTTTCGTCCGAAACCCTGGTACTTCAAAAGAGATTGTCCATTTTGTACACGAAGTGCATCCAGTTTTTGCCGTAACCCTCTTAATTTTTTAGCACATGCTATGTGGGTGAAGTGATGATACCATGCCAACTTTCAACCTTTTCAGAGTTCATTTTGTAGTGCTTTTCAATTTCAGGGTCATTTAGCTCAAAAAAATCAGTAAATGCATGAAAAATAGCAAATGAAGTCAGAAAGGGTTGGAAATTGATGACGTGGCTTTGAATGGTGCATACTGAACACACAAAAAGTCTGGAGTTGAAATAAGTTTAAAAAAATAAAATGCCTTTGTAACAGCTGAGTTTTCGTCCGAAACCCTGATACTTCGAAAGAGATTGTCCAGTTTGTACATGAAGTGCATCCAGTTTTTGTCGTAACGCTCTCAACTTTTTAGCACATGCTATGTGGGTGAAATGATGATACCATGCCAACTTTCAACCTTTTCAGAGTTCATTTTGTAGTGCTTTTCAATTTCAGGGTCATTTAGCTCAAAAAATCAGTAAATAAGCTGAAAAATAGCAAATGAAGTCAGAAAGAGTTGGAAATTGATGACGTGGCTTTGAATTGTGCATACTGGACGCACAAAAAGTCTGGAGTTGAAATAAGTTTAAAAAAATGACCCCTCTTTCTCCGTGCTTGGTCCAAACATTATAGTGGGGCATGAAACCGGCCTCAAATAGGTGGACGTGAATGGTTTTTGACTTAGAGTAACTCCGATCATTCTTACAGCCAGCACATGGACAAGACATAAAACCATCCGCCCGCTTGTTTGCCTCAGCCGCAAGCAGAAAAGTTTGCACGCCATTAACGAATTGGGGAGAGCATCGGTCATCGTACATCCATTGCCGGCTCATCTTCATTACACAGCACCGAATAGACCAAATTAATACAAATTCATACATAAAGTTTATACAACACTTATTCTCATAAAACAAACATACAAATAACTCTCTAGCTAAAGCATTTAAATGCAACAACAAATGCGATCAAGATCGCAACTAAGATAACAATTGATCCAACAGCATAATGATACCAAGCCTCACTATCAATGGCATATTTTCTAATCTTTCTAATCTTCAAGCGCATTTTCTCCATCTTGATCTTGTGATCATCGACGACATCGGCAACATGCAACTCCAATTCCATATTCTCCCCCTCAATTCTTTTCAATTTTTCTTTCAAATACTCGTTTTCTCTTTCAACTAAATTTAACCTCTCGACAATAGGGTCGGTTGAAATTTCTGTTTCACATACCTCCTAGATAAAAATATCTATGTCAACTTGATGGGCATAATTTGTCATAAACAGGAAATGCAACAAATAGTTATAAAAGAGAATATACCACATCCGAATCATAACCCGGACGAGGGCCGACGGGGACGGATATCAAAACCATGGCACTATGTATAACAAACAACGTACGGGTAAGATAATTATACAAGTAACTATATATCTAAATCACACAAACATGATTTTTTTTATATAAAAAAGATAAGAACAAGAGGCTCACCACAAGGTGGTGCCGGCGACGGGACGGTGCAGGCGATCGACGGTGGTTAGGACGGAGACGGGAAGGCACTAAGTAAACCACACCTACATATGCAAACTAAGAGTTATTTTGACCTCAAATTGCATATAAATCAAATACTACCACATATAATTCCTCCCAAAATAAAACCCACAAATCACTATACTTATAGAGCATTGCAAGAGTTAATCTAGCAATGAGAGATGAAAGGACAAAGTTGCCAACCTTTGTGATCACTTGGATGGATGGGGTTCCTTCAAATCTTCACAAATTTTGGCAAAAATGGAGTGTGAACTCGAGAGGAAGAGGAAGAAAACAGAGGAGAGGAAAGGGGAAGAACAGAGCGCTCGGGCTCGACGAAGGGGTTTATATAGGATAACCTTTAGTACCGGTTACCGGTACTAAAGGTGCATCTCTAGTTCCGGTTCCTGGCATGAACCGGTACTAAAGGTGCTGGTGGGGCCCCAGCCTGACAACAGCCTGCCACCAACTGTTTAGTACCGGTTCGTGAGGTTCGCCACGAACCGGTACTAATGAGCGCCGCCCGCCTAGCCGTTGGAACCGGTACCATTAGTGCCGGTTCAGTTACAAACCGGGACTAATGTGCTTCACATTATGCCCTTTTTCTACTAGTGACGCGGGCAGCTGGCGTCGGGCAAGAAAGCACGCGGGCGAGGGAGGATGGTTTTGGGTAGGCCACAGTTACCAGACGCGGACGTGGAAGTGGTCTGGACGCCCGTACACCCCCACTTTGAATCCGGTTTGAGGAAAAAAAGCATGTCCGGGCCGCTCGGTGGACCGATACAGACCTTCGTTGGATGGCAGAACACGTCCGAACCACGTGGTTCAAATGAATGTGGACGGTTTAAGAGTCAGCATTGGAGATGCCTTAATCAGGGGAAGATGGGCTATGCCCTTAGCGATGTCGACGAACACATGCAATCAAAACTCAATAGCTGGCTCGTCAAAAGAAGAAAAAAAACTCAAAGGCTGGAGAGATCGGATCCGATCAAATCCTGTGGCAGGTACTAGACTTCTATCTTCCGCTAAAAAAAAGACTTCTATCTCAGCCGCCACACTTCTGTGCCCTTGTAGGTTTTGGACTCCTCGTTCGGACCATCGATCCTTGTTTTCACGGCAGATCAATACAGATAAGATGAATATATACGGGCATCGTGTGGAACCCAACCTAAGTAGTAGTACTAGATACGTGCATGATCGCTTGATCTGGGTGTGGGCGTGTGGGCAACAATCAATTGGACAAATCAATCAATGGCGTCGCAAACTCCAGCCGATGGCCAAGGAAGCACTGCGATCGACGACGACGTGCTCTACGAGATCATGCTCCGTCTCCCGGCGAAGCCGCTTTGCCGCTTCCGCACCGTGTGCCGGTCCTGGCGGACCCTCCTCTCCGCGCCGTCGTTCATCGCCGCCCACAAGGCGTGCCAAGCGGCCCCGCTCCTGGTCGTCCGCGACCGCGAGCACGACGGCTCCACGGTGAGCGTCCATATCCTGGACATACCGTCGGGTAAATCCGTCAGACAAATATGTGTTGAGAATAGCCCTTGGCCGTTAATCAATTCTAGAATGGTGCTGATGCGCGTCCCGCACGACCTGCCGCTGGTCCGCCTGCCCGGCATCGACGAGGGGCTTCGCCTCCGCGTGCTCGACCCGGCAACCGCCACCGTCTTCGCCTTACCTCACGTCGACCACGGCAAGCAGCAACCATATCGCGAATCGTTTATGGTCGGGAGGGCGTCCACCGGAGCATACAAGGTGTTGTGCATCGGTACCTGTATGTCCATCCTCGACAGATATCAGGTCTGCAGGGTTCTCACCCTCTCGGGCGATCATGGGTGGAGAGAGACAGGGTGCCCGCCAGCCGAGGTCAAGACGTTCCACCGCCAGGACGGGGCAACCGTGAAGGGGGTTGCCTACTTCTTGTTGTACACCAACAAATGTATCGTGGTGGCGTATGATTTGGAAAAGGAGGCGTGGCGGACGGCTTCTCTGCCAGCCCCGGTACCCAGCAGGGAACAAGTTATTTACCACAGCCTGGCTGAACTGGGCGGCTGCTTGGCCCTAGCGTACGAGGACTGGGACGCGTTCTTGGAGCTGTGGTTGCTCGTGGACCCGGCAAGGTTATCTGGACCAAACAGTGCACCATCACCGTGCCGTATTGTTACAAGGGTGTTCACGACTCGAGTCTACCTATATATTTGTCGGAGCCCTTGTGGTTGCTAGACGATGGGAGGATCATCTTCTGGATTTCGATGTCTGGACCACAACTTCCCAACAGAGTGCTGTGTGCATATGATCCAAGAACCATGACCTACACGGATGTGGCAGACATGTCAAACTACACGCTAGGAGGTGTGTTTACTGGGAGCATGTTGGGTCGAGAGAATTCTCACCCTCTCCACCCAGGAGGTTCAGGATGATTCTCCTACTAGCTAGCAATATTTTGCCCACATCAGATGTTTTTTTTATTCTAGTTAGGTGCCCCCAGAAAGTCTAAAGGTAGCATTATTCCGAAGAGATGAAGCAAAGTGGATGTGAATATGGCATTTATGTACTCCCTCCGTTCCTAAATATTTGTCTTTTTAGAGATTTCAACAAGTGACTACATACGGAGCAAAATGAGTGAATCTACACTCTAAAATATGTCTATATACATCCGTATGTGGTAGTCCATTTGAAATCTCTAAAAAGACAAATATTTAGGAACGGAGGGAGTATGTTTTAGGAAGTCATGGTCTTTGATGATTCCTGTTATTCAAGTGTTTGGTGAGCGGTCAATTTTTTCCTCCGTTGTATTTTCTTTTATATTTGTGTATGCGCATTGGCGGAGACAGGGGAACCAGCAGGAGCCTCCCCCACCCCCAACATCACTTATTCGCTCTTAATTAGGTGATGAACGGTGTAGAATTTACAGGAAAAAAATGCATGTATTACATTGTTTGGCCTTGTTATCAAAAGTTTGAGTCATTTGGTCCCCCAATCATTAATTCTCGGCTCCGCCCCTGTGTATGCGGCAACGGTTTGATGTTGCAATTATACAATACAATTTTTATGTTATTATCTTCGTAAATAATATTCTTAAACTATAATTATTGAAGTTTTTGGTGAGGACGCTGCGGCAGGGAGGGTGGAGTTCGGATGGACGCGTCTGTGAGTGTGGACGGATTCAGCTGCTTCTTCGGTCAAATTCGTGATGCTTAATCCACCATTCCTAATTGCAACCAATAGGTGGAAACTAACTTTTTTTGTGACAAAGCTGGAAACTAACCCTTTTTTCTAGGATACAGGTGGAAACTAACTTGATATGTACTCATCAATGAGTAAACTTTATTTGAATCAGTACTACCGCGGCTAAAAAAAAGTGACTGACCAAGATTAATATTTCAGGCAACTGACCTGTAGTGCATCCCTTTATTAAATCAGAACTCGACCGAGTTAATCCTTTCGTACATGTCTGGAGCATGCAACCTGTAACATGCCAAAAGTTTACAAATTTTGGAATGCTAATAAATGAAATAACTAAGTATTGTTGATTGAGTTGATTTGAATAATGGATTTTTTTAAATACTACTTATTTAAAAAATTATCAAGCCATGATATCAAAGTTGGATTAATATCATCCAACAAATATAAATCTTGGTTGTGACGAATTTATTTTTAAACTCGAAAAAATGTTCTTTGGGGAAAACATCAATCATATTTAAAATAAAATAAAGAGTGAGAATAAAATGTCTTCCTCATATATGGTTACACAAATATTTATTTGGAGTTCATTTGGATTTTGGTCCTATTTAAGAAAGTACAGGAGATAAGAGGACTTCTCCAAATGAAACCATCATTTTTGGGAATTTATAAAGTCTATAATGAGTTCATGAAATAGAAGTAAAATTATAAAAAAAAATAGCTAGGGCTGTAAATATTTTTCCTAAGTCCTATATTTTTTGACTCTTGTGATTTTTTTCTAGATTTTAGATCACTGTTTGATAATATTATAATATCAAAACGCTTTCATTTATTTAGAAAAAAGGAAATTAGATTATTATTATTTTTGCGGGAAAGGAACCCCTAAACTCTATTGGGCCAGTTCCAGCCAAGAGCCAAAACCATCCGCCGCACCCAAGACGAATCTGCCCAACAGCAGCCCAAACTGGCAGAGTGTGCCTCAAGCCCTCAACCCTCTCTCCCACTAACCAAGTTCCCACTTGTCAGCTTCGTCCCTAAGCTCCAGTAACCGCTGCAACAAGGGCATTAGGTTGATGACATGCAGATCCAATGTGGTGGCGATCATCCGGTCGTCCAAGGACGAGAAGAGAGGCGTCGCGACAATCGAAGCACTTCGTGATCTCGGGCCATTTGATGTCGTGTTCCATCAGCTCAACGTTGGCGAGCCATTGAGAGTTCTTGGGCTGACGGACAATGAGAAGTATGGCAAGCAAGACACATCGGTACAATTTGATTTTCCTTCCCGGTTTCCACCTTATTCTATTCGGCTAGTTTTGGTCGCAATTCCACATTGGGTTTTCTTTGCAAGTATCCTGATATGCGCCAACATTTAATGGTTGCTGCTTGTTTTGTTTTACAGTATATGCAAATGTTTTTGCTAGGATTTGTTAATGTCTCATGCTTTGCAGGTCAATAGTGCGGGAGTCCTCGGGGCGCAACGGACATTGGAGAGCCGGCAGCTCTTCACCAAGTGGTTAGCTTGGCTCTTCTTTCTCAGACCGCTCTCATTAATTACACTAGAGGGAAACTAGTCGCTTATCTAGTGAATAGTTCTTTTACAGTATGTAGTCTAACTTTCTATCAAATTTTGTTGATCTTCGATATGTAATATAGTTCAAACTAACTAGATTTGTGACATAGAAATATACGTAAGAAGAGTATTTACAACTAAAAGTGCTTCCATAATATTTATCATTGTACATAATAAGAGGAAGTTGAAGGGATATCTTTTCTTTCGCGGGGACAAGGAACATTTGTTAATACAAGAGGGCTCAGTAACATGTTTGGACGATTATGGCTCGTTCCTGCCACTTTATGGAAAGAAAAAGTTGTTAATTTGCTCAGACTATTGTCCTTCAGAATATTGGCACGATGGAAGATGATGGTGGATGATTCTAGAGCGTGTGGATGTGTTGCGCGTAGGGGTCTAGCTAGACCGGATGGTGCTCCTGGCTTGCCGACAGGCGGCTTGGTGAGGCCACCAAAATAGATGTTCTGTGTTGATGCGAGGTCAGGGCACATCATCAAGCTTGTAGGTGTAGTGACAATAGTTGCCAGAAAGGTGGCTTTGAGTTTGACTCATGTATTTATTTTGTTGGGTTTTCATGAATAATATAACAAAATGGTTGTGTGCATCGCTCAATGCGGAGGCCGGGGGTAATCCTCCTTTTTGAAAAAACAAAAAAAATCCTCCTTTATATGACAAACATGTGTGAAACTTGATGTTTGATCCCTAGTGCTAGTCGGCTACGGGTACAACCACCCTTCTAACCATCCAACCACATGTTAGTTCTCTAATATTCACCACTTACATTAATTAAGAAAGAGTTTTAGTATAATCTGCCCAATGAAGGGCGAAAACAAAGGATTACTCTCACATCATTGCATAACTCCATCAAATCACGGCGACTCAGCGGCGGCGCTGGGGGAATTCCTGGGACTTCCCTGGAATACCAAAGAATTTCGTCTAAAAAATATATACTACATATGTTATACGGTGATGATTTGGCCCATGACTCAAGTGCAGCCCAAACTGCAACCGCGGCAGCCACGCACGAAGCCAGACGCGGCCGAGCGGGCGTCTGGTTAGGCGCGCGAGCGTCCTCGTCACCCTCCCCCCATCCCAAATCGATCCCCTTTCCCTCTACGAGCACTGAAGGCGGTGACGGCACTGCTCCTGTGCTCCAGCGCCCAGGTCCGGCCGGCCCTCTCTTGCGCGGCTGCGCCTCTCCCTCGGCCCCTCCAACCCTCCCCTCCACTGTCCCCGCCGGTCCCTCTCCCTTCCCTACCCTCGCCCCTCGGCCTCCGGCCCTCTCCTCCGCGGCTCCGCCAGGCAGCAAGCACCAGCCGGCGGACAGCGGGATAGCCAGACCACATCCGGCTCCATCCAGTCTGCAGATCCATCCACGGCCTCCATCCAGTCTGCAGATCAATCCACGGATCTGTTGGGGAACGTAGCATGTAATTTCAAAAAAATTCCTACGCTCACGCAAGATCTATCTAGGAGATACATAGCAACGAGAGGGGGAGAGTGTATCCACGTACCCTCGTAGACCGAAAGCGGAAGCGTTAGCTTAACGCGGTTGATGTAGTCGAACGTCTTCTCGAGTTCAGCACACGTTCAGCTCGATGACGTCCCTCGAACTCTTGATCCAGCAGAGGGTTGAGGGAGTGTTTCGTCAGCACGACGGCGTGGTGATGGTGATGGTGATGTGATCCGCGTAGGGCTTCGCCTAAGCACTACGACAATATGACCGGAGGAATAAACTGTGGAGGGGGGCACCGCACACGGCTAAGAGAATAATTGTTGTGTCTAGGGGTGCCCCCCTGCCCCTGTATATAAAGGAGGAGGGGAGGAGGCCGCCGGCCCAAGGGGGTGTGCCATGGGGGGGAACTGAATAGGACTCCAAGTCCTATTCGGCCCCCCTCCTTTCTTACGGAGGGGCAAAGGGGAAGGGAGAGGGAAGAGGAGAAGGAAAGGGGGCGCACCCCCTCCCCTAGTCCAATTCGGACTCCCCATGGGAGGGGGGGCACGGCCACCCCTTGTGGGCTGCCTCCCCTCTCCCCTATGGCCCATGTAGGCCCAATACTTCCCCGGGGGATTTCGGTAACCCCTCGGTACTCCGAGAAATACCCGAACCACTCCGAAACCATTCCGGTGTCCGAATACCATCTTCCAATATATCAATCTTTACCTCTCGACCATTTCAAGACTCCTCGTCATGTCTGTGATCTCATCCGGGACTCCGAACAATCTTCGGTCACCAAAACACATAACTCATAATACAAATCGTCATCGAACGTTAAGCGTGCGGACCCTACGGGTTCGAGAACTATGTAGACATGATCGAGACACATCTCTGGTCAATAACCAACAGCGGAACCTGGATGCTCATATTGGTTCCAACATATTCTACGAAGATCTTTATCGGTCAAACCGCAATGACAACATACGTTATTCCCTTTGTCATCGGTATGTTACTTGCCCGAGATTCGATCGTCGGTATCTTCATACCTAGTTCAATCTCGTTACCGGAAAGTCTCTTTACTTGTTCCGTGATGCATCATCCCATAACTAACTCATTAGTCACATTGCTTGCAAGGATTGTCACGATGTGCATTACCGAGAGGGCCCAGAAATACCTCTCCGATACTCGGAGTGACAAATCCTAATCTCGATCTATGCCAACCCAACAAACACCTTCGAAGACACCTGTAGAGCATCTTTATAATCACCCAGTTATGTTATGACGTTTGATAGCACACAAGGTGTTCCTTTGGTATTCGGGAGTTGCATAATCTCATAGTCAAAGGAATATGTATAAGTCATGAAGAAAGCAATAGCAATAAAACTTAACGATCATAATGCTAAGCTAACGGATGGGTCTTGTCCATCACATCATTCTCCTAATGATGTGATCCCATTCATCAAATGACAACACATGTCTATGGTTAGGAAACTTAACCATCTTTGATTAACGAGCTAGTCTAGTAGAGGCTTACTAGGGACTCGGTGTTTTGTCTATGTATTCACACATGTATCAAGTTTCCGGTTAATACAATTCTAGCATGAATAATAAATATTTATCCTGATATAAGGAAATATAAATAACAACTTTATTATTGCCTCTAGGGCATATTTCCTTCAGTCTCCCACTTGCACTAGAGTCAATAATCTAGATTACATAGTAATGATTCTAACACCCATGGAGTCTTGGTGCTGATCATGTTTTGCTCGTGGAAGAGGCTTAGTCAACGGGTCTGCAACATTCAGATCCGTATGTATTTTGGAAATCTCTATGTCTCCCTCCTTGACTTGATCGCGGATGGAGTTGAAGCGTCTCTTGATGTGTTTGGTTCTCTTGTGAAATCTGAATTCCTTTGCTAAGGCAATTGCTCCAGTATTGTCACAAAAGATTTTCATTGGACCCGATGCACTAGGTATTACACCTAGATCGGATATGAACTCCTTCATCCAAACTCTTTCATTTGCTGCTTCCGAAGTAGCTATGTACTCCGCTTCACACGTAGATCCCGCCACGACGCTTTGCTTGGAACCGCACCAACTGACAGCTCCACCATTCAATATAAATACGTATCCGGTTTGTGACTTAGAGTCAGCCGGGGAAGTGATGTGCGGTGCCAGGGTCTGGTCTTCAATCCCGATGATCGGGTCTTCTGATCTCCAGCGGGGCAGTCGGGATCAAGTGGGGGTCTCTGTCAGGTCTCTACCCAGCCTATTCTAAACAGTCTAGGATAACCTGCAAGGTAGCAAGGCAGGTTACAATAATCAGGCTATGCAGCAGATATAGGAAAACAGTAGCAGTAGCAGTTCTAATGCAAGCATAAGAGAGAAGAGAATAGGCGATATAGGCATGTTCAAAATGGGGGTGCTTGCATGTCTGCTCTGGGGCAAGGGCAAAGTCGTCGGTGGTGTCGTCGGGGACGTAGCCGTACTCCGGAGCTGCGTCTGCCTCGGGAGCTACGTCAACGTCGGGGTCTACCGAGAGAAGGAGGGGGAAGAAACAGGTAAACATAATGCAAACAAATGCAATACGGTGCGTGTTATGCTATGATGCAGTGCAGGGTTGCCTAAATATGCATCTAAGTCATTTTAGTTGTTTTTAGAATTATTCTGGGATTTATTAATCGATGTGTGTGCACTATTCATCTGCCGGATTCGGGTCCGGAGTTACGAGTTCTTCTACATAGGGGGTTCCAGCAAAGAAACAGATGGCACGATCAGACTCGTCTCGTCGTTCTGAGCAACTTTCATGTTTTAACTTTTTCGATCCGAGCTACGGTTTAAAAGTTATTAATTTTCAAAGTTTATTAGATTTTCTGGAATTATTTTATTTACAGAAAAAGGAATTATGACGTCAGCATGATGCCATGCTGACATCAGCAAGTCAACTGCGGCTGTTCAGGTCAAACCTGACATGTGGGTCCAGTGGGACCCACATGTCAGTCTCTGTTTAGACTAACAGTGGATTAGTTTAATTAACAGGGTTTATTAGGGAGTGGACCCCATCTGTCAGTGAAAGATTAGTATTTATATTTATTTTAAAATCCTATTTAGTTAATTAATTACGCGGGCCCACTGGTCAGTGACTGGGCTGCGCCCAGTCAGCACAGTTGACTGGGTCAACCAGTCAACTGGGGCCCCCAGGGCCCACGGTCAGTGGCACCGGGGTGGGACCCAGCCGTCCACGTCGGACGCCGGCCGGAGAACACGCCGGCGAGCCCGAACGCGTCGGACGCTCGCCGGACTTCGCCGGAAACGTGCTACCGGGCACGGAAAGGGGCGCGGCCAGGTGCATTGGAACGAGCGCGGAGAGGCGCATCTAGTGGCGTGAGTAGTTTGTCCGGGGATGGCCGGAGATGTTGTTGGCGTCGAGCTAAGCGGCGGCGTCCTCGGGTGATCTACGGGCGTGTGATTGCGGTGCGTTTTCTCGCGCGTGAACTGGCTCGGGCGAAGCAGGAGCTCACCAGGAGCATGCCCGTGTTCGTGGTTTGGTCGAAGGGCCACCGCAGCGTCAAAGGCGAGCTCCGCGGCGGAGCTCTGTTCGGCAGCCATGGCGCGGTGGCATTGGCTGCGGGCTACGGCGAATTTCGGGCAACCTGAGAGAGGAAAGAGGAGGGGAGAGCTCACCGAGCGGCTCAAGGTGGCCCGTGTATGCTTAGGAGCTGCAGCGAGGTCGAGGGCTCCGGGGATCGCCGGAGGCCGAGAGGAAGGAGATCGGCTCGATCCGCGTGATGCAGGTCCCTCTGGCTCCGCCTGAGGCCTCCAGTAGATGAAGAAGACGACGGCGGAGCTGGCCGACTCGGTGGACGAGCGCGGGGTCGCCGGTGGCCGCGACAGAGCAGAGGCGCGGCGTCGACGGCGATCGGCCTCACGCGGATCTGGAGGAGGAGGAAGAAGGGAGAGCGAGCGCGAGGGTGAGGGGATCAGTGGGGGCTAGGGTTCGAGCCAGGAGGGGCTTGGGGATCTTATCCGCGCGCCGGCGTCGGCGGATGGGCGACGCGTGCTGCGGCCGTCGTCGTATCGGCGTGCGGGCGCGACAGCGCGCAGGGGAGGACGATGAGCCGCGGTGGGCTGGCCTGTTGGGCTGTGTCCGGGGCACTGTGCACTAAGGCCCAGTGCACAGTGTTCCGCGTTATATTTTCTTATTTCTGTTTTACTTTTCTTTTTAGTCTTTTCTATTTTGATTTAGTTAGGGCACTTTTGCATTTTTGTAAAGTATGAGAGTTGTCCCCAATATTACAATGCAATATTCCCTTCCACCAAAAATTGGTTTGGACAGATTTGGAATTCATTTGAAATTGAAATGATTTTAAAGGGATTTAATAATGTTGTTTTGGTGCTGTTTCAAGTTGTTTGAGTCATTTGTATAACTCCAACTTTATTGATGATGGTTTTACAAATGTTCCTGGATTATTTGCCATTTAATGAACATTTTCCCAACAGTGTTTTATCAACTTCATATTTCACTTTTGAATTTGAGTTGATTTTCAGAATGGAGTTGATTTGCTTTGGTTAACCACTATGTTTAGGCACTGCAAATGATATGACTTGGCATTATCTTCAGCTGATCACAGTGGCAATTACATAGGGGTGTTACAAATTCTCCTCCTCTAAAAGAAATTCTCGTCCCGAGAATTCAGGAGGAAGAAGGAAAGAGGCCGGGATATTCTTCCCGAAGTTGATCCTCGCATTCCCAAGTGGCTTCATCTTCAGTGTGATTCGACCACTGCACTTTCAGGAACTTGGTCGTCTTCTGACGAGTACAACGTTCAGCTTCCTCAAGGATGCGGATCGGATGCTCCTTATAAGATAGATCATCTTGCAGTTCGAGCATCTCATGATCCACTGCATGGTGCGGAGATTCCTTGAAGCATTTACGAAGTTGCGACACATGGAAGACGTCGTGGATATGAGAGAATTGTGGTGGCAATTCCAATTTATATGCCACCTGTCCACGTCTAGCCACGATGCGGAAAGGACCAATATAGCGAGGAGCTAGCTTGCCCTTGATTCCGAAACGATGGGTGCCCTTCATAGGGGTGACACAGAGATAGGCTTGATCACCAGGTTGATAGATCACACCCCATCGCTTGCGATCATAATTACTCTTCTGACGGTCATGGGCTGCCTTGAGATTTTCCTGGACAATTCTGACTTGTTCTTCGGCATGCTGGATAATGTCCGGTCCAACAAGAGGTCGTTCCCCAGTTTCTGACCAATTCAGAGGGGTTCGACATTTACGTCCATAGAGAACTTCGAAGGAGGCCATTTTCAAGCTGGCTTGATAACTGTTGTTCTAAGAGAACTCGGCATACGGGAGAGATTCCTCCCATTTCTTACCGAAGGATATAACACAAGCGCGAAGCATGTCTTCAAGCACTTGATTAACGCGCTCAACTTGGCCTTGGGATTGAGGATGATAAGCTGAACTCCAGGTAATGTGAGTAAAGAATGTGCTCCGGGTGTATCCCTGCACGAACAGCTGGTAACAACTGCGTCATAGCCTCGTAGAGTCGTGCTCGAGTGGCGAACAACTTGACAGCAAGAGCGCGAACAGTGCGATCCAGAGCCTGAGTACAGTGAATCAGAACTCGTTGATCGTAGCGACGAGGCTCGTACGGGGCATAGACTGCTGTGTAGAATCCAGTAGCATCTCCAGCAGGGGCATACGGAATGTACCGATACTCAGAGACATCCAAGTCAGCACTGAACTGTCCTCGAAGACGTGCGACAGCAGAGTAGGCGGCATCATGGACTGCCATCTCAATCGTCATGCCGATACCGTGAAAACGGTGTAGCTCAGTGTCTGAGTCATCCTGCTGATCGTAGATGCGAACATCAGCATAGTATTGCTCCTGGTTGAACTCACAATAAACCTCGTAGACCATGTACTCGGGGCACCAGCGGTATCCCAGCCTGATCAAGAGGGCGATCAGAACAGCTGGAAAACCAGAGACGTCTCGAGCACAGGTGCGAAGCACAAGCTGTGTCGTAGGGCGGGGTGGAAACAAACGGTCCATCTGAAATAAGAAGATTCAGGATTGTCATTCGACGATGAGAAACATAACAGATCTCGAATGGAAAGATTAAACAAAACAATGGAAAGGAAATGATTATCAGACTAATCAGATCAAAGACAGGGAAATCGCACTGAATCCAGCTCTCCGGGTGGATAGAATTAACGAGATCCTAAGTGTCGGTGTTAGTAAATTTTATTAAACCCGAATAGAAGAGAGATCAGAGTCCCAAAGTAAAGACAAGGAATAAAAGATCCTAATACCACCCAGTAGGCGATGTGGGCCCGTAAGCCACACAGCCAAGTTAGTAAAACAGTTTTCGACCACTAGACTCAACTTCGGCCAAGGAATTGGATAGGGGGATTCCTAGAGGCAGTCGGCTCTGATACCAACCTATGACGACCCCGGCTTAATCGTGCACTAATCATACACAAAAATGCACACGATCAAGCCTAAGGACTCACTTGAAGATATCACAACACAACTCTAAAACATAAATAAATTCATACAAGCTTAATATTAGAAGCCAGGGCCTCGAGGGCTCGAATACATAGCTCGATGGCATACAAGTGTCAGCGGAAGCGTCAGATATCTGGGTACAGATATATTACAGAACAGAGAGAGAGAGATAGGCCTTCACAGAGGCGGGGTAAAAATAAAAGCTACGATCGAAAGGCATAGGCCTCCTGCCCTGGACCCTCCGATCCTACTCCTGGTCGTCAGTCGGCTCCTCGTAGTAGTAGTACTCGCCAGGCGGGTAGTAGTACTGGTCGTCGATGGGGGCATCTGGCTCAGGGGCTCCATCGTCTGGTGGCATCAAGTGGATATGGGGAAAAAAGAAAGTAAAGCAAACGTGAGTACTCATCCGAAGTACTCAGCAAGCAAGGATCTACACTACATATGCAACATTGTCAAAAGGGGGCTGTCTATGTGGACTGGGCTGCAGAAATGCCAGAATAGTGGGGGAAAGCCTAGTCCTATCGAAGACTAGCATCTTCAACATCTCCAGCAGTCTTGCAGCATTAGGAGAGAGCAGATCAATCATAATGTAAAGTATAACAGTGTCATCAACCTCGGCCAGAGATCCTTTCTCGACTCCCTGCGAGAAAGCAATCCCAGAGCCGTACTATCCAGTTCTCATCTCATGTCATGTTCTAGTTGTACCGATCGAGATACAACTCCGAGTGTCTGTTACCGTAGGACAGGCTATCGATAGAAGTTTCTTCCCTGCAGGGGTGCACCAACTTACCCACCATGCTCGCTTAACTCCGGCCGGACACACTTTTCTGGGTCATGCCCGGCCTCGGCTAAGCAACACGCCGCAACCCGACCTAGGCTTATAAGAGAGGTCAGCACGCCGGACTAACCTATGCCCCCAGGGGTCTTGGGCCATCGCCCCGGGAACTCCTGCATGTTACGGGGCCACCGAGAGCAGACCTAGCAACCCCTTATACAAGCGCGGTTGCGTTACCAGTCCAACTCGGCGTGCGCCGCTCCATACTGATGTCAAACAAGCTTCGGCTGATGTATACGACGCAGAACGCCCATACTATGCCCACGTGATGGTTAGTGCTATCGGGCCAGAGGCCCCTCGGATCAAATATCCAAACCGTTAAGTGGTTTAGAAGCGCGCGGAAACGAGCATAGACTCACGATCGATGTGACCCCATCGCCCCGTCTCGAGGACTTGCGGCAAGGGCTAGGAATGCCTGGCCACGCCTTGTGTTATCTCGCGGGCACCATCCAGGTCAACCCGACTCCACATCACTTCGCATTAAGCTCGCGCGGGTACCCCTCAGGGCCGACCCGTCTTTAGTAACATGGTTTAGTGCAAGTCAAATCAGCAACTGTATCTGTGTGTCTGACACCAAGGGAACCCAGAGGAATCACCCTCGATGGGATCCCACCTAATGTTATAGTCAAGGTGAACGACGGAGGAATCACCCTCGAAGTCCACACTTGAAGCGTTGTGTGACGATGCTGTTATTGGGGGTGGTGTAGGAGGAATCACCCTCGCTTACCACGACCGATTAACTAACCTACAAGGTTATCATCAGAAGTGCTAACGAGGTATCACCCTCGGCACTCGACGGTAACCCAGTAGTGTCGGCAACTAAGGGGAAGTGATGTGCGGTGCCAGGGTCTGGTCTTCAATCCCGATGATCGGGTCTTCTGATCTCCAGCGGGGCAGTCGGGATCAAGTGGGGGTCTCTGTCGGGTCTCTACCCAGCCTATTCTAAACAGTCTAGGATAACCAGCAAGGTAGCAAGGCAGGTTACAATAATCAGGCTATGCAGCAGATATAGGAAAACAGTAGCAGTAGCAGTTCTAATGCAAGCATAAGAGAGAAGAGAATAGGCGATATAGGCATGTTCAAAATGGGGGTGCTTGCCTGTCTGCTCTGGGGCAAGGGCAAGGTCGTCGGTGGTGTCGTCGGGGACGTAGCCGTACTCCGCAGCTGCGTCTGCCTCGGGAGCTACGTCAACGTCGGGGTCTACCGAGAGAAGGAGGGGGAAGAAACAGGTAAACATAATGCAAACAAATGCAATACGGTGCGTGCTATGCTATGATGCAGTGCAGGGTTGCCTAAATATGCATCTAAGTCATTTTAGTTGTTTTTAGAATTATTCTGGGATTTATTAATCGATGTGTGTGCATTATTCATCTGCCAGATTCGGGTCCAGAGTTACGAGTTCTTCTACGTAGGGGGTTCCGGCAAAGAAACAGATGGCATGATCAGACTCGTCTCGTCGTTCTGAGCAACTTTTATGTTTTAACTTTTTCGATCCGAGCTACGGTTTAAAAGTTATTAATTTTCAAAGTTTATTAGATTTTCTGGAATTATTTTATTTACAGAAAAAGGAATTATGATGTCAGCATGATGCCATGCTGACATCAGCAAGTCAACTGCGGCTGTTCAGGTCAAACCTGACATGTGGGTCCAGTGGGACCCACATGTCAGTCTCTGTTTAGACTAACAGTGGATTAGTTTAATTAACAGGGTTTATTAGGGAGTGGACCCCATCTGTCAGTGAAAGATTAGTATTTATATTTATTTTAAAATCCTATTTAGTTAATTAATTACGCGGGCCCACTGGTCAGTGACTGGGCTGCGCCCAGTCAGCACAGTTGACTGGGTCAACCAGTCAACTGGGGCCCGCAGGGCCCACGGTCAGTGGCACCGGGGTGGGACCCAGCCGTCCACGTCGGACGCCGGCGAGCCCGAACGCGTCGGACGCTCGCCGGACTTCGCCGAAAACGTGCTATCGGGCACGGAAAGGGGCGCGGCCAGGTGCATTGGAACGAGCGCGGAGAGGCGCATCTAGTGGCGTGAGTAGTTTGTCCGGGGATGGCCGGAGACGTTGTTGGCGTCGAGCTAAGCAGCGGCGTCCTCGGGTGATCTACGGGCGTGTGATTGCGGTGCGTTTTCTCGCGCGTGAACTGGCTCGGGCGAAGCAGGAGCTCACCAGGAGCATGCCCGTGTTCGTGGTTTGGTCGAAGGGCCACCGCAGCGTCAAAGGCGAGCTCCGCGGCGGAGCTCTGTTTGGCAGCCATGGCGCGGTGGCGTTGGCTGCGGGCTACGGCGAATTTCGGGCAACCAGAGAGAGGAAAGAGGAGGGGAGAGCTCACCGAGCGGCTCAAGGTGGCCCGTGTATGCTTAGGAGCTGCAGCGAGGTCGAGGGCTCCGGGGATCGCCGGAGGCCGAGAGGAAGGAGATCGGCTCGACCCGCGCGATGCAAGTCCCTCTGGCTCCGCCTGAGGCCTCCAGTAGATAAAGAAGACGACGGCGGAGCTGGCCGACTCGGTGGACGAGCGCGGGGTCGCCGGTGGCCGCGACAGAGCAGAGGCGCGGCGTCGACGGTGATCGGCCTCGCGCGGATCTGGAGGAGGAGGAAGGAGGGAGAGCGTGCGCGAGGGTGAGGGGATCAGTGGGGGCTAGGGTTCGAGCCAGGAGGGGCTCGGGGATCTTATCCGCGCGCCGGCGTTGGCGGATGGGCGACGCGTGCTGCGGCCGTCGTCATGTCCGCGTGCGGGCGCGACAGCGCGCAGGGGAGGATGATGAGCCGCGGTGGGCTGGCCTGTTGGGCTGTGTCCGGGGCAATGTGCACTAAGGCCCAGTGCACAGTGTCCCGCGTTATATTTTCTGATTTCTGTTTTACTTTTCTTTTTAGTCTTTTCTGTTTTGATTTAGTTAGGGCACTTTTGCATTTTTGTAAAGTATGAGAGTTGTCCCCAATATTACAATGCAATATTCCCTTCCACCAAAAATTGGTTTGGACAGATTTGGAATTCATTTGAAATTGAAATGATTTTAAAGGGATTTAATAATGCTGTTTTGGTGCTGTTTCAAGTTGTTTGAGTCATTTGTATAACTCCAACTTTATTGATGATGGTTTTACAAATGTTCCTAGATTATTTGCCATTTAATGAACATTTTCCCAACAGTGTTTGATCAACTTCATATTTCACTTTTGAATTTGAGTTGATTTTCAGAATGGAGTTGATTTGCTTTGGTTAACCACTATGTTTAGGCACTGCAAATGATATGACTTGGCATTATCTTCAGCTGATCACAGTGTCAATTACATAGGGGTGTTACACTATCAAAGCGTATATTCCAACTCCGAGAGGCTTGCACCAGTCCATAAATGGATCGCTGGAGCTTGCACACTTTGTTAGCACCTTTAGGATCGACAAAACCTTCTGGTTGCATCATATACAACTCTTCTTTGAGAAATCCATTAAGGAATGCAGTTTTGACGTCCATTTGCCAGATTTCATAATCATAAAATGCTGCAATTGCTAACATGATTTGGACAGACTTAAGCATCGCTACGGGTGAGAAGGTCTCATCGTAGTCAACCCCTTGAACTTGTCGAAAACCTTTCGCAACAAGTCGAGCTTTGTAGACAGTAACATTACCGTCAGCGTCAGTCTTCTTCTTGAAAATCCATTTATTCTCTATGGCTTGCCGATCATCGGGCAAGTCAACCAAAATCCACACTTTGTTCTCATACATGGATCCCATCTCAGATTTCATGGCCTCAAGCCATTTCGCGGAATCTGGGCTCATCATCGCTTCCTCATAGTTCGTAGGTTCGTCATGGTCTAGTAACATGACTTCCAGAACAGGATTACCATACCACTCTGGTGCGGAACGTACTCTGGTTGACCTATGAGGTTCGGTAGTAACTTGATCTGAAGTTTCATGATCATCATCATTAGCTTACTCACTAATTGGTGTAGGCATCACGGGAACTGTTTTCTGTGATGAGCTATTCTCCAATTCGAGAGAAGGTACAATTACCTCATCAAGTTCTACTTTCCTCCCACTCACTTCTTTCGAGAGAAACTCCTTCTCTAGAAAGGATCCATTCTTAGCAACAAAGATCTTGCCTTCGGATCTGTGATAGAAGGTGTACCCAACAGTTTCTTTTGGGTATCCTATGAAGACGCACTTCTCCGAATTGGGTTCGAGCTTATCAGGCTGAAACTTTTTCACATAACTCGTAACTCAAATATTCGCCTCCGCGATCAGATCATAGAAACTTTATTTTCTTGTTACGATGATTTTTCACTTCACTCTGAAATTCTTTGAACTTTTCAAATGTTTCAGACTTATGTTTCATTAAGTAGATATACCCATATCTGCTCAAATCATCTGTGAAGGTCAGAAAATAACGATACCCGCCGCGAGCTTCAACACTCATCGGACCGCATACATCAGTATGTATTATTTCCAATAAGTCAGTAGCTCGCTCCATTGTTCCGGAGTACAGAGTCTTAGTCATCTTGCCCATGAGGCATGGTTCGCAAGCATCAAATGATTCATAATCAAGTGATTCCAAAAGTCCATCTGCATGGAGTTTCTTCATGCGCTTTACACCAATATGACCTAAACGGCAGTGCCACAAATATGTTGCACTATCATTATCAACTTTGCATCTTTTGGCATTAATATTATGAATATGTGTATCACCACGATCGAGATTCAACAAAAATAGACCACTCTTCAAGGGTGCATGACCATAAAAGATATTACTCATATAAATAAAACAACCATTATTCTCTGATTTAAATGAATAACTGTCTCGCATCAAACAAGATCTAGATATAATGTTCATGCTCAACGCTGGCACCAAATAACAATTATTTAGGTCTAAAACTAATCCCGAAGGTAGATGTAGAGGTAGCGTGCCGACGGCAATCACATCGACCTTGGAACCATTCCCGACGCGCATCGTCACCTCGTCCTTAGCCAATCTTCGTTTAATCCGTAGCCCATGTTTCGAGTTGCAAATATGAGCACACGTTCAGCTCAATGACATCCCTCGAACTCTTGATCCAGCAGAGGGTCGAGGGAAAGTTTCGTCAGCATGATGGCGTGGTGACGGTGATGGTGATGTGATCCGCCCAGGGCTTCGCCTAAGCACTACGACAATATGACCGGAGGAATAAACTGTGGAGTGGGGCACTGCACACGGCTAAGAGAATAATTGCTATGTCTAGGGTTGCCCCCATATATAAAGGAGGAGGGGAGGAGGCCGCCCGCCCTAGGGGGTGCGCCATGGGGGGGAAACCGAATAGGACTCCAAGTCCTATTCGGCCCCCCTTCCTTTCTTACGGAGGGGGAAAGGGGAAGGGAGAGGGAAGAGGAGAAGGAAAGGGGGGCGCGCCCCCTCCCCTTGTCCAATTCGGACTCCCCATGGGAGGGGGGTGTGGCCACCCCTTGTGGGCTGCCTCCCCTCTCCCCTATGGCCCATGTAGGCCCAATACTTCCCCGGGGGGTTCCGGTAACCCCTCAGTACTCCGAAAAATACCCGATCCACTCCGAAACCATTCCGCTGTCCGAATACCATCTTCCAATATATCAATCTTTACCTCTCGACCATTTCGAGGCTCCTCGTCATGTCCGTGATCTCATCCGGGACTCCGAACAATCTTCGGTCACCAAGACACATAACTCATAATACAAATCGTCATCGAACGTTAAGCGTGCGGACCCTACGGGTTCGAGAACTATGTAGACATGACCGAGACACATCTCCGGTCAATAACCAACAGCGGAACCTGGATGCTCATATTGGTTCCTACATATTCTATGAAGATTTTTATCAGTCAAACCGCAATGACAACATATGTTATTCCCTTTGTCATCGGTATGTTACTTGCCCGAGATTCGATCGTCGGTATCTTCATACCTAGTTCAATCTCGTTACCGGAAAGTCCCTTTACTCGTTCCGTAATGCATCATCCCATAACTAACTCATTAGTCACATTGCTTGCAAGGCTTGTCACGATGTGCATTACCGAGAGGGCCCAGAGATACCTGTCCGATACTCGGAGTGACAAATCCTAATCTCGATCTATGCCAACCCAACAAACACCTTCGGAGACACCTGTAGAGCATCTTTATAATCACCCAGTTATGTTGTGACATTTGATAGCACACAAGGTGTTCTTCCGGTATTCGGGAGTTGCATAATCTCATAGTCAAAGGAATATGTATAAGTCATGAAGAAAGCAATAGCAATAAAACTTAACGATCATAATGCTAAGCTAACGGATGGGTCTTGTCCATCACATCATTCTCCTAATGATGTGATCCCGTTCATCAAATGACAACACATGTCTATGGTTTGGAAACTTAACCATCTTTGATTAACGAGCTAGTCTAGTAGAGGCTTACTAGGGACTCGGTGTTTTGTCTATGTATTCACACATGTATCAAGTTTCCGGTTAATACAATTCTAGCATGAATAATAAACATTTATCATGATATAAGGAAATATAAATAACAACTTTATTATTGCCTCTAGGGCATATTTCCTTCAGGATCCACATCCAGTATTGCATCTACTAGGTATTCTTTCCCTCTGTTCTCAAACAAATATGAAGATTTTTCACTAATTGCTTGTAAATTGAAATTGAACTATCAAATGATTGCTAGATGGACCACAAATGATTGCTAGATGGACACTGAACTACCTCTCTTGATTGTGATAATGTGATGTAGATGAAGAAGAAGGATGTTAGCTTGTTTGAATTGTGGGACAAATCTTCGAAGGCAAGGAAAATAACTTCTACATCCACACCAACTTCTCTTTCCGTTGAGGTTGAGAGCAATCTGCAGCTAGCATTAGTGCACACACACATGATGAAGCTCCGCAACCGGAGAGGGATAGAGGCTCCCCAACCCCAATTGTAGAAGATGATGAAGCGGTTGATGAAGATGATGAAGCGGTTGATGAAGATGATGAATCAATGCCCCAATTTGAAGCAGATTTGGCTGCTCTGGAACGTGATCCCGGCAAGCGACCTCCTATATCTTCATATCATGTCAATGACCAGGATAGAGTTAGAAGGAGATACATTGACTTGGGAGCTTGTCAACCAAAGGATCATAAGTTTGAAATCAGAGATTTTAGTGGACATTCTCGTCGCTTTTCCCCTACTTGGTTTAAAGATCATAAGTGGCTTGAGTACAGCGTGCAAAAAGAGGCTGCTTTTTGCTTTGTTTGCTACTTGTTCAAGGATAAAACAAAAAGTCCTGGAGGAGATGCATTTGTGAATGGTGGGTTTAATAATTAGAACATGAAAGTAAGATTGAAGAGGCATATTGGAGCTGTTAGTAGTGCTCACGCTGAAGCTCAAGAAAAATATGATATATTCACTACACCTACAACATCAATTAGGGAGTCTATTGCTTCAAACACCTCACAATACAAGGCTTTGTATAAACAGCGTTTGACATGGACACTCAAGTGTGTGAGATTTCTATTGAGCCAAGGCTTGGCATTTAGGGGGCATGATGAAAGTGAAGACTCGCTAAATAAAGGAAATTTCCTTGAGGTTCTAAATTGGCTAGCAGGAAATTTTGAAGAGGTTGACAGGGTTGTTCTCAAGAATGCTCCACAGAATTGCAAGATGACTCACCATGATATACAACAAGAGGTGATAAAATGTTGTGCACAAGA
This sequence comes from Thinopyrum elongatum, assembly GCA_011799875.1. NCBI lineage: Eukaryota > Viridiplantae > Streptophyta > Magnoliopsida > Poales > Poaceae > Thinopyrum > Thinopyrum elongatum. The sequence goes on from CM022298.1 coordinate 659,260,856, forward strand.
GACTACTAAACTAGTCCTTGAAGAACTTGATGGTGGTCATTTTGCAATACTTACAGATGAGTCTAGTGATGTGTATCAGAATGAACAGTTGGCTGTTTGCTTGCGTTATGTTGATAAGAAAGGAAGGGCGGTTGTAAGATTTCTTGGTCTTGCTCATGTTGAAGATACCACCTCTTTGACACTAAAAGCTGCAATTCAGAAAATGCTTATGGACTACAATTTGACCTTTGCAATGGTTCGTGGGCAAGGATATGATGGAGCTAGTAATATGAGAGGTAATGCTAATGGCCTGAAAAAACTGATTATGGATGAGTCCCCTTCTGCCTACTATGTTCAGTGTTTTGCCCATCAATTACAGTTAACTCTTGTTGCTGTTGCTAAGGAGAGTGGTGATTGTACTTGGTTCTTTCAGCAGCTTGCACACTTGTTAAATGCTCTTGGCATGTCTTGTAAAAAGATGAGAATGCTTCGGATAGCTCAGGCTGAAGAACTCATTAATGCACTGGAATTGGAAGAAGTAGAAACAGGGAGTGGGCTGAATCAGGAAATTGGTTTGGGAAGGCCATGTGATACACGTTGGGGCTCTCACTTCAAAACTGTGAACCATGTCATCTCTATGTATGGTGCACTACGATGAGTCCTTCGCAAGATTGGAGACGAGTACCATGGTACGGAGGCACAAGCGGCTCTATCCATAGAGACAATATTTCGATCATTTGAGTTTGTTTTCATGGCACACTTGATGCAAGAAATATTTGGATACACAGATGAGTTGTGTAGAGCTTTGCAAAAGCAAGACGAAGATATTGTTCATGCTATTGAGCTTGTTAGTGACACAAAGTATTACTTGGAGGCTTTGAGGACCGATGCTGGATGGGATGATTTTCTCACAAAGGTCACATCTTTTTGTACAAAGCATAAGATCAAAGTTGTTGATATGGAGGGTCCTTACTTTCCCGTTGGCCGGCCTAGAAGGGGTTTATGTAATGGTATGATCAATTACCACCGCTTCAAGGTTGATATGTTTGTGGGTGTCATTGATAGGCAAATCAGTGAGCTGAATGGCAGGTTTGATGAGGTAAACACGGATCTACTTTCTTGCATGGTAGCATTTTGTCCACTTCATCTATTTGCTGCTTATGATCAAGAGAAGTTGGTTAGGCTTGCTACAAAGTTTTATGCTTCCGATTTTACAAGTGATGAACTGGCAAGACTTCCATGGCAACTGAACATGTATGTTACTAATGTGCGTAGAGATGAAAGGTTTCAAAACCTGAAAAATCTGTGTCAGCTTTCAGTTATTCTTGTTGAGACAAACAAGCATGAACTATATCATATTGTTTACAAGCTTCTTAAGTTGGTATTGATTCTCCCAGTAGCTACTGCTAGTGTTGAAAGGGTATTCTCTTCAATGAGCTATGTGAAGAATAAGCTAAGAAACAAAATGGGTGATGAATATTTGAACAATTGTTTGGTTACATTTGTTGAGAGAGAATTTTTCAATCAAGTGAAAGATGAAGATGTCATCAATCTCTTCCAGAAAGGCGACCACAAAGTTATATTGTAAGAAGGATATCATCACTTCATCAATCAAAAGGTACTTATGTATTCATGTCGTTATGGTCTGATACATTGAAATATTGCTACTGCCGTTATCCTAGTGTTGTTTTGTTCATATATTGCTTGTGGTCTGTTGTTTGGTTCATATACTATATTTAGAGCAAAAAAAAATTGGGTGAATACCTAGCCTTCATTTCCTGGAGCCGCCACTGCGGCGACTACGTAGCGGGACCTACATGGGCCACCAATGACGGAGTCAATTTCGGCGAATCTCGGTAGGGGGTCCTAAGCTAGTAGCCTCGATATGATGATAACAAGGACATGAGGTTTTACTCAGGTTTGGGCTTTTTTTAAGAGATAATACCCTACGTCCTCCATGTGTTTGTATTAATTTGGGATAGAGTATAAAGTAAAAGGTTGATCTACCATGAGATTGTTCTGTCCCGTCTACGAGTCCGATCCCTCAATTTATATAGATACCAGGGGGGTCTAGGTTATAGATAGGTCGGTTACGTGTAAGGTAATCGTAGTGTAGACGACATCTGATCCTGGAGTATGCGTCAAGTCTTCGGGAATCTTCCTTCTACGTGTCGTGGGCCCTGTAGAGATGGCCCACTAGTGAATCGACATGGGGGTCCTCGTCCCGGCCCACCTGGCCAGAAGATAACGTGGTGAGTACCCCCTAGTCTAGGACACTGTCAACAAGGACAATTGAGTTTGGTTTTGCCATTTTTTCTTAGTTTTTTATGGTCTTAGGTGTTTTTTTTCTTTCGGTTTTGTTCTAATTTTCCCCATAGTTTTCTACCGTCTTTTGTATTTTTGCTTACTTCATTGCTTTCTATTTTTACTTTTACTTTTAATTTTCATTTATTTGTTTCTTTTGTTTCATTATTTTGTTTTTATTTTATTCTTATTTTCCCTTTTTATTTATTTTTAAATTTAATGAAATTTTGAAAAATAAAGCATTATAAAATATTGGGAACATTTTTAGATATCATAAATATTAAAAAAAAATGAACGTCTTTAAGGTACACGAGCATTTTGTTAAACTTCATATAATTTTTTAAAATACACAATCAATTATTACAATCCAAGTCTACAAATTCATGGGCTCTTGAATATTTTTCTAATTCATAAATATTTTTCAAATTAATGAACATTTTCTAAAATTTAGGTTGGAAAACGGGGCCGAAAAATCAAAATGGATACAGCGATATCTGAATTTGAAAAAATAAATACAACGCAATAAAAAGAGCGCACGCAAACAACGTCCAAACTGGGCCGGTTTAGTAACAGACGACCCTGTGCGTTTGCCGGGGATTTTGACAGCACAAGCATCAAAATATAGGTGGTCTCGTCCGGACCACCCAAACCTCTGGATTCTTCGTTTGGACCGTCGATCCTTGTTTTCACGGACAGAGATAAGATGAATATACGCGTCATGTGTAACCCAACCTCAAGTATATATGTGCAGGATCGCTTGATTTGGATGTGACCAACAAGCAATCAGATCTAATCAATCAATGGCGTCGCAAACTCCTCCAGCCAAACTAGCCGATGTCAATGGAAGCACTGCAATCGACGACGACGTGCTCTACGAGATTCTGCTCGGTCTCCCGGCGAAGCCGCTCTGCCGCGTCCGCGCCGTGTGCCGGTCCTGGCGGTCCCTCCTGTCCTCCCCGTCGTTCATCGCCGCCCACACGGCGCGGCGAGCGGCCCCGCTCCTCCTCGTCCGCATGCACGATGCATCTGCCCTCAACGTCCATGTCCTAGACATATCGTCGGGTGAAGTCGTCAAACGGATACGTACCGACAGAAGCACTTGGCTTGGCGGTCTCTCAATTTCTTGCTACTGATGCGGACCCCCCACGATCTGGCGCTGGCTCGCCTGCCAGGCACGGACGACGACGGGCTTCGGCTCCGCATGCTCGACCCAGTGACTGGCGTCGATTTCGCCTTACCGGATGTCGACCACGATAAGCAGCAACGCCATCGCGCATCGTTTATGATCGGGAGGGTGTCCACAGGAGAGTACAAGGTGTTGTGCCTGAGTACGTGTACGTCCGTGCCCAATCGACAGCAGCTCTGGAAGGTCCTCACCCTCTCGGGCGATCATCGGTGGAGAGAGACGGGGTACCCACCGGCCAAGGTCAGGACAGGCCGCCGGGGCGGGGCAGCCGTTAATGGGGTTGCCTACTTCTTGCTGTCCACCATATACGACCCAGCTGCAGGGTCCAAGGGATGCATCATGGCGTACGACCTGGAGAAGGAGGTGTGGCGGCCGGCCTCTCTGCTAGCCCCGATACCCAGCAAAAGGCAACATCCAAGGCACATGTTGGACCACGGTTTGACAGAGCTGGGCGGATGCTTGGCTCTACTGTACGAGGACAGGCACGCCTTCATGGAGTTGTGGTTGCTTGTGGACCCCGACAAGCTTACCTGGTCCAGGCTATGCACCATAACCGTGCCGTATCGTTGCCAGGGGGTCAATGACTCACGTCTTCGTATATATTCAGCTGAGCCCTTGTGGTTGCTAGATGATGGTAGGATCATCTTTTGGATATGCATGATCGAAGGACATACCAACACAGTGTGTTGTGCACGTATGATCCAAGAACCATGACCTACACGGATGTGGCAGATATGCGAAACTACATGCTCGGTGGTGTATATAGCGGGAGCTTGTTGGATCGAGGGAGTTTCCACCTTCTCCACCAGTGAGGTTCAGTATAGTGCTAGATTTTAGCCCTGATTTGCCCAAATCATATGGTTTTAATTTCCTTTTTTCAAGGAAGACGATTTTACTCTGTTATTGATTGTTGACATATGGTTACATTTTTAATAAATATGAACTCTCTCTAGTTGACTCCATCGTACATATGTCCGAAGTGTCTAATCTCTATATGCATGTGTGGCTACTATCAGCGGGCGAGGTTTAGGACGGGTCAACCATATATATTACAGACGAAAAGCATACTTCGCTACGCCGACTGTTTTCTTTGATAAATTTGTGAATATTCGGTTATCTTTCCCTTGCTCTTTTCACACTAAACCCAATGCTCTTGTTGCAAAACATTGATGGATGTGATTGTTAGAGTTAACCTTAACCGCTACCAATGAACTTGCTTCCTCAAGATCTTCATTGCAGGGGTAAGTCTCACTGCTGCTCCGGATGCGACATCACCGCTAAATGGACCCCCTCCCCCTCCCAAGGGTATTTATGACGCACTCGCCTCCCAAATCTTAGACCCCAACCTCGCAAACATATGGGAATAAAAACACTACATGAAAAATGGTGTGCATCAAGTATTTTGTTGTTTACCAAGTGTATTTCCATGGATACTCATCACACAGGTTGCCTGCCGAGTACCTTCAAAAACAAACTTGGCAAAGAGGCAAACACTATATACTCAGTAATGTAGAGTCTTTGCCAAGCTCCATATAGAAATACTCGGCAACGAGAAAAAAAAGGGCAATGGTAGTACGAGACACTTGGAAAAAGACAACATGCTCGACTAAGCACAGGCCAAGTGTCCCTTCCCACCGCATTTGACGGCTCCTTCACGGTGTGTCGATGTTTGCCGAACCTAGGTAAATTCGTCGTCATGTGACTTACCATCTAGATCCATCGCTCACACGCCCCTCCAAACCAATCCACTAGTAGAAAACAGGGCTTTGGTCCAGGCCTACCCAGCCCATTAGTCCCGGTTCAGTCACGAACCGGGACCCATGAGGGCATACGTCCCGGTTCGTGCGCCCAGGGGGCCGGCCGGGCCTCGTGGGGCATTGGTCCCGGTTCGTCTGGACCCTTTTGTCCCGGTTCCAGACACGAATCGGGACCAATGGGCATCGCTCCTGGCCCACATCCATTGGTCCCGGTTCGTGGCTGGAACCGCCTTTAGTCCCGGTTCCAACCACGAACCGGGACCAATGTTGTGCCTATATATACCCCTCGCCCGCGAGCAGAGCACTCCACTGCTCTGTTTTTTTCTGGCCGGCGAGGGGAGGGGTTTGTGGTGCTCTAGCTCACCTCCTATGCACATGACGTGTTCGATGAAATGCCCGAGCAACACTACTTAAGCTTTCTCCTCTCCAAACTCGACCTTCAAGCTCCATTTTCCTCAAGATTTGTCTAGATTTAGCGGTCCGTCACGTCCCGTCCCCGTCTTCACCGTCGTCGATCGCCCGCGCCGATCTCGTCGCCGGCATAACCGTGGTGAGCCACTTGTTCTTATCTTCTTTCTAAAAGAAAAAAAATTCTTACTTGTATGATTTAGATAGATACTTGTCTAATTTTCTTACTTTTATTATTGTTTGTTATTATATAGTGCGATGGTTTTGGTATCCGCCCCCGTCGGCCCTCGTCCTGTCTATGATTCGGATGTGGTATATATTATATTTTATAACTATTTAGTTCATTTATTGTTTATGACAATTATGCCGACCAACGTGACATAGATTTTTTTATCTAGGAGGTATGTGAACCGGAAATTCCAACCGACCCTATTGTCGAGAGGTTAAATTTAGTTGAAGAAGAAAATAATTACTTGAAGGAAAAATTGAAAAAATTGAGGAGGAGAAGATGATATTGGAGTTGCATGTTGCGGATGTCGTCGATGATCACAAGATCAAGATGGATGCAATGCGCTTCAAGATTAGAAAGTATAGAAAATATGCCATTCATACCGAGGCTTGGTATCATTATGCCGTTGGATCAATTGTTACCTTGGTTGCGATTATGATCGCATTTGTTGTTGCATTGAAATATTTTACATAGTTTCAATGTATGGTTTAATTAGATGCTCTGGAGAGCTATATGTTGTTCAATGAGAACTATGTATGTACTTTGGTTTTAATGTGATGATGAACTTCTATTAATTTGGTCACTTATCTATTCATGATGTTTTGTAATGGTTTTTGACACACTTAATTACATATAATGCACGCAGATGAACCGGCAATGGATGTACGATGGCAGACGCACCTCCGAGTACATTAAAGGCGTGCATAATTTTCTCGAGGTGGCTGAGGCAAACAAGCAGAATGGTTTTATGTGTTGTCCATGCCCTATATGTGGGAATACGAAGTCTTACTCTGACCGGAAAATCCTTCACACCCACCTGCTTTATAAGGGTTTCATGCCACACTATAATGTTTGGACCAGGCACGAAGAAATAGGGGTTATGATGGAAGACAACGAAGAAGAAGAGGACGATGACAACTATATGCCCCCTGAATACGATGATGCTGCAATGGGAGAAGCTGAAGATCAAGAGGAACCAGACGATGTGCCCGATGATGATCTCCGCTGGGTCATTGTTGATGAAAGGAGACAATGCGAAAGTGAAAAGGAGAAGCTGAAATTCGATCGCATGTTAGAGGATCACCAAAAAGGGTTGTACCCCAATTGCGAAGATAGCAACACAAACCTCGGTACCGTACTGGAATTGCTGCAGTGGAAGGCAGAGAATGCTGTGCCTGGCAAAGGATTTGAGAAGCTAGTGAAAATATTGAAGAAGAAGCTTCCAAAGGATAACGAATTGCCCGACAGTACGTACGCAACAAAGAAGGTCGTATGCCCTCTAGGATTGGAGGTGCAGAAGATACATGCATGCCCTAATGACTGCATCCTGTATCGCGGTGCGTACGAGGATTTGAACGCATGCCCGGTATGCGGTGCATTGCGGTATAAGATCAGACGAGATGACCCTGGTGATGTTTACGGCGAGCCCCCCAGGAAGAGGGTTCCTGCCAAGGTGATGTGGTATGCTCCTATAATACCACAGTTGAAACGTCTGTTCAGAAACAAAGAGCATGCCAAGTTGATGCGATGGCACAGAGAGGACCGTAAGAAAGACGGGAAGTTGAAAGCACCCGCTGACGGGTCGCGGTGGCGAAAAATCGAGAGAAAGTACCGGACTGAGTTTGCAGGTGACCCAAGGAACGTATGGTTTGGTTTAAGCGAGGATGGCATTAATCCTTTCGGGGAGCAGAGCAGCAATCACAGCACCTGGCCCGTGACTCTATGTATCTATAACCTTCCTCCTTGGCTGTGCATGAAACGGAAGTTCATTATGATGCTAGTACTCATCCAAGGCCCTAAGCAACCCGGCAACAACATTGATGTGTACCTAAGGCCATTAGTTGAAGAACTTTTACAGCTGTGGAATGGAAACGGTGTACGTGTGTGGGATGAGCACAGACAGGAGGAATTTGACCTGCATGTGTTGCTGTTTGTAACCATCAATGATTGGCCTGCTCTCAGTAACTTTTCAGGACAGACAAACAAGGGATACCACGCATGCACACACTGTTTAGCTGACACCGAAAGTATATACCTGGACAAATGCAGGAAGAATGTGTACCTGGGGCATCGTCGATTTCTTCCGACCAACCATCAATGTCGAAAGAAAGGCAAGCATTTCAAAGGCGAGGCAGATCACCGGAAGAAGCCCACCATGCGTACTAGTGATCACGTACTTGCTATGGTCAATGATTTACACGTAATCTTTGGAAAGGGTCCCGGCGGACTATCTGTTCCGCATGACGCTGAGGGACGTGCTCCCATGTGGAAGAAAAAATCTATATTTTGGGACCTACCCTCCTGGAAAGACCTAGAGGTCCGCTCTTCAATCGACGTGATGCACGTGACAAAGAACCTTTGCGTGAACCTGATAGGCTTCTTGGGCGTGTATGGAAAGACAAAAGATACACCGGAGGCACGGGAGGACCTGCAACGTTGGCACGAAAAAGACGGCATGCCTCCAAAGCAGTATGAAGGTCCTGCCAGCTACGCTCTTACCAAAGAAGAGAAGGAAATCTTCTTTGAATGCCTGCTCAGTATGAAGGTCCCGTCTGGCTTCTCGTCGAATATAAAGGGAATAATAAATATGGCAGAGAAAAAGTTCCAGAACCTAAAGTATCATGACTGCCACGTGATTATGACGCAACTGCTTCCGGTTGCATTGAGGGGGCTTCTACCGGAAAACGTTCGATTAGCCATTGTGAAGCTATGTGCATTCCTCAATGCAATCTCTCAGAAGGTGATCGATCCAGATATCATACCAAGGCTAAGGAGTGATGTGGCGCAATGTCTTGTCAGTTTCGAGCTGGTGTTCCCACCATCCTTCTTCAATATCATGACGCACGTCCTAATTCATCTAGTCGACGAGATTGTCGTTCTGGGCCCCGTATTTCTACACAATATGTTCCCCTTTGAGAGGTTCATGGGAGTCCTAAAGAAATATGTCCGTAACCGCGCTAGGCCAGAAGGAAGCATCTCCATGGGCCATCAAACAGAGGATGTCATTGGGTTTTGTGTTGACTTCATTCCTGACCTTAAGAAGATTGGTCTCCCTCAATCGCGGTATGAGGGGAGACTGACTGGAAAAGGCACGCTAGGAGGGGACTCAATAATATGCAGGGACGGGCATTCTTGGTCTCAAGCACACTACACAGTTCTAGAGAACTCTACCTTGGTGACCCTGTATGTCGATGAACACAAGAACATTCTGCGCTCCAAACACCCGGAGCAGTGTGACGACTGGATTACATGTGAACACATCAGGACTTTCGACAGTTGGTTGGAAACACGTCTCAGAGGTGACAACACTGTTTCTGATGAGCTGTACTCGTTGTCCAGGGGACCATCTTCGACTGTATTGACTTACAAAGGATACGAGATAAATGGGAATACATTTTACACGATCGCCCAAGATCAAAAGAGCACCAACCAAAACAGCGGTGTCCGCTTTGATGCAGCAACCAAGAGGGGAAAGGACACATATTATGGCTACATAGTGGACATATGGGAACTTGACTACGGACATGATTTTAAGGTCCCTTTGTTTAAGTGCAAATGGGTCAATCTGTCAGGAGGCGGGGTACAGGTAGACCCACATTATGGAATGACAACAGTGGATCTGAACAATCTTGGGTACACAGACGAACCATTCGTCCTAGCCAATGATGTGGCGTAGGTTTTCTATGGGAAGGACATGTCTACCAAACCGAGAAAAAGAAAAGATAAGGAAGCGAATACATCATACGATGAGCCAAAGCGCCACATAGTTTGATGAAAAGTTTATGAAATTCCTCCCTTCAAAGTCAAGGCTGACCCAAGCACCCTGTTAAGTGATGAAGAATATCCATGGTTACGGCGCAATAAGCAAAGGACACAAGCGAAGAAAAAGTAAAGACAGATGAAGTCAGAAAGGGTTGAAAATTGATGATGTGGCTTTGAATGGTTCATTTTGAGCACACAAAAAGTCTGGAGTTCAAATAAGTTCAAAAAAATGAAATCCCTTTGTAACAGATGAGTTTTTGGCTGAAACCCTGATACTTCGAAAGAGATTGTCCATTTTGTACACGAAGTGCATCCAGTTTTTGCCGTAACCCTCTCAACTTTTTAGCACATGCTATGAGGGTGAAATGATGATATCATGCCAATTTTCAACCTCTTCAGAGTTCATTTGAAGTGCTTTTCAATTTCAGGGTCATTTAGCTCAAAGAAATCACTAAATGCATGATAAATAACAGATGAACTCAGAAAGGGTTGAAAATTGATGATGTTGCTTTGAATGGTTCATTTTGAGCACAGAAAAAGTGTGGAGTTCAAATAAGTTCAAAAAAATGAAATCCCTTTGTAACAGATGAGTTTTCGTCCGAAACCCTGATACTTCGAAAGAGATTGTCCATTTTGTACACGAAGTGCATCCAGTTTTTGCCGTAACCCTCTCAACTTTTATGAAACTCTAATAGCAAAAATAATAAACTAAAAGAATGAACTAGAAAACTTTAATGAAACTCTAATAGAAAAAAGAATGAACTAGAAAACTTTAATGAAACTCTAATAGCAAAAGGAATCAACTAAAATTTATGCAACTAAAATTAGCAAAGTATTTTCTGTTCAAAACATTAAAAGCAAAAAGAATTTTCAAAAAGAACTTTTTTTGTTAGAAACTTTAATAGCAAAAATGAATATCATAAAGATTTTTTTGTTAGAAACTAAAATAACAAAAACTGTTTTGAATATAATGATAAAACACAAGTAATATTAAATAGCAGTAAAAAGAATCACTCAAAATCTATTTTTATAGTAAAGTTAATCACAAACTAGTGATTCACACAAATTTCAAAGAATTCAAATTAAACTATTCGAATTAGAAAACTAATGGCACTAACAGAAAGTTTATATATTTATTACCTCAAAGCAAAAGGAAATAAAAAATAAAGCAAAAACAAAAGAAAATAAATAAAGCAAAAAACAAAACAGAAAAAAATGGAAAAAAAAGAATATTTTTTTGTGTGAATCACTCAAAAATAACAAAAAGCAAAAAGATTTTTTTTGTTAGAAACTAAAATAACAAAAATTGATTTTGAATATAATGATAAAACACAGTAATATTAAATAGCAGTAAAAAGAATCACTCAAAAATCTATTTTTATAGTAAAATTAATCACAAACTAGTGATTCACACATATTTCAAAGAATTCAAATTTCAACTATTCGAATTGGAAAACTAATGGCACTAACAGAAAGTTTATAAAATTTATTACCTAAAAGCAAAAAGAATTAAAAAATAAAAGAAAATAAATAAAGCAACAAACAAAACAGAAAAACTTGAAAAAAATAGAAAAAAAAATGCCACCTACTGGGCCACCACGGCTAGAATACGACTAGAAACCCAACCACAGGCCAGGATTCAGGCCCGTAGAAGGCCCAGTAGGCCCACAGGCAGAGGAGAGTTAGGTTAGACCTGTAAGCCTACATTTGAGAGGAGTTCGAGAGGGCAGCGGCAGTGGGGTTTATAAACCACTCCGCGCCCCTCTCAACTAGCGAGGTGGGACTAAACTTTTGGCCGCGGGCAGCACAAGGCCTTTGGTCCCGGTTGGTGCCACCAAACCGGGACTAAAGGTGGGCTTTGGTCCCAGTTGGTGGCACCAACCGGTACCAATGCCCCCTTTAGTCCCGGTTGGTGCCACGAAACGGGACCAATGCTTCGTGTATATAAGCAAGACTTGTGAAAATTTTCAGTTTCATCGCAGTTCCCCTCCGACGGCCCCGACCTCCTCGACGCCGCCAGGCTGCCCGACGCCGTCGCCGTCGCCCGTGCCCCGCCCCCGAGACCACGTCGCCGCCGTCCGCCGCCCACGCCTCGTCGCCGTCGCCGTCGCCAACTCCCCTCCGCGACCTCGCCGTCGCCGACAGCCTCCCCGACCTCACCGTCGCGTCCCCGCGCCGGCCCCTGCCCCGCGCACGCCGCCTCTGCCTCACCCCGGCCCCGACCTCGCCGTCGCCGACGCCGCCCCCAGTGAGCCACCGCGCCCCTGCCCTGCCCCCCCCCCCCCACCGCCGTGGACGTGGCCGCCGTGGCCCCCACATATATGTTTTTTTTTCTGCATATATATATGATGTTTTTTTTGCATATATGTTGAAGTATGTTGATGTATGGATATATATGTATGCATATATGATGATTTTTTGTTTAGAGTCATATATGATGTTTTTTTCTGCATATATATCTGATCATATGAATTTTTTTTGTTCATAGATCATGTGATTTTTTTGTTCATATATCATATGATGTTTTTATTGTTCATAGATGATCGATCATATTTGTTCATATGTATACAAGCGAAGTCGTTGTCGTTAGTTGTACTGTTTAGGGTTAGGGTCGTCGAGGAAGAAGGAAAATAAGGAAAAAGAAGAAAAGAGGAAGAAGAAGAAAAAGAAGGAGAAAAAAATAAGTAGAAGAAGAAAAAAAAGAGGAGAAGAAGAAAAAATAGATTAATTCTTCTTCTCCTTTTTTTTTCTTCTTCTTCCTCTTTTGTTTTCTCTTCTTCTTCCTCTTCTTAATTTTTATCGGGAACGAGGGTGTCGAGGATCACCGAGCGGTCGAGGGTCGGGAACTAGGGTAGAGGGTCGAGGAAAGCCGAGGGGTCGAGGGTCGAGGAACGCCGAGGGGTCGAGGGTCAGGAACTAGGGTAGAGGATCGAGGAATGCCGAGGGGTCGAGGGTCGAGGAACGCTGAGGGGTCGAGGGTCGGGAACTAGGGTAGAGGGTCGTGGATCGCCGAGCGGTCGAGGGTCGTGAACTAGGGTAGAGGGTAGAGGGTCACCGAGGGGTCGAGGGTCGAGGGTCGTCCAGGGGTCGAGGGTCCAGATTTATCAAGAATGCCCCAATTATGGATGTGCACAAGTTGATTCAATTTTTTTCTGATCTCATCTATATATATATATTCTTCTATATGTCACGTTGTCTGTCAAAGTATTGAAGAAATCCATGGCTTCATCATTAGCCGAAAGTAACAGGCGTATGATGCTACGAAGCTCTTCAAAATTGTTTTGGAACGGAGTTCCGGATAGAATAATTCGCTTTTTGGTACGAATTTCAGCAAAGGCCTTCCAAATAGCGATATTTGGAAGGCTCTTGCTGAACTTTGTACCAAAAAGCGAATTATTCTATCGGGAACTCCGTTCCAAAACAACTTTGAAGAGCTTCGTACCATTATACGCCTGTCATTTCCGGCTAATGATGAAGTCATGGTTTTCTTGAATTCTTTGACACTAGACAACATGACATATAGAAGGGTAGATGAGATCAGGAAAAATATGGACCATTTTCTGCACATCCAGAATAGCGTCATTTTGTTAAATCCCTTGTCGGTCCGGACGTCGGACATTCATGAGAGAGGCGGTCCGACCCAAACCCTAGAAGCGTTGTCGAGGCCACCCCAAACCCTAGAAGCGTTGCCTAGGCCACCCCAAACCCTAGAAGCGTTGTCGAGCCACCCCAAACCGTAGAAGCGTCGAGCTAGCTAGGTCTACGTTTGCACTAATATATCCATCTGTCATGTTTGTATATTAATTGCCATGTTGTAATATATGCAGAAACTATGGAGCACCGAGACATCGAAGCAGAACAGTTGTTGGGGGACATAATCCTCGGCGGAGGTGATGTCTTGTCGTTTCTCAACGACACCGATGGTCTGGAAGGAGAGGGTGAAGCAGGCTCCGGTGATCGAACAATGGAGGTGGAAGGACATGATTATGATGGCTCCGGTGACGGAATGCCGGTGGAAGGAGACCGTGATGACTGCTCCGGTGAGCGAACGGAGGAAAGAGCTGTTGCAAAGTCCGGCGAGGTATATATATTAATTAAGCCTGTGCTGACTAGCTAATTGATGCATTAATTGTTTTGGTATGTACACATATTAACTCTCTTCTTTCTTCTTTTCTAGCCCTCCGGATCGAGCCAAACTTCGGTAATGAGACGAGGCCCGAAGAAAAGGTTGCGCCAGGATGAAAGGTTCACGATCACAGCAATCAAGGGCGATGGCCAACCGATTGAACCCAGCCGGACCAAGGAAGCATTTTCTGCTCAGTGCGGGGTTCTTGTTAGGGACATGATCCCGATCAGCATCCACTAATGGAATAAGCCTAAGAGCGAAGACCCTCAAGTGTCTTTTGTCAACGATAGACAGAAAGATGATCTTTGGACCGCGTTGAAGGCAAATTTCACCCTACCGCCAGAGGAGGATCTGGATAAGCCAGTTATAGAGCTATTGGTCAAGGCTCATGCGCTTAAGAAGATGGCCGATCTATTTAGGAGGTGGAAGAATGAGTTGAAATCAACGTTTGTCGACAAAGGGAAGACTCCAGAATTCACCGGCCGATTTGAGAAGATAAGAGATCACTGGCCCGCATTTGTGGCCCACAAGACATCGGAGAAGAGTAAGAAGATGTCAGCGACAAACAAGAAAAATGCTGCAAAGAAGGAGTATCACCATCGCACGGGGTCAGGTGGCTACCTCAAAGCCCGGCCGTTGTGGGACAAGGCTGAGAAGGACCTGCTTGATAAAGGGGTCGAACCAGAGACATTGAACTGGCCAGACCGTTCAAGGACTTGGTTCTTCGGGGTTGGGGGAACCTTGGACCCTGAAACAGGGAAGTGCCGTTGGACGAAGGAGCAACTTGAAATACCCGTCAAGAAGCTTCAGAAGTATATCGCCGCAGCGCAGCAAGGGACGTTCGTTCCCGACAGAGAGAACGACGAGCTCACATAGGCCCTCGGGAATCCTGAGCACCCAGGACGAACACGAGGCACGGCAGGCTCCGTTGCGTGGAAGGAAGGGTTTCCCAGCGCAGGCGGTTACAAAACCCGGGAGAGGAGGAGGAAAGTGGAGCAGACTGAACTGCAGAAGCTGAATGCAAGGGTACGAGCGCTAGAGGAACAAGCACTAGTTCAGAGGCAGCGACCTGCCGAAGCTACCCCAGAAGCTACCCCGCCATCTCAGCGGAGAAGCAGCGTGGCTTCCACCGAGCTCCTTCAGCAGCCTCACTTCACGGCTCCCAGCTACCCCGTGGATGCTATCACGGAGGCTCAAGATTGCCACCTTATGGCGCAATGGCAGCACCTCAAAGTCAAAGCGGCTGTCGGCTCTGTTGCACCTCCTCAACCCGGTGCAACTTTTCACTGCCTTCCGATTCCAGAAGGCTATGCTGTTGTGATGGTCGATGAAATAACGGAGGGATTTGAGGAGCTCGAGCTTGACCACCCTACCGGTGAAGGGGAGACTCAGCTGGATCTTGCTCTGAAGACTCCATGTCTATGGCGGAAGGAGCTCATCAACCTTCCGAACTGGACGCCTCCGCCTCCTCCTCCGGCGAGTCAGGGCACTCCGCCTCCTCCTCCGCCTCCTCCTCTGGCGAGTGATCAGGGCACTCCGCCTCCTTCTCCAGCTGCTCCGGCGCGTGGCGGCACTCCGCCTCCTTCTCCAGCTACTCCGGCGCGTGGCGACACTCCGCCTCCTTCTCCGCCTGCGCCGGCACTTCCGAGCAGCCCGCCTCCTTCTCCGCCTTGTCAACAACAGCGGAAGACAGCCGCCGCCGCTCCGGCTGCTCCGGCGCGTCGTAGCACTCCGCCTCCTTCTCCGCCTTGTAAGCAACGAAGGAAGACAGCCGCAGCCGCTCCGGCTGCTCCGGCGTCTAGCAGTACAGCCAGAGGCGGGAGGCAATACATATTCGGTCCATCTCTCAAGCCTCTAGAGAAGTTACCATACGAGATGACCGAGGAGGAAAACACGGAGATCTGTCAAGCCCAAGTGAAGGACTTTTTTACAAAGAAAAATCCACCTCCGGAGGAGAAGATGGATCCGGTGAAATTGAAGCGCACTTTGAAGAACCTGAAGCGACCACCACCGCCTCCGCCGGATGACAACCATGTCCGCGCTCTGAAAAAGGCAGTGGAAGGAGCGCGCCGGTCGGGAACTACTTCAAGTGACAAAAGGTTACAAGAACGAAGAAGTGGGAACAAAATTCCCCAGCTCGGCGAACAGGCAAACCAATCGTGCCCCCCGCTCAAGGTGTCTAGCGATATCGTCGCAAATCTGCCGGGGATGCTGCCCGGTACCAATCCTGGTGATTACCAGCCCGACGATGCACATTTTGATACAATGGAGGTGGACGAACACAAATACCGGTACAGGAAGCCTCTCATCAGACCTGGTGATCCTCCTCTAACAACGATGATGCGAAGATTCCATAAGTGGTACATGGACACCTGCAAGTCTGGGAAGGATATTTTGACGCTGAGAGTTAAAGAGGAGCACGACCTCGTTGGAATTGATCTGTTGTCTGTTCCATTTGAGGAGTTCTTCCAGTTTTTCAATCAAAAGGACCTCGATAAAATAATCATCACTTGCTACTGTCCGTAAGTACTATACTTCTGTAATTAAGTCTCTATATATAGCTCAGCTCTTTCATTGCATGTATATATAACTATCCTCACTATATTATGCAGATTGAAGATCGTCGAATGCATAAATGCACAAATCTATGATATTGGATTCATTAACACAAATCTCATAGATGAATGGACGGTTACATATAATGCGAAAGAAACCGAGGCCAACTTGCTACAATCGTTGCTTAAAAATCAAAACAAAGATAAAATACTCTTTCCGTACAACTTCGAGTGAGTGTTACTGTCTTCTGCATATTCGTTTTCCCTTATTACTCGAGGTTATAGTAATGTAATTGATGAGTTATGCACGCGTGAGCAGCTTCCACTTTATTCTCCTAGAGATTAAGCTTGAGCAGGGACTAGTAAACGTCTTAGACTCAAGATGAAAAGATCCCAAGGAGTATGCGGCCATGACTGAAATGCTCCAGAAGTAAGTTCAATCGATCATTATCGCACCATATCCGCAACTTTGGTCATTTCCTGATATCAAGTAATTATTTTCTTTGTCTCGCAGGGTTTGGAAAGTGTTCACCACAGAAGCTCCGGGACTGCCGAGGGAGTTGCGATTTACACACCCGAAAGTAAGTACTACTAGCTAGTTCCGTGCATCTCCCATTGATTCTAGCTAGTTTCATCAATACCATTTATAATGCTTGATTATCAGTTTGATTGACCTTTATTTCTCGTAAAGTGGTTGTGGCAGGAAGGCGGGAATAATTTTTGTGGATACTACATTTGCGAGTACATCTACAACGCGACGACCTCTAAGCGGGGCTACTCTGAAAAACAATATGAAGTGCGTAAGCAATAATATTCACAATTTTATTTTATTACCATCATTTGTGTTGAGTTTCATTCATATATATGTATTGACCCCCTTCTTCAAATTAGATTTGGCAGATGCGGGATGAACTCCTACCACAAGATCGCATAAAAGCAATTCAAGAGAAATTGGCGGGATTCTTTCTTGACCACGTCATCAATCCAGCCGGAGAATACCATGTGGAACTTGACATCAAATGTTAGGGATGTCAAGAGATCTTATATTGTATATATGTAGCTAGATGACGTCGGATAGATATACGAAAACTTGTTGTTCGACCAATCTCTCGGAGAAGGAGGAGGTCGATCACTTCTCTCTGTATATGTTCATGACGATCTTGTGTACTTAATGGTTTCCTTCATTTGCTTACTAGCTAGCGTGTCGAGTCCTCTTATACGTATAGTACGTAGCGTTGACCAAGCACGGAGATAAGAGAGGACACTTCTCTCTAGCTATTAGCTAGCTAACACAATATATGAAACCCCTAATTAACCCTACAAAACCCCAAACCCCCCCCCCCCCTTTCAAAAAACAAAAAACGCTCCTGAGCTGCTGACACGTGGATGATCTTTGGTCCCGGTTGGTGTTACCAACCGGGACTAAAGGCCCTCCTCTCTGGGCTCGCCGCAGCGGCCACGTGGAGCCCCATCTATCCCGGTTCGTATAAGAACCGGGACTAAAGGTGTTGGGCTTTAGTCCCGGTTCCCGAACCGGGACAAATGGGCCTTTTTCTACTAGTGTCATCGCCTTCCTTAGTTGGGACTTCTTTTGCAAAGTGTGTAACCACCAGTCTCTAACATTATTCGTCGAGCTCCATTCAAAAGGCTTGATTTTGTGGAGGCTAAGCCATGTAGCTATATTACTCCGAACTCTAACGGTGAAGCCAAGCGATACCGGCAAAGAAGGTGGGTCACCAACTCTTGAGCTTGCTTGCACAAGGGACATATACCACAGTTTGTGCAACCTCTTCACTCGAGCCTACCCGCAGTCCAACCACCGTGTTTGGACAACTGACCACGCAAAAAGTTTGCATTCCATGGGGGGTGGGGGAGAGGCAAGGTTTCCAAACTGCCATGTTTAGGAATGAGGTGGTGAGACCTTGAATTGCTCCGTATAGGGCTATAGGCAAAGAAGTCAACTAGATGGCATCCGATGGGAACTTCCAGGAGATTGACAGTAGCAAGTTTCTCCCAAAACAAGGCGAATTGCTGGATGTGCTGCAGCGGAAGACCAAGATTAACGCCAGTTTGACTCACCCAAACATTGTTAAGTAAAGCCACGTGGATCAAGGATTCTTTGTTTCTCAAAATATTGACAAGTTGTTGACGCACGCCTCAATTTTGAAGTTGCCAATGCTTCTCGAGATATTTTTGAACCTGGTCTACCTCTTGTTGTGGGTGGACTTATTCTGCTGGGATTCCAAATCAACAATATGTGTCTCTCATGTTGGGGTGGGTGAATTGGTGTGGTTTGTGGTTAGGCTCGCGTGTTCGTGCATACCTGGCAGGCAGTCCGGACCGAAAAATCTTATTTGACATTTGTTGCGTCAAAATTTTACCCAAAACGCACAAGGGTGTGTGAGTCGGTCCGACCCATTTACAACGAATTTGTGCCCTTACACAAGGGGGGCAAATGCGCTTGTTTTTGCCAAGAAAATGGTTTTACGATTTTTTGGTGTTTTTTGTTTCAGTTTTGTTCGAGTTCTGTGGTTTTATTTCGAGAAAAGTCCATTTTTCGTCCCTCAATTTTTTGATTTTATCACTTTTGGTCCCTCAACTATAAAACCGGACAGGTTGCACCGCAAACTCTCGAAACCAGCCATTTTTCGTCCCTGCGGGGTTTCGCCGCCGAGTCAACCCGGTTTTGACCACGGGATAAACAGTGCATGGATGAACAGTAAAATCGAAAAAAAATCAAAAACATCTGAAATTTTTTTACGTCGAAGATACTTTGGTGCGCAAGGTGCGTGCCAATTTTCGTCATGTTTGGACTTTCGAGGTGCTCGTGGCAAAAAAAACAAAAAACAAAATCTACTCCACAATGAACAGTAAATTCAAAAAATAAGAAAAAAATTTAAACAAATCTGAAAATTTGCGGTATCAAAGAAGCTCAGGTGCGCAAGGTGCATATAAATTTTTGTGATGAAATGACATCCGAGGAGCTCGTGGCAAAAAAAAAAGCGTACGTGTGCGTACCGCTTCGGGTGGTTTTCAAACCCTCGGATGTCATTTCAGCACAAAAAAATGCACGCACCTTGCACACTTAAGAATCTTCGATGCCAAAAAATTTCAGATTTTTTTGATTTTTTTTGCTTTTTTTTGAATTTACTGTTCATCATAGAGTAGATTTTGTTTTGTTTTTTTTGCTGCGAGCTCCTCGAACATTCGAACATGATGAAAATTGGCACGCACCTTGCACACCTGAGTATCTTTGATGTCATAAAATTTCAGTTTTTTTGATTTTTTTTATTTTACTGTTCATCCATGCACTGTTCACCCCGTGGTCAAAACCGGTTTGATTCGGCAGCGAACCCCCGCAGGGACGAAAAGTGGCTGGTTTCGAGAGTTTGCGGTGCAACCTGTCCGGTTTTATAGTTGAGAGACCAAAAGTGATCAAACCGAAAAATTGAGGGACGAAAAATGGACTTTTCTCTTTTATTTCCCCCCCCCCCCATTTTTGGTTTTGTTCATTGCTCTTCTCTTTTATGTTTTCTGTTTTTCCTTTTATTTTTTTATTTCCCTGTTTTCTTATACCTTTTGGATTTCATTATTTTTTAATAATGCACTACTTTTGAAAAAATTTAAAAAAAATAAAATCCATGAAAAGTTTTTAGATCATAAATATTTTAAATTCATGAACATTTTTCAAATATACAAACATTTTTAAAATTTGTGAACATTTAAAAATTACACGAACACGTTTTTATTCAAGATTTTTATAAATTTGTGAATTTTTTTTTGTAGTTATTTTTAAATATTTTAGAACAGTTTTTAAAATTCACAAACACTTTTTAGGTTCTTGAATATATTTTAAATTTGATTTTTTGAAATTTTAAAATATTCTTTGATATTTTTATAATTTATGTTAACATGTTTATAATTAGATTAAAAGTGAAAACCGGGACGAAAAAACAAAAAGAAACCAACAAAATCCGAAATAAAAAATGCAATCGCTAATAAAGAGTGCTCACTAAGCAACGTCTGAACTTGGCCGACGTAGGAACGCTTGAGCTTGTGTGTGTGTGAGGAATTTTGACGCATTAAGCAGCAAATTTCCATCTAAAGGCACTATGGTGTGCGAGCTAGGACAAGTGAGTTTCGTTTTGCCAATTTTAATATTTTAGGGTGTTAGGTCATTCTCTTTCGATTTTGTTCGAGTTTTTTCCAGCAGTTTTGTGCTTATTTGATTTTTGATTTTTTTTTTGTTTGTCTTCATTGCTTTCTCTCTTTATTTTTATTTTCAGTTTTATTGGTTTATCTTTCTCGTTCTTTTGCTTATTTATTTTCACTTTTTATTTATCTTTTAAATTTTATTTTCAGTTTTTCTAAATACACAATTTTTAAAAATTGGAAACATGTTTAAAATTTCATGAACATTTTTAAATAACGTTAATATTTTTTTATAATTCATGAACAAGCAACACATGGATTTTTTAAATCTTAAGAGCATTTTTCAACAAATACAAACGCTATTTTTAATCCGAGTTTTAAAATTTGCTAGCACTTTTGGATTCATGAAAGTATTTAGGTTCTTCAACATTTTTAAAATTTCTGGATAATTTTAAAAATTAACGAACAACTTTTAGAATATTACCTGGCAAATGGGCATCGAAGACTGCAAATCAGGAGAACTCATTTGTGCAATTCATGTGGCAAATCAGGAGATATCGGATCCTTGCCTCAAAAAAAAGAAGGAGTTATCGCATCCGATCAATTCCCATGGCAGGTCCTAGACTTCTATCTCAGCCGCCACTAGACCTGGCCATCCTCCGGGCCGGGCCGGGCCTGACCAAGCCCGAGGTAGAAAACTCAGGCCCGAGCCCGGCCCGTCACAGCAAAAAACACACCGGGCCTCGGGCCTCGAGTCGGGCCTCTTCAGGAAATGGCAGAAACAGCGGGCCCAGGCCCGGCCCGACCTAGTCTTCGGGCTCAAAACCTAGGCCCAGGCCCGGCCCGAGAGCAGCGTCGGGCCGGGCTTTTTCGGGCCGGGCTGTTCGGGCCGGGCGGCCCATGGCCAGGACTAGCCGCCACACGTCTGTGTCCTAGTAGGGTTTGGACTCCTCGTTTGGACCATTGATTCTTGTTTTCACGGACAGATCAATCATACAGATAAGATGAATACGCATCATGCGCAACCCGACCTCAAGGAGATACGTGCATGGTCGCTTGATTTGGGTGCGACCAACAATCAATCAGATCAAATCAATCAATGGCGTCGCAAACTCCTACAGCCAAACGAGCCGCTGACCATGGAAGCACCGCAATCGACGACGACGTGCTCTACGAGATCATGCTCCGTGTCCCGGCGAAGCCGCTCTGCCGCCTCCGCGCCATGTGCCGGTCATGGCGGTCCCTCCTCTCCGCCCCATCGTTCATCGCCGCCCACACGGCACGCCGAGCGGTCCCGCACCTCGTTGTTCCGTGTGCACGATGCATCTGCGTTCAACGTCCATGTCCTAGACATATCGGGCGTGTTTGGTTGCAGTAGTGAACAGTAGTTGCATTGCATACACATCTCAACCCAGCCTGGCTCTGGAAAAACAGCCTCATATGCGACATCTGCAAGTTGTTTGGTTGCCGGCATATGGACTTCCTGCATTAGGGGATCAACTTTAGCACGTTGTTTGGTTGTCTGCATTGTCTCGGCGCATACAACTACACGCTGTTTGGTTGCCCGCATGGGGTATGATTAAGAGCTAGCACTTGCACTTAGCACACAGGGTTAAGAGCTAGCAGAGGAAGGGGGAGAAGAAATGCAGTGTGCGCCGGACCATGGCGACTGCGGTGGACAGTGACCGTGGCGCCGTGTCCGACATGACGAGCACGAAGTCATGGGCGAGCGACCCCATCGACGAACTAGTTGGAGTGCTCGCGCAAAGACAGTGGACAGAGGAGGAGAAATGTAGTGCTCACACGGTCACGCCATGGCATCGTCAGTGTAGTAGGACGAGAGAGAGGAGCTGAGATGATCGACGCCGGAAATGACTCCCGTGTAGTAGTACGAGAAAGAGGAGGCCGGGAGGAGGCCAAGATGATCGACCCCGTCGGTGGCAGAGAACAGAGGAGAAGAATCCCGTCAGTGTGCGCGCCATGGCGGCTTAACTATAGTAGGATCATGAAGAGAAGGCCGAGATGAATGACGGTAACGATGATGCTACCACAGCAAGATGCGAGAGAGGAGATCTAGAGAAACCACGCCGGCTAGAGGAATAATTAAGCAGTGTCTTAAATCACACAACACATATCCATATGTACAACCATGAGAAATATGTAGATCTTCTTGTCTACGATCGTCGAAACAGGAAACTTGCAACACGAATGTTCTGCAGAACTGCGAGATTAGGCTGCTGGTCAAACGAAATTTCAAACAATTGATGGTGCGCGACGAATCTGACAAAATTCGTCCAAAACAGCTCCAAACAGGAATAAGAAATTGAGCATGTACGATCGACGAAACTACAAACTGATCGCCTGAATGGAACCGTAACATCGATGTGCATCTTTTTCGTGTAGAGCTTACCTCGAATCGAAGCACCGTTGTGTAGATTAGAGGAACATGGAAGAGAGGAGATTAGCCACGTAAACACCTCCCATCCCTTCCATCTTCACTCGTGCAAGGGTCCGCTCGTTTGGGCTCGCCTCGGTTTCCATCGAGCCAGGCGCAGAGATGCTTTAAAAAGCGTGCGACGCAGCCTTAACAGTGAAACCAGGCAACCAATCACGCCCATCATCGGGCGAAGTCGTCAAACGGATACGTGCCGAGACGCAGAGTAGCACTACGCGGCCTCTCAATTCTTTGGCGCTGATGCGCAGCCCTCACGACCTGGCGCTGGTTCGCCTCACGCGCACGGACGACGGGATTCGACTCCACGTGTTGGACGCAGTGACTGGTGTTGATCTCGCCTTACCTGATGTCGACCACGACAAGCAGCAACCCTATCACGCGTCGTTTATGTTTGGCAGGGTGTCCACCGGAGACTACAAGGTCTTGTGCGTCCGTACGTGGAGACCTTCGGTGGTGCATCGCTTTGCAGGATGCTCACCTTCTCGGGCAATGGTGGCGACCATCGGTGGAGAGAGACGGTGTGCCCGCCGGCCAAGGTCAGTACGGGCCGCCGAGAGGCGGTAGCCGTCAAGGGGGTTGCCTATTTCTTGCTGCACGGCCGTCGTCCCGAGGAGTGTATCATGGCGTACGACCTGGAGAAGGAGCTGTGGCGGCCGGCTTCCCTGCCGGTCCCTCTACCCAGCAACAGCAACAAGCAGAAGCCAAGGAGCATGTTCTACCACAGTTTGGCCGAGATATTGTGGTTGCTAGATGATGGGAGGATGGTCATTTGGATGTTGCTGGCTGGGTCAGGACTTCCCCACGCGGTGTTGTGTACATATGACCCAAGAACCATGTCCTACACGGATGTGGCAGACATGCCAAACTACATTATGGGAGGTGTCTATACAGGGAGCTTGTTGGGTCGAGAGAGTTTCCTCCAACTCCACCAAGGAAGTTCAGCGTAGTACTCCTACTAGCTCTTGCGTAATTTGTCAAGATCAGATGGTTTTCTTTCTTTCTTTTCTTTTCTCCACCAAGGAGCATGCATGAGCAAGATGATTTTACTTGTGTAGCGAAAACTCGTTAGCAGATGCAGGAACCGTTTGTTATTGGCTAACTTTTTCCTCCTCAGTTTCCAACCGATCCATCCACACCATCAATGAGCGATTTGTCCATATCATGCATCAACCAACAAATTATGTAGTAGCTTGGAACTTGCTTTCAACAAGCAAAAATGAAATAACGAAAAAATATACTAAAATGATTCACTGAAATTATACGTCTATTTAGTTCGGGCTCTTCATTTGGAAGTGACCTCGCAGGCGGGCGATGTTTGGGCTACTGCCACTTTCAAGGTTATGCGTACTACGAAACACTACGTCTTTGATGTAGGAGAAGACCACATTTTTAGCTCTCTATGAGCGCAATATTCATTTCTTTCATGCTAGTTGTCGTCACACGAGTAAGGTAGCGGCCAGGATGTGCTCATGACCGACGACTAATTCAAACTTGCAGAGTGTCTCACCCTAGAACGGGTCGGACCACCACCTGGGCCTCTCCTATAACTTCCTTGTGGTGGGGTCCTCTTTGGTTTCGCTAGGGAAGGCTCTACGAGGATGGATCGATGGTGACATGGCAGATGCATGATGAGTGTGGCGGCAACGGAGAAGATGGGTGATTAGTGGCACTGGCGTAGGGAGTGAGCAAATTTATATACCCGCGAAAGGGCGTGCTCCGGTGAAAAAAGGGACAGGAAATGGCGCACATAGGAGGAATTGGTGCGGTCATTTGAGACACATGGCAACGACCATCAATGAGTGCTCTTCTTGATGGAAATTGCGGTTGTGCCATTGGTAGGAGTAGAAGAGGGAGGAAGAAAGTGACTGAAGCTTCCCTCCACGTGGACAGTTGGATACAGAGTTGGCTCTATAGCATTGTCCCCAAGTCTCCAAATATGAAGGGCGCGACCCACTATTTGAAGCGCGCGACAAAAGTAATGGAGGCTAGGACCATTATGGCAACAATTGGTACACTTACGGACACAATTCGACGGAATTCCCTCACAGACTGATGTGGATAAATGAAGGGCATGAGGTTACAATCGCCCAGCATGTAGAATTGAGTCCTTATGTGTACCGTTTTTGTCATTATGGTGACTCTGATAGACTCTTTTTTGGGTCCTTGATTTCCATATAGACATCATGACGATTGGACCGATATGACACATCTGCTATAGTTGCTCTTATATGTATATTGGTTGCTGGTATACAGTGAAATTTTTATCAAATCAGAATTACATCATAGTCCATGCTTGCGTACATGTCTGTACTATCTAAGCTCTACGTGTCATGGTTAGTACTCCTTTCGTCCGGAATTACTTGTCATTCAGATGGACGTATCTAGATGTATTTCAGTGCTAAATACATCTATTTGAGTGACAAGTAATTTCGGACAGGGTAGTACTAGCAACTGATGGTTTGTGGCTCGTCAGCTCTACTAGAAGGAAAATCATGCTAGCTTAAGCCCACCAAGTTTTCTGATGAATTCTATGAAAATCCATGTGACATTTTTTCACTCATGTAGGATAACCAACAAATAAACACTCACCATTTTGAGAAGAAGCAAAACATCCAAAAATGTAGCTAGGGAAATAGAAACTCATATTCGGCCATTCAGAGAGGCAAGCCTGGCAAAACTCCCATCGTTTTCTTTATTTGTTTTTTGAGAGGAACTGGCATCGTTTTCAGAACGGAGAGGAGGGCCTCAGGGCGTGATTGGTTCGGCCAGGAGATTGCAACGTGCGGATTCTTAACAGCCTAGGTGAGGAAGAACACTGAACATCCAGCTCAATAAAAATGGTGATGAAGAACACTTGCAAAGTTGCAACCGAAAGAAAAAGGCTTGTTGTTTGTACACAGCTGAAGGTTCCGCTCAAAACAAAAGGGTCCCTCCTCTCAGCTCCGTCGTTCATCGCCGCCCACACGGCGCGCCAAGCTGCCCCGCTCCTCCTCGTCCACGTGCACGATGCATCTTCGCTCAACGTCCATGTCCTAGACATATCCTCGGGCAAAGTCGACAAACGGATACGCGTCAAGACGCAGAGTAGCACTACGTGGGCTCGCAATTCTTTGATGCTGATGCGCACCCCCCACGACCTGCCGCTGGTTTGCCTCCCCTGCGCTGAAAACGACGGCCGCCTGGACGGGGCAGCCGTCAATGGGGTCGCTTACCTCTTGCTGACCACCATACACGACCATCGTCCGCAGGTGTCCAATGGATGTATCGTGGCATACGACCTGGAGAAGGAGGCATGGCGGCCAGCTTCTCTGCCAGTCCCGGTACCCAGCAACAAGCAACGGCCAATAAACATGTTCTACCACGTCTTGGCCGAGCTAAGCGGCTGCTTGGCCCTACTATACGACGACGGACACTCGTTTATGGAGTTGTGGTTTCTCGTGGACCCTGACAAGGTTACCTGGTCTAAGCAGTGCACCATCACCGTGCCGTATCCTTATCAGGGTGTCGGATATCTCAGGGAGCCCTTGTGGCCGTTGCTAGATGATGGGAGGCTCATCATTTGGATTTGGATGCCTCCAGAAATTCCCAACGTATTGTGTACGTATGATCCAAGAACCATGACCTATACGGATGTGGCAAAGATGCCGAACAGCGCGCCAGGAGGCGTGTACACTGGGAGCTTGTTGGGTCGAGGGAGTTTTCATTTTCTCCACCAAGGAGGTTTAGTACAATGAGTCAATGATACTCTTTGCTAGCAACCAAATCAGATGGTTTCCTTTCCTTTCTTTTATTTTATTTTCTCCACCAAGGAGCATGTAAGAGGAAGATGGTTTTATTTTGGACTCTTCATTTGTGTTATAGGTAGTATAGAATTGGTTGCTGATACAAGGTGACATTTTTATGAAACAGAAATTTCATCAGAGTTGATCCTTTGCATACATGTCTTGAGCAACCTCTAAAAAGGAAAATTATTCGGATGAAGTTTATGAAAATCCATGCGACATTTTCCACTTATGTCGGATAACCAGCAACTAAACACACACCATTTTGAAAAGAGGCAAAACATCCCTGAATCTATGGGGATATAGAAACTCACAATCAGCCATTCAGAGAGTCAAGCCTGTCAAAGCCGCCATCGTTTTTCAGAACGCCGACGAGGGGCCTTAATCAGGGCGCGGGTGGTTCCGTCGGGACACTGCAAAGAGAGAACAACGTGCGGATTCCTTGTCACCTGTGGGGTAATCTAATCTAGCAGTGAGTCGGTGAGGAGGAACACATGCAACCGTGATCAGATCAGATCAGATCGATCCCGTTGTTTGGACACGAGACCGAAGATTCCGCTGAGAGCGAAAAAGGCCAACGCACTTTTTGCAAAAAGATGAAAACGGAGATGCATCGACGAGGCAACTTGGCAGAATCTGTTGGAGGTTTCTATACTGCTTTGACCAGATATATCAGCCGTCAATCCTGACCTTGGACACACTGCACATTCTTTCGACTAGAAGTATGAGGCGTCCGCGTCCTGGGAGGCTTGGAGGGAGTGATCAGACAGAAGACGCGCCACCCTACGCATCCCGCTTTTCACCCGGGCTTCCATGGCCGGCCAACCGGCGTGCAGTACCCGCTCTTCAACAATCTGAGCTGGTTGTTTCTTTGCTTGGCAAGATTTCGTACTTTTCTGTACACAAGTGCGTACCATCACGGGGCCCAAGCCATGTCCGTGTCAGCTCCATGTATTTTGGTACGCACCTCGGTTTGCTTCGAGATACAAATTGTTCCCCAGATCAGGCAGATCTCGCCCAACCGGCACGACTAGATTATTGGGATAAACGGGACGATCTCACCCAACTGCGCACACGATTGACGACCCGTTGGCTGCTGCTTAGCTTATCAGACTGTTTATTACCGGGAGCTCTGGCATAATATCTGCGTTCTTGACTGTACCGCGTGCATTTCCTTCCCGCGTGCGCATAGAACGTGTGCTCTGCTCCCTGCCAGCGCTGCTGAACGTCCTCACAGATTCACACCGGCATTTCTTCAGTGAGCTTCTCGACTCGGATCGGCAGTTGTTCATGCATCGTTGTCGGAGAAAAGGACTTGGCGATATAACTGCATGTCTTCTCATTTATGTGTGAGATTGATACGGGGAACAGGATGTCTCCGATGTAACGCACAGACGTGCCCGACGCACCCGAATTGCTCGTTTTCTCCAATTATCGCTGAACATACTGTGCATGCCTGAGGGTGGCATCCGTTTGGAGCGCGTTGGCGTCGGCGAGGGCCCGTTGCTGTCATTCAAATGCTTCGTGAATTATCCATGATCCATCGGTCTAGTGTGCTAGGAAGGTTAGTTAGAAAACCGTCCGTTCCAAGTACCAGTAGAAGCTAGGCAATCACAATTTTTGCTGCAGAGGGCACGTCATGGTCCACCAAATTAAGAACACGGATAACAAACTTTGCTCTCAACCAGCAATGCGCCAAACCTGCTTTATTTTGCCTCTGTTTTATTCTGCCTACGCGATGTTCGCCCACACGTTGGCGAGGATTGTTCTTGTCCAAGAGCAGATTTTTTTAGAAGAGTTGCAACTTGCAAATACACCTTGTTGTTTCCGGCAACCATGTTGGACATGGACACCCCTTCTGGCGCACTCTGTATAACCTGGGAGGAGGACACCGGACCGAGGGTTGAACTCACTTCACCCTCACTTGTAACCTTACGTGAAAGAGTAAGAGCAACTCCAACGCGCCGACCCAAACGAACGGCGTTTTTGTGCGCTTTTCGTCCGTTTGGGTCGGCCGCTCGCTCGGCGTCCGTCCCGTTTGAGATATGCGTCGGCGGTGCGCCCAACGCGTCGACCCATACCATGTCCGCACGCAAATTTTGAAAAAAGGTCCGCGGTCATAGTTCATGAGCCATGTCGTCGCCCGAAAGTTCATGCCGGTACCATGTCAGCGCCGGCATACAATGCCAGCTTCAGAAAATACCACACAATTCGGCTGGCGCACTTGCCAGAGGCCGGCACATATGCCAGCACACAGAAAAGAGGCGGGAGTTCGACCACGCCATCACGGCCGTGGTCATGCCAGCACACTTGCCGGCATAAAAAAAAGGATGGCGCTCGCCGCCATAGGTCACTTGTCGTCGAACTTGAGCATGTCGGCCTGCATCTTCTCGAACCACGGCCTCTTCCTTGGCGACACGGTGTTGAGATCCACCTTCATGATCTCCACCCCGGTCATCATGCTCGCGAGAGTCACTTCTTTCGCCTTGGTCTTGGCGTTGGCGGCCTCGATCTCTAGCATCTTGGCTTGCTTCTCCGCCTCCATCTCAAGCATCTTGGCTTGCTTCTCCGCATCCATCTCAAGCCTTCTCCTTTGGATCTTCATGAAGGTGTTCATTTGTTCTTCTTTGTATCGTCGGCGCCCCTTCTCCCTTGAGTTCTTCTTGCTCATCATGCCCTCCACGCTTGCGATCAAGGCGTTCGACGCCGCATCCCGCTTGTCCTCCTTCTTGGAGTTGGTCTTCCTCCGCGGGCGTGGCTTCTCGCCGTCTTCCTCCTCCACGGCCCTCTTCCCCCCACGCGACTTGAGGGCGGCATATTGCGCCTTGAACTTCTCCTCGTCTTTGATGACCCTCCAACAATGAGAGAGATTGAAGCACTTGCCCTCGTGTTGGACCTTGAATGCCTCCAAAGCTTGGAATGCCTACAAATGTATTGCATGCAAGCATATTGGCATAATGAATATGAAAATGGACATGCAAGCATAAACGGAATGACACAAAAGAGGGCGGCCGCTTGCATACCATGTCTTGTATGTCGATGCCGCTCACGGGGCGGGCCTTGACGCTCTCAAGAGTGGCACAAAACTTGTTGCACTCTTGTTGGATCACCCTTCATCGCTTCGAAATGGACACCCACCCGCGCGTGCTTAGTATTTGGTACGGCGAAAACTTCTTGCGCTCATGGAACTCACGGTGGACATGAATCCAAAAGGTTGATGCCTTTTGTTCGGCGCCGGTCTTGGGGTCTTGCCCAATGTCCCTCCAACACTCACAAAGGAGCTTGTCCTCCGCCGCCGTGTATGCCTTCGTCCGCTTGCTCTTGCGCTTCGGCTTCGCCCCGGCGGCTTGGTTGGCGAGCTCGTCCTTGAACAAAGGCTCCCCTTCAATGTCGCACTCATCCTCTTCCTCTTGCCCGTAGTCATCCGGAAACTGAAAGCCGTCCAGGTCCAGGTCGACCTGATCATGCATGAAGGCCACTTGATCTTGATCAAAGGTGGACGGCGTGAACGCCCCTCGGCCGTCCTCGCTTTGTCTCTCTTCGGGATCGTAGCCGGCCCCGGCGGCACCGCCAGCGGCTGTCGCACCACCCTCGAAGATGATGTGTTTCATGTAGTCGTCGTCGCCGGAGGCCGGCATTCCGTCGAACAGGTTGCGTGCGCCCGGCAGCACGTCAGCTGGCATGTGCCGCGCGCGTTTCCTCACGCCTCCGGATGACGAGCCACTGGCCACCGGTGTGGCGTTGAGGTAGATGGGCGCGGGCGCGGGCGTGGAAGGTGCCATCACGCTCACCTCGGGCGAGCACTCCCCGGAGAGGCGGGAGGCCTGCAGGGAGACGTGGAAGGCCGGTATCGGCTGCGTCGCCGACGCGCGGGGCGAGTCGGGCAGCACCATCCGAGGGAACGCGGATGAGCCGGTGCTGGCCGCGGCCACGACGGCGTTGACGAGGCCGTGCTGGCTAGGGTTTAACCCCATCATAAATAGCGCCTCCCTCGTTGCACTACTAGAAAAAGGGCTATAGCTAATATGGACATTAATGGCGCACCACATATGTGGTGCGCCACTGCTATATAGCAGTGGCGCACCATGTGTAGGTGCGTCATTAGTGTCCATATCACTAATGGCGCATCACACCCACGGTGCGCCACTACTAACAATTTTTTTTTTCAAAACTAGTAATGGCGCACCACGGCATAGTGCGCCATTACTAGTTTTAACTAGTAAAGGCGCACCACACACTGAGTGCGTCACTACTAACAAATTTTTTTTTACTTTTTTTTTTAAAACTAGTAATGGCGCACCCGGGTATAGTGCGCCATTACTAGTTCAAACTAGTAATGGCGCACCACAACCACGGTGCGCCACTACTAACAATTATTCTTTTTATTTTTTTTGCAAAACTAGTAATGGCGCACCACGTAACAGGTGCGCCATTAGTAACCAGGGTTACTAATGGCGCATTGTTAGGTGGTGCGCCATTGGTAACCTGAGAGCAGCTAGATATTTTGGACAGCCACCTACCACACTCACTTTCCCCACTTCATTCTCTCCACCTCCTCCTCCAAGCTTGTCTCGGCTGCCTCCTCCTCCTCACCTCATTTGCACCATAGATTCACCCAAATTAAGTGGTGAAATTTTCTTTTTTTGATAGGTAAGTAAGGGGAAAGCTTTCTTTATGTTGTAGATCTACTTTTTTCTCCCTCCAACATCGTGCACATGCACTTTTTATGGCCTAGATCTACGTATGTTTGTGGTGTTGCATATGTTTGTGGTGTTGCATATGTTTGTGTTTGCAGGTACCGGTATTTGAAATGCGATAGTTGCCAATATTTTGCCGGAATGTTGATTCATTTCCGTTTCGGCGAGAATTTGGCACTATGCATTCTTTTTGGTCCTATTTTTAGGCAAAGTCATGCCAAATTTTTTTTTGGTTCTAAAATATCATTTTGCTCTACCCCGTAGGCGACCATGGTCCGCACGATGACCGAAGGCATCGTGAATAGGTTTTTGAGCTCCGCGAAGGCCGAGATGCTTCAAAAGAACGAGACGGAGATAAGATGTCCGTGTCGAAGATGCAAGCTGAAGAGCCTTATGGACCCGGATTCCGTACAGGTGCGGGACCACCTGCTCTTGCGTGGTTTCATGGATGGCTATCGGTGGCAAGGTGATGAAGATGATTATGAAGTCGTCCATAGGGGCCGGGCAAGAAATGAGGAAGGGCAGCAAGACAACCGCGGCGAGGGCGGGCGAGAAGACGAAGAATCTCCAGGACATGATCACGAAGTAGATGTAGTACACAGTCATCATGTAGAAGATGCCGGACATGATGATGAGGAAGATCAAGACGAAGGGCATGATCATGAAGATGAAGATGCCGGAGCAGACGACGATGGACCATCGATGGGCTGGGTACAGGACCCTCATATTCAAGAGCTGCTTCTCAAGCAGACGGATAACGCAAGAACTGCCGCCCGAGAGAAAGCCAAGCTGGATCAACTGGAGATAGACGCGGTTACTCCATTGTATGAAGGATGCAGGCCCGAGGATACCCGCCTGAAAGTAACGCTCATGGCTCTGGAGATGAAGGTAAAACACAAAATGACCGACGCATGCTTCGACGAGAACATGTCATTCTGGCACGAACGTCTTCCCAAGGGGAACAAGTGCCCGACCAGTTTCGAGGAGGCGAAGAAAATCGTGTGTACTCTGGATTTACCGCACGTGAAATACCATGTGTGCATGAACGATTGCATCATTTATCGGGACGAGCACGCGGAGTCTACCATATGTCCGGTGTGCGGCGTCACTCGATACAAGAAGAGGAAGAAAGCTCCTCGAAAAGTGGTGTGGTACTTTCCGATCACTCCTCGTCTGCAGCGGTATTTCGCAGACCCTAAGGCAGCAAAGCTCCTGCGTTGGCACGCGGATAGGGAGGAGAAGAAGCGAGAAGATGGCGGAAATGATCCGGAGATAAATAAAAAAGACAAGATGCTGAGTCACCCTAAGGATGCGAGCCAGTGGCAAGCGTTGAACTTCGAACACCCAGAATTTGGGAACGATCCAAGGAACATCGTGCTGGGTGCGAGCACCGATGGAGTCAATCCGTTTGGCAGCCAGAGAAGCACACATAGCACCTGGCCTGTGTTTGTGTGGATGTACAACCTTCCCCCCTGGAAGTGCATGAAGAGGAAGTACTTTCACATGAGTATGCTAATTGAAGGGCCGAAACAACCAGGGAACGACATCAATCTGTATCTGGGGCTGCTGAAAAAGGAGCTAGACACGCTGTGGAAAACGCCAGCCAATACGTGGGACGGCCCAGAGAAAGAATATTTCCCTATGAGAGCCGCACTGCTCACGACGGTGCAAGACTATCTCGGTTACGGATATGTCGCGGGGCAGGTGGTCCACGGATTTCGTGCATGCGTCAGGTGCATGGATGACACAACGTATCGCCAGCTAGATAGAGATCCCGGGTCTTCGAAAACCGTGTTCATGGGACATCGAAGGTGGCTTCGCGACGATGACTCATGGAGAAAACGCAAGGATCTGTTCGATGGTGAAACCGAACCCCGAAGACGCCCGCGTACGAGGAGCGGCGAGGAAATAGACGAGCTGTTGAAAAATTGGAAAGAGTGCCCATCGCCGGGAAAGAAGCGAAAGGCGCCAGAGCCGCTGCTGAAGGTATGGAAAACGAGGTCGGTTTTCTGGGACTTGCCGTACTGGAAGATCCTCCGTGTGCCTCACAGCCTTGATGTCATGCATATCACGAAGAACGTGTGCGAGAGTCTGCTTGGTACCCTACTCAACATGCCAGAGAGGACCAAAGATGGGCCGAAAGCAAGGGCGGACTTGAAATCAATGGGCATCAGGGAGGAGCTTCACGCTGATGATGATGATGATGAGGCGAAGGACACGGAAAGTCGTCGCAAAGGCAAAAAGGCCAAGAAGGTCAGGAGGAGATCGAGCAGTTTTTCACCTGCCTAGTAGGAGTAAAACTTGCTTACGGTTACGCGGGGAAGATAAGCAGATACCTAGACTCAGCGAAGCAGAAGTTCAGCGGGATGAAGTCTCACGACTGTCACGTGCTGATGACGCAGATACTTCCAGTTGCAATCCGTGGGATCATGGACGCGCATGTCCGTGAAATGCTATTTGGCCTATGCAACTTTTTCGACGTCATCTCTCGGAAGTCGGTTGGCATGAGGCAACTCAGAAGGCTACAGGAAGAGATCGTGGTGATACTATGCGAGCTTGAGATGTACTTCCCGCCCGCATTCTTCGACGTTATGGTGCATCTGCTGGTCCATATCGTGGAGGATATCATCCAACTCGGGCCGACGTTCCTGCACAGCATGATGCCGTTTGAAAGGATGAATGGTGTCATCAAAGGATACGTTCGCAACATGTCACGTCCAGAGGGAAGCATAGCCAGGGCCTTTCTGACCGAAGAGTGCATCTCCTACTGCATGAATTATCTAGGCATCGAGAACCCCGTTGGTCTGCCCGTCAACAGGCACCTCGGCAGGCTCGCTGGATGGGGTCACCGCGAGGGTCGCCGCGAAATGCATGTCGACTTCGAGGGTCGACTCGCCGACTTTGAAAGAGCAAACCTAGTCGCGCTACAACACATAGACGTGGTCGATCCTTGGGTGGTAGAGCACAAAACCTTTATTGAGAAGACGTACAATGACCGAGGCCAACAGAGGACGGACGGAGATATAATCAAAGAGCACAACTCATGTTTCACGCGTTGTTTCAAGGAGAAGCTTCTGTCGTACCCTTTATATGAGGATTCTTCCGCGGAAGAAAAACTCATATTCGCCTTGTCACAGGGCGCCGAGCACAACCTGATGACCTATGAGGCGTACGATATCAACGGCTACACATTCTACACCGAGGAAAAGGACATGAAGAGCGATGGTTATCAGAACTCCGGGGTAACGATGGAATCCTACACCGGTAACGACAAGGACAGATACTACGGAAGGATCGAGGAGATCTGGGAGCTGAGCTACGCTGGAGAGAAGGTCCCGATGTTCCGTGTCAGATGGGCCAAGAGTGTCCTAAAAGAAGACCGGTATTTCACCACCATGGTTATACCCGAAGCCAAATCCAAGACCGCGGGCGCAAACGTCACCGCGAAAAATGAGCCATGGGTACTGGCTTCCCAAGTGGACCGATGCTTCTTCATTACCGACCCGTCAAAGCCCAGTCGTGTTGTCGTGAGGAGAGGCAAAAGGAAGATCATCGGAATGGATGGAGTCGCCAATGAGCAAGACTTCGACAAGTACGGCGACCCGAAGATGGAACATGACGACGACGATGAAGTGCCATACACCACAAGAAGAAGCAGGACCACCCTACCTAAAGGACGTCCGTTCAAGAGAAGAACTCCATTTGCGAAAAAGAAGGGCAAGAAGATTGTGAAAAGATAGCTAGCTAAGATCGATTGTATTTAAATTGTAGTCTTCATTTCTCGATTGTATTTCGACATATTGAAATGATATTTCTTCTGTTCTAGTCCTCATGAATATTTATTTATGTTTATTCTGATATTTATGTTTATTCTGGTATACCAATTTTTATTTGATGATATTTTTTGAACTCATGAATATTTTTAAATTTCATGGGCACGTTTTGAATTCATGAATATTTTTTCAAATTTGATGATATTTTTTCATATTCATAAATGTTTTACCAATTCACAAATGAATGCAATTAAAAATCCAAAAAAAACAAATTTGATGATATTTTCAAATAACAAATTTGATGATATTTTCAAATAACAAATTTGATGATATTTTTTCATATTCATAAATATTTTCAAATAACAAATTTGATGATATTTTTTCACATTCATAAATGTTTTCAAATTTGATCGTCATTTTCTAAAAAAATATTAGATGCAACTAAAAATAATAAAAAAAAAGTTAGTAATGGCGCACCAGGAGAAGGTGCGCCATTGCTATCAAGGTACTTATGGCGCACCCCTAGGAGGTGCGCCATTGGTATACCAATTTTTATGATATTTTTTTAAATATTTTCAAATAACAAATTTGATGATATTTTTTCATATTCATAAATATTTTCAAATAACAAATTTGATGATATTTTTTCACATTCATAAATGTTTTCAAATTTGATCGTCATTTTCTAAAAAATTATTAGATGCAACTAAAAATAATAAAAAAAAGGTTAATAATGGCGCACCAGGGGAAGGTGCGCCATTGCTATCACTGTGTTAATGGCGCACCCCTAGATGGTGCGCCATTACTAACCTTCCCCCCTCTATGTAGGTGTCCCTCCCTCGCTGTCCCTCCCTCGCCAGATCCCCCTCGCCCCCCGCGCCCGCTCCACCGCCGCCGACGACCCCCCGCACCCGACGACCCCCACGCCCGCTCCGCCGCCGGAGTCACCGCCGGAGCACTAGGAGGAGGAGGCCCGCGTCCACCAGGAGAGGAGGCCCGAGCACCTCGCGACCTCCCCGCCGTCTATCCCCGCCTCCCCCAAGCTCGCCGTCTCCGTCCTCCGTCGTCTCCGCTCCGGCCACCACCTCATCGTGGTCAGGTAATCTTCATTGCCCTCCTCCCTCTGCCTTTCTTCTCCTCTCTTCCTCCTCTCCTCCCTCCCGGCCATGCCCTCTTCTTCTCTCTTTTGCTAGGTTTAGGTCAAATCCCTCTCGAATTTAGGTCAAATTAGGTTCAAAAAATTGCTAATTTCAGGATTTGTAATGAGCAATAAGGGCCTCTTTGATTCGCAGGATTTGTAAAACGTAGGAATAGAAAAAACAGAGGAACAGCGTTTGATTGTGCTGGAAAAACAAAGGATTCTTCACATGAGGTTTGAGGGGATGGAAATTTTCCTATGAAAACAAACCTAGTACAATTGAATCGTATGGAAAATTTTCTATGGATGCCAATCCTATGAAACAAATAACCCATGGAGAAAAAAAATCCTAAGGATTAGATCCTCCAAAATTCCTTTAGAAATCCTTTGAATCAAAGAGGGCCTCATATCTGATATTGCAAATCAGTAATGAGCACAACCAATTAAACCAGCGTGGGGGCATCAAAGAACTATATATTGACCGGCCGTCCGTCGTTGGGCGTATCCCCTGGCTCTCTTTTCCCCTATCCTCATTGCTGCTACCATTGTAACCCCTAATCACTGGATTAATCGAGTATCTGAGAGGGATTCTAGGTACCCCGAGAGGCCCTTGAGTTTGCCAGAATGTCGATTAACTTCCGTTCCGGCAAATTCGGGTACTCCATATGTCCTATTTTCAGCAAAGGTCATGCTGAAATTTTCCGTGAATTTTAGCATGACTTTGCTAAAAATAGGACATATGGGGTACTTGCGACTAATGCAGTTGATTTGCTGTTCTTATGGAATAAATAATAGATGTTTAACTGAAACCATTTACTGTAGGACTTGCAAGCAGCTGTGCTTGCAAGCAGTAGCCCTTCTCTCTTCTTCTCATTTCTCTCATCTCAAGCAGTTAAAAACTTTATTTAATTAAAACTACTCCACACAAAATTAAATGAAACTTTTCAAACAAAAATGATCATATATATATGGAGTAAAGTTTCATTATAGTTCCAAGCACAGTAAAGTTTCAGTAATGTTATGGAGTACTGAATTTTGCAATTTTGGTTCTCTGTAATTTTGCCATATTGCTTGCAGTCAGTATTGCTTTAATCTGTGAAAATTGGAGTATCATTATTGCTTGCTCTGTAGTGCATTTTTGCTAGGGACCTGATACTCCATAGTGGTGCATTTTTACTGCAACCTAAACTGGAGTAAACTAGAGTAGGACCTGATACATTTAAGCCATTTGCTAGCACTTCTTGACTAAGACAATTCCTAACAATTTCTGTAGATTTCCAAAATTGTTCCTTGACAATTATTGGCAACTAGCTGTATGACACCATGTTTACTGCAACCTAAACTGGAGTAAACTAGAGTAGGACCTGATACATTTAAGCCAT
Source organism: Thinopyrum elongatum (assembly GCA_011799875.1). NCBI lineage: Eukaryota > Viridiplantae > Streptophyta > Magnoliopsida > Poales > Poaceae > Thinopyrum > Thinopyrum elongatum. The sequence goes on from CM022298.1 coordinate 659,298,541, forward strand.
GACACCATGTTTCCCTCCAACCAATGCACAATAGCCTAAAGCAGATCTTCTGTCATCAAGACAACTCGCCCAATCAGCATCGCAATAACCATCCATATTAAGATGGCCATTCTTCTTAAACCCCTTCCCAGGACTGCATCTTAGATACGGCAAAATAGGCTATACTGCATCCATATGTCCACTCCTAGGATCAAGCATGTATCTGTCTACCACACTTGCGACATAGGCAATGCCAGGTCTTATATGCCTTAAGTATAGGAGTCCCCCAACAAATCTGGCATCTCTTAGTACATTCTAAGAGATTTGCAGATTCCAAGGTAGATTCTATAGTTCCAAACAAGTAAGCATGAAATAGGAATGTAAATATGTGCACCTGATTCAAGTAAAAGAAGATTAATGTTGCATATTCCAATAAAAATGCGATAAAGAGAGCACCACCTATATATATATTGAGTATTGATTCAGCATCACATGCTTTTTTGGAGATTGATATAGCAAAAATATTTGTAGAAGAAGATCAGGGGTACCTAGGCAATATCACAAAACATCTCTCAATTGATCCCAAAACACCTAGGCAATATCACAAACATCTCTCAATTGTTCCTTGACAATAACCAACTTTTTGGCGACATTCCTCGAGAATTAGGTTATTGGTCAACTTAGAGATCTTGTTCCTTGACAATAACCAGCTTTTTGACCAAACTTTTTTCCTATTTAGAGCGAAACATGGCCCACAATGACGAGCCCGGCGGTTTGGGCAAGGCATCCTGGGAGCTGTCCCAGGAGATGGAGGAAGAACCTCACCGCTATGAGGACGCCACGGAAGACACCGATCCCGACTACACAACCCCTAGTGGCGTCGGGGATGACACCACTGATGGTGCCGCCGAGGATGCCACCACTGATGATGGCAGCGCACGCACAGATGGCAGCCAACCGAAGAGGCAACGGAAGGACCGGCGCCTGAACGTGCTCGGCACCATCAAGGAGGAATTTACTGAAGTGTCCTTCCAGTGGGCATCCAACGGCGCCCAAAGAATTAGTCAAGGGGTACTCGGGACAACTCGGGTGCATTCTCCGGAGCACCGTCTCGATCAACACCGAGAACCTAAGGCATCGTGACCGAGGGAATTTGCGCAACCTCCTCTTCACGAAGCTGCACGAACGATACAAGTTCCCCGGTGAGTTCGCAAACACACGCCTCTCAGGGAATAAAGTGAACAGTGCCGCCCTCACGAAGATGAGCATGGCCCTGGCTACTTGGAGAGCCGTGGTGAAGAGAGGGATTCTAAGAGGTGATAGTTATGAGAAGATCAAGGAGAAAAATCCTTCGATCAGCGAAGCTGACTACCTGGAGTTCAAGATCAAGTGCGAGAGCAACGCATCCGAGGAATCAAGTCAGTGGGGGAAAGATATGCGGGACTTGAACTTAGGGGTCCACACACTCGGTCCCGGCGGTTACAGAGTGGCGGAACCTATATGGGACAAGGAGGACGCGGAGCGTGCCGAGCAAGGCCTACCGCCCCGCTTCGATAAATACCGTGACAAGCAGACCAGGACCTATGTCAGGGCCCGGTACAAGGTGGACCCGGTAACAAAGGAGCTTACCACGGATGCGAAGACCAAGGCGCGTGAGCTTGTTCTGGTAAGGAATACACCCCCGCGTAATTAGCTCCATATGGTTGCATTCTAATTAATGAAGCCAAATTTCTAAATGGTTCACATTCCTTCCGCAGGACACTGAAAGCAGTAGCGCGGGGTCGTCTCAGAGCTCCCCTTGGGACACCACTTTAAATAGGGCGTTGAACGTAATGAAACACAAGGATAAGTTCAGTAAGCCGTCGTCAGCTGGTCGTATGGCCGGCAAAGGCTTGTCCACGAAATGGTCGGAATACTATAACGCTGGGCGAAAGGAGAGAAAGATGGCCAGCTCGGAAAGCCAGGAGCGCGAGGTTCAAGAACTCAAGGCACAAGTGGCGCGGATTCCGGAGATAGTCGAAGAGCAAGTGCGAGACCAACTGGGAGCGACGATCACCGCATTGTGCCTACCTTGATTGAGGGGCTGCAGGCGTGGATTGTGGGCAACCAACAGGGGCCGCCCCCGATTCCCAGCTTCACGGGCAGCAACTCGCACAACGCGCCGGCGGCGGCATTGGTGTCTCCGGCGGAGGCGGCATTGGTGTCTCCGGCGTCGGCGCCGGCATTGAAGCTTAATGCACCCGGGTGTGGGAAGAATATGCCGGCCGGCACCTCGGCAGCAAGCGGCCCCTCCGTCACTTGCACGCCCGCCATTGGCGGTGCCTCGACATTAGCCGAGCTCGACGCCATCACGGTAACTAAGCCTCTCGGCCAATGACTTCATCTCCTTGCCTTTGACTAGGCATCCCTGACGCCCTACATGTTTTCGCAGGGCGCCGCCAACGTTCCATGCACTCTCCTGCACTTCGTGGACGGCGAGTTGATCGATGTCGCCAAGGCCAGAATCGTTCAACCGGGCAACCGCGTGTTCCACGGTAATCCGGTGCCACCAACCGTGTATAGGGTTCAACTGGTTCGGGTGCTGCGGGGCTGCGACGACTTGTTACCTCCGTATCGACCCCCTTGGGCCGACGAAGATGATGTGATGACCCTCAGCGCCTGCATAAGCTGGTCCATGCTTTGGCCGAAGAGCCAGATTCGTTTGGGGGCGGGGGACACCACCCCACAGACAACACCGCCAGTCTTGCCGACGCCAAGCCATGGCAAGACCGCCGCAACGCTACCACCGTCAGCTGATCCGGACATGCATATGGCACAGGATCCGGACGACGACGACGGTACATTTACCAACGTCGATAAGTACTTCAACGAACATGGGTACGATGACGAATTCTTGGGGCCTCCTTCTCAAGAACCCAACCCTGCAAAAGACGATCGCGATCTAGCTGGTACCGCGGAGAAACCCAATTGCAACAGGCGTCGTCTGGCGTTCAGTTCTCAGGAGACGCCTCCAGCTGCCGCCTTCACCGAGCCTCAGATAGCCGAGGTGCGAAATATTATCAGCCCCAACACACTCAAGAAGGTGGTCTCTGAGCAGAACTCGATCCCATTACAGCAGAAGAAGCAGACGGGACGGAAAAGAAAGAATAACAAGGGTGCGAGCCAGCCGGCACCGAGTACGATCCGTGCTCAGGACGGGCCACCTTCACCTAAGGATATCTCGAGAAGGGTGCATGTGGCGGGTAGGCCGATGCTACCGACTAATCTGCTCAATGCTACAACCGGTGCTATGCGGAGTCTGCATGACAGTGTTCTTTCTTTGGAGAAGCGGCGTCTCTCCAAGAGTGATGTGGCATACCCGGTTTCGTGGCCAAGGTGCCAGAGGGCAAGGGCTTTGTCGATAGCACCATCGGGGGTATGATCGTCCTGCGGTTTGATGACATCTTCGCTATGTTTAACCTTCATCCGCTGCACTACACCTTCATTCGGCTATTTTCGCTGAGTATGGAGATGCGGATCATTAGAGACAAGACCCCGGACATCATGATAGTCGACCCCTTCTACATGCGTGCCAAGATCTTGGGCAGCGCTGGGGACCGGCAAGTCGCGAGTTCATACCTCGAAGACGTCATTCTGTCAAACCCAGATAAGGATAACTTCCTCGTGCCTTACTTTCCCGAGTAAGTCATCCCCTCACCGCCCCGTAACATATGATTTCTTAGATTTCGATCATTCTTTTTTTTTTCTAACATTCCGTGTTTTGTGCAGTGACACACATTGCACACTCATCCTCTTAAGCCCGAAATATTCCATGGCCACGTATTTCGACTCGGACCGTCAGTCGAAGAAAGACTACACAAATATCAAGAAAGTTCTTGATGAAGCTCTTCCCGGCTACGCCAGATCTGGAGGCACCTTCAGCAGGCCAATTCGTAGGTACGGCAAGCACGTGTTCACCCACAATACGACGTTCCCCTGCGTCAAGCAGCCGCCTGGCGGTCAGAAGGATGCCTACTACGCCCTCCATCACATGCGGGCGATCGTACGGGACCATAATCACCTTTTGCTACCAAATAATCTCAAAGATTGGGCCGCACGCTTGTCGGCAATCCAGGACACGGACATCAGACAAGAATTCTTGCGCATCCAGTCGGAGTTTGCGGAAATCATCCATCAAGATTTCCTTCGTACCTCGGGGCAGTTCTACCTCAGATATCAACTGTCCAACAGTGAGATAGAAACAACGCTACAAATGCAGGCTGACAACGCCCGCGATTTCATGACCATCACGAAAGACGGCGGCTTCATCCACGCTCCGGTCCCTGAGTCGAGTCAAAAGTAGTGATGCTATGTAGTTCTGAAATATCGATTAGCTCATGTTGTAATTAAACTTTAATGAACTTGTATGTCTCTTTAGTTTGGACAGTCGTTCAACTTATATGTAATCGATGCTATTTATTAGTAGGACCATGAATCGTGCTATTAATGTGTTGCTTTTCTCCTCCGATCCTTTTGTTGCATACTTATATATTGCTTATGTATTGTCTGTGAATTGCTACTAACGTTTTGTTTGTCTAGTGCATAGAGATGCCGTCGTATGTCGTGTACAAGGTTAAGGTTCCCGGAGTCTACGACGACTGGGAGGAGTGTCAGAGACAGGTTCACCGTTTCAGCGGTAACAGTTACAAAGGGTACACCACTAGGGCGGAGGCGGAAGCTAGATACGCGCGCTATCTAGCGGGAGAGAGGAGGGAGCGGAGGAGGAACCGGATGAAGTCCAGTTTCATCGCGATGATGCTCATCGTGACCGTAGCTCTCTTCTATGTGATGGTAGTTTAGATGATCGATATCAACTTGTAATGTGAAGACAAACTCGCTACTCGCGGTCTCGAGACTTGTAATGTTCTAACTTTGTTCGGTATTTTGAATTCGGAGACTAATATGATGAATTGTATTCGGAGACTAATCTTCTATTGTATTCGATAAATCTGTTGTTTATATGTTGTGCTGTCTATATTCTGTGCAGTAATATATTTTGTAACCTGTGCAAATATCAGAAAAGAAAAAAAAATTCCTAATATTCATACTAGTGGCGCACCATACTGCACTTTAGTGGCGCACTGCAATAAACACACTAGTGGCGCATTATCTAGAAGTGCGCCATTAGTAACCCAGAGCACAAGGTAAATATGGCCCCCTAGGAGGCATAGTAATGACGCACCGTTTGACATATTAATGGCGCACTGCCAGGTGCGCCACTATTGTTTGGTATACTAATGGCGCACCAGGGGTGCGCCATTAGTATTTGTTACTAGTGGCGTGATGATAGTGCCGCACCTATAGTGCGCCATTAATGGCTAAAACAGGTGCGCCGCTAACAGGCCTTTTCCTAGTAGTGTTGCCGCCGCGATGTGGGCGTTGGTGACCTCCTGCTGCGCGGCGGCGGCGACGGCAGCCGCCGCGATGGCTTCGTCCCTCGCGTCTGCCACGTGCCTCCGGCCCTTCCCCTTCGCCGACTCCCTTACCCGCTGTTCGGGCGTCAGCGTCTTCTTCGGCTTGGGCGCGGCGGCGGTCTTGCGGGGGGCGCGAGGCTTGCCTTTGCCGAAGGGGGCGGTCGTCATGCCGGACGAGGCGAGGCTGGCGGCGGCGTCGAGGTCGTCGTCCATGGCGGGCGGAGGGAGCGCGCGCGTGCGGGAGGGTTTTTGGGGGAAATGGTGGAGTCTGTCACCGACCAGCGGGCCAGGGGGGAGGAGTAGGCGGGTGCGCGCGCATCCGTCTCGTGTCCGCGCCTACGCAAATCCGGCTCAAAAATGAGCCGGAAATGGGTCGGCAGGCAGATAAAAAGCGGACGCGCGTCCGTTTGGGTCGGCGTGTTGGGCCGACTTTTCTGTCCGCGCCGACCCAAACGGACGCCCGCGGACGAAATGGGTCACCCCATTGGAGTTGCTCTAAGAACACCACACACAGGAGTAGGGTATTTCTTCCAGAGGAGAGGACCCGAACTTTGTCTAATTCTCTTGTGCGTATTCCATCTTCATCTTTCGGTAGATATGATGCCTCTCTATACGTATTGTCAGTGAAATAACCATGGCAACATTCAAACAAACAAAAAAGAATTCAGAGCTTGTTGTAGGATCGGCATACACACCCCCTTAGTTAAATCTTTAATGTGGATGCCATGCCGATGACATCGTGATAATATTGATTGCAACAACTTTACTACGACCCACATTAATCACATTTGGTTTTCATTACAACAACAAAGCTAATGTGACGATTGTGACACGAGTGTATCAACCATCCGTGATGTGTCTAATTAGTATGAATTTCTTGCTTCCTAGTGTATGGCACGAAATAATATAAATAAGTTTGATCAAAATTAATGAAATATATTTGCTTAGGTTAACATATATTTTTATGATTGTTGTGACATCTAGATCACCATTTTTATTAACATTCATTTTTCCTTGTGTTTTTCTTGGCTAGAGTATCCGTACATTGTCAATTTATTACAGGCCCATGTAACCTGTAAGGGCCCGTTCGGATCTTCTCCAGCTTCACGAAATAGCCAGCTTCCTGAGAAGCCAGCCCCCGCCAGCTTCCTGAGAAGCCAGCGCCCGCCAGCTTCTGACGGGAGAAGAATGCGTTCGGCATCGATGAGTATCTCCTCTCCATCATCATGGGCAGGCAGCCCAGGAAGTGACTTTGAGGCCTAGTTTGGTGGCTCGTAACGAGAGGAAAACAGATCGAGCGAAGGAAAACAGTTCGCATCGAGGCACTTCGGAAGGGCATTTCCATGTAATTACAAGCAACTTCTCCTTCTCCTTTACGTGAAGCTGCATTTCTGCTGCTCCTGGGATTTGTGCTGCGGGCCGGTCGATCTCCTGGAGCGGGATTCTAGGAGCTGAACCGTTCGGGCGGCTTCTCGCGGGCTTCTCGGGAAGCTGAAAGCCGGAGGAGTTCCGAACGAACCCTAAGTCACATTTGACCATGAACAAACATGTAGATAACTATGCCAATCTATACTCTAGAGTTTCTATAACTTTTCTTACCTAATCGTACATTACACACCACTATTAGCATATTTGTTAGGTCATACACTTTAGAGATCTTTACCAAGATATTTAAGGACATAAAGACATACATATACAATATGCAATTGTAAAATATTCATTAAAGAAGCCATGCACTTTTTTTTTATATTTTTCTTGTTATGAGAAACGGGAAAACAAGCGCTACGTTTTTTCATGAAATACAATTTAATTGAACATAATGTGAGTATATTTTGTTAATAATACACATTACATTTATATTATAAGGGATAATTTATTAATATTTAATAACATTACTATGTTCTTAACTATGCTAACTATGTAATAGAAAATATACTCATTAAGATTGTAGTATGATAGAAATAAGTAAACCGGTGTAAAAGTTTTGTATAAAGAAGAGACAAACCAACGGTGCAGAAAGGGTGGAAACAACGAACGTCTCTCCAGCACTGAAAACCAAGCAAAGAACAGACCCGGTGTTCCTGCAGCCGAGCACAAGTGTTCTCTTTATCTGTACCAATGAATATAATTTTGGGATATGTTTCACGAGATGACCCGTTGCGTCGATGGCGCAAGAAGCAAATTAGAGATGATTATGAAGTGATTATTATAACTTGTGAGTAGTTAGTAACAAGGAAAAAAAAGATATAGCGCTGATGGAAAGAGATAGCGGGATGTAATTTGTTTGGCATGGTAGAAGGCTGCTTGAGGACTATTCTTATATAGTTGTTCAGATGGATTATATACATTGTTCAGAACAAGAAGTAAGAGCATCTACAGCCGAATATAACAAATATGACCCTCAAACGCCTGCGGACGCGCCCGGGCGCATCCACGGGCAGTGACCGGGCACTCCTCAAATCAACACAACTGCATCCGGGCATCTCACACTAGATTGTCAAATCCATACAAAAGTATGCAAACTTAAAAACCTACGTACTACGTAGCTACTCCTCATCGGCGATGTCAACAATCTCCGTGCCCGGCTTCGGATACATGGGCGGCAGCTGCAGCTCCGGCGCCTCCGGCTGCTCCGCTTCGGCCTCCTCCTCCTCCTCTATCTCTGTGTCGATTTCGGCGAAGAGCACGTCGGACGCTGCCTGCTCCTGCCGGAGGAACTGTCGGTTGGCCTCCACATAGGTCTCATCCTAGATGAACTCCAGGATGGCCTGCTGCTCCGCCATCTCCGTGGCTTGGGCGACGGCGAATTCCGCCTCTACCTCCGCCATGGTGACCCCCCCCCCCCCTCAGAGCATGCTGCTCCGCCTCGTCCTCCTACGAATCCGCCACCTCCATCGGCTCCGGCAGCGGCTCTCCCTCCTCCTCCTCTGGCTCTGGAGAGTCCGGAGGCAGTCTGACAGCGATGCGGGCGACGCGCCTTGCCTGGATCTCCTCTGCGATCTGCCTTTGACGCTCCTACATGAGCATAGCGTACGTGGTGATCACCCGCTGGACCATGGCGATGCCGGAGAGCGTGGGAAAGCGGGGGAGAGGAGGCGTACGGGCTCGGGTGGTGGCGCAGAGAGAGAGGAGGTGCATGCGCTAGGGTTGGGCGACGCCGGCCGGCTTAAATAGTCGGCTTTGGCCTCGGGCTTCTAGCCGGAGCGGCGCCACGTGGTATTCACACCGCGGCGACGGACGAGGCGTCCGTCGGACTCCGGGTTTCCAGGCATTTCTGCGTGGGACCCCATCGTCAGTCCTACGTGGCGGGCGCATCCGGTCGCCCCTATATTTGTCCCATATTTGGGCTGGATATGAGGGGTGCCAGTCAACCCGGGCATTTGAGGCCCACTCGAGGCGCCGGCCTGGGTCAGATTTTCGTGACCAGTCAGTGACCGGGCGGGCCGCCTGGGTGTTTGAGGCCGGTTTGGGGCACCTGGTTGTAGATGCTCTAAGCCACATGAACATAGAAGCCAATGTCTTGGTGATCATTGTAAATCATCCTTCATAGAAATATAATAATATAATGTCGATCGTCACAGTTAAATGTCCTAGTAATGTCTTTTGTATCGTATGAAGAGTGGTAGAAACATTGCAAACTTAAACAAAAACATTTATATACACAAATGTTAATATCAGTTTTTGTATAACAATGGGAAAGTAGGCATACAATATTGTATGCTAGTGGTAGGTGGAAGGAAATTGTAAGAAGGGATAGAGGGGAATTGGTGTAATTGATGATATATTGCTTGAGCCTCGTGGGCGTATATATAGGAGTACATGATCATCTTGGAGTACAGGACAAGCTAGAATAAATCATACTCTATCCTATCTTTCCTAATAATCATGATACTCAACATCCCCTCACAGTCACAACGATAGCGACGCAGAAAGTGAGACTGGAGAAGAATCCGAAGGTAAGGCGACGGACATCCCCCACACAGTCGTAATGGTCGATGCAGCACGGAAGTCATGGTTGGAGTGGAAACCGACGAGGTTACTCAAGCAAGGCGGTAGCCCTTTGTGCCGATGTCGATGTAGTTGAGAGCGTAGGGTGGTGTAGCCGTGGTCGAGATAGCCGTGCGAGGAACGCCGTGGTCGACGTCGAGTCGGGGTGGCCAGTGTCGAGGTAGTCACGGTGGACCGGGAAGAAGAGCGGCGGCCCGACGAGGCGGTGGCAGCTAAGTTGGAGGGCGACGGCGGTGCTCAAAGTAGGAGAGGAAGAACTCGACAGCGTGACCAAGACCGGCGCAGACGTTGGTGTTCCCGCGCCTAGGAAGGCGGCGCAGCGCATACCACACAAAAATCGACGTCTGTGGACGACGAAGTGGACCATGTGCCGCGTCGCTACGGCCCGAAGGGGCGATGCAGCGGCAGCGCGCGGGTCGGGACGATGGCGGGGAAGACCTCAGGGCGGCGGCAGGGACCACGTGCCACGCTCGCTACGGCATGATGGAGGCAATGCAGCGGCAGTGCAAGGGTTGATGCAGCCACGGGGACGACCTGGAGCAGACGGCCTCGGGGAGGCGGGTGACCGCGGGCCGCGACACTACGTCCTGAAGGGGCGACGCAGCGACAACACGTGGGTCGGTGCAACCGCGAGAGCGGCCACGAGGCGGCGACGCTGCGACCCAACGGGGCGATGTAGCAGCAGCCCGTTGCTCGATCGGTGGAGGGTGCGCTGTACTCGGGGACAGGGTGGTGAAGGTCTGCGCAGAGCGACGGCAGGGCAGACACGCGGATGACGGTTGTGACAGGCCGCAGCATCGCACGATGCCGCGGGGTCGAAGAAGAGGTCGGGTGGTCGCGCCGGTGTTGGAGTAGAGGCGCGCAGGGACAACGACGGTGGCGAGCGACGCAAACCGATCTTAGATCGGAAAACCAAAAAGAAATGCTGATCAATGTGACCGGCGAGAGAGAAAAACCGGATCAAAGGATAGGAAAAAAGACTTTAGGGCAGCTGGTCAACACGACTGGCGGACGAACCCTAGGTACGGGCGGTGCGGCCCCCGATGGTGATCATGAGATCGACCACCCCGGGGGCGGCACGGTGCGGAAGCGGCAGCGGCGGCTATGGTTGTGGATCAAGATTAGGCTGATACTATGTAAGATGGGATAGAAGGGGATTGATGTAATTGATGATATATTGCTTGAGCCTCGTGGTCATATACATAGGAATACATGATCATTTTGGAGTACAAGACAAACTAGAACAAATCCAGTCTATCTTATCTTTCCTAATACTCATGATTATCAACAAAAATGTTAGCGCCAGTACGACATGAGTTAGTCCGAAATTTGGTTTCTTAGAGAAACACCAATGGGGCGACCCATTTCGTCCGCGGGCGTCCGTTTGGGTCGGCGCGGACACAAAAGTCAGCCCAACGCGCCGACCCAAACGGAAGCTCGTCCGCTTTTCGTCCGCGGGCGACCCATTCCCGGCCCATTTTTGAGTCGGATTTGCGTCGGCGCGGACACGAGACGGACGCGCGCGCTTGCCTTCTCCTCCCCCCAGGCCCGCTGATCGGTGGCACATTGGCTTCTCCCCATCCAACAGCAAACCCTCGCCCGCCTCCTTCGTCGCCGACGCCGCCGCCCATTTTTTCCGGTGACTCTGCTGCCGGCGCCGCAACATCCGCTTTGCAACGCCGCCACCTCCCACGTCGCCCCGCCACCGCCGTCTTGCCGCCGGGGAACCGACAGCTTCCCACCCCCGCTCCCCCCCGACACAGTCGTGACCGTGATACGTCTCCAACGTATCTATTATTCTTTTATTGTTCCATGCTATTATATTATCTGTTTTGGATATTTTATATGCATTAATATGCTATTTTATATTATTTTTGGGACTAACTTATTAACCTAGAGCCCAGTGCCAGTTTCTGTTTTTTCCTTGTTTTTAAGCTTTGCAGAAAAGGAATACTAATCGGAGTCCAAACAGAATAAAACTTCACGATGATTTTTCTTGGACCAGAATACACCCAGAAGACTTGGAGTGCAAGTCAGAAGAGCCACGAGGCGGCGACAAGGGTGGAGGGCGCGCCCCCTACCTTGTGGGCCCCTCGGTGACCCCCTGACCTAGATCTTCCTCCTATATATTTGCGAATATTCCCAAACCACCAGAAGCATCCATGAAAACACTTTTCCACCGCCGCAACCTTCTGTTCCCGTGAGATCCCATCTTGGGGCCTTTTCCGGCATCCTGCCGGAGGGGGATTCGATCATGGAGGGCTTCTACATCAACTCTATTGCCCTTCCAATGAAGCGTGAGTGGTTTACCACAGACCTACGGGTCCATTGCTAGTAGCTAGATGGCTTCTTCTCTCTCTTTGATTCTCAATACCATGTTCTCCTCGATGTTCTTGGAGATCTATCCGATGTAATCTTCTTTTGCGGTGTGTTTGTCGAGATCCGATGAATTGTGAATTTATGATCAGCTTATCTATGAATATTATTTGAATCTTCTCTGAATTCTTTTATGCATGATTTGATATCTTTGTAATTCTCTTCGAACTATCGGTTTAGTTTGGCCAACTAGATTGGTTTTTCTTGCAATGGGAGAAGTGCTTAGCTTTGGGTTCAATCTTACAGTGTACTCACCCAGTGACAGTAGGGGTAGCGAGGCATGTATTGTATTGTTGCCATCGAGGATAAAAAGATGGGGTTTACATCATATTGCTTGAGTTTATTCCTCTACATCATGTCATCTTACTTAAAGCGTTACTCTGTTCTTCATGAACTTAATACTCTAGATGCAGGCAGGAGTCGGTCGATATGTGGAATAATAGTAGTAGATACAGGCAGGGGTCGGTCTACTTGACACAGACGTGATGCCTATATTGCATAATCATTGCCTTAGATATCGTCATAACTTTGGGCTTTTCTATCAATTGCTCGACAGTAATTTGTTCACCCATCGTATTATTTGCTATCTTGAGAGAAGTCTCTACTGAAACCTATGGCCCCCGGGTCTATTTTCCATCATATAAGTTTCCGATCTACTATTTTGCAATTTTTTACTTTCCGATCTATAAACCAAAAAACCCAAAAATATTTACTTTATCTTTTGTTTAGTTTTATCTATCTCTATCAGATCTCACTTTTGCAAGTAATCGTGAAGGGATTGACAACCCCTTTATCACGTTGGATGCAAGTGTTTGATTGTTCGTGCAGGTATTGGTGATTTGTGCGTTGTCTCCTACTGGATTGATACCTTGGTTCTCTAACTGAGGGAAATACTTATCTCTACTTTGCTGCATCACCCTTTCCTCTTCAAGGGAAAAACCAATGCAAGCTCAAGAAGTAGCAGAAAGAATTTCTGGCGCCGTTTCCGGGGAGATCTACGCCAAGTCAAGACATACCAAGTACCCATCATAAACTCTCATCTCTTGCATTACATTATTCGCCGTTTGCCTCTCGTTTTCCTCTCCCCCACTTCTAAAATGATTTTTGAAAAGATTCGCCCTTTTCTTCGCCCCTCTTCCGTTCGTCTTCTTCGTTGCTTTTTGTTTGCTCGTGTGTTAGATTGCTTGCTTTGTCACGATGGCTCAAGAGAATACCAAATTGTTTGACTTTTCCAACACTAATAACAATGATTTTATTAGTACTCCGATTGCTCCCGCCACTAGTGCGGAATCTTATAAAATTAATGCCGCTGTGCTGAATCTTGTTATGAAAAATCAATTTTCCGGCCTTCGTAGTGAAGATGCCGCATCCCATCTGAATAATTTCGTTGAGTTGTGTGATATGCAAAAGAAGAAAGATGTGGATAATGATATTGTTAAATTGAAGCTATTTCCATTCTCACTACGAGATCATGCTAAAACTTGATTTTCATCTTTGCCTAAAAATAGTATTGATTCATGGAATAAGTGTAAAGATGCGTTTATTTCCAAGTATTTTCCTCCCGCTAAGATCATCTCCCTTAGGAACGATATTATGAATTTTAAGCAACTTGATCATGAACATGTTGCATAATCTTGGGAGAGGATGAAATTGATGATACGAAATTGTCCTACTCATGGTTTGAATGTGTGTATGATCATACAAAATTTTTATGCCGGATTGAATTTTGCTTCTAGAAATCTTTTAGATTCGGCCGCGGGAGGTACTTTTATGGAAATTACTCTAGGAGAAGCTACTAAATTCCTAGATAATATTATGGTTAACTATTCTCAATGGCATACCGAAAGATCTTCCACTAGTAAAAAAGTGCATGCGATTGAAGAGATTAATGTTTTGAGTGGAAAGATGGATGAACTTATGAAATTATTTGCTAGCAAGAGTGCTTCTATTGATTCTAATGATATGCCTTTGTCTACTTTGATTGAGAATAATAATGAATCTATGGATGTGAATTTTGTTGGTAGGAACAACTTTGGTAATAACGCGTATAGAGGTAATTTTAATCCTAGGCCATTTCCTAGTAATTCCTCTAATAATTATGGTAATTCCTACAACAATTCTTATGGAAATTATAATAAGATGCCCTCTGATTTTGAGAATAGTGTTAAAGAATTTATGAGTTCGCAAAAGAATTTTAATACTTTGGTTGAAGAAAAATTACTTAAGATTGATGATTTGGCTAGGAACGTGGATAGAATTTCTCTTGATGTTGACTCTTTGAAAATTAGATCTATTCCACCCAAGCATGATATCAATGAATCTTTAAAGGCTATGAGAATCTCCATTGATGAGTGCAAAGAAAGAACCGCTAAGATGCGTGCTAAACGAGATTGATTTGTAAAAGCATGTTCTTCTAGTTTTTGTGAAAATAATGATGAAGATCTTAAAGTGATTGACGTGACTCCTATTGAATCTTTGTTTTCCAATATAAATCTTGATAAAGATGGGACTGGAGATGAGTCAACTTTAGTTAAAAGGCTTCCCAATGATTCGGAGCTTTTAGATCTTGATGCAAAAAATTGATAAAAGTGGGATTGGAGAGGTCAAAACTTTAAGTAGCGATGAACCCACTCTTTTGGATTTCAAAGTATTTAATTATGTTAATTGTTCTTTAATATATTGTATTTCCTTGTTGCAATACATGTTGAATTCTCCTCATGCTTATAATCAAAACAAAGCTTTTACTAAACATATCGTTGATGCTATGATGCAATCTTTTGAAGAAAAGATTGAATTGGAGGTTTCTATCCCTAGAAAACTATATGATGAGTGGGAACCTACTATTAAGATTAAGATTAAAGATTATGAGTGCCATGCTTTGTGTGATTTGGGTGCTAGCGTTTCCACAATTCCAAAAACTTTATGTGATGTGTTAGGTTTTCGTGAATTTGATGATTGTTCTTTAAATTTGCATCTTGCGGATTCCACTATTAAGAAACCTGTGGGAAGGATTAATGATGTTCTTATTGTTGCAAATAGGAATTATGTGCCCGCAGATTTCATTGTTCTTGATATAGATTACAATCCTACATGTCCTATTATTCTTGATAGACCTTTCCTTTGAATAATTGGTGCAATTATTGATATGAAAGAAGGAAACATTAGATTTCAATTTCCGTTAAGGAAGGGCATGGAACACTTTCCTAGAAATAAAATTAAATTACCTTATGAATCTATTATGAGAGCTACTTATGGATTGCATACCAAAGATGACAATACCTAGATCTATCCATGTGTTTTTATGCCTAACTAAGGGCGTTAAACAATAGCGCTTGTTGGGAGGCAACCCAATTTTATTTTTTGGTTTTTTGTTTTGCTACTGTTCTTGAATAAAATACACATTATTACCTCTGTAGTAATTGTGTTTTGGTGTTTCAATTAGTGTTTGTGCCAAGTAAGACCTTTGGGATGGTTTACGGTGATAGTTGATTTAATCTTGCTGAAAAATAGAAACTTTTAAGTCCAGTCACAGAATTTTAATAATTCACTGGAGAGTTAAAAAACCCTGAATTTTTTACACCGGATTGATATACGAATTTACTATGTTTTCCTTTTTTTTCTGAAATTTTGGAGTTAGATAAGTATTAGAACAATTCAGATCTTCGCAGACTGTTCTTTTTTTGACAGATTCTGTTTTCTTTGTGTTGTTTGCTTATTTTGATGAATCTATGGGTAGTATCAGGGGGTATGAACCATAGAAAAGTTGGAATACAGTAGATATTACACCAATATAAATAAATAATGAGTTCACAATAGTACCAAAAGTGGTGATTTATTTTCTTATACTAACGGAGCTTATGAGATTTTCTGTTGAGTTTTGTGTTGTGAAGTTTTCAAGTTTTGGGTAAGGATTTGATGGACTATGGAATAAGGAGTGGCAAGAGCCTAAGCTTGGGGCCCAAGGCACCCCAAGGTAATATTCAAGGACAACCAAGAGCCTAAGATTGGGGATGCCCCGGAAGGCATCCCCTCTTTTGTCTTCGTCTATCGGTAATTTTATTTGAGGCTATATTTTTATTCACCACATGATATGTAGTTTGCTTGGAGCGTCTTGTATGATATGAGTCTTTACTTTTTAGTTTGCCACAATCATCCTTGCTGTACACACATTTTGAGAGGGACACACATGAATCGTGATTTATTAGAATACTCTATGTGCTTCACTTATATCTTTTGAGTTAGACAATTTTGCTCTAGTGCTTCACTTATATCTTTTTAGAGCACGGCGGTTGCTTTATTTTATAGAAATTATTGAACTCTCATGCTTCACTTATATTATTTGGAGAGTCTTTTTAAACAGCATGGTAATTTGCTTTGGCTATGAATTTAGTCCTAATATGATAGGCATCCAAGAGGGGTATAATAAAAACTTTCATATAAAGTGCATTGCATAGTATGAGAAGTTTGATTCCTTATGAGTGTTTTGAGATATAGAGATGATGATATTAGAGTCATGCTAGTGAGTAATTGTGAATTGGAGAAATACTTGTGTTAAGGTTTGTGATTCCCGTAGCATGCACGTATGATGAACCGTTATGTAACGAAGTTAGAGCATAAGGTATTTTTTGATTGTCTTCCTTATGAGTGGCGGTCGGGGACGAGCGATGGTATTTTCCTACCAATCTATCCCCCTAGGAGCATGCGCGTAGTAATTTATTTCGATGACTAATATATTTTTGCAATAAGTATGTGAGTTCTTTATGACTAATGTTGAGTCCATGGATTATACGCACTCTCATCCTTCCACCATTGCTAGCCTCTCTAGTGCCGCGCAACCTTCGCCGGTACCATACACACACCATATATCTTCCTCAAAACAGCCACCATACCTACCTATTATGGCATTTCCATAGCCATTCCGAGATATATTGCCATGCAACTTTCCACCGTTCCGCTTTATTATGACACGTTCCATCATTGTCATATTGCTTTGCATGATCATGTAGTTGACATCGTATTTGTGGCAAAGCCACCTTTCATAATTCTTTCATACATGTCACTCTTGAGTCATTGCACATCCCGGTACACCGCCGGAGGCATTCATATAGAGTCATATTTTGTTCTAAGTATCAAGTTGTAATTCTTGAGTTGTAAATAAATAAAAGTGTGATGATCTTCATTATTAGAGCATTGTCCCATATGAGGAAAGGATGATGGAGACTATGATTCCCTCACAAGTCGGGATAAGACTCCGGACGAAAAAAAAGAGAGAAAAAAGAGAGGCCAAAGAGCCCAAAATAAAAAAAATGAGAGAAAAAGAGAGAAGGGGCAATGTTACTATCCTTTTTTCCACACTTGCGCTTCAAAGTAGCACCATGATCTTCATGATAGAGAGTCTCCTATGTTATCACTTTCATATACTAGTGAGAATTTTTCATTATAGAACTTGGCTTGTATATTCCAACGATGGGCTTTCTCAAATTGCCCTAGGTCTTCATGAGCAAGCAAGTTGGATGCACACCCACTTAGTTTTCTTTTAAGCTTTCATAAACTTATAGCTCTAGTGCATCCGTTGCATGGCAATCCCTACTCACTCACATTGATATCTATTGATGGGCATCTCCATAGCCCGTTAATACGCCTAGTTGATGTGAGACTATCTCCCTCTTTTTGTCTTCTCCACAACCACCATATTCTATTCCACCAATAGTGCGATGTACATGGCTCATGCTCATGTATTGCGTTAAAGTTGAAAAGGTTTAAGAACACCAAAAGTATGAAACAATTGCTTGGCTTGTCATCGGGGTTGTGCATGATTTGAATATTTTGTGTGATGAAGATGGAGCATAGCCAGACTATATGACTTTGTTGGGATAGTTTTCTTTGGCCATGTTATTTTGAGAAGACATAATTGCCTTGTTAGTATGCTTGAAGTATTATTATTTTTATGTCAATATTAAACTTTTGTTTTGAATCTTATGGATCTGAACATTCATGCCACAATAATGAAAAATTACATGGACAAATATGTTAGGTAGCATTCCACATCAAAAATTCAGTTTTTATCATTTACCTACTCGAGGACGAGCAGGAATTAAGCTTGGGGATGCTTGATACGTCTCCAACGTATCTATAATTTTTTATTGTTCCATGCTATTATATTATCTGTTTTGGATGTTTTATATGCATTAATATGCTATTTTATATTATTTTTGGAACTAACCTATTAACCTAGAGCCCAGTGCCAGCTTCTGTTTCTTCCTTGTTTTTGAGCTTCACAGAAAAGGAATACTAAACGGAGTCCAAACGGAATAAAACTTCACGATGATTTTTCTTGGACCAGAAGACACCCAGGAGACTTGGAGTGCAAGTCAGAAGAGCCACGAGGCGGCGACAAGGGTGGAGGGCGCGCCCCCTACCTTGTGGGCCCCTCGGTGACCCCCTGACCTAGATCTTCCTCCTATATATTTGCAAATATTCTCAAACCACCAGAAGCATCCACGAAAACACTTTTCCACCACTGCAACCTTCTGTTCCCGTGAGATCCCATCTTGGGGCCTTTTCTGGCATCCTGCCAAAGGGGGATTCGATCACGGAGGGCTTCTACATCAACTCTATTGCCCTTCCGATGAAGCGTGAGTAGTTTACCACAGACTTACGGGTCCATAGCTAGCAGCTAGATGGCTTCTTCTCTCTATTTGATTCTCAGTACCATGTTCTCCTTGATGTTCTTGGAGATCTATCCGATGTAATCTTCTTTTGCGGTGTGTTTGTCGAGATCCGATGAATTGTGGATTTATGATCAGCTTATCTATGAATATCATTTGAATCTTCTCTGAATTCTTTTATGCATGATTTGATATCTTTGTAATTCTCTTCAAACTATCGGTTTAGTTTGGCCAACTAGATTGGTTTTTCTTGCAATGGGAGACGTGCTTAGCTTTGGGTTCAATCTTGCGGTGTCCTCATCCAGTGATAGTAGGGGTAGCGAGGCACGTATTGTATTGTTGCCATCGAGAATAAAAAGATGGGGTTTACATCATATTGCTTGAGTTTATTCCTCTACATCATGTCATCTTACTTAAAGCGTTACTCTGTTCTTCATGAACTTAATACTCTAGATGCAGGCAGAAGTCGGTCGATGTGTGGAGTAATAGTAGTAGATGCAGGCAGGAGTCGGTCTACTTGACACGGACATGATGCCTATATTGCATAATCATTGCCTTAGATATCGTCATAACTTTGCGCTTTTCTATCAATTGCTCGACAGTAATTTGTTCACCCACCGTATTATTTGCTATCTTGAGAGAAGCATCTAGTGAAACCTATGGCCCCCGGGTCTATTTTCCATCATATAAATTTCCAATCTACTATTTTGCAATATTTTACTTTCCGATCTATAAACCAAAAAACCCAAAAATATTTACTTTATCTTTTGTTTAGTTTTATCTATCTCTATCAGATCTCACTTTTGCAAGTAACCGTGAAGGGATTGACAACCCCTTTATCGCGTTGGGTGCAAGTGTTTGATTGTTTGTGCAGGTATTGGTGATTTGTGCGTTGTCTCCTACTGGATTGATACCTTGGTTCTCTAACTGAGGGAAATACTTATCTCTACTTTGCTGCATCACCCTTTCCTCTTCAAGAAAAAACCAATGCAAACTCAAGAAGTAGCAGACCGCGACCAAGAAGCCGCCTCGCCGCTCCGGCCAGATCCTCACCGGCACGCTCGTCGGACGCCGGCACGCTCGTCGGACGCCGGCAGGGCAGCTAGCTGGTCCGTGCGCGCCGCGACTCCCTTCGCCGGCCGTCTCCTTGGTCGACACCCGCAAGCTATTCGACAGTTTGCCAAGGTACAAAATGGACTCCGCCGACGAGTTCTTTTTTCACAATTTCCTTTCCGACTTCGATGATTCGTTCTCCAATGACGAGGAGGAGATATTGGCTGCCGTGTTGGTCCATCACCACGTCAATAGCCAGCGCCTGGCGTTCCGTGGCTCCATTCCGGGCCACCTTCCGGCGTTGAATCGCAACCGAGAGAGCGGGCATTTCCTTCTTTGGAAGGACTACTTTGATACAATAAATCCGTTGTTCAAACGTCAGAAATTCCGCCGCCGTTTCCGTATGAGTAGGCATCTTTTCAACCGTATTAGAGAGGGGGTGGTCGGCTATGATGACTATTTCGAGTGCAAAGAGGATGCCGTTGGAAAGATTAGTTTCTCCTCTTATCAAAAATGCACTACCGCCATCCGAATGCTTGCATACGGAGTGCCCGGTGATCTCATTGACGAGTACGTCCGTATGAGCGAGTCTACATGCCTAGACTCCCTGTATAAGTTCTGCAAGGCTGTTATTGTTGTGTTTGGCCCTGAGTACTTGAGAGAGCCGACTCCTGAAGATACAGCCCGTTTGTTGGCGATGAATGCCAGCAGGGGCTTCCTAGGGATGCTTGGCAGCATAGACTGCATGCACTGGGAGTGGAAAAACTGCCCTTCTGCTTGGCAAGGGCAGTATAAGGGCCATGTAAGGGCTTGCACTGTCATACTAGAGGCCGTGGCGTCTCAAGATCTCTGGATCTGGCACTATTTCTTTGGCATGGTCGGATCACACAATGATATCAATGTGCTTCAGCGCTCGCCGGTGTTTGCTAGGCTTGCCGAAGGCAACAGCCCACCGGTGAACTTTACTATCAACGGTCACAACTACAACAAAGGATACTACCTGGGTGACGGTATCTATCCTCAGTGGACCACTATTGTGAAGACAATCCCCAACCCTGTCGGAGAGAAGAGGAAAAGATTTGCGCAAGAGCAAGAGAGTGCTAGGAAGAACGTCGAGCGTGCCTTTGGTGTTTTGCAATCTCGATGGGGCATCATTCGGTATCCTGCTAATACTTGGAGCACGCAGAAACTATGGGAGGTGATGACTGCTTGTGTGATCACGCATAATATGATCGTAGAAGATGAGCGTCCGGAACGTCTGTACGATCAAGGGTTTCAGTTTCAAGGTGAGAATATTGTGCCTGAGCATGGAGGAGCGGCAACGTTTGAAAAGTTCACCCAATTTCATCATGACATGCGTGATTGGGAAACTCACGTGCAACTGCAAAATGATTTGGTTGAGCATATGTGGGCTTATGTTGGCAACCAATAGATGTATCTTCTTTATTCGGCTTGCAAAACTATGTGAGACATTTTTACTTTTATTCGGTTTGTAAAACTATGCTATTTCATTCGGTTGAAACTATATTTATTTGACTATATATTTGAATGCAAAAGTTGTATGTGAAACAATGCAAAAATGAGCTATTTGTTGAAATAGGGCGGCCAGCCGGCCACCCCGGCACATATGGGTGAGCGTTTTGGGCGCACTGCCGACCCAAATTTAAAACAGAACAGACGCCGGACGGGGGGCCGACCCAAACGGACAAAAAAAGGAACAAAAACGCCGTTCATTTGGGTCTTCCCGTTGGAGTTGCTCTCAGTGGACTCCCCTGTTTCTTGCCGACTTCAGCCGCGGATCAGCTCCCATGACACACACCATTTTGCACCCCATGACATAGAGAGGGTACCTGCATATGCCAAAGCAAACGAATCAGCACATGGCATAGGCTAGTAGGTGCAAGGGCTGAAGGGCCGATCGCAAAGGAACCCACGTTGGACCTGCCAAGCATGGAGTTTAGTTACCCCTTCATGTAAAGTGCAACAACATGCTCCTCGCAAAAAAAGAGAAGTGCAACAACATGCTTATATTTGCCTCAATCTGTCCGAACATTGGTACCAACTACCAATGGCACACCTGCCCTGCTAATCCGGTTTCAGCAATGTAGTATGACAAATGGACATTTAGCACGATATCTACTCCCTCCTTTCATGAATATAAGTCTTTTTAGTGATTCCAATATGAACTACATACGGATTCATAATTTTTATTATGAATCCGTATGTAGTTCATATTGGAATCACTAAAAAGACTTATATTCATGAAAGGAGGGAGTATCTGCTAGCCCCATTACCACATCAACCAACTACTCTATATTATATTAAGCATGCCAATTGGAGGTTCTATATACTTCTTCGACCACATAGATATCTTAACCATCGATCCTGACCTTGGCTACACCACACATCTTTTCGACTAGAAGCGTGACGCGTCGGCATCCTGGGAAGGCGACCCATTTCTGAAGCCGGAAGAAACATGCAGCGCACGCTACGCATCCCGCTTTCTACCCGGGCTTCGCTGGCCGGCCAGCCGGCGTGCAGTAACCGCTGCTCTGACTGTGTTTTGCTGACCATGCTTAATGCTTTCCTACTTTTCTGGACAACAAGTGCGTACCGTCACAGGACCCGGACCTGTCAGCTTCAGTTCTGTGCGCTCCGGGTATGCATTGCTTTCAGAATCAAGATCAGGCAGGTCTCACCCAACCGGCACGACACGACTATAGGTTAGAATAAACACAAGGAGCCCACACGACTGACGACCCACTGATTGCTGCTTAGCTTATGAGATCGTTGTTACGTACTACTACTCCCTCCGTACTAAATTTTTTTAGTCGGAATTACGTACTATTAGCAGGTCTGGCATTATATCTGCCTTTCTGAACTGTATCTGCGTGCATTTCGTTCACGCGTGCACACAGAACGTCTGCTCTCCTGCCGGCTCTGCTGTACGTCCTCGCAGTTTCACACTGGCATTTCTTCAGTGAGCTTGCCTGCTCCGTGTCACTTGGATCAGCAGTTGTTCATGGATCGATATCGAAATAGGACACTGGCGGTATAATTAACTGCATCATACTGTAGAAGTATCTTATTACTTATGTCTGAATTGGATACGCCATGGTCCACCAAATCTAGGCAATCACAACCAATGCTTTAGATGGCACGCCATGGTCCACCAAATCAAGGAGATGACCATAACAAACTTTGTTCCCAACCAGCAATGCGCCAAACATACGCCATGGTTCATTTTGCTTTTTGTCTTATTCTGCCTACGCGATGCTCGCCAACGCGTTATGGTTTTCAGTAGCTATATCAAGCAAGCTGCGAAGCAGGGGAGCACCCCGAGCACCACAAAGTCACGTATGGTTCGTAGACTTACTAAGCCTCACGCTGTTATTATACCACGCCATGGTTAGCGCCGGCGGCGAAAAATCGGCCCGGCCGCGCCACAACTCCTCGTTTATCGCCGGTTTGGCCCGAAATAACAGCCGGCGATCCCGAGCCGAAACCAGCCCCCCGGGGGGTGCCTAGGGGCGCCGGCCGAAGTGAAAAGGCGGGCGGGCCTGCTCTGTCGGCGACAGACAGGCCTATTCCCGCCGTTTTCCCCCCTTTCCCTCCATTTTCCTCATTGCTTCCCCCTTCTGCCCCGTCGCTCCCGCCATTCTCCTCCCGCTCCCACCATCCCGTCCGCCATGCCACCGAAGAAATATTCGGCCCCTCGCGCCGCTGCCGTGACGATTCCACCCAGCCGAAACAGAGGAAGCCGAGGGCGCCGATGGCAAGACCACAGGGCTTGTCCAACGCCGAGTGGAGGGCGGAGGTTCAGCGCCGGGAGGCTGTCACCACCAACCGGCGGAACATGCTCATCGCCAAGAAGGCCAGGGACGCGACGTTGGCGGCGGAGCAGGTAGAGTCGTCTCAGGCGGGGATGATGAATCCGCCCGGCCACTGCCCACAAGCTGCGTGGGGGAGCCAAGCGAGCGTCGTGTCACCGGCCAACTTCTCGCTGCCGCCGCCACCCTGGGGGTACGCACCCTCGCCTGGCTACTCCGACGGCGACGTGCATGGCAGTTTTAACCCCAACATTACCTTCCCGCATGGCACGCCGCCGCGTGCCTCCCCGTCCGGCCTGAACCCTGACCAGCGCACTCCCTCCCCCGCGTTCACCGCCGGCCTCCACACCCAGTACAACTACTCGCCGCCGACGTACTCAGCCTCGCCGACGGCACCTCTGCGCCTGGGTGCCCTACCCTTCACGCGCGCCTCGGCGGCATAGTTCGGCAACCCCGACGCCACCGACGCCTACATGGACGAGATCATCACGAGCGGCTCGGTCGCTGCCGCCTCCTGCCCTGGCTTTCACGCGCAAGACGAAACAATGGACACCGGTGTCGACATGGACGACGAGCTCGACGACGTCGAGGAGGGGGAGGAGGAAGAACATGCGGCGGAGGAGATGGGGGATTGGATGATTTGCCCCACTTTACAAGGGTTTTGATGATTTGCCCCATGATTGTCTCAATGACAGTAGCCCCGGCCAGTCCCACGCCAGAGGAGCCCGCCGTTTGATGCGCTCCGTGTCTATGCTTCCTTTCTTTTGATCGTCAAACTTTCGGGCATGTTTGATCGCCGAACTATGGCATGGTGATTGACGACTTGTGGCATGGTGATCGCCGAACTTGTGGCTTTTTTTGGTAGCAGGAAAGACAAGTTTGATTTTTTGGGCGTCTGGGGGCCGAAACCTGGGGGCGCGGCTGGGAATTCGATCGCCCCCAGGGCGAAAAAACCGCCGGCGTAAACGCGAGAACGCAATCGCCGGGTGCGCTGGGGGGTGAACGGCTGGAGATGCTCTAAGGGTGTTGTAGAGAGATAGTTTGGCAATGCAATATTCGTTGTATTGATGGGGTGCCGGTGCACGTATATATAAGTATATGTAGGCCTCAACCTCTACTATACACAACTAGGAGGTGGGCCACAATATACATAATACATGCAACACATATATACTCAACACCCCCCGGCAGTCGAAGTGTCGCCGGAGACACAGAGACTGGACCGAAACTCCTCGAAGACGGGAGTAGGCAATCCCTTAGTCATCACGTCAGCAAACTGTTGCGTCGTCGGAACGTGGAGAACCCGAACACGGCCAAGGGCAACCTGCTCTCGCACGAAGTGAGTATCGAGCTCAATATGCTTCGTACGTCGATGGTGCACCGGGTTGGCGGAAAGGTAGACCGCGCTGACGTTATCGCAGTAGACAAGAGTGGCCTTGTTAACATCACAAAGCAACCCCTAGAGCAGCTGACGGATCCAAGAGCATTCGGCCACGGCGTTAACCACGGCACGATACTCTGCCTCAGCGCTGGAGCGAGAGACCATGGGCTGTCGCTTCGATGACCAAGAGATCAACGAGGGCCCAAGGTAGACGCAAATAGCCGGACGTAGAGCGCCGAGTGTCGGGGCAGCTTGCCCAGTCGGCGTCCGAGTAGGCGACGAGGTCGATGGAGGCGGAGGCCGTCAGGGTGAGTCCCAAGGACATGGTGCTGCGTATGTAACGGAGAATACGCTTCACCAAGCTCCAATGAGAATCACGCGGGGAGTGCACGTGGAGGCACACCTGCTGAACAGCGTACTGCAGGTTTGGTCGGGTCAGTGTCAGTGTCAGGTACTGTAAAGCACCAACAATGGAGCGATAGAACGCTGCATCGGACGCGAGAGACCCCTCCATAGCTGAGACCTTCGCCTTCGTGTCGACGGGGTTGGGCGCCGGCTTGCAGTTAAGCATACCGGCACGCTCCAGAAGCTCGTGGGCATACTTCTGCTGATGCAGAAAGAAGCTGTCAGCCCGACGGACCACCTCACTGCCGAGGAAGAAGTGCAGAGGCCCCAAGTCCTTGAGGGCGAACTCATCACAAAGACGAGCTGTCAGCCGCTGAAGGAGCTCGGGGGTGGACGCCGTCAGGATTATGTCGTCGACGTAGAGCAGCAGATATGCAGTGTCAGCTCCCTGATGATACACAAAGAGTGAGGCGTCGGAGCGGGTGGACCGAAAGCCCAGAGACTGCAGGAAAGCTGTGATACGCTAGTACCAAGCCCGTGGCGCCTGCTTCAACCCGTAAAGAGAACGGGAGAGCAAGCACACAAAGTCCGGATGCGCGGCGTCAACGAAACCAGTGGACTGCTCACAGAACACCTGCTCGGTAAGATGGCCGTGCAAGAAGGCGTTGGAGACATCCAACTGATGCACAGGCCAGGCTCGCGAGACCGCCAACTGAAGCACGGTGCGGATCGTGCCTGGTTTGACAACCGGAGCGAAGGTGTCGGTGAAGTCTACGCCCGCGCGCTGCCGAAATCCACGGACCACCCATCGAGCCTTGTAGCGCTTGAGAGAACCATCCGGGCGGGTCTTGTGGCGGAACACCCACTTGCCAGAGATGACGTTGGCATGAGGGGGTCGCGGAACAAGATGCCATGTGCGGTTGCGCTGCAGGGCGTCGAACTCCTCCTGCATCGCTGCGAGCCAGTGGGGATCCCGAAGGGCAGCGCGAGCGGAGGTGGGGATGGGTGACGGCGTCGAAGTCGAGGCGGCGCACACATACTCGTTGGAGGAGTAGCGCGTGCTCAGCCGGAGCACACCGGCCCGAGCGCGAGTCGTCACGCTGAGAGGTGGGGCAGCGGCGGCAGCGGGGCCCGCGGTGGCACCCGGGCCAGCAGCGGCGGCAGGGGTCGTGGTGGCGGCCGAGCCAGTGGTGGCGGGCGGGCCAGCGGCGGCGGCGGCAGCAGGGTCCGCGGCAGCGGCCGAGACGGCGGCGGCGGCCGAGCCAGCAGCGGGGGTGGCGACGGGCGAGGGGGAGGTCGAGCCCGTCGCTGGGGTGGCGGCGCCGACCGGGGTGGTGGGGGGTGGCCCCCGCGGCGTCGGGGTGAGGTGCCCGGTCCGGCTCAACCTCGTAGGAGGGAGTCGGAGACCCAGGGGCCTGGTCAGACTCGACCTCGGGGAAGGGAGTCGGGAAACCAGGCGGCGGCGGAAGGCGCCGTGCTGGAGGGACCACCGGGGGTCGCCGCCGCGCATCGCTCCAAGCAGGGGGCGTGGGGGTCGGCGCCGAAGGAGCCGAAGCCGGAGAGACCTGAAAAATAGGGAACACCATCTCGACAAAATACACATGCCTCGAGGTGTACACACGATGAGTGACAGGATCATAGCACCGGTAACCTTTGGTGTTACGGGGATAGCCAAGGAAGACGCATGGGACGGAACGTGGTGCGAGTTTATGTGGGGTGGTGGACGCGGTGCTAGGATAGCAAAGACACCCAAAGATACGAAGACCGTCATAGGACAGCGGTGTACCGAAGAGAAGGTGATGAGGGGCATAGTTCCACCGAGGGCGGCACGGACGAATGTTAAATAAAAGAGTGGCGGTGGTGAGAGCATCAGGCCAAAACCGAGCGGGCACGTTAGAGTGAAAGAGTAACGTGCGAACGCAGTCGTTAAGAGTGCGAAGAATGCGCTCGGCTCGGCCGTTCTGCTGTGAGGTGTATGGGCAAGTCAGACGAAAGATGGTGCCGTGAGAGGCGAGAAGGGTGCGGAGAGCGACGTTGTCAAACTCTTTTCCATTATCGGTTTGGAGTGCAAGAATAGGGCGACCGAACTGTGTGATGAGATAGGAATAAAATGAGGTGAGTGTGGCTAAAGCATCGGATTTACGATGAAGAGGAAAAGTCCACACGTAGTGAGAATAATCATTTAAAATCACCAAATAGTATAGATAGCCCGTGTTACTTGCAACAGGAGACGTCCAAACATCACTATGAAGTAATTGAAACGGAAAGGTGGAAACTGAGGTAGGCGCACTAAAGGGAAGACGAACGTGCTTGCCCAAACGACAAGCCTCACAAGTATGCTCGTCGAGCTTATTACATGAGAAAGAAAAACTCCTAAGAATCTGACGCAAAACGGTGGGGTTGGGATGGCCCAAGCGAGCATGCCAAAGGTCGACGCCGGCTGCAAGTGCGATGGGTGTGGAGGTGGAGGCGCCGGTGTGCACAGGGTAGAGCTCATCTGGACTGTCACATCGGTGAAGGACCATCCGAGTACGGGCGTCCTTCACAGAAAAACCAACACCGTCAAATTCAACAGTAAGTGGATTCTCATGGGTAAGACGACGAACGGAAACTAGGTTCGTGACTAATTCAGGCGAAACAAGAATATTGGACATGGTGATGGGTGTGGAAGTGGAGGGAAACCTAGTGCTATCGACATGAGTAATGGGCAAGGAGGAGCCGTTGCCAACGATGATACGAGTGGGTGTACGAACGGGAGTGGAGGAGGTTAGGTTACCGGGATGAGCTGTCATGTGTGCGGTAGCATCTGAGTCCATGTACCAGTTGCCTCCACCGCCATAGTTACTCGGCGATGGTGCGGAGTGTAGGGCGGCTAGGGGGGGCGGGATCCCAAGGCGCAGGCACCTGCGGCGGTGTGTAGCCCCCATATGGTGGTACCGGGGCGGGAGGGCCATAGGAACCGAGGGACGGCGGCGCGAGGGGGCGTCGTAGGCATGCACAACGCCCGTCCATGGGTTCTGCCCGGCGGCCCACGGCGGGTAGCGCAGCGCCCCCCGGCACCCTGGGCCTGATGCTGCTGGCGGCGGCCGCCGCCGCCACGCCGGTTGCACCGGCCCCCTCCTTGCTGCAGCTGCTGCTGGGGAGGGGTGGGGGGCGCGGGAGGTGCAGGCGGTAGCGGAAGGTACCCAGCGGGCGCCGGGGGGCGCGGCTGGGCCGGTGCGGCCGGGGGAGCCGGACAACCGCGGGTGGTGCCGGCGGCGAGGGCGGAGGGCTCGGGACCGGCGAACGGGTTGGACGAGCGGGTAGTGGAAGAGCCCAGGGGATCCATAGGTGGCGGCTAGGGTTAGGGTTTTTGGTGGAGAGGGAAGGGAGGCGGCGGCGGCAGGAGGGTGCGGCGGCTGCCGCGGGGGAGGCGGCAGTGGTGGCAGGAGTGGCGGCACGGGGCGGCGGCGGCGTCTGGGAGGGAGGAGGACGCGGCGGCGGTGGGGTGCGGCGGTGGTGGGGAGCGGCGGCGGCGCGCGGGAGGATGCGGCAGCGGCGGCGACTCGACCTAGGAGATGATCGAGAGGTATGATACCATGTAGAGAAATAGTTTGGCAATGCAATATTCGTTGTATTAATGGGGTGCCGGTGCACGTATATATAAGTACTGGTAGGCCTCAATCTCAATTATACACATTAAAAGGTGGGCCACAATATACATAATACATGCAACACATATCTATAATACCTAAATAGTTGAACCTCGCTATCCTATTTCTCTTGACATGCAGCCTATCCACGTCATCAGTCCCACTGCCACCAATTATCTTGACACATGTAGGCTTCCCATGCATGCTCGCATGCCCATATGACTTTCAGTCTTCCAAGATGTTGGCTCATGTTCTGGAACTGACGTAGGCATCTGAAGAGATATGATTGATCGTGGGGATTCAAAGAGACATGATCCACCGTTTTAGTTACCTTCTTTAGCATCTACAAATCTTGGCCAGCGCCTCCAAATCGCATCAGCATCCCTTCAAATTATGGTCGATGTGGAGGGGGTAGAAGGGAGGTGAAAAGGATCGGAGGAGCAGTGGCGCGCAAGGGTGTGGGAGGACCGCATCTCGGAGCTCCCCAACGAGCTTGCGAACCTGCGCTGCACCTCAAATCGTCCGTCCGCACCGCCGAGGAGGAGGAGGATAGAGAAGGAGGACCGGTGGCGCGCAGGGAGTCGGAGGACCACATATCGCTGCCACTCAAGTCGGCCATCTACACCGACGCGCTCCCCTCACGGCGGCGCGACCTCTCGGAGCAGCGACGGCCCGGGCGCGTCGTCGACGGCAGGGACGGGGGAGCAGCTCGCGGCCCTCGACCGGTGAGAGATCTTAGGAGCAGGGACGGGAGACCAGCACCGTCGTGCACCACCCGCTTGGCGACGGGGTGTTGAAGGGTATGGACTTCGACATGGAGTCCCCGTCCAGGTACGATGATGACGTCGCGAGGAACCAAACGTCGCCGTACATGCCTACAAGGTCGATGCAGGTCGTGGGAGGCAGGATTTACATGCTCAGTTGCTCCCCACGGGCCCGCAGTGCCTGTTCCGAGATGCGACCGCGCTCGGCGTCGGGCTGTTCGATGTCCTGTGGGTGCAATTCTCTACAGGAACAAGCTCTGCCAGTTCACGCCCTGAGACGGGAGCATGGAGAGCGCATCGCATATGTGGAGGGTGGCATTGCCGGATCGTATACCTCGGCCTGGCGGCGTCGCTGGATGTTGCGGACAGCAGGTTCATCGACGCGGACACGCACCTGAATAAAAATCCAGGTACCGGTACATTCTTCTTTACGGGCTCACACCACCGACCTGATAGCTGGTACCAACATTTTAAATTATGATTTTGTGTTACGGTTGTTTGTTTCAATTTATAGACACGTCACATTTTTCTTTGACAAAATTACAGGAAACGGTGCATCCTTTTATTACAAAAGCATAATCTGTAAGTGGTTACTGTTTTGTCCATTCTGATTCTGATTCTAACTTAGTCCATACATTGATAGTGCATACTGCATACACAGCATTTTTTTAGAAAAGGATACTGCATACACAGCATAACTCAAGAATTTGCAGGTTGGCGATTTCCTTGACATTCCACTTCTATGTATTTTTATCTCCCTATTGTTGTTATACCGATACATAGTAGGAGTCATCACATGCAGGCAATCCGATCAAGGTTCTAGCATGAGCCGTCATATGATCGAAGAGTTATTGCGCCAACACCTACAGGTTTTGCCAGTTCTTGCAAATTTTATGTTTCAACTTTCTCAAGCATTCAACCAAAGTGCAGATCAATATATCAACTAGCATAGGTGCTTGCTTACTTGCAGCAGAGCTCGATTTAACCAGGTGTGTACTATGAATTTGGTGGTCCCTTTGGAGATTTTTCTATTTAACTTGCCTAAGGTGTTGATTGGATTTAGAATTTTCTTTGGTTCATAATACTGAAAAAATCTCTACAGGGTGCTGTCGATGATGGATGTAAACTACTTGTAGCTTTAGTCCAAAAATATAATATGTGATCACTAATTAGGTCAAGTGAATATGGTTATAGTATATATGATAGTATTTTTCAACTCAAAACTCACAAGCTGGATTTAGTAGCATATTTTTGTTTCTGTTTGTTCATATTTGTGACAATAATTTTTGAAGAAATATTAAGGAGCTGGCCCATTGCTGGAAAATTTCATTTGCAATGACATCGGCAGATGACGTGGCTTCACCAGAATGCAGGAAAATCACGTAGGGGGAGCTCCCATTTAGATATAGAAAATGAAAACTTCACTTATGTGTCATTTCAATTTCCAGCTTGCAAAATTAAACCACCTCTCAATACATCTTCCTTCGCCAAATATTCATGTTTATCAAATCTTATTTAATATTCATGTATATAAAAACTGATATTCAAATGCTCTATTAAAATATAACTAATCTTCAAATACAAATTGCAAACCATTGTTTTGTTTAGTGTGTACTTACCCGCATGCTAATGTCTTGCGAACAACCAAAAAGAGACCAGTGCTCTATTTGTAAGCTTAAGAAACATTTTTTTGTGATTATGTTGAGCACTTGGAAGTCTACTAAATGTCCCGCAACAGCGTGCGGGGAATCCATCTAGTATACTCAACAGGTGTGTTTGGTTGATGTCCTCGTAGTTGCGCGCCTGGCCTGAGTTGTGCGTGGAGTCTGCCTGGTGATCGTTTCGTTGGCATCCTGAGAAAGAAAGTACTTGCCTGGCCTGGTGCCTGTAGTGTGATTAGTCTGGCCCAGTAGAATAAAAAATACAAAAAGAAATGTACTCAGCCCAGGCAGCGGGATTTGCCTGGCCCAGGTAGCCCATCCCATGTGCATTCCTGCTACTAATTGAAGCAAGTAGCAGCAAAGGTATGCTATTTAAAAAATAAAATCTATAAGCACTCAAGGACAGAGCAGCAAGCAAGGACACGAACCAAACGTTCACCTACCAGGCTAGCCTGGTGAGGCACGATTTTCCTTCATACCAGGCATTATCCACGCACCACTTTTTCTCAGGCAAAGCGTCCAGGAGATCGTGCGCACATAAGCAGGCAGTCGAGCCGCACCAAGAGCCGATCGCCTAGAAAGACTACGGACAATAAAGGTCGTCATCGCACACGCGACAAAGACTGGCGAGGAAGGGAGGTTACCGGCACCACAAAAATCTCAATTCGGGATGCTTAGGCAATCCTACACCGTCCTCATGCTATATCATGCTCGCTCATGGCGACATAATCGGTCGATAAAATGTACTCGTCGTCAAGGGTGAAGACAGGAGAAAAGGTCGCCGACGTTAACACGAACAAGTAGCATTAACGCATCTCCTCAAAAACAAAGTAGCAAAAACATATGGCTAAAATATATGTAACCCGTATTAACTAATATGTCTACAAATTTTTTTAGTAGGCTCATATAAATAAGAAATCTTAGTTGTCAATGTATCACAACAAAAATAAGCTCCAATTACAAAAGTAGTATACCTCTATTTCTCTTGACATTCTAATGGGGTGTATGACTTGAGGCCTAATCTAGATTTGTGTGATCTACTATGATTGCCCGCCCAGATCTTCAAGGAATTATAAGAAAAATTAAAATGTCATATTAAATATTTTGGTCCTACAGATCAATTAGATGGACAACTCAACTTTAATGCCACTTACGAATCGGACCTGCACGCGGAACCATCAGTTTTTGCGGAAGAGAGGAGTGGAGATTTTGGGCGGCGGCGGTTCCGGCGATGAGGCGAATAGAAGGGTGACAGAACTTTTCCAAAAGGATATGATCGAGCAATCCTCTTCTTTTTAGGGATGGGAAACACTTTATTTAATAAAAAACGTCAATAGGGATACAGATGTAACAACCAAACATGGCAGCTAACCTCTGCTACTTTGTGAGCTGCGTTGAGATTTTTCTCAAAGAGAAAGGGCGAAGCAATATAGTAGTGGATAGTATTTCCCTCGGTGAGAACCAAGGTTATCGAACCAATAGGAAAACCACGCAAATGCCTAGTAAGAAATACCTACACACACAAGAGCAAATACTTGCACCCAACACGGGCAAAAGGGGTTGTCAGTCCGCTTGAACTCGTTACTTGCAAGGATTAAATCTAGTAATAATAGGTAGATAAATTGGAAAGTAAAATAAAAGGAGTAAAATTGCAGTAAGGTATTTTTGGTTTTAGTAATATGATTTAAATAGACCCGGGGGCCATAGTTTTTTCACTGGAGGCTTCTCTCTCGAATAATAGCATACGCTGGGTAGACAAATTACCGTTGGGCAATTGGTAGAAAAGCGCATAGTTATGACGATATTGATGGCAATGATCATGTATATAGGCATCACGTCCGTGACAATTAGACCGACTCCTGCCTGCATCTACTACTATTACTCCACCGATCGACCGAGTCATGCCTGCATCTATGGTATTAAGTTCATAACAAACAGAGTAATGCTTTAAGTAAGATGACATGATGGAGACAGAATAAAACCAAACAATATGATTAAACCCCGTCGTTTTACCCTTAATGGCAATAATACAATATGTGACTCGCTATCTCAGCTGTCACTGGGTGAGGACACCGCAAGGTTGAACTACTACAAAGCACCTCTCCCACTGAGGATAAATCAATCTAGTTGGTCAAACCAAACGGATAGATCGGACAGAAATACAAAGCTATAACAATCATGCATAATAAAGTTCAAAAAAGACTCAATTACTTTCAATGAATATTCCAATCATAAACCCACAATTCATCAGATCCAACAAACACACCGCAAAATAAGATTACATGAAACGATCTCCGAAAAGAACATTGTATTGACGATCAAAAAGAGAGAAGAAGCCATCTAACTAATCATGATGGACCCGTAGGTCTGTGATGAACTACTCACACATCATCGGAAGGGCAGCAAGGTTGATGTAGAAGCCCTCCATGATTGATTCCCCCTCCAGCAGAGTACCGAAAAAGGTCTCCAGATGGGATTACAGAAGAACAGAGACTTGCGACAGCGGAAAATTTATTTCAGCTGGCTCTCTATTGGTTTTGGGATTTATGAGAATTTATAAAAGTGAAATTAGGGCAAACGGAGTTGCGTGGGACCCTGGGGGGCGCGCCGTGTGAGCTTGTGGCTCTCTCATAGATCGTCTGTTTTTTCTCCCGAAGCTTCTAGGGTCCCTTCTGGTTCAGAAAAAATCACCGTAAACTTTCATCGTGTTTGGACTTCGTTTGGTGTTGATTTTCTGAAAAACAAAAAAACATGCAGAAAATAGGAACTAACACTCGGTACTGAGTTAATAGGTTAGTTCCCAAAAGTGATATAAAATTGCATACAAAGTATCCAATATTGATAATATAATAGCATAAAATAATCAAAAATTATAGATACGTTGAAGACGCATCAACATCGAGAGAGCAACCCGCTCTAGCCAGACCATGAGCCTCCAGGTTGCTTTCTCTCATCTCATGTTTAATAGTCACCGATGGCGGCATCTGGAGTTAATCTCATGTTTGATCATGGTGAATGATCCAAGATAGAATTCATTCACGTGGTAACAATAGAATAATAAGCACTTTAATATTTTCTCTAGGGCATTGTCATGATAATCTCGATTACAACCACGTTGCTACGGCACACCTTAATCAAATTTTGTTTTCATTACAGCAACAAATCTTATGTGACAATTGTGAAACAAGTGTATCAACCATCCGTGATGTGTCTAATTAGTGTGAATTTCCTGATTCTCAGTGTGTGGCACCGAACAAAAAGAATACATTTGACCAAAACTAATGAAATATGGTTGGTTAGATAACATATTGTTAGGATGGTTTGGTCAATTAGATCACCACTTTTATGAACAATAATTGTTCCATGTTTTTTCTTGGGTAGAGTATGTGTATAGTGCCAATTTATTACTGACCCTGTGTGACTTGTAAGTTGCATTTGACCATGAACAAAAAGTAGATAATTATGCCAATAATTCAATTCATAAAATTACTATAAATTTGCTTATCTAACCATACATACACTATGCACCAACATTAACATATTTGTTATATCATACCCTTTAAAAATCGTTATCAGATATTTAAGGACATAAAGACATAAATATACAATATGCAATTTGTGCTAGTGCAAAACATTCACCCAAGAATCCATGTATTTTTTATATTTTATTTTTTGTCACGAAAAAAAGAAAACTATCACAACGTTTTATTCACAGAGTACAATTTAATTTAGCATTCTGTGAGTGTATCCTTTTTAATAATACTCATTAAATTTGTATAACAAATACTATTGTATTAACGTTTACTAACAATATTGTGTTCTTAACTATGTAATAGAAAATATACTACCTCAATTGTACTATGATAAAAAATAACTAAAAGTGTAAAAATTTAGTATAAAGAAGGGACAAAGCGGCCATACAGGACAGGGGCAGGAATAATAGACATCGATCATTACATTAAGGGCTTTTTTGGATACAGAGATTTTAGTCAATCTGTTTCCTATAAATGCGTTTAAGAATCTAACCACCTAAAATCCGTTTTGGCGAACGTAACCAATCTCAGGATAAGCTATGCGTGGTTTTCGTAAAACTCAAAAAACAAGTTTACGGAAAAACGACTAATATTAATTTTTCTATAAACCAGTTTTGCGAAGCTGCCTTCTTCCTCCCCGATACTTGCAAATATCTCACCTCACGACGTGCTCGAGCGCCAACACCTATCTCCATCGGGCTACGGAGCGCGTCACAAACTCATTCACACGTGACCGGCGGCGTGTGCTGCCTCACTCTGGCGTGAAGGTGACGGCGGTAGAGGTTGGTGCCGTGGAGGTGGACGCGGCCATGATGGTGGCGCTGGCCGTGGATGGCGCAGGGCCTCGTCAAGCTGTCCATGATTTGATCAGCGAGGCCACGTGCAGGCCATTGCCCATCTCTGGTGCGGCGGCGCATTTGATCAGCTTGATTCTGCATTGTGCTTATGACGCAATAATGCCCTTGCTTCGTGCATCACAGGATTTGAAGTCCAGATCGCAGTGGAGTCGGCGATGCCGTGTGGCAGAACAGTCATCGTCATGTCTTTCTGGCAAGTTCCACGAGCATCATTCACGCACATAGGAAAATCATTAATGCACTACAGAAAATCTACGTATACATATACGCATGTAACGCCGCAGCCGGCGATGCCGTCCAGCAGTAGTTGGTAATATATTGACGGCTGCACATCGCCATCTCAGACTCCATCAAGCTTTTCTGACGTCAAGGACATGCTAATTAATCTACGTCGTTCTATTTGAAGGATCTAACCAAGATGATTTTGTAAAAGCGTCTTTTTAATCCAAACAAAGTATTGTATAAACTCATCTTAACAGAAAACTACCTAAAACTCGTTTTTCTAAAATTTCTCCTAAAAACCTGTTTTTATGAAAACTCAACCTTAATTCTTCTTATCCAAACAACCACTAAATAGCTAGGCAAAGACTTTCCGTCACATCATGCTTCTGTATCACATCACCAAAGTTAATAAATAAGCAAAAAATGGACCATCGATTTTTTGTGGTTGTTTTGCCTATTTCGCATTTGTTGTTTTATTCATTTTCCTTGGGGTGTTAAATTCATAGAAATATTTCTATATCCATCCTCTTCCAATCCGAGATCTCAAATTTTTCTGAATGGTCATACCATGTTGGTGGAGCCCAAAAGTATTTACTAAAATTTACTTTTACCAAAAATCAAATAAACTTTTATTTTTCTCCAAAACCTCCCAACAATGATATTTGAACTAAAAATATTTATTTTCCTAAAAAATAATTAATTTTTTCCAAAGTATATTATATGTAAGACCAAGATTCCGTTCAAAAATATTATTTTGGAAGTTATTTAAATATTTTCCCT
Source organism: Thinopyrum elongatum (assembly GCA_011799875.1). Lineage (NCBI taxonomy): Eukaryota > Viridiplantae > Streptophyta > Magnoliopsida > Poales > Poaceae > Thinopyrum > Thinopyrum elongatum. The sequence goes on from CM022298.1 coordinate 659,335,083, forward strand.
TGCTGAAAATTCCAGAAATGGCATTTAATTGGTTAAAACATTTATTTTCGTTCAAAAATCTCCCAAAATTTTCGCAAGCTACATTCCATCATTTTGAACCTCCCACTTGAGTTTCACCACATGGTCATGTTCAACATATTGAGCAAACCCATCAAAAAACAGATTCTACACTAGGGTTCAATGTTTGGTCTATCAAAAATGTTTCAAAAATTCTCATAGAAACCCCACCCTCTATCTAGTCGACATCCTCTCTTGGTCGGTAATAGTATGTAGAGGGGTGAAGCCCTAGTTCACCATGGCACCAAGTGCCAAAAAGCCTCCAAGGCTTGGCTTCACCTACTCATCTTCTGCACCCCCCATTTTGTTCCCTTTCACTGCATGTGGCCCCTAAAACCCACCAGACACTCTCTTCCTCTCTTCTTCCTCGCCTGGTCGCTGGTCGGCATGCCAATTTTGCGCTGCTACAGCACCGGGCAGAGCTCTCTGCCCCGCCCCATCTTCCCCCCTGGCGCACCTCGTTCCCTAGTCAACATCCTCCCGCGCGCCTTTATCTTGAACCAGCAACGATCTTTATCTTGGCACTGCTAGCTACGCTGCACATTCGTTCGACTACGAAGCGTGATGCGTCTTTGTTCAACTACGAGGCTGGGACTGATCACAGGCGCGCCCCTTTTCTGAAGCCGGAAGGAACAGGCAACGCACGCCACGCATTCATGTCAGCGTCAGCTCAGTTTGCGTCCTGAACCAGAGTATTCCCGAGAACACGCAGATCTCACCCAACCGCAACCGGCACGACTGGATTTTAGTTAAATATAGTACTATAAAACAGAACCAGCGCACACGATTGACGATGTGTGCGATCCTTAACCGTATACGCGTGCATTTCTTCCTTGCGTGCACACAGAACGTGTGCTCCCTGCACCAATATCTCCAGAACGCCCTCGCGGATTCACACGGGCATCACAATGAGTTTCTTCAGAACGTCCTGCATGTTTAGGATCAGCAGCTGCTTACGCATCGTTATCAGACAAGGACTTAGCGACATAACTGCATGTCTTCTCATTTATTTGTGAGTTGGATATGGGGAACATGATATCTTTGATGTAATTGCACAGACGTGTCCATCGTACCGAATTGCTCGCCTTCTCCAACTATCACTGAACAAACAATTTTTTCGAAAAGGAGGTTATCCCCCGGCCTGTGCATCAGAACGATGCATGTGGCCATCTTAATAAGCAAACAGTTCAACAAAGTCTTCAAGTCTCAAAAAACAAAAGGGCTCACAAAGAGCTAAAAACATGAAAACGGGATAGCCACAACCGGCGGAAAAAAGATAGACAGAAAACTAAACACCTATCCTATTACATGACCGCCATCCAAACCGGTTGAAGATAGCCCGTGCTACCGTCTCCCAAGAAATAGACCCAGTAACCATACGCTCCCTGGCATCCGTCGGAGTGAGTAGCGACCACATAAAAGATCAGTGTAGTGGCCCGAAAAATAACCTGCAAGAAATGAATATGTGTTGTTCTGTTAAAAACCAAATCGTTCCTGCAGTTCCATATAGCCCATAATAAAGCACATACTCCTACACGGATAAGTTTCGCTGTTTCTCACTCAACTCCATCTAGCCACGTCCCGAATAACGTGTGGATGGTATTCGAAGGAGTAATGTTAAACGGCATGTGCACAGACCGCCATAAAATTTTGGCCATTGGGCAATCAAGAAAAAGGTGTTTGATAGATTCATCATGATCGCAGAAGCTACATCTTCAAGATCCTGTCCAGTTACGTTTTGCCAAATTGTCCTTAGTTAGAATGACTTGTCTGCGGACAAACCACATAAACACTTTAAATTTTATTTATTATTATTATTTTTTTTAGGGGAAAACAATTTAATTTTTAAGGGCACTTTGACTTTCCAAATATGCATAGATCGAGGGATAGAGCCAGAGTTGATAATATCCAAATACATGGATTTTACCGAAAACACTCTATTCTTGGTTAGTTTCCAGTGCAACTGGTCTGGCTGTTGAGAAAGGTGAACATCCATCGATCTTCTCACAAGATGGAGCCAAACTTCCCAACGGTTTCCTGCTAAAGTCCTCCTGAATTGAATATTGAGAGGGTTGGACTGTAATACTGTTGCAACGTAAGAATCTTTACGCTGAACAATATTATAGAGAGAAGGATATTGGATAGCTAGATGCGTCTCCCCTAACCACGTATCCTCCCAGAATCTCGTGGAAGTACCATTACCAACAATAAATTTTGTCCTTTAGAAGAAGGCTGATTTCACTATCATCAGTCCTTTCCAAAACGGCGAATCGGTTGGTCTGACCATCATCTGAGATAAGATTATAGAATGAAGGTACTTATTACGCAGAATCTGGACCCATATTACGCAGAATCTGGACCCATGTGCCATCGGTACTCCGTTTGGAGCGCGTCGGTGAGGCCCATTGCTGCCACTCAAATGCTCCGTGAAGCATCTATTATGATCCATCTATCGGTCTAGTCTAGCAGGAAGGTTAGTTAGAAAACCATCGCGTTCAAGTGCGGCCAGTAGATGCTAGGCAATCACATCTGATGCGTTCAAGTGCGGCCAGTAGATGCGGCAATCACATCTGATGCGTTCAAGTGCGGCCAGTAGATGCTAGGCAATCACATCTGATGCGTTCAAGTGCGGCACGTCATGGCCAACCAAATTAAGAAGAACAAGACGACAATGACGAACTTTGTTCTCAGTCAGTAATGCGCCAAATCCACTTTATTTTGCCTTCTGCTTTATTATGCCTAAGCGATGGTGGCCCATGCGTTTGGATTTTCAGTATATAGCTATATCAAAGCAAGATGCAAAAGCAGGGGAGCCGTCCGAGCAGAGGCTGGCAAGGATTTTTCTTCGTACGGAAGAAAAGTTCTTGACACGCTCCACTAACCGCCACGCACGCCAAGTCAGTAAACCTCACGCCTAGCCAAGGCCGACCTTATAGAAACACTTCGCCTACTATTTCACTCCACGTATTGTGTCTTTCTTAACTCGCTCCACAACTTTGAGTGAATCGCTAGCGAACCACATTGACATTGTTAACATATTGCTGCTCTCATAAGAGTATCTACAGCCGGACTTAGCGAATCCAGCCCCCTATACATCCGCAGAGCAGTTGGACTGTCGGTTTGGCCTGCCGTACAGTCACATACCTCAAATGTGGATCCTAAGATCCATGCAAGCCATGCGCGTCAATCATACGACACAGATTCATCACAATTCAATAGTAGCAGGACAAAAATCTTCTGCCAGTCTCCACTCCTTCATTGCATACATGACAAACCAGTGCACTAAAGTGCCCGTACAAATCCGCCTTACGATCTGGCACAAAGTCACCGACAAAAGCGTGTTGCGGCATGCAATCGGCCACATCCGGCAACTCATCATCCTGGGTTAAAATCCCATTAACCTTAACATCCAACACACTGCACATTTGAGAGGTCAGATGGATTTACCTGATTCTTGCCCCATTACACAACCGGCGTAATCTTCACCCGTAGCTCATCGTCCTCCTCCATGTTCGCCCCGCCATCGACCATCCTCGGTACGCTGGTTCCACCCATCTATAAGCACCGCGGTGAGAGATGGGTGAGAGAGATGAGAGGGTTAGAGAGGGTTGTATGAAGGGGGTGAGATAGAGGGATCGCACGAGCTAACCTCAAGTCAATAGGTCGCCGACGTTCTATACCTAAGTCGTCGTGCTCAATGCAGGGCACTGCCGCCACCGAGCTCTGCAGGGTTAGGGATTTGGAGGCCCTGATTTGGGATTAAGGGGTTATGAACCACGACATGGGCTTTTATGAAAAAAATCCAAGGTTTTTTTTAGAAAATATCATGCCACACACGCCATCCACCGTCGTCTCGTCGCTGACAATGGGACCCGCGCCACACTAGTGTGCCTAGTCCAAACAAGATAAGCACTGTATTTGCACGCAAAAGCCAAGTTTTTACACCACTTCGATATGTATACCGCAACTTGTAGCATCAAAGTGACCGTTTGTGCCAAGTTCTAGCATCACCAATGTAATCGACTCTTTGCTTTATTATGCCTACCCGATGTTCGCCCACGCGTTGTGGTTTTCAGTAGCTATATCAAGTAACCTGCGAAAGCAGGGGTGCACCCCGAGCACCACAAAGTCATGTAGGCTTTGTGGACTTGCTAACCCTCACGCTGTTATTACACCACGTCAAGGTCTTTCTTTTTTTGCGGGTTACACCACGTCAAGGTCGACCTATAAACAAATAATCTCTCTGTCCGAAAATACTTGTCGCAAGATTGTCATTGAAATGGATGTATCTAGCACTATCTTGGCGCTAGATACATCCATTTAAGGGACAAGCTTTATCGAACGGAGAGAGTAGTTCTCTCAGGCCAACTCCAACGCACGATCCTAAACGGACGTCCGGTTCGTCCGCTTTTCGTCCGTTTGGGGCAGGAAAACGGACATGGTCGTCTACTTGCGGTCATGCGGCCATCGGTGCGCCCAACGGGTCGGCCGCACCCCAAACGGTCCGTTTTTTTGGATGCGGAAATAAACCCCCCAAAACCCCAAATAAGCATTAAAAACAATTCGAAAATATTAACACAAACATTAAAACGGCCACATTACCCAAGTTCGCACATTAATATAAACAAGAAAATTTAAAACATTAAAAAAATAGATAAAAGGGTCGTTGCCTCTGCCGTGGCCGCCGTCTACTCCTCGTCGTCGTCCTCGTCGCCGGTGAGGCCGACGTATGGAGGTGGGCTGGCGGCCCCTGCATGGTCGGAGCCGCCTGTTGTGCCGGCTGCGGTGGCGCCTGCACGACCTCTTCGCGCGGCGGGGATGGTGACCACCGGCCGGCGTCCACCTCGGGCGTGCATGACACGGTCTCCGTCCACGTCCAGGACTGGCCGACCAATGCCGGGTTCTATCCCGTCGGCTCCTTCGTCGTAACCTCTGGCCGCGCCTCCTCCATGGCCTCCTCCTTGACGACGGCGTCGAGCTCAGGGAGGGCGACGTCGCCGGTTGTTGACAGGGCCATCATCCCCTGGAGGCCCTGCCATTGGCGCTCGTCGTGGGTGCGGAGGAGTCCTCCATCACCTGCCTCATGAGCTCCTCCTTCTCGGCGGCCGTCATTGGCTCGGGTGGTGGCGGGGACGGCGATGACGTAGGGGTGAGGCCGCGAACCAGCCTGTGCCCGCGCGATTGGGGCGGGCTGGGAGCGCGCGCGGTGCTGCCGCGGTCTCGGTGGACGGCCTGCAAAGTAGGATTGCCGCCGAATGTCGTGCTCGTCGCGGAGCCACGTATCCCACAGCGGCGAGTCCACGGCGTACCTCCAGTCGTCGATGAGGTCCGGGGGTAGGCGGGAACGGCGAAGGTTGATCTCCTTCCGGCGGGCGCGGCCGCTCATCGGGACCTGCGGGATAGGCACGCGATCCGCAGAGAGGTGCCAGTTGTTGGGGATGTGCACGTCGCCCCACGGCAACGGCATGCGCGTCTCCTAGTACTGCTGGCACACCTCCTCCTTCACGTATGGCCGCTGGTGAGGTGGGGCACCGCCCGGTGTGATATGAAATGCGGGCGGTGGAGGTGGAGGCGGAGTGGGGGAGCGGCGACGGCGACCGGACGACGGCCCGGCCTCGTGGTCGTGCCTCGTCTTGCGGCCGGGGAACCAGTGCCCCACCATTATCGCCGGCGGAGAGGTGGATGAGGGGGCTAGGGTTTGCTCGTGTCGGGGCTCAAGGAGGCAGGACGGCCAGGAAGTGGAAACTATGGACTGGCCGGTCCACGGCTTCCCAATTTCAGAAGGACGACGACCCTCCGCCGTGTGACTGACAACCGGGGCCTGCCATGCATGCGCATTGAATTTGGGCGGTGGAGGTAGGTGGACGACTGCCACGCGTCCCCAAGGCGGGCGCCGAGCAAGCGCGTGCCCGTCCGTTCGACGTCCGTGTAGATGCAAATCGGGCGCATGTTTGCGCCGGAAATGGAGTGGACCGAACGCCAAACGGACAAAATTTGAGGATGCGACCGCGTGTTGGGCTGTGTCATCTGTCTGTTTTGGCCCAAACGAACACGCATGGACAGGATGGGGTCATGCGTTGGAGTTGCTCTCAGTGTACTCCATGCAAATGTTGAAATAAAATCACGTGAAAACAGTCTAGGTTTAATGAACTTAATCTTCACCAAGAGGAGAAAACAAATGTTTGGTCAGAACAACTCAATTTGTCATAAATTATTGCCAAGAAACGGAAAATAAATGCGAACAACAATTCAAATGTTAATGAACCAAAACTTTTTACAACATGAGTGGATAAACGATGCAAAACCTTGTTTCACGAGTTACGACTAATCCCTAATTAAAATTTTAGGTTTGAAGTTGCTGCGGTTCTAGTTCCGTAGTAAACAACGACCCCGCTCCCGTGTCGCTCCCCCCGCGGGCGACCCGGGAGAGCCATCCCCACCGCCGGCCAGCAACCCCTCCTCCGGCTCCTCCTCCTCTCGCCGCTGCCAGCAGGCGCCGCCGGGGCAAAGCCCTCGCGACGTGGGCGGCGGCGGGGCGGTCTCCCTTCCTGGCAGATGCGAGGCAGCGCGGGGCTGCTCGCATGTCAACGGCGCGGGGTGCTGGTCCAATCCTGGCTTCAGCGCTTCCCCTCCGGCGTCGTGGTGTCCCGGCCGGCGCGGCCTTGCTCCCGCTGCCCTGCAGCTCGCCTGGGCACGGGCTGGGGCATGGTGGCGGCGGATCTGGGGTCTCCTGCCCAGATTCGGTCGGTGGTGGAGGTTGATGGCGTCGGGGGTTCGTCCGGCGGCCCTGGAGGGTGGTGTTGGCGCGTCGTGCTGTGGTGGAGTGGAGGGCTGGAGCCGGCGCTCCCATCGGTGGTGGCGTCGTCTGGCTAGGGCTCTGCCTAGCTCGGGGTCTGCCGGCTCCATGGTGGGGCTGTGGCTCCGGGCGGCGGATCCTCTCGGTGGAAGCCAGGGCGGCGGCCCCGGAAAATCGTGCGACAAGGCGGCACGGTGGTGCGAGTTCTGGCTGGCGTGTGGTGGTTGCCGGCCGGCACGGTGGTGGTGGACGCGCTTGTTTCGACGGCGTGGGCGGCGGCACAGCAACATACGACTTCCCCTCTCCATGGTGATGCCCAAAGGTGACGACTTTGCCCCCCCCCCCCCCCCTTCCCAGTTTGCTGCGCTTCGAAGAAGTTATGACAAGGCCGAGGAGAAATCCGCTCGCTGCTGTGGCTACGGGCAACGGCGACCGAGGTCAACACGGACAAGTAGCACTAACGTATCCCCTCAAAAACATATTTGTTAGATCATAACCTTTAAAGATCTTTACGAGATATTTAAGGACACCAAGGCATACATATACAATATTCAATTTATGCTTGTGTAAAACATCCATTGAAGAAGCCAGGCATTTTTGTATTTTATTTTATTTGTCACGGGGAAAAACAAAACTATCACAACATTTTTTTCAGAAAGTATGATTTAATTTAGCATTCTGTGAGTCTATTCTTTTTTAATAATACTCATTAAATTTGTATAACAAATAATATTATATTATTATTTAGTAACATTGTTGTGTTCTTAACTATGTTAACTATGTAATAGAAAATATACTCGTTAAGATTGTACTTTGGTAAAATAAATAAAAATGTAAAAGTTTAGTATAAAGAATGGAAAAAACCGGCTGTGCAAGATAAGGGCAGGAATAACATACGTAGATTAGTGTACTAAACAATGTTGCAAGTCCTCTTTGTCACACAATTTTAATAACGGAAAAGCTATTTTCCCGTCGACTGGCAGTTTGCAACAGATCCGCACTACTGCGTTGCCATCCGATTCGAATCCAACGACGCGCGGTTGTTTCTGTGGTTTGGTGCGAGAGCAGCGGTAGCCGTTACTGTCGCTTCGCGTCGTTGACAAGTGGGCCCGGCTGAAACCGCCCGTATCGTCCAATCACCACGATCTCCACTCTTCCCTCTTCTCCTTCGCCCGCACTACTTCTCCCCCCTCTGGCGCTGCGGTTTCAATTCCACGCTTGTCTCGCTCCCTCCTCCCTCGTCTGCGACGGTTTCTGGTGGTGGTGCCGTCCGGTTCGCGGCGGACGGCGGCTCAATCGACGGTGAGGAATGAATTCCCCACCTCCATTGTCTTCCTGTTGCTCCGCTGGTGCGTTCCGCTGTGGATTTTGGTGCTCGTCCCATCCGAATTCGCCCGGTTTTTTGTTCCCATTAGGTTAGATTAGGTCGCCTTCTAGTTTCAGTTGGAGATGGCTTGGATTTTTGGTTCAATTTATATGAAATTGGTTGGCTGGTGGGTGGTGGATAGGTTGCATGGCGGATCTCCGTTGGTCGGTAATATTACGGATTTTCCCACCGTTTTTTTCCTTCTGTCAATGTTTGTGGATGTGGATTTTTAGGACGTACAATAGTGGCGGTGGATTTTAGGTTGTGCATTAGTGGCTGTGAATTTGAACAGTAACCCTCAAAATGTTGCTATGTCGGATTTTTTTTATGCGTTCTGACCATCTATTAGGATTGTGATGCTCTAATTACCAGGCTACAATGCTTGAATTATCAGTGTCGTCTGTGCTATTTAATTATCATGCTCATGGTACTGGAATTACCAATGACATTGCCCTCAGATTACCAGATGTTGAAACACTGCTATTTTTATCACTGGTGTTGTTGTGCGCCTAAATTTCCAGTGGGTTGGTAATTATTGTACCTACCAACATGATTGTGCTTGAGTTACCATGTGACATCTCTAGAATTATCAGGGTAATAACTCATCATATAGTACGTTGTTTGCGCTTACCAGCAGCATGTTGGCTGAAGTGTCATGTGCATATTGCTTTATTTTAACAAGGTCGCCGTGTTATATGTTGTCAGATGTGTGATATTTTTTTGTTTTTTCAGTGCTTCTGGCTTTTGATATTTAATCATGGTCATAGTGCTGATTTTATCAAGTGCTTCGGGCTTTTGATTCTTAATTTCTTAACAGGGGTGGGTCAAACGCGCTTTTGATTACCAATCGGTTTTCAAATAGCTAAATTCATATTAGGTTGCCAAAATTTTGTATGTGTTTTTGGACAGCAGCCCCATGATTTTTATGCTTCGTGCCTTCATTTTTTGTATTACCGATGTTGTTGTTCAAGTAATTACCATGATCATGTTACTGTACTTACCACTATCTCTATGGTATAATTACCTGCAGCTCAATGCTTACCAGTGGTCTGGTTGTTTTGTGTGCTTTTCCAGCATTATTTTGTGATATTTAATGACCATGTGTTAATGGTAAGATTATCAGGGGTAAATTGGATGTACATCATCAAATTGGTGCTGTTTTTCTCGCTTACCAATATAATTGTGCCTGAATTATCAGTTGCACATTGTTTAATTTACCTGAACTATGTGACAGGGACACAATGCTGAGGAAGCGCAAAGAAGATGGTGATGGAATTGATGACGTTCCTTCGAAAAAGCCAAAGCGCCCTCCTCCGCGGAACAGAGCCTCACCTAGTTCGCTTCTGGTTGCATGCAAAGACATGAATGATGACAGGAAGGTTGCCATTGATGAGATGGACTTCACAAGCCTTCGGAATATCAAGTGCGACCATCTCTTCAACGGTCTCAGTGTGTGGCTTGCCGACCTGTACAATCCTGATTCCCATGAGGTGGTCATACCAGGGCGGGGTAGGCTTCCGGTTAATGAGGAATATGTGCATCGTGTTATGGGCGTGCCGCGTGTAGGGAAGGATGTTCCTTACAACCTTCCTACCGAAGCTGATATTGAGTTAGGGCTTGAGTTGTTTGGCGAACTCGGATATGCCCCTAAAATGACTCATCTTGTCGATCTCATCAAGGGTTCTGAAAATGCTTACAATACTTTCAAGCGGATGTGGCTTTTGCTTGCGTGCAATACAGTCATCGCCCCGACCACGTCCAACAAAGTCAGCCCTAGGTGGTATGCTGTGTTGGTAAGTGGTTATGTAATTATGTAATTTTCTTTCTTGTGTGCCTGATAACTTTATTGTATGTCAATGTGGTAACTTTCATAGTTTTGTGTTCCATTCGGTGAACTTCACCTTCTTGTTTTCAACTTGCAGCGGGACATTGATGATATTAAAAATCTCAACTGGCCCAAATTCATTGCTGATGAATTACACAAGGCGCTTCTAAAACGCAAGCCTACCAAGGGTTGCCTTCTCTTCTACAATGTAAGTGATGCTGCTTTCCTTTTCTTTCTTTTTTTGTCATTTTTCATCTTTGTCCTTTTTCTCTGATGTTGCTCGTGTTTATCATGACGCTTGTATCTTTCTCATCAGGTATTGTACATTCACGTGATTGATCTTTCTGGTCTCGGTATCGTATTGCCTGATGGTCCTTTTCCTATCAATGTCTGGACGAAGAAGCTGATAACTAATGTCCTCAACAAGGATGTTCAGGCAGACAAAATTTCTTTTGGGAAACTACTGGTAACTTTTTCACACACTCCTTGCAACTGTATTTTTTTCATTCTTTGGCTGTTACTCATCTGACTTACCACTTCATTTTTTTCCAGTTAAAGCCTGAGTTTGGCATGAATTTCTATCTGTTTGGTGGTCTGGAAGGTCTTGATAAATTTATGCATGTTCATGCTGCCCCAAGCTGCAGTCAGGTAGTGTGCACGTGACCTATTTTATTTTTCTTGCTATTCAATTTTTTTTATAGTCTGATAACTTTTGTTGCACTCAATATGGTAACTCTCTTGGTGTCAACTTTATGCTCTTTAATAATGCCATCATGATTTTTTTCTTCATTTTTCAATGTGGCATATGCTCTATAAAGGCTAATAACTTTGTTGCAATCTTGTGATAATTCTTCTTATAATGTCTTGGTAGCTTTTGATGTGAACTCATGCCATCATTATTTTATTTTTTATTTGTCATGGAAGCATCTGTTCTTCGTGTAGCTTGATAACTTGGTTGAATTCTTGTGGTGATTTTTTTTGTAAAGCCTTGATAACTTAATTTTTTGCTGTGATCTAATAATGATGTTTACTTATGCCATCATATATTGTTCTTCAACACCATGGTGACTGATGTTGTTAAATCTTGATACACTCATGTTTTTATTGTAATGACATCGTACATTGTTTCTTTTTTTTTTTGTGTTTTTGTGAACTCCCAATAACTTTTGTTGCTTTTGGGTGGTAACTTATGTCACTCTGGATAGTGTGTGCTTTTACATGTGTGTGTTTACTGTAATTTTTTTGTCTTACCATCTGAATCTTTTATCCCCTAAGCATTTAATGTGTTCTTCACTTTTTTTGGATTTTTTCTATTGAGCAGAAACTCGCCAAATCTACTCAGATAGTTGGTCGATTTACGTCTGCCATGGCTGGCATACTTGGTGATCTTGTGCAATCATTCACCTCTTTGGATGATGAAGGCCATTCAGATGCCTCCCATCAGCTAGACGCTGGACTGAATGTACTTTCTTCTGCTGCTCGTACTACGGCAAGGACCACGCGCTCATCGCATAGCAGGCGGCCAGAAAGCCTTGGAAAGAACATTGCTGATGATTCTGATACTGATGATGAGTACCACGGTGGCGATGACATTGATTCCGATGCTGACTCCGACGATGATGTTGATGGTGATGATATGCATTATCGAGTCGTTCATCGTCGTAGTAAGGATACTTTTGTTGCTTCAGGCAGTGGTACCGTGAATGTCGCTATAGGCAGTGGGCTAGCTGGTGATGACACCACACACCTGGAGAATGTGACTATCGAAGCTCACAACCGAGGAGTAGCAAATGTCGAAGGCACGCCTGTCCGCACTAGCGATGAGAACCTTACTGAGTCTCAGATCATGCTCACTGCAATCTCTCATACAACATCAGTCGGATCAGGTGATGGAAGGCTTAGCCAGAGAGAATTGACACACACGCAAGCTGAGGCGGCCACTGAATCTTCTGTCAAACGGTGTGGTTCTCAGCTTGTGAAAAAATTGGCTTACAAGAGGCGCAATAATCTGAAGCTACCATCACCCCCCCCCCCATCCAGCTTCACCGGCTGCGCCGCCCCATCCAACTTCACCAGTTGCGCCGCCACGACCTTCTTCACCAGTTATCCTGCTAAGCCCACCGCAAAGCCCATCTTCACCAGATGCCCCGTCAGCAGCTGACACACATTTATCTATGAAGAAAATTGTTGTCCAAGAGCTTGGTATCCGTGTGGCTGAAAAGGGCGCTGGTATCACCGTCCCACCATCCACCCAGCGGAAGCAGGCGCCACGCAGGTGAATTCGTTTATTCCATGGTTTTTTGCTATGCCTGATACTACATGGTAAATCGAGTTGTTTGTGTATGGTAGTTTGGGTAGTTAACTCCTGATAATTAGCTTTCAGCACCTTCTCTCTTTTTTTGTTCTGATTAACCCTTTTTTTTTCTTGCAGGGCACCTAGCAAACAAGCTGCTGCGGCTAAGGATCCACCGAGTGCACCAGTAAAAATGTATTCCCATTCTTTGATGCCTCTTACTCTTTTTTCCATGTTTAGTAGTTCTTTTGTTGTTTTTGTTTACATTTCCTGTACTATCTCATGTGCACTGAAATATAGTTTTTGTTTACGTTAGTGTGAACAATATGCTGGTAATTCTTGTTCATTTTATCTGATAACTTATCTGATGAACATTGATAACTCAGTTAGACATCCCTTATAATTTACACCTACCAAGTTTGATAACTTTTTGTTTCTTGTAACTTTTGGTTAATTTTTTTTCCATGCAGGGCACCTAGCAAACAAGTTGCTGCTGCTAAGGCTTCGCCAAGTGTATCAGGAACAAGGTATTTCCAGACCTTTCTTGTTTGCATTTCCCCCGTACATTCTTATTTTTTGCACTAAGTTATTTTCTGTTTCAAGTTATCGAAAACAAAATGCTGGTATTTTTTCTTCATATCATTTGATAACTTATATTACTAATCATTGATAACTTAGTAATATTTTCTTGGAAGTTTTTGTACCCGAATTATGTGACAACTTTTTGTGTTGGTAACATCTGGTAACTTAAGTTTAACAACATGTGTAATCTCACAACTCCTTTTGTGTACCCCTATTTCAGTCGTTCAAAAGAGAAAACCACTGTGAAAAAGGTGCGGTTTTCCAAGACCAGATCTTCTCCACGACTAAGAGCAGCATCATTGCAGACAACATCATCGCATACAATAGAAGTTATCCATCTTGATGAATCGCCCACAGTGACGTCTTCGTCTGCGGTTGAAGATCTTGATGCGACGGGTGGTTCGTTAGCTTCTGCTGAAGCAGCAGGAGCAAGCTCAGGCGCATCTGATGCTGTTGCGGCGACATCCACTGGTGTTTTTGCTGACCCTGTAGATCAGCTCGCTGCAGTGGCTACTATTACTGTTGTTGTAGAAGATATCGCCAGTGCGGCCGTTAATGTTGAAGCCGAAGATGTTGCCACTGCGGGACATGATGAAGATGAAGCTATATGTTATTTCTGTCTCCCATCACTTTTTCTTGTCTGTAGTAGTGATGATTTATGTTGACGCTGTGTTCACTCTTGAAGATGTTGTGGGAGGTACCCGAGTCAATGTGCCTAGTGATATGGCAGTAGCTGAAGGTCAAGAGCATGATGCCCAGAATCCTGCGGTGACCAAAAATGTTAATGAAGAGAAAGCAGCCCCAGGTTGGTAACTTGTCTATTTTCTGTTGATAACTTGCCTCTTTACACCCATGGTAACTCATGTTATTGTTCTGACGTAAACAAATACAATGTCCATTTCATGTTTATCCGATGCCTTTTTTCCATTTTTGTGTTACTTTTGGTGTTTATTGCAGAAGTTGACCCTGTCGTGGAGTCAAGCACCCCTGGAGCTGGAGAAGATGCTGCTGTATATATAGCCTATGGCGATTTTACGCCACCCAGCCGCTCTCTTAGGCTTGATGCCATTTTTGGTGCGACTCCACAAGTACCACCATCGACTGAAGCATCTCCAACGGTTCAAGCTGCATCAGCATCGGCTCATATGGGTCAAGCTGCACCTCCATCACCAGAAGCATCAGCGGCGGCGGCATCGGATCAATTACCACCTCCAGCACCAGAAGCATCAGAGGCGGCGGCATCAGTTCAAGTACCACATCCAGCACCAGAAGCATCAGCGGCGACGGCATCGACTCAAGTACCACATGCAGCAGGAGAAGCATCAGCGGCGGCATCGGCTCAAGTACCACATGCAGCACCAGCTTCTGGCCCTGTCACGGTTCTAGGGCTTGCATCTCCCAGTGCTGCTGACTTCAAGGGCAAGAAAGGAGGAAAAGTTATCGACGCGCAACCGGTTGCTTGGGCTGCGCCACGCAACTCTCATAAGTAAAGACCTTGCGTCTTCGCTTTTTGCAGCGAGAGTGATGGATGGAATTATGTCAATGAAGACCTTTTGTTTTTCGGTTGGTTGTGCTTTCATTATTTATGTGTTTGGCTTTTTTTATGCTTTCGTGTGTATGGATGAATGTAAAACAACTTTTATGCTTGTGTGATGTGAAAATGAACATTCGTGCTTTCAGTACCCGGAATATATTTTTGTCATGTTCCATAAAATATGTTGTACGACGCTAGCCAAGATGATAACATACAATATGTTTCTTCTAGTAACCTGCCTAACATATTTGTGATAACTCAAACCTTCCCCCTGGTAACTCTGTCAGTGTTGAAAGCTGTTGATATGACACCAACCATGGGCCTGGTAACTGACCACTTTTATCTGTTACTAACTATATTAAGCGTGTGATACATACATCTCCTATCATTGTGTAGTTATTTTCCTTACATTGTCATGCTTACCTAACATGACTGCACTAGTACTAGCAGTTGTGTACTCTTTTCCTCTGTAATTTGTTATTATCCCCTCATTTTTTATTATACTGATAAGTCCTTTGCCACTATCCTGGTAACTCAAATGTTCATATCCTGGTAATTTCTGTAACATGGACATGATAACTCCACCCACATATATTCCTTACCAATTCTAGCCCATAAAGTTCTTTGGTCATCTTTCAATACATGCTTTCAGGTTATCACACCCGCTCCTCATTTTGCTCCAATCTTAACATCATCTAATATGTTCTTTTAAAAGCCCATAGCAGTGTGCTGGTAATCCACCTTCACATTACCTGGTAATTTTTGTAATGTGGGCCTGATAACTTCATGTATATTGATTCATTTTTTATACTACTTTCTTTCAAAACATTATCTTGCTTATCACTATTTGTCGGTGTCAACACCGGCAGACCTCGGGGTAGGGGGTCCCTAGCTGTGGATCTTGGATCGGTGGGGAACAAGGGACAATGAACACGGTGTTTACCCAGGTTCGGGCCCTCCCGAAGAGGTAATACCCTACGTCCTGCTTGATTATATTGGATGTGAATATGGTTACAGAGTGGATCTACCTCGAGATCAGCATGAGCTAAACCCTAAGGTGATGAGGTGATGTATGTAGCTCTAGCCCTAAAGACTACAACCCTCGGTTTATATAGACACCGGTAGGGTTAGGGTTACACGTGATTAGTTACGAAAAAGAGGAAGATCCTGCCTAATCTTGGCTTGGAGGACACACCACGACTCCGCAATTTCCTTATTCGATCATGGGTCCGTATTCGGTCTTGGCTCCATAGCAGCCCACCAGTCCGGCCCAAGCACAACAGGCAAACAACCCGAGGACCCCTTAACCCAGGACTCCCTCAGTATCCCCCGAACTTGCCTCCAACACCAGGGCTTGTGTCGGCATCCGCACACCGGATTGTCTTCAGCTTGCGAGGTGAGTTCTTCAATGTATTATGCACACGTTCGGAGTCAAGTGGTGTTCGAAATCTGAGACGTCCATTTTACTTAGACCTGAAGGAATAAACAGCCGTTCAAGTGTGAATAGTGCCCTTGACCGACAACTTTTCCCCTTTAGCAAAGGGCCGCAACCGGTCAGAACTCCGTGCGGCAGGCCGTCCTTGATGCGCGGCTCGAGGCCGACCCCTTATTGGCACGTCTCATCAAGGTGGAGATCGTGCTCCGTTTTTTCAGGGATTATGATCAATGATCTCGATTCCCCACTCGCACGTAACGTTACGAGGTTATTGGGAAGTGGAGAAGCCCACGGCATGAAAAGAGGGGCTCGTGGTCCTTCCGTGGCTTATAAAGAGGGGATAGCTGCAATCTGCATCCCACGCCTTCTCCCACCTTCCGCTGTTGCTTACGCAATCCTTCAGAGCTCCAGCACCCCATTTCTCTGCTTCACGGCGAATCCCACCCCGCCCATCCAGCAATGGCTGGATCTGGTGCCAACAGGAAGTGGGATGCCTCCATCATCACCGATAGTGACATCCTGAAGCGGGACGACTACTTGTCGCCAACACCGCCCATCGGGCCCCTGAACAGGGCCAGATCATCCCCACGCCCAGGCTGGGCGAGAGGGTTGTATTCCTCTCCCATTTCCTCAGGGGGCTTGGGTTTCCCCTACACCCCTTTGTAAGGGGGTTGATGTTCTTCTATGGGCTAGATTTTCATGATCTAGCCCCCAACTCCCTCCTCCACATCTCGACCTTCATTGTCTTCTGCGAGGCGCTCCTCTGAGTCCAACCACACTTCGGCTTGTGGCTGAAGGTGTTCAACGTCAAGCCCAAGGTGGTGGGCGGCGACCATGCGGACTGCGGCGGGGCCATGATCAGCAAGCTGACGTGGGTCCAGTGGCCGGAGGGTAAGTTTATCGATACCGTCAAGGTGTGTCAAAAGGAATGGTTCTACATCACCGAGCCAAGGGATGCCGCCTGGGGAGCGGCTCCCGCATTCAGATCCGGACCCCCAACCAGACTGGCCTCTTGGACCACCAAGAGTCCAGACTGGGGGTCCGCTGCCGACTTGAAGGCAATGCAGAAGCGCGCCATCAACGTAATGGGGACTGCTACTTCTTGAGCTTGCGTTGGTTTTTCCCTTGAAGAGGAAAGGGTGATGCAGCAAAGTAGAGATAAGTATTTCCCTCAGTTTGAGAACCAAGGTATCAATCTAGTAGGAGACAACGCACAAATCACCGAATACCTGCACAAACAATCAAACAACTTGCACCCAACGCGATAAAGGGGTTGTCAATCCCTTCACGGTTACTTGCAAAAGTGAGATATGATAGATATGGATGAAACTAAATAAAAGATAAAGTAAATATTTTTGGTATTTTCGATTTATAGATCAGAAAGTAAAAGATTGCAAAATAGTAGATCGGAAACTAATATGATGGAAGATAGTAGATCGGAAACTTATATGATGGAAAATAGACCCGAGGGCCATAGGTTTCACTAGAGGCTTCTCTCAAGATAGCAAATAATACGGTGGGTGAACAAATTACTGCCGAGCAATTGATAGAAAAGCGCAAAGTTATGACGATATCTAAGGCAATGATCATGAATATAGGCATCACATCCATGTCAAGTAGACCAAAACGATTCTGCATCTACTACTATTACTCCACACATCGACCAACTCCTGCCTGCATCTAGAGTATTAAGTTCATGAAGAACAGAGTAACGCATTAAGTAAGATGACATGATGTAGAGGAATAAACTCAAGCAATATGATGTACACCCCATCTTTTTATCCTCGATGGCAACAATACACTACGTGCGTTGCTGCCCCTACTGTCACTGGGAAAGGACACCGCAAGATTGAACCCAAAGCTAAGCACTTCTCCCATTGCAAGAAAAACCAATCTAGTTGGCCAAACCAAACCGATAGTTCGAAGAGAATTACAAAGATATCAAATCATGCATAAAAGAATTCAGAAAAGATTCAAATAATATTCATAGATAATCTGATCATAAATCCACAATTCATCGGATCTCGGTAAACACACCGCAAAAAAGTATTACATCGAATAGATCTCCAAGAACATCGAGGAGAACATGGTATTGAGAACCAAAGAGAGAGAGAGAGGAAGCCATCTAGCTACTAGCTATGGACCCGTAGGTCTGAGATAAACTACTCACGCTTCATCGGAAGGGCAATAGGGTTGATGTAGAAGCCCTCCGTGATCGAATCCCCCTCCGGCAGGGTGCCGGAAAAGGTCCATAGATGGGATCTCATGGGTACAGAAGGTTGCGGCGGTGGAAAAGTGTTTTCGTGGATGCTTCCGGTAGTTTGGGAACATATGTGAATATATAGGCGAAAGAATTAGGTCAGGAGGGTCACAGGGGGCCCACAAGGCAGGGGAGCGTGCCCTACCCCTCTGGGCACGCCCTCCACCCTTGTGGCCGCCTCGTGGCTCCTCCGACTTCATCTCCAAGTCTCCTGGGTGTCTTCTGGTCCAAGAAAAATCATCGTGAAGATTTTATTCCGTTTGGACTCCGTTTGGTATTCCTTCTCCACGAAGCTAAAAAACAAGGAAAAAACAGAAACTGGCTCTGGGCCCTAGGTTAATAGGTTAGTCCCAAAAATAATATAAAATAGCATTTTAATGCATGTAAAACATCCAAAACAGATAATATAATAGCATCGAACAATCAAAAATTATAGATACGTTGGAGACGTATCAAGCATCCCCAAGCTTAATTCCTGCTAGTCCTCGTGTAGGTAAATGATAAAAACAGAATTTTTGACGTGGAATGCTACCTAACATATTTATCCATGTAATTTTCTTTATTGTGGCATGAATGTTCAGATCCATAAGATTCAAAACAAAAGTTTAATATTGACATAAAAATAATAATACTTCAAGCATACTAACAAGACAATTATGTCTTCTCAAAATAACATGGCCAAAGAAAGCTTATCCCTACAAAATCATATAGTCTGGCTATGCTCCATCTTCATCACACAAAATATTCAAATCATGCACAACCCCGCTGACAAGCCAAGCAATTGTTTCATACTTTTGATGTTCTCAAACTTTTTCAACTTTCACGCAATACATAAGCGTGAGCCATGGACATAGCACTATAGGTGGAATAGAATATGGTTGTTGTGGAGAAGACAAAAAGAAGGAGATAGTCTCACATCAACTAGGCGTATCAACGGGCTATGGAGATGCCCATCAATAGATATCAATGTGAGTGAGTAGGGATTGCCATGCAACGGATGCACTAGAGCTGTAAGTTTATGAAAGCTCAACAAAAAACTAAGTGGGAGTGCATCCAACTCGCTTGCTCATGAAGACCTAGGGCAATTTGAGGAAGCCCATCATTGGAATATACAAGCCAAGTTCTATAATGAAAAATTCCCACTAGTATATGAAAGTGACAATATAGGAGACAATCTATCATGAAGATTATGGTGCTACTTTGAAGCACAAGTGTGGTAAAAGGATAGTAACATTGCCCCTTCTGTCTTTTCTCTCATTTTTTTTATTTGGGCCTTCTCATTTTTTGTCCGGAGTCTCATCCCGACTTGTGGGGGAATCATAGTCTCCATCATACTTTCCTCACATGGGACAATGTTGTAATAATGAAGATCATCACACTTTTATTTACCTACAACTCAAAAATTACAACTCGATACTTAGGACAAAATATGACTCTATATGAATGCCTCCGGCGGTGTACCGGGATGTGCAATGAATCAAGAGTGACATGTATGAAAGAATTATGATGTGTGGCTTTGCCACAAATACGATGTCAACTACATGATCATGCAAAGCAATATGACAATGATGAAGCGTGTCATAATAAACGGAACAGAGGAAAGTTGCATGGAAATATATCTCGGAATGGCTATGGAAATGCCATAATAGGAAGGTATGGTGGCTATTTTGAGGAAGGTATATGGTGGGTGTACGGTACCGGCGAAAGTTGCGCGGCACTAGAGAGGCTAGCAATGGTGGAAGGGTGAGAGTGCGTATAATTCATGGACTCAACATTAGTCATAAAGAACTCACATACTTATTGCAAAAATCTATTAGTTATCAAAACAAAGTACTACGCGCATGCTCCTAGGGGGATATATTGGTAGGAAAAGACCATCGCTCGTCCCCGATTGCCACTCATAAGGAAGACAATCAATAAATAAATCATGCTCCGACTTCATCACATAACAGTTCACCATACGTGCATGCTACGGGAATCACAAACTTTAACACAAGTATTTCTCAAATTCACAATTACTCACTAGCACGACTCTAATATTACCATCTCTATATCTCAAAACAATCATAAGGAATCAAACTTCTCATAGTATTCAATGCACTTTATATGAAAGTTTTTATTATATCCCTCTTGGATGCCTATCATATTAGGACTAAATTTATAACCAACGAAAATTACCATGCTGTTTAAAGACTCTCAAAATAATATAAGTGAAACATGAGAGTTCAAAAATTTCTATAAAATAAAATTACCACCGTGCTCTAAAAAGATATAAGTGAAGCACTAGAGCAAAATTGCCTAGCTCAAAAGATATAAGTGAAGCACATAGAGTATTCTAATAAATCACGATTCATGCGTGTCCCTCTCAAAAGGTGTGTACAGCAAGGATGATTGTGGCAAACTAAAAAGCAAAGACTCAAATCATGCAAGATGCTCCAAGCAAAACACATATCATGTGGTGAATAAAAATATAGCCTCAAGTAAAGTAACCGATAGACGAAGACGAAAGAGGGGATGCCTTCCGGGGCATCCCCAAGCTTAGGCTCTTGTTTGTCCTTGAATATTACCTTGGGGTGCCTTGGGTATCCCCAAGCTTAGGCTCTTGCCACTCCTTATTCCATAGTCCATCAAATCCTTACCCAAAACTTGAAAACTTCACAACACAAAACTCAACAGAAAATCTCATAAGCTCCGTTAGTATAAGAAAATAAATCACCACTTTTGGTACTGTTGTGAACTCATTATTTATTTATATTTGTGTAATATCTACTGTATTCCAACTTTTCCATGGTTCATACCCCCCGATACTACCCATAGATTCATCAAAATAAGCAAACAACACAAAGAAAACAGAATCTGTTAAAAAACAGAATAGTCTGCGAAGATCCGAATTGTGCTAATACTTATGTAACTCCAAAAATTCTGAAACCTTAGTACAACAGATTAAATTTGTATATAAATCTTTTATAAAAAATTCAGGGTTTTTCAATGATCCAGTGAATTATTAAAATTCTATGACTGGACGTAAAAGTATCTGTTTTTCAGGAAGATCAAATCAACTATCACCGTAAGCCATCCCAAAGGTTTTACTTGGCACAAACACTAATTAAAACACAAAACCACATCTAAACATAGGCTAGATGAATTATTCAAAGCAAAACAGGAACAAAAAAAAAATCGGTTGCCTCCCAACAAGCGCTATTGTTTAACGCCCTTAGCTAGGCATAAAAACATGAATAGATCTAGGTATTGTCATCTTTGGTATGCAATCCATAAGTAGCTCTCATAATAGATTCATATGGCAATTTAATTTTCTTTCTAGGAAAGTGTTCCATGCCGTTCCTTAACGGAAATTGAAATCTAATGTTTCCTTCTTTCATATCAATAATTGCACCAATCGTTCTAAGGAAAGGTCTACCAAGAATAATAGGACATGTAGGATTGCAATCTATATCAAGAACAATGAAATCTATGGACACATAATTCCTATTTGCAACAATAAGAACATCATTAATCCTTCCCATAGGTTTCTTAATAGTGGAATCCGCAAGATGCAAATTTAAGGAACAATCATCAAATTCACGGAAACCTAACACATCACATAAAGTTTTTGGAATCGTGGAGACACTAGCACCCAAATCACACAAAGCATGGCACTCATAATATTTAATCTTAATCTTGTAGGTTCCCACTCATCATAAAGTTTTCTAGGGATAGAAACTTCCAATTCAAGCTTTTCTTAAAAAGATTGCATCATAGCATCAACGATATGTTTAGTAAAAGCTTTGTTTTGATTATAAGCATGAGGAGAATTCAACATGGATTGCAACAAGGAAATATAATCTATTAAAGAAAAATTATCATAATTAAATTCCTTGAAATCCAAAAGAGTGAGTTCATTGCTACTTAAAGTTTTGACCTCTCCAATCCCACTTTTATCAATTTTTGCATCAAGATCTAAAAACTCCGAATCATTGGGAAGCCTTTTAACTAAAGTTGACTCATCTCCAGTCCCATCTTTATCAAGATTTATATTGGAAAACAAAGATTCAATAGGAGTCACATCAATCACTTTAAGATCTTCGTCATTATTTTCACGGAAACTAGAAGAACATGTTTTTACAAACCAACCTTTTTTAGCACGCATCTTAGCGGTTCCTTCTTTGCACTCATCAATGGAGGTTCTCATAGCTTTTAGAGTTTCATTAATATCATGCTTGGGTGGAATAGATCTAAGTTTCAAAGAATCAACATCAAGAGAAATTCTATCCACGTTCCAAGCCAAATCATCAATCTTAAGCAATTTTTCTTCAATCAAAGCATTGAAACTCTTTTGCGAAATCATAAATTCTTTAACACTATTCTCAAAATCAGAGGACATCTTATTATAATTTCCATAGGAATTTTTGTAGGAATTACCATAATTATTAGAGGAATTACTAGAAAACGGCCTGGGATTAAAATTACCTCTATACGCGTTATTACCAAAATTGTTCCTACCAACAAAATTCACATCCATAGATTCGTTATTATTCTCAATCAAAGTAGACAAAGGCATATCATTTGGATCAAAAGAAGCACTCTTGCTAGCAAACAATTTCATAAGTTCATCCATCTTTCCACTCAAAACATTAATCTCTTCAATTGCATGCACTTTTTTACTAGTGGAAGATCTTTCGGTGTGCCATTGAGAATAATTAACCATAATATTATCTAGGAGTTTAGTAGCTTCTCCTAAACTAATTTCCATAAAAGTGCCTCCCGCGGCCGAATCTAAAATATTTCTAGAAGCAAAATTCAATCCGGCATAAATTTTTTGTATAATCATCCACAAATTCAAACCATGAGTAGGGCAATTTCGTATCATCAATTTCATCATCTCCCAAGATTGTGCAACATGCTCATGATCAAGTTGCTTAAAATTCATAATATCGTTCCTAAGGGAGATGATCTTAGCGGGAGGAAAATACTTGGAAATAAAAGCATCTTTACACTTATTCCATGAATCAATACTATTTTTAGGCAAAGATGAAACCAAGTTTTAGCACGATCTCGAAGTGAGAACGGAAATAGCTTCAATTTAACAATATCATTATCCACATCTTTTTTCTTTTGCATATCACACAAATCAACGAAATTGTTTAGATGGGATGCGACATCTTCACTAAGAAGGCTGGAAAATTGATCTTTCATAACAAGATTCAGCAAAGCGGCATTAATTTCAAAAGATTCCGCACTAGTGGCGGGAGCAATCGAAGTACTAATAAAATCATTGTTATTAGTGTTGGAAAAATCACACAATTTGGTATTCTCTTGAGCCATCGTGACAAAGCAAGCAAGCCAACACACGAGCACACAAAAAGCAAACGAAAAAGATGAACGGAAGAAGGGCGAATAAAAAGGCAAATCTTTTCGAAAATCATTTTAGAAATGGGGGAGAGGAAAACGAGAGGCAAATGGCGAATAATGTAATGCAAGAGATGAGAGTTTATGATGGGTACTTGGTATGTCTTGACTAGGCGTAGATCTCCCCGGCAACGGCGCCAGAAATTCTTCGTGCTACTTCTTGAGCTTGCGTTAGTTTTTCCCTTGAAGAGGAAAGGGAGATGCAGCAAAGTAGAGATAAGTATTTCCCTCAGTTTGAGAACCAAGGTATCAATCCAGTAGGAGACAACGCACAAATCACCGAATACCTGCACAAACAATCAAACAACTTGCACCCAACGCGATAAAGGGGTTGTCAATCCCTTCACGGTTACTTGCAAAAGTGAGATCTGATAGATATAGATGAAACTAAATCAAAGATAAAGTAAATATTTCTGGTATTTTTGGTTTATAGATCGGAAAGTAAAAGATTGCAAAATAGTAGATCGGAAACTAATATGATATAAAATAGTAGATCGGAAACTTATATGATGGAAAATAGACCCGGGGGCCATAGGTTTCACTAGAGGCTTCTCTCAAGATAGCAAATAATACGGTGGGTGAACAAATTACTGCCGAGCAATTCATAGAAAAGCGCAAAGTTATGACGATATCTAAGGCAATGATCATGAATATAGGCATCACGTCCGTGCCAAGTAGACCGAAACGATTCTGCATCTACTACAATTACTCCACACATCGACGGACTCCTGCCTACATCTAGAGTATTAAGTTCATGAAGAACAGAGTAATGCATTAAGTAAGATGACATGATGTAGAGGAATAAACTCAAGCAATATGATGTAAACCCCATCTTTTTATCCTCGATGGCAACAATACAATACGTGCCTTGCTGCCCCTACTGTCACTGGGAAAGGACACCACAAGATTGAACCCAAAGCTAAGCACTTCTCCCATTGCAAGGAAAACCAATCTAGTTGGCCAAACCAAACCGATAGTTCGAAGAGAATTACAAAGATATCAAATCATGCATAAAAGAATTCAGAGAAGATTCAAATAATATTCATAGATAATCTGATCATAAATCCACAATTTATCGGATCTCGGAAAACACACCGCAAAAAAGTATTACATCGAATAGATCTCCAAGAACATCGAGGAGAACATGGTATTGAGAATCAAAGAGAGAGAAGAAGCCATCTAGCTACTAGCTATGGACCCGTCGGTCTAAGATAAACTACTCACGCTTCATCGGAAGGGTAATTGGGTTGATGTAGAAGCCCTCCATGATCGAATCCCCCTCCAGCAGGGTGCCGGAAAAGGTCCCTAGATGGGATCTCACGGGTACAGAAGGTTGCGGCGGTGGAAAAGTGTTTTCATGGATGCCTCTGGTGGTTTGGGAACATATGTGAATCTATAGGCGAAAGAATTAGGTCAGGAGGGTCACGGGGGGCCCACAAGGCAGGGGGCCGCGCCCTCCACCCTTGTGGCCGCCTCGTGGCTCCTCCGACTTCATCTCCAAGTCTCCTGGGTGTCTTCTGGTCCAAGAAAAATCATCGCGAAGATTTTATTCTGTTTGGACTCCGTTTGGTATTCCTTCTCCACGAAGCTAAAAAACAAGGAAAAAACAGAAACTGGCACTGGGCTCTTGGTTAATAGGTTAGTCCCAAAAATAATATAAAATAGCATATTAATGCATATAAAACATCCAAAACAAACAGATAATATAATAGCATGGAACAATAAAAATTATAGATACGTTGGAGACGTATCAGGGACCGGCGCAAAGCTGGTTGACGTTGTCCAGATCATGCTCAACTGCCATCTTCTCCCTTGCCAGGAGAGGGCCAAGCCAATGTGGGAGCATGAGCCCGAGGATCCGGCCACCGTGCAGCACCTCTTCGGCACAACCCATGACAAAATATGGGGTCTGCTTTTCAAGCCTCAAGAGGAGTGGCCGGCCGAGGGGAAGGACATCGGCCTCGACCCCGCGAACCCTCCGACGAAGGTGACCGGCATTCATATTTAACATGTGTTCGGGTATTTACACCACGTACGATTCAATCTGAACCTCTATACGGATTTCGCAGGGATGGATCGCCAAGGACAAGAAGATCAGCGGCCCGGCACCACTGCCCGAAAAGCCCCGATCAGAGCAGCTAGAGAAGCTGTTGGTCGTGGTGCCTTACAAGGCGCCTGACAAGAAGAGCAAGAAGAAGGAGGTACAGGAGGCCAGGGAGGGCCTCCGCCGCAGAGCTCGTCCGGACAACCGGTCCGGAGACGCCACAGCCCCATCCGCACAGGATGGGGATGAGGATGAGGATGAGGAGCAAAGCGCCTCCTCGCATTCCAAGAAGAGGGCAGCATCTGAGGACGTCGAAGAGGTTCAACCCCCTCAGACACTAAAGAGGCGGTGCTGGCCCAAGCTGGTCCTGCCTGACAGCTCGGACGAGGAGTCCGAAGTGTCCGAAGAGGTCCCAAAGAAGGGACCCAGGGTCAAGCCCCTGGCCGGCAGGTATGGTGCTCGTATTTTTAGCTACCTTGTTTTTTAGTAATTTATTCTGGTCGGAGGTTAACTCTTCGGAATTGTAGCCCCCCACATGACCGCCCCACCAAGCAGACCTCGAAGGGGACGTATCCCCCCGCCGAACTGGCGGACAGCGGGTCTGCGTCACACCCCGCGCCTCCCCTGATCCCTGAAGATATCAGGGAGGTGTTGTCTCGAAAGACCCCTCCTCCTCCGAACACGGAGGAGGAGGTCGACACCATCATGGCCGAGGTTGACGCCTCGGTTGCCGAAGACCAGGAAGGCGCGTCCCTCCTAGCCAGTGCGGGAAGGGAATCCTGACCATCCGGACCCCCTCAACCGTCCGCTCCTGATCCCCCAAGGCCCTCGATGACACAGGTCCTCCTTCCAGTGGGGAAGGGGTCGGGGAACCAACGAGAGCGCCGAACACATCCAACTGGGCGGCAGCTGGCTGGCCGGACGCATTGGAGGAGTTGGTGAACCACTCCGTCATTATTGACGGGCACCGCACTCTCATGAGTGCAGTTATGCAAGGCGTTCGGTCCGTCCAATCCGGACTAAATGATGTTGTCCAAGGCCTTCTAACAGGCTTTGAGGTAAGTCAAGTAATACTCTTTTCTCATAAATTGGATTTAGTCCTTAGTTTAAGTATGCCATATCTGTAGTAGCCCCCGAGACTCTGCAAGGTTTGCAAACAAAACCTGTAGAGGATCCCGTTCCACAGTCCAGTATTTGAAGTGGTGTGAACTTTTTAATGTCACAAGCATCTTCTCTGGCCGTGGCTGCTAACGCTGCGGCGTGAGAGCTTGACCTTGTCAACAAACGGCTTGATGAGGCGCAAGGTGAGCTCTTTTGATAAGATGTGTAATTGCTTGGTACCGGATATTGATGATCCGGACTGTATGAAAGTCTTTTAATGTGATGATCCTACAGCTGCCGCCGCCGAGGTCGAGGGCTTGAAAGAGGCCCTGAAGAAAGCCGAGGCCGAGGCGGCCGCGAAGAAAACAGCCGTTGACGAGGCGGTAGCCGAGCTCAAGAAGGCCAAGCTCGCTGGTGAGCAGCACGAGGCTCGAGTAGCCGAGGTGCAAGTGGAACTCAAGGATGCCGTCGAGAAGCTTGTGGCCCTTGAAAAGGAGCAGGGGGAGAGATCCTCCCAGCTGTCCAAGGTGGAGAAAGAGCTCCAAGAGGCGAGGACTGAAGTGCGAGGTATCCGGGAGGAGCTGCGCCAAGTCGGGCAAATTGCAAATGGTAAGAAATACTTACTACAGAGTGTGTTCGGAGGCAACAAGTTCGCCCTGCTGACGCAGGTCTGGCGCTCCGCATGCGTCTTCGCCGAGCTTCCGAAGAATGTGGTGGCCGCCATGGAGCAATATGCCGCTCACGAAGAGGACTCCGAGCAGTGGCTCTTCTGGTCACAGTTTTCGGCCTCCGAGCATCCTCCCCTCCTCAGCAACCAGATGAAGCAGCTGATGGAGCTACATCGGATGTCCGAGCTGGCAGTGAAGGATCTATGTGTCCATCTGTGGTCGGCCAAGCTGATTCCGGAGAGCTATTTTGGCCTGGTGCAGAGGCTGCGTGAAGCGCCGCTCTGTATTGATGCCGTGAAGCGATCTACATGCCTTGAGGGGGCTAGGATGGCGTTTGCGAAGACCATGGTGCATTGGCCGAAGATTAAGCCGCTCGACATGGCCACTGGTCCTCTGCCTACAGGAAAGGAGCATTGCCGTCCTGAGCTATACTTTGCTCAGGTGATGGAGGGCGCGCGGGCGACAGAGGGCCAGTGCTCTAAGGACGTAATCATTGATTGACTGTAATAGGTTTATCGACTTGACTTTATGCTTTTAAATGCGTCCACCTGACTTATTTTATCTTGTCATGATTTAATTTTGACTCCTGTGCGGCCGTATGTTTATTCTGAAAGCTACCAGTCGTTGGCTTCAGCCCCCAGGTGAATATCATGAGGGGTGTTTTGTCTCCGCACTGTTGATGTTTGCTTGAACTACGTCGGTATTTCCCCAAAGAGGAAGGGATGATGCAGCACAGCAACGGTAGGTATTTCCCTCAGTGATGAGACCAAGGTTATCGAACCAGTAGGAGAACCACGCAACACCACGTAAACAGCTCCTGCACACAAAGAACAAATACTTACAACCCGACGTAAGAGAGGGGTTGTCAATCCTTCACGGGTAAAAGGATAGGTAAAATTGTAGTAGATTGGATAAATAGATCTCGCGGGAACGCGAGATAAAACAAATAAATAAAAATTGCAGCAAGGTATTTTTGTGTTTTTGGATTAATAGATCTGAAAATAAAAGTTGCAAATAAATAAAAAGGCAAATAGTAAAATAGATCTGAAAGTATATGATGAGAAAATAGACCCGGGGGTCGTAGATTTCACTAGTGGCTTCTCTCTCGAGAAGAATAGCATACGGTGGGTAAACAAATTACTGTTGGGCAATTGATAGAACTTCAAATAATTATGACGATATCCAGGCAATGATCATTATATAGGCATCACGTCCAAGATTAGTAAACCGACTCCTGCCTGCATCTACTACAATTACTCCACACATCGACCGCTATCCAGCATGCATCTAGTGTATTAAGTTCATGGAGAAATGGAGTAATGCAATAAGAACGATGACATGATGTAGACAAGATCTATTTATGTAGAAATAGACCCCATATTGTTATCCTTAATGGCAACGATACATACGTGTCGGTTCCCCTTCTGTCACTGGGATCAAGCACCGTAAGATCGAACCCATCACAAAGCACCTCTTCCCATGGCAAGAAAAATCGATCTAGTTGGCCTAACTAAACCAAAGATTCGAAGAAGAAATACGAGGCTATAAGTAATCATGCATATAAGAGATCAAAAGACTCAAATAACTTTCATGGATAAAAACATAGATCTGATCATAAACTCAAAGTTCATCGGATCCCAAGAAACACACCGCAAAAAGAGTTACATCAAATAGATCTCCAAGAGACCATTGTATTGAGAATCAAAAGAGAGAGAGGAAGCCATCTAGCTACTAACTACGGACCCGTAGGTCTACAATGAACTACTCACGCATCATCGGAGAGGCACCAATGAGGATGATGAACCCCTCCGTGATGGTGTCTAGATTGGATCTGTGGTTTCTGGAACTTGCGGCGGCTGGAATAGATTTTCGTCGACTCCCCTAGGGTTTTTGGATGTCCAGGGTATTTATAGAGCAAAGAGGCGGAGCGGGAGGCGGCCGAGGTGGGCACAACCCACCTGGGCGCGCCTGGGCCCCGAAGCGTGCCCTGGTGGGTTGTGCTCCCCTCGGAGCCCCCCTCAGGTACTTTCTTGGCCCAACTTGTGTCTTCTGGTCCAGAAAAAATCACCAAAAAGTTTCGCTGCGTTTGGACTCCGTTTGGTATTGATTTCCTGCGAAGTAAAAAAACAAGCAAAAACAGCAACTGGCACTGGGCACTATGTCAATAGGTTAGTCCCAAAAAATGATATAAAGTTGCTATAAAATGATTGTAAAACATCCAAGAATGATAATATAACAGCATGGAACAATCAAAAATTATAGAGACGTTGGATACGTATCAGCATCCCCAAGCTTAATTCCTGCTCGTTCTCGAGTAGGTAAATGATAAAAACAGAATTTTTGATGTGGAATGCTGCCTAACATGTTCATCACATATTCTTTTCTTTGTAGCATGGACATTTGGACTTTTATATGATTCAAAGCAATAGTCTAGTTTTGACATTAAGATTTCAATACTCAAGCATAACAACAAGCAACCATGTCTTTCAAAATGTCAACACTAAAGCAAGTTATCCCTAGCCCATTATGCTCAATCATTGATCCATTCATGAAACACACTCGCATATTAGCTACACCCAATGCTCAAGTACGATCATAGTGCCCCTTAGTTGGTACTTTATCAGAGAAGATGGAGACTCAAAATAAAATAAAAATTGCATAAAGTAAAAGAAGGGCCCTTCGCAGAGGGAAGTAGGGATTTGTAGAGGTGCCAGAGCTCAAAGCAAAAAAAGTAGAGATAACACATTTTGGGTGGCATGCTTTTCCTGTTAACGAAAATGACCAAGTAGTTCCCAATACTTTCCATGCTAGATATATCATAGGCAGTTCCCAAACAGAAAATAAAGTTTATTCCTTTTTCCACCATACTTTCACATTCCACGGCTAACCGAATCCACGGGTGCCGTCCATACCAACACTTTCCAAGGAATTTATTATTTGACAACATAAAGTAAATTCATTTTTCATTTCGGGACTGGGCATCCCTAATACCTTTGCCGTACTCTCGTGCAATGACAAGTGAATAAACACTCATCGTGAGAATAACACATTTAGCATGGAAAAATATCAGCCACCCCCTACCGTTTCATGAGCGGTACGAGCACACAAAAGAGAAATTTATTTTGAAATTAGAGATGGCACATACAAATTTTCTTAGAAAGGCACGGAAATACTGCATATAGGTAGGTATAGTGGACTCATATGGCAAAACTGGTTTAAGGATTTTGGATGCACAAGTAGTGATCATACTTAGTACAAATTGCTACTTCTTGAGCTTGCGTTGGTTTTTCCCTTGAAGAGGAAAGGGTGATGCAGCAAAGTAGAGATAAGTATTTCCCTGAGTTTGAGAACCAAGGTATCAATCTAGTAGGAGACAATGAACAAATCACCGAATACCTGCACAAACAATCAAACAACTTGCACCCAACGTGATAAAGGGGTTGTCAGTCCCTTCACGGTTACATGCAAAAGTGAGATCTGATAGATATTGATGAAACTAAATAAAAGATTTTTTTTTGGTATTTTTGGTTTATAGATCGGAAAGTAAAAGATTGCAAAATAGTAGATCGGAAACTAATATAGTAGATTGGAAACTTATATGATGGAAAATAGTAGATCGAAAACTTATATGATGGAAAATAGTAGATTCGAAACTTATATGATGGAAAATAGTAGATCTGAAACTTATATGATGGAAAATAGACCCGGGGGCCATAGGTTTCACTAGAGGTTTCTCTCAAGATAGCAAATAATACAATGGGTGAACAAATTACTGCCGAGCAATTGATAGAAAAGCGCAAAGTTATTACGATATCTAAGGCAATGATCATGAATATAGGCATTACGTCTGTGTCAAGTAGACCGAAACGATTCTGCATCTACTACTTTTACTCCACACATCGACCGACTCCTGCCTGCATCTAGAGTATTAAGTTCATGAAGAACAGAGTAACGCATTAAGTAAGATGACATGATGTAGAGGAATAAACTCAAGCAATATGATGTAAACCCCATCTTTTTATCCTCGATGGCAACAATACAATACGTGCCTTGCTGCCCCTACTGTCACTGGGAAAGGACACCGCAAGATTGAACCCAAAGCTAAGCACTTCTCCCATTGCAAGAAAAACCAATCTAGTTGGCCAAACCAAACCGATAGTTCGAAGAGAATTACAAAGATATCAAATCATGCATAAAAGAATTCAGAGAAGATTCAAATAATATTCATAGATAATCTGATCATAAATCCACAATTCATCGGATCTCGGCAAACACACCGCAAAAAACTATTACATCGAATAGATCTCCAAGAACATCGAGGAGAACATGGTATTGAGAATCAAAGAGAGAGAAGAAGCCATCTAGCTACTAGCTATGGACCCGTAGGTCTGAGATAAACTACTCACGCTTCATCGGAAGGGCAATAGGGTTGATGTAGAAGCCCTCCGTGATCGAATCCCCCTCCGGCAGGGTGCCGGAAAAGGTCCCTAGATAGGATCTCACGGGTACAGAAGGTTGAGGCGGTGGAAAAGTGTTTTCGTGGATCCCTCTGGTGGTTTGGGAACATATGTGAATATATAGGCGAAAGAATTAGGTCAGGAGGGTCACGGGGGGCCCACAAGGCAGGGGGCGCGCCCTCCACCCTTGTGGCCGCCTCGTGGCTCCTCCGACTTCATCTCCAAGTCTCTTGGGTGTCCTCTGGTCCAAGAAAAATCATCGCGAAGATTTTATTCCTTTTGGACTCCGTTTGGTATTCCTTTTCCACGAAGCTAAAAAACAGAAACTGGCACTGGGCTCTAGGTTAATAGGTTAGTCCCAAAAATAATATAAAATAGCATATTAATGCATATAAAACATCCAAAGCAGATAATATAATAGCATGGAACAATAAAAATTATAGATACGTTGGAGACGTATTAAGCATCCCCAAGCTTAATTCCTGCTCGTCCTCGAGTAGGTAAATGATAAAAACAGAATTTTTGATGTGGAATGCTACCTAACATATTTATCCATGTAATTTTCTTTATTGTGGCATGAATGTTCAGATCCATAAGATTCAAAATAAAAGTTTAGTATTGACATAAAAACAATAATACTTCAAGCATACTAACAAGGCAATTATGTCTTCTCAAAATAACATGGCCAAAGAAAGCTTATCCCTACAAAATCATATAGTCTGGCCATGCTCCATCTTCATCACACAAAATATTCAAATCATGCACAACCCCGATGACAAGCCAAGCAATTGTTTCATACTTTTGATGTTCTCAAACTTTTTCAACTTTCACGCAATACATGAGCGTGAGCCATGGACATAGCACTATAGGTGGAATAGAATATGGTGGTTGTAGAGAAGAGAAAAAGAAGGAGATAGTCTCACATCAACTAGGCGTATCAACGGGCTATGGAGATGCCCATCAATAGATATCAATGTGAGTGAGTACGGATTGCCATGCAACGGATGCACTAGAGCTATAAGTTTATGAAAGCTCAAAAGAAAACTAAGTGGGTGTGCATCCAACTCGCTTGCTCACGAAGACCTAGGGCAATTTGAGGAAGCCCATCATTGGAATATACAAGCCAAGTTCTATAATGAAAAATTCCCACTAGTATATGAAAGTGACAACATAGGAGACTCTCTATCATGAAGATCATGGTGCTACTTTGAAGCACAAGTGTGGTAAAAGGATAGTAACATTGTCCCTTCTCTCTTTTCTCTCATTTTTTTATTTGGGCCTTCTCATTTGTTTTGGCCTCTTTTTTTTTCGTCCGGCGTCTCATCAAGACTTGTGGGGGAATCATAGTCTCCATCATCCTTTCCTCACATGGGACAATACTCTAATAATGAACATCATCACACTTTTATTTACTTACAACTCAAAAATTACAACTCGATACTTAGGACAAAATATGACCCTATATGGATGCCTCCGGCGGTGTACCGGGATGTGCAATGAATCAAGAATGACATGTATGAAAGAATTATGAACAGTGGCTTTGCCACAAATACGATGTCAACTACATGATCATGCAAAGCAATATGACAATGATGAAGCGTGTCATAATAAATGGAACGGTGGAAAGTTTTATGGCAATATATCTCGGAATGGCTATGGAAATGCCATAATAGGTAGGTATGGTGGCTGTTTTGAGGAAGGCATATGGTGGGTGCATGGTACCGGCGAAAGTTGCGCGGCACTAGAGAGGCTAGCAATGGTGGAAGGGTGAGAGTGCGTATAATCCATGGACTCAACATTAGTCATAAAGAACTCACATACTTCTTGCAAAAAATCTATTAGTTATCGAAATGAAGTACTATGCGCATGCTCCTAGGGGATATATTGGTAGGAAAAGACCATCGCTCATCCCCGACCGCCACTCATAAGGAAGACAATCAATAAATAAATCATGCTCCGACTTCATCACATAACGGTTCACCATACGTGCATGCTACGCGAATCACAAAATTTAACACAAGTATTTCTCAAATTCACAATTACTCACTAGCATGACTCTAATATTACCATCTCTATATCTCAAAACAATCATAAGGAATCAAACTTCTCATAGTATTCAATGCACTTTATATGAAAGTTTTTATTATATCCCTCTTGGATGCCTACCATATTAGGACTAAATTTATAACCAAAGAAAATTACCATGCTATTTAAAGACTATCAAAATAATATAAGTGAAGCATGAGAGTTCGACAATTTCTATAAAATAAAACCACCACCGTGCTCTAAAAAGATATAAGTGAAGCACTAGAGCAAAATTGCCTAGCTCAAAAGATATAAGTGAAGCACATAGAGTATTCTAATAAATCACAATTCATGCGTGTCCCTCTCAAAAGGTGTGTACAGAAAGGATGATTGTGGCAAACTTAAAAGCAAAGACTCAAATCATACAAGACGCTCCAAGCAAAACACATATCATGTGGTGAATAAAAATATAGCCTCAAGTAAAGTTACCGATAGACGAAGACGAAAGAGGGGATGCCTTCCGGGGCATCCCCAAGCTTAGGCTCTTGGTTGTCCTTGAATATTACCTTGGGGTGCCTTTTGCATCCCCAAGCTTAGGCTCTTGCCACTCCTTATTCCATAGTCCATCAAATCCTTACCCAAAACTTGAAAACTTCACAACACAAAACTCAACAGAAAATCTCATAAGCTCCGTTAGTATAAGAAAATAAATCACCACTTTTGGTACTGTTTTGACCTCATTCTTTATTTATATTGGTGTAATATCTACTGTATTCCAACTTTTTCATGGTTCATATCCCCCGATACTACCCATAGATTCATCAAAATAAACAAACAACACAAAGAAAACAGAATATGTCAAAAAGAGAACAGTCTGCGAAGATCCAAATTGTTCTAATACTTATGTAACTCTAAAAATTCTGAAACATTTTAAAATAATAGGCAATTTGTATATCAATCTCTTGTAAAAAATTCAGGGTTTTTCAACGCTCAAGTGAATTAATAAAATTGTGTGACTGGATGCAAAAGTTTCTGTTTTTCAGCAAGATCAAATCAACTATCACCTTAAGCCATCCCAAAGGTTTTACTTGGCACAAACACTAATTAAAACACAAAACCACATCTAACCAAAGGCTAGATGAATTATTCAAAGCAAAACAGGAACAAAAAAGCAAAAAAAAAAATTGGGTTGCCTCCCAACAGGCGCTATTGTTTAACGCCCTTAGCTAGGCATAAAAACATGAATAGATCTAGGTATAATCATAATAATGATAAGGCAAATCTCAAAAACTCATCTGATACTACCTTCATTCAGCAGCAAGTTTTCTTTGTGGTAAGCAAAAGTAATCAAAAGGGCTAAATTTAATAGGATAAGAATCCCCAAGATCAAGTTCGGGAGGAATTGGTTCCTCCTTCTGCCCCTTGTACTGTATGACCAACTCATCATTATGAGCATTCTTTTGGCAAAAGGTCATGAGCTTGTGTCCAAGAGAGAAACCCAATCTGTTGTTTTGTATGGCAAAATTATCGTTAAGCTTGGAAATCTTATCAACTAAAACATCGGTAGGGACCCTCTTTCTTAAATTTTCATTATAAGCAACATGATCTAAAGAACGTAAACGCATTATGTCCTCTTGGTTAAAGAGAATTCCCTCTATGGGAGGACGACCACCATCTACTTTGTAATGCGCGAAAATTTCACTAGCTTCTTTCATAATAAATCTAAACTCATGGGCTAGAAATATAGTGGCGGCGCCCTTAACAGAAGAATGCTCAATATTAGAAAACTCTAGAAAAATCCTTTGTATGGATGGATGCATATGAACAAATTGTCTTTCAAGTTCAACTACGAGCAAAGATATAGCATCCACAAGACTACTAGTTTTATGGAGAATAGATCCACCCAAAGTGGGAATTGCACCGGCACAAGTAAAGAAATCTTGAATAACCCATTTTCCAATAATATTGCCGCTACCTATGTGAAACTTTTAAGTGTGTAGAATAGTAGATTCTTCATGAGGATTAGTATTAGCAAAAGCATCAAAGTTTCCCCCATCATTACTACTATCCTTTTCAGTGATAACCTCCCCAATTTCAGACATGGTAGCAGCAAACAACTATAGCAAACAAGCGACAAAAAGCAAATGAAGAAGACGAACGAAAGAGGGGCGAAGAAAAGGCAAATCTTTTCGAAAATCATTTTAGAAGTGGGGGAGAGGAAAACGAGAGGCGAATGGCGAATAATATAATGCAAGAGATGAGAGTTTTATGATGAGTACTTGGTATGTCTTGACTTGGCGTAGATCTCCCCGGCAACGGCGCCAGAAATTCTTCTAGCTACTTCTTGAGCTTGCGTTGGTTTTTCCCTTGAAGAGGAAAGGGTGATGCAGGAAAGTAGAGATAAGTATTTCCCTCAGTTTGAGAACCAAGGTATCAATCCAGTAGGAGACAACGCACAAATCACCGAATACCTGCACAAACAATCAAACAACTTCCACCCAACGCGATAAATGGGTTGTCAATCCCTTCACGGTTACTTGCAAAAGTGAGATCTGATAGATATAGATGAAACTAAATAAAAGATAAAGTATTTTTTTTGGTATTTTTGGTTTATAGATCGGAAAGTAAAAGATTGCAAAATAGTAGATCGGAAACTAATATAGTAGATTGGAAACTTATATGATGGAAAATAGTAGATCGGAAACTTATTTGATGGAAAATAGTTGATCGGAAACTTATATGATGGAAAATAGTAGATCGGAAACTTATATGATGGAAAATAGACCCGGGGGCCATAGGTTTCACTAGAGGCTTCTCTCAAGATAGCAAATAATACGGTGGGTCAACAAATTACTGCCGAGCAATTGATAGAAAAGCGCAAAGTTATGACGATATCTAAGGCAGTGATCATGAATATAGGCATCACGTTCGTGTCAAGTAGACCGAAATGATTCTGCATCTACTACTATTACTCCACACATCGACCGACTCCTGCCTACATCTAGAGTATTAAGTTCATGAAGAACAGAGTAACGCATTAAGTAAGATGACATTATGTAGAGGAATAAACTCAAGCAATATGATGTAAACCCCATCTTTTTATCCTCGATGGCAACAA
The DNA here is from genome assembly GCA_011799875.1 of Thinopyrum elongatum. NCBI lineage: Eukaryota > Viridiplantae > Streptophyta > Magnoliopsida > Poales > Poaceae > Thinopyrum > Thinopyrum elongatum. The sequence goes on from CM022298.1 coordinate 659,372,050, forward strand.
TACAATACGTGCCTTGCTGCTCCTACTGTCACTGGGAAAGGACACCACAAGATTGAACCCAAAGCTAAGCACTTCTCCCATTGCAAGAAAAACCAATCTAGTTGGCCAAACCAAACCGATAGTTCGAAGAGAATTACAAAGATATCAAATCATGCATAAAAGAATTCAGAGAAGATTCAAATAATATTCATAGATAATCTGATCATAAATCCACAATTCATCGGATCTCGGCAAACACACCGCAAAAAACTATTACATCGAATAGATCTCCAAGAACATCGAGGAGAACATGGTATTGAGAATCAAAGAGAGAGAAGAAGCCATCTAGCTACTAGCTATGGACCGTAGGTCTGAGATAAACTACTCACGCTTCATCGAAAGGGCAATAGGGTTGATGTAGAAGCCCTCCGTGATCAAATCCCCCTCCGGCAGGGTGCCGGAAAAGGTCCCTAGATGGGATCTCATGGGTATAGAAGGTTGCGGCGGTGGAAAAGTGTTTTCATGGATGCCTCTGGTGGTTTGGGAACATATGTGAATATATAGGCGAAAGAATTACGTCAGAAGGGTCACGAGGGGCCCACAAGGCAGGGGGGCGCGCCCTCCACCCTTGTGGCCGCCTCGTGGCTCCTCCGACTTCATCTCCAAGTCTCCTGGGTGTCTTCTGGTCCAAGAAAAATCATCGCGAAGATTTTATTCCGTTTGGACTCCGTTTGGTATTCCTTTTCCACAAAGGTAAAAAACAAGGAAAAAACAAAAACTGGCACTGGGCTCTAGGTTAATAGGTTAGTCCCAAAAAGAATATAAAATAGCATATTAATGCATATAAAACATCCAAAACAGATAATATAATAGCATGGAACAATCAAAAATTATAGATACGTTGGAGACGTATCACAAATGAAGGCTAGCAAAAGATTGAGAAGCATCCAACCAAGAAACGAAAAATCTCATAAGCGAGCATTAAGCATAAACAACACCGAATAATGCACCACAAGTAGGATATAATTTCATTGCATAACTATTGACTTCCGTGCTTGCATAGGGAATCACAAACCTTAACATCAATATTCTTACTAATCCATAATAACTCATTAACATGACTCACATATTATATCAACATATCACAAAACTATTACAAGGAATCAAGTTTATTTTGTCCAATGATTTTCATGAAAGTTTTTATTATATCCCTCTTGAATATCTATCACGTTGGGACTAATTTCATTTGTTGCTTTTGATAGCTCAAACAAATCTAAGTGAAGAACATGAGCATAAAATTTTCTTCTCTCAAAATAATTTAAGTGAAGCAAGAGAGAATTTCTTAAAAAAAATTACTAGCTCTCAAATAAATCTAAGTGAAGCATGAGAGCATTTCTTCAAAAATACTAAAGCACACCATGCTCAAAAAGATATAAGTGAAGCACTAGAGGAATTCCATAGCTCATAAAGATTTAAGTGAAGCATAGAGAGCAATTCTAACAAGTCATAGCATAATTTTGGCTCTCTCAAATGGGTGTGTCCAGAAAGGATTCATGACTAAGAATAAAAAAGCAAAACAAGCAAAGACTCATATCATACAAGACGCTCCAAGCAAAACTCATGATATGTGACAAATAAAAATATAGTTCCAAGTAAAATACCGATGGTCGTTAGAAGAAAGAGGGGATGCCACTCGGGCATCCCCAAGCTTAGTTGCTTGCTTATCTTATAGATAATAGCTTGCGATGCCATGGGCATCCCCAAGCTTAGGCTCTTCTTACTCCTTATTCCTTCATCCATCGTGTTCTCACCCAAAACTTGAAAACTTCAATCACACAAAACTCAACAAAACCTTCGTGAGATCCGTCAGTATAAGAAAACCAATCTTTACTTTAAGTACTGTAGAAAACCCATTCAAATTTTGTTCTTGCATTATATATACTGTATTCTAACTTTACCATGGCTCATACCCTTCAATATAAACCATAGATTCATCAAAATAAGCACACAATGCAAAGAAAACAGAATCTGTCAAAAACAGAACAGTCTATAAAGATATGAATTTCTCTCATACTTATGTAACCTAAAAAATTCTTAAAAATTAGGAAACATATAAAATTTGTGTATCAATCTTTTGTAAAAAATTCAGAATTTTTCGTATCTTATGTGAATTTTTAATTTTTTTTTACTGGACACAAAAGTTTCTGTTTTCCAACAAGATCAAATCAACTATCACCAAAGCTATCCCAAAGGCTTTACTTGGCACAAATACTAATTAAAACACAAAAGACACAATCATAACAGTAACATAATTGTGCAAACACTCAAGTACAGAAAGGAAAAGATAAAAATAAATTTTATACATTGGGTTGCCTCACAACAAGCGCTATCATTTTACGCCCTTAGCTAGGCATAATGCAAAGATCTAAGTGTTGTCATCTTTGTTTCGGTTTTCCTTAGAGGAGTTTTTGTCAGGAGGTTTTGCAAAGACAACATAAAACACCTCATCCATAGAGACTTTAGCACTATCAAGTTGCATATCATCGTATCCCCTTTGATTTCCAGCAACAATCCAAGAATAGTGTTGATTAACATCATTGAAAATTTGTTGGATTATATCTAAAACAGGGACTTGCTTTTTAAGATTCTTATCAAAGATTTGATTATTCCCAAGCAAATGCCTTAACGCATAACCACTATTATAAATAATTTCATCTATCACGGGCTTTTCATGATTCATACCATAAAAATCAAAGATTTCCCTAGCTTCCCGTATTATTTAATTAAATTCATTCATAAGAACAAGGGTAGCCAATTTTTTTGCTTTAGGATTTTTTATAATGGGTAACTCGTAAAACAATCTATGCAAGGTAGGATGAGTACGGATAAATTTATTTTCAAGTTTCAGAACTAGTGCTGAAATAGCTTCCGCATAAGATTTAGTCCTTTTAAGTATAGGAGCATCATCAAGACTGAATTTTCCAACACAATTGAAAAATTCTTGGATATGTTCTTTTCCCATAACATTCCCTTGCCTCAAACAAAAAAAGTTTTAGCATCCAGATTGCCAGATCGTCCAATTTTAGGAGTTAGGCCATCATCTATTTCTGCCATGCCAAAGTCACTCATGGTGACAAATTCAAGCAAATAAGAGATCTCACGAGAAAACGACGAACGAAAAAGAGGGCGAATAAAACGGCAAATTTTTGTGAAGCGGGGAAGAGGAAAACGAGAGGCAAATGGCAAATAATATAAATTGCAAGGAGATGAGATTTGTGATTAGGAACCTGGTAGATGTTGATGACGTCTCCCCGGCAACGGCGCCAGAAATTCCTTTTGATGTTTGCTTGAACTACGTCGGTATTTCCCCAAAGAGGAAGGGATGATGCAGCACAGCAACGGTAGGTATTTCCCTCAGTGATGAGACCAAAGTTATCGAACCAGTAGGAGAACCACGCAACACCACGTAAACAGCTCCTGCACACAAAGAACAAATACTTGCAACCCGACATAAGAGAGGGGTTGTCAATCCCTCACGGGTAAAAGGATAGGTAAACTTGTAGTAGATTGGATAAATAGATCTTGCGGGAACGCGAGATAAAACAAATAAATAAAACTTGTAGCAAGGTATTTTTGTGTTTTTGGATTAATAGATCTGAAAATAAAAGTTACAAATAAATAAAAAGGCAAATAGCAAAATAGATCTGAAAGTATATGATGAGAAAATAGACCCGGGGGGCGTAGATTTCACTAGTGGCTTCTCTCGAGAAAAATAGCATACGGTGGGTAAACAAATTACTGTTGGGCAATTGATAGAACTTCAAATAATTATGACGATATCCAGGCAATGATCATTATATAGGCATCACGTCCAAAATTAGTAGACCGACTACTGCCTGCATCTACTACTATTACTCCACACATCGACCGCTATCCAGCATGCATCTAGTGTATTAAGTTCATGGAGAAACGGAGTAATGCAATAAGAACGATGACATGATGTAGACAAGATCTATTTATGTAGAAATAGACCCCATCTATTATCCTTAATGGCAGCGATACATACGTGTCGGTTCCCCTTCTGTCACTAGGATCAAGCATCGTAAGATCGAACCCATCACAAAGCACCTCTTCCCATGGCAAGAAAAATCGATCTAGTTGGCCTAACTAAACCAAAGATTCGAAGAAGAAATATGAGGCTATAAGTAATCATGCATATAAGAGATCAAAAGACTCAAATAACTTTCACGGATAAAAACATAGATCTGATCATAAACTCAAAGTTCATCGGATCCCAACAAACACACCGCAAAAAGAGTTACATCAAATAGATCTCCAAGAGACCATTGTATTGAGAATCAAAAGAGAGAGAGAAAGCCATCTAGCTACTAACTATGGACCCGTAGGTCTACAATGAACTACTCATGCATCATCGGAGAGGCACCAATGAGGATGATGAACCCCTCGGTGATGGTGTCTAGATTGGATCTGTGATTTCTGGAACTTGCGGTGGCTCGAATTGATTTTCGTCGACTCCCCTAGTGTTTTTGGACGTCCAGGGTATTTATAGAGCAAAGAGGCGGTGCGGGAGGCGGCCGAGGTGGGCACAACCCACCTGGGCAGGCCTGGGCCCCCAGGCGCGCCCTGGTGGGTTGTGCTCCCCTCGGAGCCCCCCTTAGGTACTTTCTTGGCCCAACTTGTGTCTTCTGGTCCAGAAAAAATCACCAAAAAGTTTCGCTACGTTTGGACTCCGTTTGGTATTGATTTCCTGCGAAGTAAAAAAATAAGCAAAAAACACCAACTGGCACTGGGCACTATGTCAATAGGTTAGTCCCAAAAAATGATATAAAGTTGCTATAAAATGATTTTAAAACATCCAAGAATGATAATATAACAGCATGGAACAATGAAAAATTATAGATACGTTGGAGACATATCAACTGTTACCCTTAGCCAATGTCTTGGTGCCCGGAGGCGGTAGTGCGTGAGCGAAACTAGGAAATCGGACTATTCGGCTTTATCACTTTCACTTAGCCTTAGGAGCTTGACGGTGGGGGCTAAGGACTAGTCCCTTGTGTTTTTTGACGTACTTGGGAGCCAAGGCCTACCCCTTCTGATCATGTGGTTTGTGTTTAGCCCTGGCCATGGGCAGCCCGGCCCGGTTGGCCCGACCCGACCCAGCCTGGCCCGACCTTGTCCACAGGCCGGGCTCGGGCCTAGGTTTGAGCCCGAAGGCCGGGCCGGGCCGGGCCCGGGCCTGTCATATCTGCTTTTTAACGAAGAGGCCCGGACCGAGGCCCGAGGCCCGGCGGGCTTTTGCAATGATGGGTCGGGCTTGAGCCTGTTTTTTAGGCCCGACGTCCGGGCCGGGCCGGGCCCGGGCCTGGGTTTTTTGCTTCGGGCTTGGTCAGGCCCGACCCGAAGCCCAGCCCGGCCCGAGGGATGGCTAGGTTTATTTGTGTTAAGACGAACCCTTCGTGTGACACGGCGAAATCGCCAACAATTTTTGGAGTCAAAACCTCGTCATCGGATCACTGACAAGTTCATGCCTACTATGATGGTCAGTTTTCGGCTTTCTCCTCCTGAGGTACTTGACCGGGCAAGCCAGAAGTACAATCGCAGGGGTTCTCCCTTTGCCCTCTTAGCCGAACGTGCGGAACGTAAGGGGCAAGCACAGGAGCCGGGCAACCCAACTATTGACCCAAGACATAGTTCGAAACTGATGCATATAGTGCCATATCCGAGACGCCGAACACTCGGCAGAAAGCGGCGTCGGACTTGGTACATGGAGCTGATGAGGAAATCAAGCTCTTGGTAAATTAACCGATCATGTTCTCATGTTGGGCTGTTCGAAGAGCGGAAGGGGAATCGGAAAGGAAAGAGACAGTCGCAAGATGCGGATATCCGAACACCATAAAGGGTGTTTTTATTATTCCTCATAGGCTCAAGACGTCTAACCATACAGTTCAGACTACCAAGGCATTTATTTATAAAAAAGAGAAAAGTTTACAGAGTAAAGGTTTACGCAGGGCCTTGATGCGTGAGTCGAAGCCTCAACTGTGCCCTGCTGCACGTCTGCACCTTGGCTTCTGAGAGGTGGGGGTTTGGGACCTTCAATAAAACCTTGAGAGGGGGGGTCCTCCCGACGAAGCTTGATGCTGGGGGGGGGGGGGCGGAATTGACCCCCATATCGTCCGAAGACAAGGTGGTTCAGAAGTTCGGATTAGCCGAACACATGGTGCAGATCTGTTGACGTAGGCCTCACGGCTACCCATGGTATTTTGAGCGCAAAATTGTGCTGACGAGGCACGTGGAGCGCGAAGATTTTCGGCGTGCCGTGGGGCGCGCATCCCTATTTGCGAGGAACGCATGTGGGTTCCCATGACGGGGAACGGGTTTGGACCCGTTTGCTGTTGTCTCCAGCCTTTACGGCGGGCCGGTATCGAGACCCGTACGGGCCGGTGTGTCCTTCGGCCGCTAGGGCCGCAGTGTGCTCTTCGGTCCGAAGTGAGCGTTCTGTGTTGCCGTTGATAGTTATGACGCCCGAAGGACCGGGCATCTTCAACTTGAGGTACGCGTAGTGCGGAACGACATTGAATTTAGCGAACGCCGTTCGGCCGAGGAGGGCGTGATAGCCGCTGCGAAAAGGTGCAATATCGAAGATCAAGTCCTCACTTCGGAAGTTGCCGGGAGAGCCGAACACTACTTCAAGCGTTACCGTGCCTGTGCAGCGGGCCTCTACTCCCGGAATGACCCCTTGAAGGTGGTGTTACTGGGTTTGATCCTTGACGGGTCGATCCCCATCTTCCTCACTGTGTCTTCGTATATCAGATTGAGGCTACTACCTCCGTCCATGAGGACTCAGGTGAGGTGGAAACCATTGATGGTGGGGTCGAGCACTAAGGCTACGGACCCTCCTTGGCGTATGTTGGTCGGGTGATCCCTGCGATCGAAAGTGAACGGGCAGGCTGACCATGGATTAAACTTTGGCGCCACGGGCTCGACGGCATATACGTCCCGCAGCGCTCGCTTCCTCTCCTTCTTCAGTATGTGGGTTGCATAGATCATGTTTACCGTTTTGACCTTGGAAGGGAAGGGTTTTTGGCCTCCACTATTCGGCATGCGGGGCTCATCATCGTCCTCGCTTCGTGGGCTTTTGCCAGAGTCTTCGGCTGTGAGCTTGCCGGCCTGTTTTATCACCCAACCGTTATGGTTGGAGTGGTTGGCAGGCTTCTCTGATGTGCCGTGGATCTGGCAGGGCCTGTCCAGAATTGCGTCTAATCTAGACGGGTCATCGCCGTTGCCTTTAGGGGCTTTCTTTTGGGATCCGGACTTATGGTTTTGGAATCCGGCATTAACTATCGTATCCTCGCTATCGCCGTCGTTGTGGCGACATTTATTCTTGCTGCGTCGTGGCTTTTCGTTTCCGTCCCGAGCCTCAGAGGTACCGGGTGGATCGGGATTGGTGTTTTTACGAGCAAGCCAACTGTCTTCGCCTGTGCAAAAATGGGTCATGAGAGAAGTGAGGGCTGCCATCGTCCTTGGTTTGTTCTGGCCGAGCTATCGCACGAGCCATTCGTCCTTGACACTATGCTTGAAAGCGGCCAAGGCTTCGGCATCCGGACAGTCGACAATCTGGTTTTTCTTGGTCAGGAATCAGTTCCAGAATTGTCGGGCAGATTCCCCGGGCTGTTGTGTGATGTGATTTAGGTTATCGGCGTCCGGAGGCTGGACATAGGTGCCCTGAAAGTTCGCTCGAAAAGCGTCCTCAAGCTCTTCCCAACAGCCTATAGAGTCATCGGGAAGGCTGCTCAACAAGTGTCGAGCTGGTCCTTTAAGCTTTAGCGGCAAATACTTGATGGCGTGGAGGTCATCTCCTCGAGCCATGTGAATGTGTAGGAGGAAATCATCTATCCATATAGCCGGGTCTGTGGTTCCGTCGTATGGTTCGATGTTCATGGGCTTGAAGCCTTCCGGTAATTGATGTTGCATTACCCTCTCTATGAAGCACAGGGGGTGTGCGGCGCCCCGAACTCGGGCTATATCACGTCGGAGGTCTTCGGCCATCCGGGTCCGCTGCTGCTCCCGAACTCTATCGTTTCGGTTTAGCCAGTCGTAATATCCTTCCCGGTGAGCGGACGGGTCTTCTCTGGGTCCGTAGATGGACCTGGTATGACCTCCTCGAGCGTCCTGGTCATGACGGAGGTCATATTCGTAGGCAACCTGCGCTTTATCCTTGCCATGACGGCGAGGTGGAGCGGCGGGGTGCTCGGCCTTGTCAGCTTCTCTGTCCCGCCCTCTAGGGGGGCGGTCCGGCTGTTCGGCGCGGGTGTGTGTTGGACGCGTTGGCTCCACGGCCTCGTCGCCGAATTGTGGCAATAATCATCGCTTGGGATAACTTTTGATTGGCCGTTCGCGGTCGTACCCTTCTTCTGCGGCTAGGACTTTAGTCCATCGGTCGTTGAGGGTTTCCTGTTCGGCCTTGATTCTGCATTTTTGTTTCTTCAGGCTGCGGGCGATGGCTCTAAGCTTCTGTTTGAACTGTTCCTGCTCCAGCGGGTCTTCAGGGACAATGAAATCTTCATCCCTGAGACTGGCCTCCTCTTCAGAGGGTGGGAGGTAGTTGCTATCCACGGAGTCCTCAAGGTCTTCTAGGTTGAGCGGGTCCTCCTGCCCTACGGCGTCATCCTGCTGATGTTCGTCGGCTGCGGCTCCGATGAGGTCATCCGTATTATTCATGGTGCCATTTTCAGTGGAGTCCGCATTGCTCGCATGGCTTCGACGTGCCTTTGGTCGGCGATGCTATCTGCGGCATTTGGGCGGCTCATCTCCGGGCTTGTTATTGTCCTGATTGGGAGTGTCGTTGCCGTCCTTGGGGGTGTCCACCATGTAGATGTCATAGGTGGACGTGGCCGACCAGCGGCCGGTGACGGGGGGGGGGCAACATCGGTGCTAGCCGTGGCTCCGCTATCCTCGTCCATGTATTCGGTGTTTTCTGAATTATAATCTAATATGTTGGTTAAATCTTCGACAGTGGCTACCAAGTGGGTGGTGGGTGGGACGTAAAATTCCCTATGGTACGCCTCGAAGGGTTGCTGATTGTGGGCTGAGGGCAAGTCCTCCCAGATGGTCATTCTTTGAATTCGGTCTAGTACCTCATTTAACATAGCGAGGGTCGCCGAACTTGAGGGCTCTAGGCCAAATTTCATCGTAACGGGGCGGGGGGCAGTATGTGACCTAGCCGGTCCCTGGTTTCCGCAGGTCGAGCTAAGCTCGGGGTATGGGACCGGATCCTCGAGGGGGTCTGGATTATCCTCGGAGACTGAGGATGGGCCTTTGGTCTTCACGTGTTGTTTCCACACCGGGATTCGAGGTCAGGCCGTTTCGGGCCGGGGGTGACCCCCGGCCATCGGTCGCCGAATCGTCGTAAGGGCTCAAGGCCAGTAGAGCGTTATGGGGGAAAGGTTCAGCTAAGATTGACTCTTGGCTTCCGCCTCTTGGTTCTGCCTCGAGGGCCGAAGATAGGTCCTCCGTGGATATGGTGAGTGCGGCTGAAGGTGGAGTCTGATCCCCGCTTGGAGCGGAGCCCTCCTGGCTCAAAGCTGTTCGAAGGACTGGGGCCGATCTGTAGATCGGATCGGAGGAGGACTCCAGAGTGGGTGCGGCAAGGCCTGCGGGGGTGCGGAAAGGGGCAGTGAATCCGGCGAAAACTAGGTCGCCCCGCATATCCGCAACGTATTCCATATAGCCGATGCTAATTTGGTACTCAGGAGCAAAGTTATCGATCTGATCGAGACGACCAGTCGGGTCAGCGTGCAGCACGATGCTGCCGAACGCGAAGAGTTTTCCGGGGATGAAGAGGTCCCTGGAGCTGATGCCTTCTCCTATGATTAGACGAGCCATCGATCCTTGGGCGACCCCACAGTGGAACTCTCAATGAAAGCACCAATGTCGGTGTCAAAACCGGCAGACCTCGGGGTAGGGGGTCCCGAGCTGTGGATCTTGGATCGGTGGGGAACAAGGGACGATGAACACGGTGTTTACCTAGGTTCGGGCCCTCTTGAAGAGGTAATACCCTACGTCCTGCTTGATTATATTGGATGTGAATATGGTTACAGAATGGATCTACCTCGAGATCAGCATGAGCTAAACCCTAAGGTGATGAGGTGATGTATGTAGCTCTAGCCCTGAAGACTACAACCCTCGGTTTATATAGACACCGGTAGGATTAGGGTTACACGTGATTAGTTACGAAAAAGAGGAAGATCCTGCCTAATCTTGTCTTGGAGGACACACCACGACTCCGCAATTTCCTTATCCGATCATGGGTCCGTACTCGGTCTTGGCCCCATAACAGCCCATCAGTCCGGCCCAAGCACAACAGGCCAACAACCCGAGGATCCCTTAATCCAGGACTCCCTCACTATTGTTCATGCCCTCATCCCTCTTTTTTTCCTTATGTAACCCCGAAAGATCGTCGTGTGCAAGTGTATGATGTTGAGATTGACGATGATGAGGTTCTCATGTGGTGGGAAGAGTTTGAACATGACAATCCAAGAGTAAAAGGGAAATCCAATGTTCAAAGAGGAATTTTTTTCTATTCCCTGAACATTGCAACCCTTGTATAAATACCTTTTTTCGTTTTTCAACCATGCAAAACATATGACAGTTGATAAGTTCTGCCCCACTACTTGATAAGTTCTTCAACCATTTGCTGATAATTTATGTTTCAATGTTTTTTTGACCTTTCTTACTCATGTCTTTGTTACACTATACATCTTAGTTTTTTTTACCAGACCACTCACAAAGTCCAACATTTGTTACATCAGAATTACCACCTCGCACAGAGCAATTAGTACACAGTGCAACCCCTAAATCCTTTATTCGGAAAGTTAGGGTCACCCACCCGTCCAAATACCTGCTCCTGCCTTTTGCTACCCTCACACCCACCGACGAGGAAGAGTTTGTTTACAATGAAGTTATCAAGCATACTACTGATTCTAACTCCAAGATTAAGGGGTAACAATGAACCTTTCCCTTTTTTCCTCATTTTTAACATAAAACATTTTTTATTCCATTTTTGAAATGTATTTTAAATTTTTCTTGTAATGTAGTGTTAGGGTTATTGACATTGATGGGAGGTGGGTCAATCTCGGTGAGCTTGCCGACTGTGTGAAGGGAATTGGGCAACTATCAACCAGCATTGGTGAGTTACAAGTTCGCATTCTTCGGTATAAGGAAACCTTGTTTGTGTAACTATTGATAGGAGACTTCAAATCCAAGTTTGTATTGAAGCATTTCCAACAGGACCAATTTTACATTCTAAGTCACCAGGATCAGTTATGTTATGTTTGCTGGATTTTTTTCACATTCTATTATCTTTTTTCTGACATGTTAACTGTTTTTTGTGTGTGTTGTTTTGCTCCAATACATGGTAGCTCTAGTATAACTTCCTTGGTAACTTTACAATTAGTGTCCTGATAAGTTTTGTTTTTGCTTTCCTGTTAATATCAGTATTTTTTTACCCTGGTATTGTTGTTCTTTCTGTCATGATAACCTATTTATGCACACTGGTAACTTTGACCTTAATGCCCTGATATTTTTTTAGTTGCCTCCCCTGTGAATTTCAGTATCCTTTTTACCTTGGTAATTTTGTTCTTTCTGCCCTACCAAGCTTACTGCCTTTAAATTGCAGCTGCTATTCCCTGCTTTGCAAAAGTTGGGTCCCGGTCCAAATGACGTGCATTGGTATGTGTTGTCACTAAATCTCAGGGCGAAACGGTTCGAAGTTCTAGATTCATTGAGCGAACAAGATAGTCCTTCTCTTCTCGAGCATATGACAAGATACATGAATGCTATAAAGAAGGCTTGGTTGATAAATTACAAGGACTCGCATAAGCAAATTCAAGACTATGAACTTCTGTACATTGATGTGCTGAAACAGGATAATGGGTTAGTTGTGGCTTATTCACTCTCTTTTGCACCTCACTATATATTCTGATCACTGTTTTTTGACCGTTCGCAACCTCAATGAAGCTGATTGTGGCTTGTTTTTTATCACAAGTGTTTCAGCATTGATTGTGGATTTTTCGCATGCACATATCTTGAGGTGTGGGACGGGAAATATATCCCGGCCATAACTCAAGAACAAATTCTAGCTCTCGGGAAAAATCTGACATTGAGGTGGTTAGATCATGATCAAAACCACTGTTCAAGATATCTTCCGATATTCCGATAAATCGGCCGATTTATCGCTTACTAGTGTCTGACCGATAAGATAAATTGGCCGATAAATTAGCCGATATGGCGATAAATTGGCCGATATGCCGATAAACTGGCCGATTTACCCCTTATCATGGGTCGACCGATAAGTTCCCGATAAGCGATATCCCCAACATTGGTCAAAACAAATGCACGCAGTGGCATTATCATCTGTTTGGCAGCGGATGATGAGGTGGGAATTGTTACGACTGTGTTGTTATACTTTGTTTAGTTGCATTAGAGGCACATCATCACAGGTATATCTTTATGTGAGGGTTGGTAACTGATGTTGTCACATTGTGATAACTTCTACCAAACTGTCCTGATAACTTTTACATGAATCTGTCATGATAATGTCATGGAGCAAAGTGTTGACATGATGTTTACTGTAGTATACAAATTCATTGACCAGATGATAAATTCATTGTCAGTCATTATAAATTGGATCACATTTTTTATTTGATAACTGTGAGCATCTTGGTCGATGACCAGGATTTCTTGCTTCTAATTTTTATAAGTCCAAGCAGGTATATTTTTTGTTCATAACTAATACAATGCAGTGCCGGTAGCTTACAAAAATGTAGATATAAAATCTTTGGATTACAAATCCATGACAACTTCAACATACAGTGCTGGTAACTGGCATAGCAGGGTGATGATAGCTTACAAAAATATAGATATAAAAATCTTGTATTACAAAGCCATGACAACTTCATCATACAATGCTGGTAACTGGCATAGCAGGGTGCTGATAGCTTGCACATTATAGTCCATGAAGTGAATGTAGCCACCATCTTCCATTTTCAAAGCACCTTCTTCATTTATCTTGCCAGGGGAGAGTTGCACGTGCGTTTGTCGTGGTCCAGGCTCCCGCACACAACACATTTCTTTTGTGACTTGGGCTTCACAATGTCAAAACCTGAGTGCTTCCTTTTTGACTTTGGCCGCCCCTTCGTTGTAATCTTGGGAGGGTCTAGGATCAACTTTGTGTTTGAGGACTGAGCTACATCAGGATGTGGGGGCTGGATGACAAAAGCATGATTGTTTTTGCTAGCATGTATCGTCACAGGCACACTTGCTTGGTTGTGTGGCGGGGTTCTCCTGTCGCTGTGCATTAGGGGCGCTTGTTTGCTGTGGGGGGGGGGGGGGGGTCTCCTGTTGCTGCACATCGGGGGCATTTGGTGCTGTGTGGCAGAGTTGTCTTCATTCACCTAACCCACAGGTATCGAGCAGGGATCCGGTTGTCCTTGAAACGATCCTTTTGCTGCTTCCTTTTCCTTTCTTGCTTTTTTAAGTTGACTATTGATAATCCCCAAGTGCAAGGACTCATCATAGCAATTTCCAAAGGTGGAAGTGATAAGTATGGAGTGTCGAACCCACAAGGAGGTAAAGGTAAGATCAATATTCTCTCAAGTCCTATCTGCCACTGATACGACTCTACGTACACCGATGTTTGCTTTCATCTAGAAACGAGAAATAAAACTACGTTGTGGGTATGAAGAGGGTAGCTTTGCATGATATCAGGGAACTAAAATATAAAAATAGGTGTTGTTAACATAAAGTTAGAATATATTACTATATATTACAAAAAGCTAGTGTGGAATAATGATGGATAGGTGTGCGGAATTATCCTAGGCAATTGTTAACAACATCGGTAATCATTATTGCAATTTTATATGAGGGAGAGGCATAAGCTAACATACTTTCTCTACTTGGATCATATGCACTTATGATTGGAACTGTAGCAAGCATCCGCAACTACTAAAGATCATTAAGGTAAAACCCAACCATAGCATTAAAGTATCAAGTCCCCTTAATCCCATACGCAACAACCCCCTTACTCGGGTTTAAGCTTCTGTCACTCTAGCAACCCACTATAAGCGAATCATGAATGTATTGCAACACCCTACATCGGGAATCCTTCACATGTGCGCGGCACGGAAGGCACTATAGGACAACACCAAAATAAAACATACAACTCAAACCAATCTAGATCATTAATCAACCCAAAAGACAAAAGAAACCTACTCAAAACATCATAGGATAGCAACACATCATTGGATCATAATATGTGGCATAAAGCACCATGTTTAAGTAGGGGATTACAGTGGGGTGCGGGAGAGTGGACAGCTTAAAAGAGATGAGGAAGGTGATGAAGAAGGTGATGTTGATGAAGACGATCACCGTGACGATGGTTCCCCCGGAGGCACTCCGGCGCCACCGCGAGAGAGGGGGAGAGAGTCTCCCCCTTGTGCTTCGTCCTCCATGGCCTCCCCCCTAGATGGGGAGAGGTTCTCCCTCTGGTCCTTAGCCTCCATGGTGATGATGGCCCCTTCTGGCTTCCTCCTCCATGGCCTCCGGTGATGATGGCCCCCTCCGGCAGGGTGCCGGGGAGGGCCTAGATTGATTTTTCGTGGCTACAGAGGCTTGCGGCGGCAGAACTTCTGATCTAGGGTTCTTTTCGGAGGTTTGGGTATTTATAAGAATTTTTGGCGTCGGTCTCACATCAAGGGGATTCCCGAGGTGCCTACAAGCCCGGAGCACCCTCCCTGGGGGGTAGGGCGCGCCTAGAGGGCTTGTGGCCTCCTCATCCACTTCCTGGCCCAGCTCTTGTGCTTCGGGGGTCTCTTTTGTTCCACAAAAAATCACCGTAAATTTTCAGCCCATTTCGAGAACTTTTATTTCTGCACAAAAAATGACACCACGGTAGTTCTACTGAAAACAGCGTCAGTCCGGGTTAGTTCTAATCAAATCATACCAAAACCATATAAAATTGTTGTAAACATGGCATGAATACTTCATAAATTATAGATACGTTGGAGAGGTATCAACTGTTATTCAGGGTTTCAAGCTCCTCCTTGAAATTATACAGGTGTTTTCTTGCCAATCTAGTTCTATCATCTGTTAGGAAAGCGTCTTTGGCTGATGCCTTAAATTCTTTTAGAATTGACGTATATCGCATGACACTTTTCCCCTCCTCTGGCATCGACTTCTTAACTGTTGGCTGTTCGAAATCAGGTTGAATAAGATCCTCCTCTGGATCCCAAGTCCACCTCTTTAGGATGTACTTTTCAAGTATTTCGTACACCCCAATCTGGTCCATCACTCGTAGTATGTGTGCGCACAGTAGTCCGTCACAATCAAACTTGCAGCAAGAACATGAGTATGTCCCTTCATCCATGTTTGCTTGCACATGGTAGTCCCTGTCCCCATATTTTGGTATTATCCCCCGTATTGAGCTGACCTTGAAGGTACCATCATCCAATGTGTCGCATCTGTAGGCTGATTTCACCTTCATCTTCACCTGGAACTTGCAAAACAGGTTATGTGTGTACAACCCCCGCACCTGCATCTCCAGCGGGTTCATCGAGTACATTTCGGTTTCTTTGTACACTATTTCCAACTACTCTTTCGACATGCTAGCCATCACCTTATCCTGTATCGCAGTGTACTGTTGTGCGAATTCGACCAGTGAGCTATTTGGGTTGACATACTTCTTGAGCACAGAGTTAAACCCCTCACTTCTTGCCGTGGTCTGCAAGAACGAAAAAAAATCGTGCATATAGTATGCCAGGACCCAACATTTCCTGTTTTCCCACATCCAATGGAAATGCTCGTTGTCGCTCTGGCCATACGCTTCCATCATCACCCACCATTTGTGTTCAAACTCTTTGCTACTTCTTGAGCTTGCGTTAGTTTTTCCCTTGAAGAGGAAAGGGTGATGCAGCACAATAGAGATAAGTATTTCCCTCAGTTAAACCAAGGTATCAATCCAGTAGGAGAAACGCGCAAGTCCCCAATAGATGCACCTGCACAAACAATCAAACACTTGCACCCAACGCGATAAAGGGGTTATCAATCCCTTCATGGTCACTTGCAAAGGTGAGATCTGATAGAGATAGATAAAACTAAATAAAAGAAAACTAAATATTTTGGGGTTTTTTGGTTTATAGATCTGAAAATAAAAGATTGCAAGATAGTAGATCGAAAACAAGTATGACGGAAAATAGACCCGGGGCCATAGGTTTCACTAGAGGCTTCTCTCTTGAAGGCAAATAATATGGTGGGTGAACAAATTATTGTCGAGCAATTGATAGAAAAGCGCAAAGTTATGACGATATCCAAGGCAATGATTGTGTAATATAGGCATCACGTCCGTGTCAAGTAGACCGACTCCTGCCTGCATCTACTACTATTACTCATCGACCGCTATCCAGCATGCATCTAGAGTATTAAGTTCATAAAGAATGGAGTAACGCCTTAAGTAAGCTGACATGATGTAGAGGAATAAACTCAAACAATATGATGTAAACCCCATCTTTTTATCCTCGATGGCAACAATTCAATACGTGTCTCGCTACCCCTACTTTGTCACTGGGTGAAATCACGCAAGATTGAACCCAAAGCTAAGCACCTCTCCCATTGCAAGAAAAACCAATCTAGTTGGCCAAACCAAACCGATAATTCGAAGAGAAATACAAAGATATCAAATCATGCATATAAGAATTCAGAGAAGATTCAAATAATATTCATAGATAAGCTGATCATAAATCCACAATTCATCAGATCTCGACAAACACAACGCAAAAGAAGATTACATCGGATAGATCTCCAAGAACATCGAGGAGAACATGGTATTGAGAATCAAAGAGAGAGAAGAAGCCATCTAGATACTAGCTATGGACCTGTAGGTCTGAGGTAAACTACTCACGCTTCATCGGAAGGGCAATAGGGTTGATGTAGATGCGCTCCGTGATCGAATCCCCCTTCGGCAGGGTGCCGGAAAAGGCCTCAAGATGGGATCTCACGGGAACAGAAGGTTGCGGTGGTGGAAAAGTATTTTCGTGGATGCTTCTGAGGGTTTTGGAATATATGTGAATATATAGGACGAAGGGCTAGGTCAGGGGATCCCCAAGGGGGCCTGATGTTTGCTTGAACTACGTCGGTATTTCCCCAAAGAGGAAGGGATGATGCAGCACAGCAACGGTAGGTATTTCCCTCAGTGATAAGACCAAGATTATCGAACCAGTAGGAGAACCACGCAACACCACGTAAATAGCTCATGCACACAAAGAACAAATACTTGCAACCCGACGTAAGAGAGGGGTTTTCAATCCCTCACGGGTAAAAGGATAGGTAAAATTGTAGTAGATTGGATAAATAGATCGCGTGGCAAAATCCAGAAGTTGCCTATGATGCAAGGCTAATCCTATATAAAAATTTCGAAGCAAAATCTTTGCATCCCCTTTTAGGTTGCTAATGCGATAAGATTCCATTGGCCTATACGAAGCATCTTTCAAATTTTCTCCTTGTCTCTGCTTGAAGTATAAAACTTCAAAATCCGGAGACAAAGGAGGAGTAGTCGTGCTAGCCATAGTAGCAAGGTGAACAAGCAAGATCACACACATAAACAGATCTGACGAGAAAACGGCGAACGAAAAAGAGGGCGAATGAAACGGCAAATTTTATGAAGTGGGGGAGAGGAAAACGAGAGGCAAATGGCAAATAATGTAAATTGCAAGGAGATGAGATTTGTGATTAGGAACCTGGTAGATGTTGATGATGTCTCCCCGTCAACGGCGCCAGAAATTCCTTTTGATGTTTTCTTGAACTACGTTGGTATTTCCCCAAAGAGGAAGGGATGATGCAGCACAACAACGGTAGCTATTTCCCTCAGTGATGAGACCAAGGTTATCGAACCAGTAGGAGAACCACGCAACACCACGTAAACAGCTCCTGCACACAAAGAACAAATACTTGCAACCCGACGTAAGAGAGGGGTTGTCAATCCCTCACGGGTAAAAGGATAGGTAAAATTGTAGTAGATTGGATAAATAGATCTCGCGGGAACGCGAGATAAAATAAATAAATAAAAATTGCAGCAAGGTATTTTTGTGTTTTTGGATTAATATATTTGAAAATAAAAGCTACAAATAAATAAAAAGGCAAATAGCAAAATAGATCTGAAAATATATGATGAGAAAATAAACCCGGGGGCCGTAGATTTCACTAGTGGCTTCTCTCGAGAAAAATAGCATACGGTGAGTAAACAAATTACTGTCGGGCAATTGATAGAACTTCAAATAATTATGACGATATCCAGGCAATGATCATTATATAGGCATCACATCCAAGATTAGTAGACCGACTCCTGCCTGCATCTACTACTATTACTCCACACATCGACCGCTATCCAGCATGCATCTAGTGTATTAAGTTCATGGAGAAACGAAGTAATGCAATAAGAACGATGGCATGATGTAGACAAGATCTATTTATGTAGAAATAGACCCCATCTTGTTATCCTTAATGGTAATGATACATACGTGTCGGTTCACCTTCTGTCACTGGGATCAAGCACCGTAAGATCAAACCCATCATAAAGCACCTCTTCCCATGGCAAGAAAAATCGATCTAGTTGGCCTAACTAAACCAAAGATTCGAAGAAAAATACGAGGCTATAAGTAATCATGCATATAAGAGATCAAAAGACTCAAATAACTTTCATGGATAAAAACATAGATCTGATCATAAACTCAAAGTTCATCGGATCCCAACAAACACACCGCAAAAAGAGTTACATCAAATAGATCTCCAAGAGACCATTGTATTGAGAATCAAAAGAGAGAGAGGAAGCCATCTAGCTACTAACTACAGACCCGTAGGTCTACAATGAACTACTCACGCATCATCGGAGAGGCACCAATGAGGATGATGAACCCCTCGGTGATGGTGTCTAGATTGGATATGTGGTTTCTGGAACTCCGTGAGGGTTTTTGGGCGTCCAGGGTATTTATAGAGCAAAGAGGCGGTGCGGGAGGCGGCCGAGGTGGGCACAACCCACCTGGGCGCGCCTGGGCCCCCAGGCGTGCCCTGGTGGGTTATGCTCCCCTCGAAGCCCCCCTCAGGTACTTTCTTGGCCCAACTTGTGTCTTCTGGTCCAGAAAAAATCACCAAAAAGTTTCGCTGTGTTTGGACTCCATTTGGTATTGATTTCCTGGGAAGTAAAAAACAAGCAAAAAACAGCAACTGGCACTGGGCACTATGTCAATAGGTTAGTCCCAAAAAATGATATAAAGTTGCTATAAAATGATTGTAAAACATCCAAGAATGATAATATAACAGCATGGAACAATAAAAAATTATAGATACGTTGGAGACGTATCGGGGCAACAAGGTAGGGGGGCGCCCCCCCCCCCCCCTAGGGCGCGCCCTCCACCCTTGCCGCCGCCTCGTGGCTGTTCTGGCTTGGACTCCAAGTCCCTTGGGTGTCTTCGGGTCCAAGAAAAATCATCGTGCAGTTTTATTCCGTTTGGACTCCGATTGGTATTCCTTTTCTGCGAAGCTCAAAAACAAGGAAAAACAGAAACTGGCACTGGGCTCTAGGTTAATAAGTTAGTCCCAAGAATAATATAAAATAGCATAATAATGCATATAAAACATCCACAACAGGTAATATAATAGCATGGAACAATAAAAAATTATAGATACGTTGGAGATGTATCAAGCATCCCCAAGCTTAATTCCTGCTCGTCCTCGAGTAGGTAAATGATAAAAACAGAATTTTTGATGTGGAATGCTACCTAAAATATTTATCCATGTAATTTTATTCATTGTGGCATGAATGTACAGATCCATAAGATTCAAAACAAAAGTTTAATATTGACATAAAAACAATAATACTTCAAGCATACTAATAAAGCAATCATGTCTTCTCAAAATAACATGGCCAAAGAAAGTTATCCCTACAAAATCATATAGTCTGGCTATGCTCCATCTTCATCACACAAAGTATTAAATCATGCACAACCCCGATTACAAGCCAAGCAATTGTTTCATACTTTTGATGTTCTCAAACTTTTTCAACTTTCACGCAATACATGAGCGTGAGCCATGGTTATAGCACTATAAGTGGAATAGAATATGGTGGTTGTGGAGAAGACACAAAGAAGGAGATAGTCTCACATCAACTAGGCGTATCAACGGGCTATGGAGATGCCCATCAATAGATATCAATGTGAGTGAGTAGGGATTTCCATGCAACGGATGCACTAGAGCTATAAGTTTATGAAAGCTCAAAAGAAAACTAAGTGGGTGTGCATCCAACTCGCTTGCTCACGAAGACCTAGGGCAATTTGAGGAAGCCCATCATTAGAATATATAAGCCAAGTTCTATAATGAAAAATTCCCACTAGTATATGAAAGTGACAACATAGGAGACTCTCTATCATGAAGATCATGGTGCTACTTTGAAGCACAAGTGTGGAAAAAGGATAGTAACATTGCCCCTTCTCTCCCGACTTGTGGGGGAATAATAGCTTCCATCATCCTTTCCTCACATGGGACAATGCTCTAATAATGATGACAATCACACTTTTATTTACTTACAACTCAAGAATTACAACTTGATACTTAGAACAAAATATGACTCTATATGAATGCTATACTGGGATGTGCAAAGATCTAGCGTAGCAAATGATATCAACAAACGGACAAGACATGTAAACATCATGCTAGCTATCCTACGATCATGCAAAGCAATATGACAATGATGGAGCGTGTCATAATAAAACGGAACGGTCGAAGTTGCATGGAAATATATCTCGGAATGGCTATGGAAATGCCATAATAGGTAGGTATGGTGGCTGTTTTGAGGAAGGTAATATGGTGGGTGTATGGCACCGGCAAGAGTTGCGCGGTACTAGAGAGGCTAGCAATCGTGGAAGGGTGAGAGTGTGTATAATCCATGGACTCAACATTAGTCATAAAGAACTCACATACTTATTGCAAAAGTCTATTAGCTATTGAAACAAAGTATTAGACGCATGCTCCTAGGGGGATAGATTGGTAGGAAAAGACCATCGCTCGTCCCCGACCGCCACTCATAAGTAAGACAATAAATAAATAAATCATGCTCTGACTTCATCACATAACGGTTCACCATACGTGCATGCTACGGGAATCACAAACTTTAACACAAGTATTTCTACCAATCCACAATTACTCACTAGCATGACTCTAATATCACCATCTTTATATCTCAAAACAATCATAACGAATCAAACTTCACATAGTACTCAATGCACTTTATATGAAAGTTTTTATTATATCCCTCTTGGATGTCTATCATATTAGGACTAAATTCATAACCAAAGCAAATTACCATGCTGTTTAGAGAGACTCTCAAAATAATATAAGTGAAGCATGAGAGTTCAACAATTTCTATAAAATAAAGTCACCGTCGTGCTCTAAAAAGATATAAGTGAAGCACTAGAGCAAAATTGCCTAGCTCAAAAGACATAAGTGAAGAACATAGAGTATTCTAATAAATCACGATTCATGCGTGCCCATCTCAAAAGGTGTGTACAGCAAGGATGATTGTGCAAACTAAAAAGCAAAGACTCATATCATACAATACGCTCCAAGCAAAACACATATCATGTGGTGAATAAAAATATAACCTCAAGTAAATTTACCGATAGACGAAGACGAAAGAGGGGATGCCTTCCGGGGCATCCCCAAGCTTAGGCTCTTGGTTGTCCTTGAATATTACCTTGGGGTGCCTTGGGAATCCCCAAGCTTAGGCTCTTGCCACTCCTTATTTCATAGTCCATCAAATCTTTACCCAAAACTTGAAAACTTCACAACAGAAAACTCAACAGAAAACTCATGAGATCCGTTAGTATAAGAAAATAAATCACCACTTTTGGTACTGTTGTGAACTCATTATTTATTTATATTGGTGTAATATCTACTGTATTCCAACTTCTCCATGGTTCATACCACCCGATACTACTCATAGATTCATCAAAAAAAGCAAACAACACATAGAAAATAGAATCTGTCAAAAACAGAACAGTCTGCGAAGATCTGAATTTTTGTAATATTAATGTAACTCCAAAAATTCTGAAAAATTAGGGAAATAGAGGAAATTTGTATATAAATCTTTTTTTAAAAATTCAGGGTTTTTATTCTCTTATTTGACTTATTAAAATTCTGCAAGTAGATGCAAAAGTTTCTGTTTTTCAGCAAGATCAAATCAACTATCACCGTAAGCCATCCCAAAGGTCTTACTTGGCACAAACACTAATTAAAACATGAAAACACATATAAAGAGAGGCTATATGAAAAATTTATTGAAAAACATAACCAAAAAAAGCAAGAACAAAAATAAAATTGGGTTGCCTCCCAACAAGCGCTATTGTTTAACGCCCCTAGCTAGGCATTGATAATTTTAATGATGCTCACATGAAAGACAAGATTTGAAGCACAAAGATAGCATCACTTAGCATGTGAAAGACACATCTAATTCTAACATACTTCCTATGCATAGGCATCTTATAGGCAAATAAATTATCAAGGCAAGTAAAAACTAGCATATGAAAAGAAGAAGAAAGAAACAATAGCAATCTCAACATAACAAGAGGTAATTTAGTAACTTGAAAATTTCTACAACCATATTTTCCTATCTCATAATAATTACATGTAGGATCATAATCAAATTCAACAATATAACTATGACATAAAATATTCTCAACATGATCCACATGCATGCAAAGTTGACACTCTTCCAAAATAGTGGGATTATCATCAAATAAAGTCATGACCTCTCCAAACCCACTTTTATCAAAAAATTCATAAGACTTATCAATCTCCAAAGTAGCGGGATCATTATTTCCTAAAGTTGACACTCTTCCAAACCCACTTTCAATATTATAGCAAACATATTCATCATGAGGCTTAAATAAATTTTCAAGATCATAAGAAGCATTATCACCCCAATCATGATCATTGCAATAAGTAGCGGACATAGCAAAACTAGCATCCCCAAGCTTGGGGTTTTGCATATTATTAGCACAATTGACACTAATAGAATTTATAATAACATCATTGCAATCATGCTTTTTATTCAAGGAACTATCAAGTATGGGTGCAATAGCAATAATCTCATGTTTAACATAAGGAACTATATCAAATTCATCTCCATAAATATTGGCATCATGGCCATAAGAATAGCAAGCATCATGTTCATCAAGGGATATTTCAATCAAATCATCGGAATCATAATTATCTATAGATTCATGCATATCAATTTTCTTCCAAAGCAACGGTCATTCTCTCAATAAATTCTTTGACATAGACATTATGAGCATAACTTTCATAGCAATATTTAAGTATGTCAAAATTTTCAGATTTGTAGAGAGTAATATCATACTTTTCAATCAAAGAAGCAACTTCATAAGCACCCTTAAAGCAACAAATTCTTCAATTTGTTCGATATCATAGTAACTGTAAACACCCTTTTCATAAGAAGATAAGATTTCATTATCATTAAACTCACATAGGTAGGGAAGGTGTTTTTCAGGGTTCTTAGAGCAACAAGTAAAATCACAAAGTTCACAAAGATTCCAAGCATAACAAAGCAAACAATTTATTTGAATCCATAAGTGTCTCCTTTTTTTAGACAAACGGCGAAGCACAAAATGAGCATGCTCATCTAAAGATTTTCCCTCAACTAAACTTGTTGGGGTTTCAGCACGAGCACATATGGATCGAAGATGATCCAAGTAGAAAACCTTAAGTGGATCCATATCAATAGATTTTTAGCAGGCAAAGATGCAAGCAAATAGAAGGCATATGGCAACACAAGCAAAGATAGTAAACGAGCAAAAAGGCATACGGAAAGAAGGTGAATAAAAAGGAAAATCTTTTTGTATTTTTCTGAAAATCGTTTTAGAGGTGGGGGAGAGGAAAATGAGAGGCAAATGGAGAATAATGTAATGCAAGAGATGAGAGTTTATGATGAGTACTTGGTAGGCTTGACGTAGATCTCCCCGGCAACGGCGTCAGAAATTCTTCCTGCTACTTCTTGAGCTTGCGTTGGTTTTTCCCTTGAAGAAGAAAGGGTGATGCAGCACAGTAGAGATAAGTATTTCCCTCAGTTAAGAACCAAGGTATCAATCCAGTAGGAGAAACGCGCAAGTCCCCAATAGATGCACCTGCACAAACAATCAAACACTTGCACCCAACGCGATAAAGGGGTTGTCAATCCCTTCACGGTCACTTGCAAAGGTGAGATCTGATAGAGATAGATAAAACTAAATAAAAGATAACTAATTTTTTTTGGTTTTTTGGTTTATAGATCTAAAAATAAAAGATTGCAAGATAGTAGATCGGAAACAAGTATGATGGAAAATAGACCCGGGGCCATAGGTTTCACTAGAGGCTTCTCTCTTGAAGGCAAATAATACGATGGGTGAACAAATTACTGTCGAGCAATTGATAGAAAAGCGCAAAGTTATGACGATATCCAAGTCAATGATTATGTAATATAGGCATCACGTCCGTGTCAAGGAGACCGACTCCTGCCTGCATCTACTACTATTACTCCACACATCGACCGCTATCCAGCATGGATCTAGAGTATTAAGTTCATAAAGAACGGAGTAACGCCTTAAGTAAGCTGACATGATGTAGAGGAATAAACTCAAGCAATATGATGTAAACCCTATCTTTTTATCCTCGATGGCAACAATTCAATACGTGTCTCACTACGCCTACTTTGTCACTCGGTGAAATCACGCAAGATTGAACCCAAAGCTAAGCACCTCTCCCATTGCAAGAAAAACCAATCTAGTTGGCCAAACCAAAGCGATAATTCGAAGAGAAATACAAAGATATCAAATCATGCATATAAGAATTCAGAGAAGATTCAAATAGTATTCATAGATAAGCTGATCATAAATCCACAATTCATCGGATCTCGACAAACACACCGCAAAAGAAGATTACATCGGATAGATCTCCAAGAACATCGAGGAGAACATGGTATTGAGAATCAAAGAGAGAGAAGAAGCCATCTAGCTACTAGCTATGGACCCGTAGGTCTAAGGTAAACTACTCACGCTTCATCGGAAGGGCAATAGGGTTGATGAAGATGCCCTCCGTGATCGAATCCCCCTCCGGCAGGGTGCCGGAAAAGGCCCCAAGATGGGATCTCACGGGAACAGAAGGTTGCGGCGGTGGAAAAGTATTTTCGTGGATGCTTCTGAGGGATTTGGAATATATGTGAATATATAGGACGAAGGGCTAGGTCATGGGATCCCCGAGGGGGCCACAAGGTAGGGGGCGCCCCCCCTAGGGCACGCCCTACACCCTTGCCGCCGCCTCGTGGCTCTTCTGGCTTGGACTCCAAGTCCCCTGGGTGTCTTCAGGTCTAAGAAAAATCATCGTGAAGTTTTATTCCGTTTGGACTCCGGTTGGTATTCCTTTTCTGCGAAGCTCAAAAACAAGGAAAAAACAGAAACTGGCACTGGGCTCTAGGTTAATAAGTTAGTCTCAAAAATAATATAAAATAGCATAATAATGCATATAAAAGATCCGAAACAGATAATATAATAGCATGGAATAATAAAAAATTATAGATACGTTGGAGACGTATCACTCTTCAAATGCATTCAAAACAAAAACATGGTAACATTAGGTCTTGAAGGGTGGTAACCTCAGACAGATTGATAACTAAAACACCATAGTTGTTGATAATTCTATCACACACACTTGGTTATTTTAGTTCAAGCATCATGGTAAGTACAGTGCACATAGGATGATTTTTTTTCCACGACGAATACCACTCGGTGTCTGTAGTCCAAGCATCATTTTAACTAGCAAAAAACAAAATTCCTTTGAATCACAACTAGTTGGGGATGCAAAGTTATTTTGTAACTAGTGGGGCGTACAACCGAAATGCGTGCAACAAACATGATAGGTTCAGTACAGAAAATAATGGCGTAACTTTGTTATAATTCTCTGGTAACTTGTCACCTTCTTACGTGGTAACTGTTGATCTCATGCATGCGAAATCATTTTGTGTTTAAGGTAGTAAGGGTGGGAAGTAAAATACCAGTCAAGCTGTTGTCAACACAATCCTTGAATGCCTTGTTTAGTGGCTCATCGTCAGCCATCAGCTTCCCAAGCTTCTCCTGGGATTTATTTCATTATATGCCAACGACAATTCCTGTGTACTATCCCGATGAACACCTCATCAATAGCACTCCTCATTGCAAAATCTTGATCTGTTATTATATTCTTTGGCGCAATTCCACCCATTGCATGCAAGAATGCATTAAACAGCCACACAAAGTTACCAGATAGTTCGTTTCGAACAAATCCACAACCAAACTGGATTGACTGCCCATGGTTATTAATGCCAATGAAGGGCGCACAGGGCATCTTGTACATGTTTGTCATGTATGTTGTGTCGAATGAGATGTCATCATTGTATATAGCATACGCCCTGCGTGACGCACCATCTATCCAGAACAAATTTTCCACTCTGTCCTCGTCATCAAGCTTTATTCTCCAATAGAAATCTGGATCTTGTGCCTTCATATCTTGGAAGTATGAGATTGTGCTTCCCACATCAGCGCGGCGGTACTCCATGCGGAATTTAGCTCACTGGTTTGCGATGTCCTTTGTCGTGTATGGTACATCTTTAGGAGACCCGTAGAACCATGCCATTAGTTGCATATGTCTTGATGTCTCTATGTTGCATCCGTGCAGTATCTTCAAGAAGTCCTGCTCATCCTTGGGAATGTTCCTATGTGATGATAGGAACTTTGTCAAGGATGGCTTTCTGATTAGAGGGTGGTTGTGGTTGTCGTTGAAGCGTTTGACTCTCCACCACACATCCGTGTGGGTAATGTAAAGGAGGGCCGGACATTCCGACCTCACAACCTTCCCTCTTTTCCTCTTCTTCACGATGCCTTTTGGGTTCTGCACATCCTGTGTCTCCTCCTTGTTTTTTTTGGCTTGCCGCTTTTCCCACAAACCAAGAGGTCTCTGCTTACAGTATCGTCTTTAATTGTTTTCATGTATTCCAGCCTTATCCCAAACCCATGTCTGAGCGCATATTGCTTGTAGTGATCATAAGCTTCCTCATAAGTGTCAAACTTCATCGTTTCATAAGGAGGCTTCGGTGTGGAGTAGGCCTCGGTGTTTTTGTCTCCCTGATCGGCATTCACCCCTCCTGTTTCTGGACTCGCTGGCTCGCTGACTGACTGATCAAAGAAGCCTTCTCTCCCCCCTATGCTGCTATTAGTCGCTTCTTTGCTTGGCTCTTGGACCATTGGGTTGCTTCTACATGTAGCACCTGCAATGTTTTTGAAGATGTTAGTTTGTGTGGTAATTTGCACACCAAAATGTGTGGTAACTTGCACTCCATTGGCCTGGTAAAGTTTGCATGCAGTAAGCTGTTTTGTAGTTGTAAACTGAAAGCATGGTAATTGTAATACAGATTGCATGATAATTTGTATGCAGTGAGTGTGGTAATTGTACCAAATTTCATGGTAACTTGTGTGCATTAAGTTTGATAGTATTTCTTTTTTGTGAACTGATGCATGGTAAAGTAACTAGATTGTAGTAAATGTGGTAGTTGTAAACAACATAGTTGGTAATTGCAATTCAAGTTGGATGGTAACTTATCTGTGTATAAAAATGTGGTAGCAGGGCAAATGTTACCTTTGTCTGTTTTGTTGATGTTGGCAGAACCAAAGCTTGCCGTGTGTGCATCCTCACACTGTTGGTTTGTCCCCACACCACTCATCATGATATCCACATTACCCCCGTTGTCCTGCGCCATTTTTGTGTTACAGCACCTGCTAGCACATATAATCACATCCATCAATTCCACACTTTCCAAGCATTCCTGATTATTTTTTCACAACAATTTTTTTTTCTTTTTTTGCACTGATTAGTTCATTTTTTATAACAGGTATCATTTTGGAAGTAACCAACGTATGAGAGTATGACAGCGATAGTACCTACAACCTCATTTCATCAACATCATTTCTTTATCAATCAATTCTGATTGCAACAATGTAAATCAACACATGGTATTCTTGTAGTGTTTAGTACCTTGGTTCTGTGTGCATCCATGGGCTGATAAGTGTTGGTATAGAGTTTTTCTGGTAAATTGTTGTGAATTAGTATGATAACTTGTTCTGTCATGGGTTTGTTGTGTCCTGTTTGTTGTTCACATACACTAATGGTTCTTCAATAAAAAATGATTTTTTACGGTGAATAAGTGTTAAAGGATGCTTTTTTTCATTTTTTTTATTCTTGTTTTTATACTGATTACTCAGTGCATACACTTTGGTAATCTATATTGACTTGAAATGGTAACTCAATTATTAATGAGAAATTTCATACATCGAGGTCCTTTCATACATGTAGTTTTAACAGGCTTCAAAAAAGATAGCTTAGTAGAATCATGATGGTAACCTATATGGATTATGATGGTAACTCAATGACGAGGGATGAAAGAACTAATGTAGAATCTGTAGGCTATGAAAATGGATCACTTTTACCAACTTTTTGGCTTTAAAAAGGGCAACTTAATACAATCTTGTTGGTAACCTATCTAAATTTGAATGGTAACTCAATTATGATGGAGGAATTCCACACATGTAGGATTTGTAGGCTAGGAAAAGGGCTATCTTTTTCCGCAACTGTTTGGCTTTGTTCTTATCCCATGGATTTTTGCCTTGAATTTCTTGGTATGAAATGAAAATGCAGCATGTGTATGGAGTTTGAATCACTTACCTCCTTGATTTTTTGCCTGATTCTAGCGAAATTCAGACGAACTAGGGTAATTGGTCCCGTAGTATGTGGTAACCCTTGTATTGTTGATGTGGTAAACCAGGCCCTCTCTCAAATCCTTGTGTTTGGGAGTGTTTTTGGTGGGTTTTTTTGGTGGATCAGATCGGGGGAGCAACTCGTCGGCGATGGAGGCCGTCGGGGAGAGAGGAGAACAGATCGGGGGCAGGTGGCTGTTTCTTGCGATGGAGGTAAGAAACTGGGGTTTTGGGGTGGTAAGTCACGTGTGAGGCAAGGTGGGCCAGAGGGCCTGTCTTTGTCTTGAGCCTCATGCGCTGTGCGTGCTGGACCTCGCGAAGGAAGGCTGGGTCATCCTGGGTGGCACTGGTGAAGCGGGTCGTGCAGGAGGGAGGTGGGGTACGATCATGCAGATCTGATGCTTAATGTCCGACCGGTTGGTCGTTAGTCGCGTCCTTTTAATAAAGAATCAAAAAGTAGACTATCGATTAATTATTTTTGTGATTTTTTCTACATTTGCATTTGTTTTTTTATTATTGGTTTTTCTTTGTGTATTAAAGTCATAGAAATATTTTTATAGTCATCCTCTTCCAATTCTAGGTCACATTTTTTTATCAATAATCATAATATGTGGGTGGAGCCCAAAAGTATTTTTAACAAAAATCAAATCAATTTTTTTCTAAAACCCCCAAAAATGAATTTGAACTAAAACTATTTATTTTTTCTACACTATAATTCATTAAAAATCACTTGCGAGGTATATTATATGTAACACCAAGATTCCCTTCAAAATTATTATTTGGAAGGTATTTAGATATTTCCCTTGTTAAAAAGTCCAGAGATGGCATTTAATTGGTTAAAACAATTATTTTCTTCCATAAATCCCCCAAAATTTTCATTTCATCATTTTGAACCTCCCACGTGGTCATGTTCAACATATTGAGCAAAACCCTCAAAAACATATTCTGCCCTATTGTTCATCGCACTAAGTGCCAAAAAACCCTATAAGAGCATCTACATCCATAGACAGCAAATCAGACCCCCGGGCGCATCCGCGGACAGTGACTGGTCATGCCTCAAATTTGCTCATCTGCATCCGGATACCTCATATTACAAACCTTAGATCCATACAAAAGCATGCAAAGGATAAAATCCACGTACTACGTAAATCAACTACTCTAATCCTCATCGGAGATGTCCACTATCTTCGTGTCGGCTCTGGGTATATCGACGGCAGCCGCAGCTCCAGTTGCTCCACGTCGGCCTCCGCCTCCATCTCCGCTTCCACCTCGTCGAAGAGCGCGTCGGTCGCCGCTAGTTCTTCCTAGATGAACTTACAGTTGGCATCCACATTGTGCCTCATCCTGGATGGACTCCAGGATGCTTGCTGCTCCGCTATCTTAGCCTCTTGGGCGACCGCGAACTTCGCCTCCGCGTCCTCCATGTTGAAGCCCGGAGCTGACGCCAGCTCCTCCTCCTCGTCCTCCTCCGGATCCGCCACCTCCATCGGAGCCGACTGCTGCTCCTCTTTCTCCTCCTCATCCGCCTTTACCTTCGCCTCCTCCGGCTCCAGCAAGTCTGGAGGTAGGCCGGTAGTGATGCGGGCGGCGCGAGCTGCGCGCCTCGCTCGGATCTCCTGCTTTATCTGGAACCAGCGCTCCAGCGTGAGCATAGCATACGTGGTTATCTTTTGCCGAATCATGGCGAAGCTGGAGGACATGGGAAGAGCGGCGAAACGAGAGAGAGGTGGATGGGCCTGGGCTGGCGGGACGGAGAGGGAGGAGGTGGATGTAGCTAGGGTTGGGGACCTCGGACGGATTAAATAGCCGGATTTTGCCTCGGGCGGCGAGCCAGAGCAGCGCCACGCTGCGTTCACATCCCCCACCGGATGAGACGTCCGTCGGACCATCGGATTTTCGGGCAATTCCGTGTGAGACCCCATCATCAGTTCGACGTAGCAAATGCGCCCGGGCGCGCCCAAGCAACCTCATGTCCGCCCCACATTTGGGCTGAATATGAGGGGAGCCGGTCAGCCCGGTCGTTTGAGGCCCATTTTAGGCGCCCGTCTGAGTCAAATTTTTATGACCGGACCGTCCATCAGGACGTTTGAGGCGGGTTTTGGGCGCCCGGCTGTAGAAGCTATAAGGCTCGAAAGTGGTATTTTTCAACTCGAGCTTACATGAGCTAGGGTGAATAGTAAAATACAGTCATGCTCCTGAACCCGAGTGCATGACTATATTTTACAGTAAAATCATCCTCGGTATTCCCCAGATCAGGTAGATCTTACCCAACCGGCACGAATGATTTTATTTTAAATAGGAGTAAAATAGAGCCAGTCCAGCGCACACGATTGACGATATGTGCGTTCCTTAACCGTATCCGCGTGCATTCTTTCCTTGCGTGCAAACAAAATGTGTGCTCCCTTCTCCAAGCTCTCCAGAACGCCCTCGCAAATTCACACGTCTCAGTGAGCTTCTTTCAGAACGTCCTGCGTACTTTGGATCAGCAGTTGCTTACGCATCGTTATCGGAAAAGGACTTAGCGATATAACTGCTTGTCTTGTCATTTACGTGTGAGTTGGATACAGGGAACATGATATCGTTGTTCGCACACGAACACTCCACCATGTACCCTCGACGTCGGGGGTGATGCACCGTAGCTCACATCGAAGGAGATCCGGCAGAAAGCGCGGTACGCAACCAATCCGGCGGGTACTTTTGTAGACCCGAAACCCCACACGCCCGGGAGGGACCCCGTCAGGGCACGCGGTGGCTATGGGCTGCCCTAGGTCGGCCTGACCGCCCCTAGGGCCTCGAGGTTCGCCGCCCTGCAATGAAGAAGAATGAACGAAGAATGAGGAAAAAGAAGACCAAAGGGAGAGGATAAAAGTAAAGGTAAAAAGTGGTAGATAAATTGATCGATTGTGTGTTGTTCAATTGGCCGTCACCTCTCATCTATTTATGAGGCGGCTAGACTTCCTGTACAAGAAAAGGACTCCAAATCCCGTCCAAATCTTTCCAAAATTAACCGAACTCGGATTTTGGCAAGTCTGAAACATTAGTTCGGTTTTTGGCTGTCGCAGGCCACAAACGACCTCGGATGAAGATGTGCCCAAAAGAAAATTTAACCGTTTCGACGAGACAAACAACTTTCATGTTGAACATTTTTTGATTCGAGGCCATCTTCAGGGCCGAATCGCTCGCCTAAGACGGACTATTACTCGCGCTACCCATCAGACATCGTGTCTGATGAGGCGCGGCATTTTTGGCTCGTGACAGGGCCGCACTCAGGTGGCTCTAACTTTTACATATAATCTCGGATTGAGACATTTTTTATGTCAGAATCGACCGTTTCGAGGAGACAAAGACAATTTGTGTAGAAAGTTTTCTCATTTGAGGGCGTCCTTGAGGCATAATTGGCCGAACAATACTCTGAACACAAAATCTTAGTACTTTGAGCATAGTTTCGGCCCTTGAGATGACATCGGATGGCGATGGCCCAAGCTTCAAAGATGTTCATATCGACAATATGGAACTCTTTCATGTAGATCACTTCTCCATTTGAGGTTATCTTAAATAAGTTCTTGACCGTGCCAAAATCTGGTGTCAACACATGCCCCCCCCCCCTATTTTTCGGCAAAGCTTGCGCGCCGAAAAATAACTTGCAATACGTTGGTCTAAGGACGACGTCAACACTCCATCGGTCATTTATATGTGCTTAGGACGATAATTTCATATCGGCCATGTCTTTGCTTAGGGCGATAGTTATATATCGACCACTTTGATTAGCAACAAAATACTGCAAATTGAATGTAGTATGGTGATGAGGTAAACCCTTGCATGATGTAAGAAGTTATATTGCTCCATGGATCAAAATAAGTCCATGGAGGGTGACCAGTCATACCTGAAGATGAATTCCATGTTATCGGCATCAATGGCATAGTTGGAGAATATGGATAATGTGTGCACCAAAGACGTTGAAACCTTCGGCTTGGTTGTTCATAATTTTCACTCTTTTCCTTCTTTACCTTTGTCGCACTTCTTGCAATGGAAGCTTGCACATCATTCTTGTCTTGAGTACTTCCTTTGGGAACCCATGCCATGTTTCTCTTTTCAAGCTCTTGTGCACTAAGTTTTTGTAATTTCTTCTTTTGCCAATACGATAAGCCGAGTGAACGCCCCGGTTGTGATTTTGTTTGAACTAATGACAATTCTTGTTTTACCTTGTGCACTTTCAATTTCTTTCCTTCAGATTTGGTACTTGATTGACTTGCCTCGGTGCCTTTTGTAGCCAATGTCAACACTTTAATTGGCTCTTTTTTATTTGAGATCATGTCTGAAGTGGCACTCTTACGACCACCTTTTTTGACGCGGTAGACTTGCTCAACCACCTCCTTATTCTTCCTTGTACTTCGGACCGATTCTTTTTTATTGAAACGGTCTTGAACTTATGATTGCTCACTGAACGTTGGTCTTCTTGAAGCTGCATAATATTGGTGAGATGGTTTATAATGATATGGAGAATGTGCCCTTGTATCATACCTGCCATATGATGGATATGAATTTACGTGAGCATAGGGAGGCATCCACGACATTGGCATTGGCGGCCCAAAATAAGGATATGAATATGTTGCATTCAAATTCTCTTCTTGCCAATACCGATCCTTGGATTTGCGTCTAGGGGGTGATCTTGATGCTTTTGCATTAATTGGCCGATAAGAACTTTTCTCTTCACTCTTCTTTTGATATTTATCTAATAATTGTGCAAAAGTGACATTGGATTTCTTGCGCTTGTGCTTATTGCTCCCTTTATCTCCTTTGGTTTGACTTGTATCGATCTTTCGATTTTCTTGTTGCCCCCCAGTCCTTGGCGTCTTCATTGTAGCTTCGATGGAATTCTCGCCCTCAAGATTATGTTCATTGTGCTCTTCAACAACTTGTTTACTTAAAAGCTTGATCCCATCACCTATAGTTTTTACCTTCTCTTTAAATGAATCGGCTTGAAGCAGCCGATGCAAAAAAGTTTTGCCATTAGGACCAATCAGAATAGACTGGTCATCCCTTGGTGTTTCAACAAATTTCAATCGTCCTTCTTCAATGGCCGATTTAACAACTTGACGAAACATATTGCAATCCTCGAAATTATGTTTGAACGAACGATGCAACCTACAATACATTCGTCCTTGGATTGATGGCTTGACGTGGTGATCAAGAATTTTAATGTAATTATTTTTCAGTAACAACTCAAATATTTGATCAGACATGCTTGAGTTGAAGGTAAACTTTTTATTTTCTAGCCGATCTTGTTGTCAGAACGGCTTTGGAACTAAGCACATGAATGGTTCAGATTTGGCATCTTTCCATTCGGCTATAAATTTTCTTTCATAATCTTTTCTCAAAGATATTAGGTAAGATATTATACTAGCATCAGTTTTCTCAAAAGAATTTAACCTTGGGTTTAAATTTCTGAAACGAAAATAGTTAGAACACACATGTCTCAATTGGGACCAAGTGCAAGGCAAGTATGAAACAAGCAAAGCTACCCAATTAGATATGAAATTTTGATAAAGCAATGGGGAAAACTTTGGCTGCAATAATAAGTCACTATCAGTCTATAAATGGCACAATTGGTTGACCGATATGTTCTATAACAATTTTATTGCTAACAAGCAAATTACCCTTCTTCATTGGTCTTTCAAAATTACTTATGAGAATTTTCCTTATAGAAGCATCAACAATAAAGTTGCGACCAAATCGGAAGATAGGTAAATCACTTGCTAGACATACCTCTTCGAATACGTTGGGAGAGCATGATGATTGCGTTACTTGAACAATATCTTGTTCCTCTTTCGAATAGCTCCCCAACACCTTGTCATCCTCTTTTTCTAGAATAGATTCGGCATACATAATATTTGATTCGGTCTTTTCAATAACCGAATTAACTTTGTTATCCGAATCACCACTCTTTCTTTCTTTCATTCGCAAGGTTGCTTGTTCTTGTCTAAATTCAGCAAACATTGCAGCTAGGCTATCTTTAAGCTTTTTTCGCTCAATTTCAGCCCAATCTTCATCGGATTGCCCCCCAATACTTTTAGACCCTTTCGGCAATGGTGTGTTGCCGAAATTCTGTAATTGTGCAGGGGCAACATGATATACTATGTTACTAGGTAAAGACACATGCGCTCTGGTAGAATTTTCACTTATTCGGCCATGAGCATGAAGGTGCGGAGCCGAATTATGAACATCTACAATTGCGTATGGTGCCAAAAAATTAATAGCATGAGCTGTAGCATATGATGTTTGAGGGTAATTGGCCGAATAACTAGTAGTAGCATGGCCAATTCCCCTATCCACCGGCACGTTTGGATTAACATACTGCAAGTTATTTGCCGATGAATAAAAAGTTGAAACACTTTGTTGCATACTATTGGAAGTTCCTACATGGGGTGTCTCAACTAGATTAACCGAACTCATCATGTTGTTCATCGGCATATAGATTTATGGGGTTGCCGATGCATGGGAGTTGGGATACATATGTTGCATTGCCGATGCATGGGAGTTGGGATACATATGTTGCATGTTGCTAAAATATATGAAGTTGAAGCATGAAGATTATTCTGAATTGGCTGTTGCGCATAATTAGATGCATAATTGATAAAACTAGGGCTAGCCGACATATTATGCTCATTAAATGATCTAGCAACAACATATGCATTATTTGCATCTACATAAGTGAATTGTGTATTCATATTACCTTCGTAGATTGCAAACCCTAGATGACGATCTCTTCGTAGCAAGAACGGGCTAGAGACCGTTTGAAGCTGCGTCCCCAGCGGAGTCGCCAAAAAGTGTGTTCGCACACGAACACGTCACCGTGTACCCTCGACGCCGGGGGTGATGCACCGCAGCTCACGTCGAAGGAGACCCGGCCGGAAGCGCGGTACGCAAGCAATCCGGCGGGTGCTTTTGTAGACCCGAAACCCCACACGCCCGGGAGAAACCCCGTCAGGGCGCGCGGTGACTATGGGCTGCCCTAGGTCGGCCTGACCGCCCCTAGGGCCTCGAGGTTCGCCGCCCTGCAATGAAGAAGAACGAACAAAGAACGAGGAAGAAGAAGAACAAAGGCAGAGGATAAAAATAAATGTAAAAAGTGGTAGATGAATTGATCAATTGTGTTTTGTTCAATCGGCCATCACCTCTCATCTATTTATGAGGCGGCTAGACTTCCTGTACAAGAAAATGACTCCAAATCCCATCCAAATCTTTCCAAAATTAACCGAATTCGGATTTAGGCAAGTCTGAGACATTAGTTCGGTTTTTGGCTGTCACAGGCCACAAATGACCTCGGATGAAGATGTGCCCGAAAGAAAATTTAACCGTTTCGACGAGACGAACAACTTTCATGTTGAACGTTTTTCGATTCAAGGCCATATTCAGGGCCGAATCGCTCGCCTAAGACAGACCATTACTCGCGCTACCCATCAGACATCGTTGCTGTCACTCATCAGATAGGGCCGCACTCAGGTGGCTCTAACTTTTACATACAATCTCGGATTGAGACATTTTTATATCAAAAATCGACCATTTCGACGAGACGAAAACAATTCGTGTAGAAAGTTTTCTCATTTGAAGGCGTCCTTCAGGCATAATTGGCCGAACAATACTCGGAACACAAAATCTTAGTACTTTGAGCATAGTTTCGGCCCTTGAGATGACATCGGATGGCGATGGCCCAAATTTCAAAGATGTTCATATCGACAATACGGAACTCTTTCATGTAGATCACTTCTCCATTAGAGGTCATCTTAACTAAGTTCTTGACCGTGCGAAAATCTGGTGTCAACAATCTTTCATGTAATGCATAGCCGTGTCCGTCGTACCCGAATCGTCTTCTTCAATTATCACTGAACAAAGGGTGCATGCGTGAGGGTGGCGTCTCGGCATGGTATCGTTGCTGTCACTCATCAGATGCTTGGTGAAGCATCTATGATCTATCGGTCTAGTCTGGTTGGAAGGTTAGTTAGAAAACCGTCCCGCTCCAAGTACCAGTGGAAGCTAGGCAATCACAACTAATGTTGTAGAGGGCACGTCCTGGTCCACCAAATCATAAGCGATGTTCGCCCACGCAGTCTGTCATGGACTTGACACGGCAGATGTCCTAGCGGAAGGACTTAGTCGTGGAGCCATCGCAACTAGGTTAACTTGAAGGGGTTTAAACGGGATAAAGGACACAGAGAGTTTACCCAGGTTCGGCCCCTCTCAATGAGGTAAAAGCCTACTCCTGCTTTGTGTTGTATTTCTAGGGTTTCGATTACCAGGGAGCGAATATGCTTGACCTAGTTCCCGATTGTTTGTTACCTGTCCCTAAATCGCCGCCGGGTCGTCCCTTTATATCCACAGGTTGACGCCCGGCGGTTCACAGAATCCCGGCCGGCTCATAAACGTGTCCGGCTCGGTATCCACTCTTTCCTATCTTACAATACAAGTCATACTTATGGCGGTTTACATCTATGGGCCCTAACTCGCCTTTGGGCTTTAGGCCTTCTTATTAAGTCTCCTTCGTAAGTCGCCATCTTCTATGTCTTCATGGGCTTCAATACAGGTAAACCACTATGAGCATAACCCGGCCCCTCCTGGGCGGTTTATACTCAATAATTATATCCCCAACATTAGGCCCCAGGTTGATGTGAACTTGTTCATATCAATCTTCAATACTTGACTTAGAAAAAATCCTTCCTCATCAGTCCTTATGAAAATTTACAACCCGCCACGACGTCTGCTCACAGCATTGTGCTAACCCGCCATGACGTCATCTTGCATTAATATCACACGAGGCCCAAATCTCAGCCTCCTTGATTCCCGCGCATGCCATCTATCCACTGCCTTATAAATAGGGACAGGGGTCCTTTTCATTTTCCCCCATTGCCTCCTCGTCTTCATCCTCTTCCTTGCCAAGCCACACGCGCCCGAGCTCCGCCGCCGTCGACCTCACGAGCTGCCTCCACTCCGGCCGCTGCATCATCCTGAACGCACCAGAGCACCGCCGCGCGCCACCGCTGTCCAACAGTCCTGGTAAGCCCCCCTTTTTTCCTCACCGCCGATCTCCATTAGGGTTTGCTTGAGTTCTTCATAGTTCATCTCAGTTCACCTTTGTTCCTCCATAGACCATGTAGTTTTTGATCTAAATATAGTACCAATCTTGTGCGATAGCAGTTTAGCACTCATTTTTAATATCTGAATGCCTCCCCTCCATAGGAGATCTTATCTGAGCATGTGAACTGTCCTGCTGCCGCTACTTTAGGTTAGAATTTTTCTTCATTATCTGAACTGCTGTAGATCCAAAATTATAACACCAATCTGTGAAACCTGTTTTTCACCACTTAGCCATTTTCCAACTTCAGATCTATACTTTCAATATCCGTGTAGGCAGTTTAACCTCAGAAAATAATAACCTACCAGATACCATTAGTCCCCTCTTAAACCGCCAAGTGCTTGTCTTTAATAACGTCACTATCCGGTTTAACATTTATGCATGCTTCAACACTTTCTGCCTATTAACCATGAACCTTAAACTGGCACAAATCTTTTCCAGGTTATCGTATAAATGGCCAAATCCTTTTATTCCTGTAACTGGGTTCCATCCTAGGTTACAGAAGAAGAACTGAACGGGTGTGTTGCAACCGGCGCTTTAGCGAAAAAGGAAGACATCAACTGGAGAGCCCCCGGTCCAGAAAATCCTCCTGAGCCCAAGGATGGGGAAGTGATCGTTTTTGTTGATCATCTGAGTCGAGGGTTCAGCCCTCTCGGATCAAAAAATTTCCGTGATGTGCTTTACTTCTTCCAACTTCACCCTCAAGATATTGGGCCTAACTCCGTGTCCAATATTTGCAATTTTCAAGTGTTTTGTGAAGCCTACCTGCAAGAAGAGCCCACAGTCGACCTGTTCAGAGATTTCTTCTATTTAAACCGCCGTACTGAATTTACGGATGGGCCCAATACTGAACTTGGTGGGGTTTCAATTCAGAAGAGAAAAGACGTCAGCTTCCCTCACGCTAGGCATCATAGCCATCCCAAAGATTGGAATCAAACATGGTTCTATTGTCAAGATACATCTCCAGCTGGCGAGAATCCTCTGCCGGATTACCGTGCTCACCGGCTTACCGATGCACATCCATTCCCCCAAAGACTCAATGCAAAGGAACGGTCCAAATATGCACCACAGCTTTCAAAGCTCAGAGCCTTTATGGCAAACGGTTTGACAGGCATTGATTTTGTCCGTTGCTGGGTATCTTGGAGCATTTTGCCTTTAAGCCGTCGCCCCGGTTTAATGTGTGAGTACACAGGGGATGTGAAAGACCCTCAACGCCACACTGATATTCAGCTGACTGATACTGAAATTACTGAATTTGTCAAGAAGATGTTGGATGAACCGGTGGCCGTCTGTAGCAAAACAGGACTTAGCCCTTTCTGTGCTTCAAATAAACCACCAGCTATAAGAATTGCCCCACTCCTGCTTTAATCCACATTCTTAATACTCCCTTATGATTTTTTCAATCTTTAAACAGGGTGATGATCCGTTCTGGAAGAAGAAACCGCAAGATAAACCGGCCAAAACACTTCGTGTCAAGACCAAGGTTAACAAGAAGCCCACCAAGAAGAAAAACACCGAGCCTACTGAGTTAAACATTGACGATGATAATCCGGAGTCAGAGGTAGAACTTGATTCACTTGGCTCTTTTTTCATACATCTCATTGACGATGATTTTTATCAGGACGACGCAGAAGCTAGCCGCGCAAACGACGTAGAGGTAACTATTCTCTCATCCAGTTCAGAACCTCTGCCCACACAGAAAACCCGACAAGCAAGCCGGAAAGTAAGATTTTCTCACCCCCTAGCTTACTTGGATCCAAACTTTCTTTTGAAGAAGCAGCAACACGAAGCTCGCCGCACAACCCGGCATAGCGGCCATGTGGTCACTTCTTCCGGTTTACCGAACTCGCCAGTTCGTAAACGCCGCCCAGAGGTCTCTTCTATTTCTGACACATCTTATCCCAAGGTGGGTTATTTCCGACAACCTCTTAATCCGTCTGATTCAAACTACCAGGGAACTTCCCTTTCATCCTCTGGCGAGTCCACAGGGACACAAATTCCAACCCTCAAAACTATTCCTGGGTGAGCATTTTTAACTAACCCCTTGTACCTTATGCTTGATCATTATACTAAACTGTTATTTGCGTCTCTGTCAGAGCCAAGGCCAGGCCCAGCAAAAAGGCCAAATTGAACAAACCGGCTGATGACAGCACGCCAACTGATCCGGAAAAGAACCCGGAATAGTTTGAAACAAATACTGAAGCTATTCTTGATGATCCGCCACCGCAAGATCATGACACCTTTGTTGAGCAGATGGAAATTGATCCGATAGGTCATGCTGATAAACCGCCAAGCCCAACTAAGGCTGCTGACGATAAAGCTGACGATGTTGTAGTTACCGGAGTCGGGTATACAGCCCCAGACAACCCCACTGCTCTGTCAAAACATAGTGCCAAAGAAGAATTTTCTGCTGTTGACAAGGGCAAGTGGAAGGCGGACTTGGAAAGCTATGCCCACCTCAGCGCCCAAGATATTCATTCTGGGTTTTTAAACCGTCTGTACACAAGCCGTGATTATGAAGCCGATTTACTAGACATGATGAAGGAGCGATATGAGGTAAATGTTGTTAACTCTGCATACATATTCTTCCCTTAGCCACCCAGTTTACTGGACATAAAAGAATAGAATGTTCTGCAAACTTTCAAGAGCCATATAGATCAACTCCACTAGCCCGCAAGGGCCGGTTTATAATGTCAATATGAACTGGGACTTTAGAATAATAACTCTTCAATTTCGCCTGTGTAGCCCCCAAGGGTCGACTTAACAAATATGTTAAGTTGAGACTAATTATGCTGTAAGGCTCAAAATTCTTACTTAGGACCTTTATAATCCGGTTGACCATCAAGCTGATAGTTGTTATGTGCTTGGGACTTGTAAATTTTTTTTGATAAGAAGCAATAGACATTAGCCCCCAAGTGCCAAGTATATTACTTGTTATGTGCTTGGGACTTTGAATATGCATTGCTATGTAATTAATTACATGTCTCTTGCAGGCTGATCTTAACAAAAAGGAATCTCAAATCGCCGACCTTCAAGAAAATATCAAGTCACAACAAACCGAGACCTCCAAAGCCAAGGAGGAACTGACCAGTGCCTTAACAGCAATGGAGAAACTGAAGGAGAGCTTTAAGAACGAGCGGGCAGGTTGGGATACAGAAAAGTCAACTCTGCTGAAGAGGGCTGAGGATGCTGAGGCTGCCCTTAAACCAGTAGCTGAAGAGCTGACTGGCTTGAAACAGCAAATAAATGCCATGACCACTGCCGTATTTGGTAAATAACTTCTTCATAAGCATTGAACATGTATTATGTGAGAGACTGTTGGTTTACCGATGTTTTTGATGATGCAGGAACTCGCATTGCTCATCTTGGCTCAGATATGTGGCAAAAACTGAAGGCCGCCTATACACTTATAGAGCAATTATATACCGGCATACAACGGGTTATCTGCACAGCTTCCCATAATAAACCGCCCCCAACCTTGATCAAGGAGACGTTGGAAAGGCTGGCGATGATGCCTGCACGGTTTGAAGAGCTAAAGAAGTCAGCTGCCAGGGCGGGTGCTCTTACTGCACTGACTCGGGCCAAAGCTTTGATATCTGATCTTGATCCGGCCGATGTGGGAAACGGCTACCCGAGCATAAAGGAGGACGGGTCAGAGTTTAATAACGATGACCTCAGAGCCTTGAAGAGGGAAATGCGCCCATTGTCTAGCCAATTGGCTGAAGAAACTGATCTTTCACATTATCAGTCAGTTTATGATGCCAACAACAAGAGAGTTAACGCGCCAACTTATGATGCTCCAAATATTATTCCTCCAATCCGTAAGCATACCTATGCCCCTGATGTTGACCCCTCCACACTTATAAGTGATGAAGCTATATTCAAGGCCTTAACTGGGATTGATTGGACCACCATTGACTTCCAGCCACTGGGTAGAGAGAAGGAAGATGAACCGGCGCTGGACAATCCGCAACCTTCAAGTCAGCCAGGCCAGGACTCATAAACCGGAAGCCGGTTTAGCAGCTGCTTTCTTTAAGACTTGTTAAAACAACTATTATTTTGGGCACCAAGCGTCTTGTAATAGGCTAGCTTAAACTCTTGTTCTGCTATGCCATCGTGCATATTTACTTTGCATGACACTGCCAATCCACCATGTTAAGATATGCCACTTATGCTTATAATATTAACAATGTGGAATCTGTTCCTGCATGCAAAGGATTAAAGGTGTCCTGGCGGTTTATCGCTGGACGGGTCATAACGCCCAATATAAAACCATGGAAACTAACATAGCTTATACCCAAGGCTGGACTTTCAGAATAACCAAATTTGAAATATATCATACCTGTGATATTTGATCACACTGTTGGTTTACCAAACCGGTGTGGTAAGGGGGAGATCCCAAACTTTGAGCACTGGTAATTATCATAGATTGTTTGGCTTATGAACAAAACCGGGCCGGGTTAATAAACACCGAATATTATCTTATCTCATACTGGCGACTTATAGTCAAAAGTCAGGCCGGGTTAATAAACACCGGATGAATTATGATCATAAAGCATTATAAGCCTCATCAAATAAACCTCAAAAAACTAGAATAAAACAAACGAAAAAACGAGGCTTTTCATGGGCTGCCAGGCCGAAAATCGAGTGCTTTCACGGGCCGCACAGCCACTGAGTTAAACCTATATACAAACCTTATAAGATGGACCTCACATAACCAATCGTCGTTTTAACTTTGACAAGTTCAGGGTCTGTATAAGATTGACTTGTCAAACGTTCGGCGGGTCATTCCAGGAAAACCTGGGCGGAGTGGCTTACTTAAAAAGGCAGGATAACCCGGGGTTTTAGCTGAATACACCTGGCTTCCAAGCCTGGCTTTTAAGCCTATTACAAGGGTTACACAAACTCTTTGTTCTTTAGAATCAAGGAGCCCCCAAGTAATATTTTTGAGCTGTGCTCAAGGGGCACCTATGTTTGAGTTGTGATTTTGCAACAGACTCTCTTTGGTACCTTTTAACCTGGGTAGCAAGCCCCCAAGTTTTTTTTTCAATTGGCTTATAAGCCGGTTCAAAGGGTAATCATAACTTCGCTCATAAGCCGGAAGCCCCCAAGTAACCAAAAACTCATTAAGAAAAGACGACAGAGGTCCTGCTTTAGCAGGGGTGCCAGTTTAATATATACATTGTCAAAAATATGTACATCAGAAGAGCCAATGGCTCAGGTGTAGTAAGGCTGAAGATGAGCAATATTCTACGGCCGGCGAGTCTCTTCCTCCGACGTGCGCGAGTCCTTGTGGTCTCGAACATCAATAAGGTAGTATGACCCGTTGTTCAGATTCTTGCTGACCACAAAGGGTCCTTCCCAAGGTGGGGATAACTTGTGCATATCAGTCTGATCCTGGATAAGCCGGAGCACTAAGTCGCCTTCTTGAAAGGTTCTGGTCTTGACCCGGCGGCTGTGATAACGACGTAGATCTTGCTGGTAAATCGCCGAACGAGCCGCTGCGAGATCACGCGCCTCATCTAACAGGTCAAGTGCATCCTGACGTACCTTTTCATTATCAGCTTCAACGTAAGCCACCACCCGGGGTGAGTCGTGACGGATGTCACTGGGGAGAACCGCCTCTGCTCCATAAACCATGAAAAAAGGCGTGTAACCCGTAGATCTATTGGGCGTTGTGTTGATGCTCCATAGCACCGAGGGTAACTCCTCTACCCAACAACCCGGCGTCCTCTGTAAGGGAACCATAAGCCGGGGCTTGATGCCTCTCAGGATCTCTTGATTGGCTCTCTCAGCTTGACCATTAGATTGGGGGTGAGCCACTGACGATACATCAAGCCGGATATGCTCACGTTGACAAAATTCTTTCATAGCACCCTTGGAGAGATTAGTGCCATTATCTGTTACAATGCTGTGTGGAAAGCCAAAACGGAAGATCACCTTCTTCATGAATTGAACCGCCGTTGCTGCATCACACTTACTGACTGGCTCTGCCTCTACCCACTTAGTGAATTTATCAACCGCCACCAAGAGGTGGGTCTTCTTATCCTTGGACCTCTTAAAAGGTCCAACCATATCAAGCCCCCAAACTACAAACG
The DNA here is from genome assembly GCA_011799875.1 of Thinopyrum elongatum. NCBI lineage: Eukaryota > Viridiplantae > Streptophyta > Magnoliopsida > Poales > Poaceae > Thinopyrum > Thinopyrum elongatum. Next base: position 659,416,149 of record CM022298.1, read on the forward strand.
ACCAAGTGATTGGAATCATTCTCAACTCCTGAGCCGGAACATGAGCTCGACGTGAAAACTTCTGACAACCGTCATATTTTTTGACCAAGTCCTCAGCATCAGCATGAGACGTCAGCCAATAAAAACCATGACGAAAAGCCTTGGCTACAAGAGATTTAGAGCCGGCGTGATGAACACAATCTCCTTCATGGATCTCATGCAGAATCTCACAGCCTTCTTCAGGCGAAACACAACGCTGAAACGCCCCGGTAACACTACAATGGTGCAGCTCTCCATTGACAATTATCATTGACTTGGACCGCCGGGTTATTTGCCTGGCCAAGGTTTCATCCTCAGGTAACTCGCCCCGGGTCATATATGCCAAATATGGAACTGTCCAATCAGGAATAACATGAAGAGCCGCCACCAACTGAGCTTCCGGGTCAGCAATAGCCAAATCCTCCTCTGTAGGTAACTTGACCGACGGGTTATGCAAAACGTCAAGAAAGACATTAGGTGGCACCGGTTTACGTTGAGAACCCAACCGGCTTAAGGCATCAGCCGCTTCATTTTTCCTCCGATCAACACGCTCAACTTGATAACCCTTGAAGTGCCAGCAATAACATCCACCTCTCGCCGATAAGCCGCCATGAGGGGATCCTTAGAATCCCAAGTACCAGAGACTTGTTGAGCCACCAAATCTGAGTCACCAAAGCACCTTACCTGGCTTAAATTCATCTCCTTAGCCATCCGAAGACCGTGGAGCAAGGCCTCATATTCAGCTGCATTGTTAGTGCAAGGGAACATCAAACGGAGAACATAACAAAATTTATCACCTCGAGGGGAAGCAAGCACAACTCCAGCCCCCGAGCCCTCCAATTGCCTGGACCCATCAAAGTGAATAGTCCAATACGTGTTATCTGGTTTTTCCTCAGGCATCTGCAGCTCTGTCTAGTCATTGATGAAATCCACCAGTGCTTGAGACTTGATGGCCGTGCGAGGCATATACTTCAAACCATGAGGCCCAAGTTCAATGGCCCATTTGGCAACCCGGCCTGTTGCTTCCCTGTTTTGTATGATCTCTACTCCTAATGGAGCAGTTGGTAGTCTCGCTTCCAGGTTTTTTTTCGTCCCACCTCCCATGGTTTTTTTTGGTACCTCCTCCCACCTTCGCTAGTTTTTTTTCGTAGATTTTTTTTGTCCCCTCCCCCCACTTCATCAATTTATTTTCGCGTCACCCTCTCACACAACGAAAGAAATCTGAACAGATCAGAACTTTCCATACTGGCGCAAGTTATATTTAGTAATGTAGAATCAATCACGAACAATCTCTAAAGATCAAATCTAAATTAATTAACCTTACCTTAAATCACTCAATCACATTAACCTTACCTTAACTCACGGATGGTAATCAATCTCCAAACAAAGGAAACAATACATCGAGGGAGCAGTAAATAAACTCCCTTTCTTATGACGTGTATATGATCTTCCCTTCCCTCTCCGTTGTCGAGCGTTCTTGATTATAGAGGCCGATGCTTGGGCTGCGTCACTGGGTCGCGACGGTGCCGGAGGACGAGGATGGCGAGGCCGGGTGCCGCGGCACCGCGTTGGCCGCGGCCGGTGAAGGGGGCGAAGAAGGGCGGCTTCCCTGGCCCTGGCCGTGGCCGTGGCCCTGGGAGTTGGTGCGGTGGAAGCGGCACTTGAAGGACCCGGCGTGAGTGGCTGGCGCGCAGACGCACTTGGAAGCGGGCCCGTGGCCCGCGCCGGACGGCGCCGACGCCGCCCCGGGCCACCTCCTCCCCGTATTCTTGGAGCTGTGGCTGGCCGATTTACATGAAATTAATTCCCTCAGTTGTGGTGGCAAAAATAATACACATAATCCATATTGTTATGCACTAGCGTGTGTGTGTGTGTGTGAAATAGATGGATTATGGTCCCGTACCCAATAAGATGGATATGTGTGTGTGTGTTAGAGAGAGAGAGGGAGAGGGGAGAGAGAGTGAGGAAGAGGGAGGGAGAGAGTGTGTGTGTGAGGATTTGATGGTAAAAAAGGTCGCCAATGTCACTTGATATGTATGAGAATATTAATATTGAACTCTTAAAGTTAATGTGGCCCCGTTGCAACGCACGGGCGTTCTTCTAGTATCTCCTAAAGGAGCAGAGCTAACCACAGTAATGGGGTGACCCTGAAAATATTGCTTGAGCTTCCGGCTTGCCATGAAAACCCCATATACAAGCTTCTGCCAATGTGGGTATCTCTGCTTGGACTCAATAAGCACTTCGCTGATATAATAAACCGGCCGTTGAGCCGGATATTCCTTGCCTGCCTCTTTCCTTTCAACCACAATAGCCACACTGACAGCCCGGCTATTAGCAGCCACATATAACAACAGTGGCTCCTTATCAACGGGCGCAGCTAGGACCGGCGGCTCAGCCAGCTGCTTCTTAAGCGCCTCAAATGCCTCATTAGCAGCGTCACTCCAGACGAAGTCATCTGTCTTTTTCATCATCTGATACAAAGGGATGGCCTTCTCACCGAGGCGGCTTATGAATCGGCTGAGCGCCGCAATACGACCCACCAGACGTTGAACATCATTGATACACGCCGGTTTAGCCAGAGAAGTAACGGCTTTGATCTTCTCCGGATTAGCTTCAATGCCCCTATTAGACACCAGAAAGCCCCAACAGCTTGCCCGCCGGCACACCAAAAACACACTTGGCCGGATTAAGCATAATCTTATAAATTCGGAGATTATCAAAGGTTTCCTTCAAGTCGTCTATCAACGTCTCCTTCTTTCTGGATTTCACCACAATATCATCCACATAAGCATGAACATTGCGTCCAATCTGATTATGAAGGCAATTCTGCACACATCGCTGGTAAGTCGCCTGGGCACTCTTGAGCCCAAAAGGCATAGACACATAGCAGAAGGCTCCAAAGGGAGTTATGAAAGATGTCTTCTCCTGGTCCTTAACTGCCATCTTGATCTGATGATAACCAGAATAAGCATCCAAAAAACTCAAACGCTCACAACCTGCCGTAGCATCAATAATCTGATCAATACAAGGGAGAGCAAAGGGATCAGCTGGACAAGCCTTGTTTAAATCCGTGTAGTCCACACACATGCGCCAAGTGCCGTTCTTCTTAAGTACCAGCACCAGGTTAGCCAACCACTCAGGATGAAAATCTTCAACAATAAACCCAGCCACCAAGAGCCGGGCTACCTCCTCACCAATGGCCTTACGCCTTTCTTCATTGAAATGACGGAGAAACTGCTTGACCGGTTTAAACTTGGGATCAATATTGAGAGTGTGCTCAGCGAGTTCCCTCGGTACACCTGGCATGTCAGAAGGTTTCCATGCAAAGATGTCTCGGTTCTTACAGATGAACTCGATGAGCGCGCTTTCCTATTTCAGATCCATATTAGCACTGATGCTGAACTGCTTGGATGAATTGCCAGGAACAAAATCAACCATCTTAGTGTCATCTGCCGATTTAAACTTCAAAACCGGATCATGCTCTGTAGTTGGCTTTTTCAAAGACGTCATATCCGCCGGATCAACATTGTCCTTGTAAAATTTTAACTCCTCCGTTGCACAAACCGACTCAGCATAAGCCGCATCACCTTCATCACATTCTAAGGCTATCTTCCGGCTCCCATGTACTGTGATGGTCCCCTTGTAACCCAGCATCTTGAGCTGCAGATAAACATAACATGGCCGCGCCATGAACTTGGCATAAGCCGGCCGTCCAAACAGAGCGTGATATGGGCTATGAATCTTGACTACTTCAAAGGTCAATGTCTCTGACCTAGAGTCATGATCATCTCCAAAGGCAACTTCCAGAGCTATCTTACCAACAGGGTACGCCGACTTACCAGGCACCACACCATGGAAGACTGTATTCGACGGTTTAAGATTTTTATCTGTCAACCCCATGCGACGGAAAGTTTCGTAATAAAGGATATTGATGCTGCTCCCTCCATCCATGAGTACCCTGGTAAACTTATACCCTCCAACCTGGGGTGCAACCATCAATGCTAGGTGACCCGGATTATCAACCCGGGGCGGGTGATCTTCCCGACTCCACACGATGGGCTGCTCAGACCAGCGCAAGTAACGGGGAACCACCGGTTCAACGGAGTTCACTGCCCTTTTGTGAAGCTTCTGATCCCGTTTGCATAAATTTGTGGTGAAGACGTGGTACTGCCCACTATTCAACTGTTTTGGGTTACTCTGATACCCAGATTGCCGCTGCTGATTCCCCTGACCTGACTGTTGATGGTAGCCACCTTGATTGCCTTGATTGCCCTGATTACCTTGGAATCCAGAACTAGAACCGCCACCGCCATAACCCGGCCCATGAGAACCAGACCCTGAACCACCACCCGGTCCATGATTGTCTTGAAAAAGATTGGAATTTTTATACTCTTTCATGATGTAGCAATCCTTCCAGAGGTGGCCAGACGGTCTTTCTCGCTTCCCATGCCTTGGGCAGGGCTGATTTAGCATCTGCTCAAGATTAAAGCCTGACCCTCCAGCCCGTGGGGGCGGTTTACCTTTACGACGCTGGCCATTATTCTGTGCGTTGGTGTTAGCCACAAAGTCCAAACTATTATCAGCTTTGCGCTTACCATTGCCTCCCTGATTCGCCGGACTATGCTGCTGTCCTCTGGTGCTGCTGCTCTTCTTTCCCTTTCCCGGCTTGTCATCATCAGACTCGGGGTCCTTGGTACCATCAGAGTCAGCGTACTTAACCAGAGCCGCCATCAGCTCTCCCATGTCATTGCAGTGGCGCTTGAGCCGACCCAACTTCTGCTTAAGAGGCGTAAACCGGCAATTCTTCTCCAACTTTATGACCACTGAACCGGCATTGATGCGATCCGATGAATGTAAGATGGTCGAAACTCGGCGCACCCAATGGGTTGTGGACTCACCCTCTTCTTGGACACAGGCATCCAGATCCACAATTGACATTGGCTGCTTGCACGTATCTTTGAAATTCTGGATAAAACGGGCCTTTAACTCGGCCCATGACCCCACGGAGTTAGCAGGGAGCCCCTTCAACCAAGTGCGAGCCGTCTCATCCAACATCAGGGGAAATATTTGGCACATGCCGCATCGCTAACATCTAGCAATTCCATGGCCATCTCATAACTCTCGATCCATGCTTCAGGAGGTAAATCGGCTGTATAGTTAGGCACCTTGCGAGGACCCTTAAAATCCTTGGGCAGACGCTCATTACGTATGGCCGGCACTAAACATGGTACGCCCAAATTCCTAAAGGTTACACCTGGATCCACCGAAGTTGTCGGACGAACCGGAGAAGGTTGACGGGCCGCATATTACGCCGCCAGCTCGGCCTCTCGACGCGCTCTACCTTGATCCACCACGTTCTGAGCATCAGCACCACCGCCCACCGGGTTATGCCCACGAGGCTGGTTATGGTTCCGCCCACTGCTTGACACAGCTGGTTCATCAATATGCCTACTGTAACTCCGGCTTGGGCGAGGGGTGGAATGAATCCGGCTTCGACTGTAGGAATAAGCCTGCTGCTGAACCAATGCTGTCTGAAGGAGCTCTCTAGCCCTCCGCATCTCAACCGCCATTGGAGACTCGCCTTCAACCGGGATAGCCGCCAATCGTGACGCCGCAGCGATCATGTTATCCAAAGGGTTAGAGTAATGACCCGGTGGTGTTGGCATGTGTTGCGGCGGGATATTGTTCTGACGAGGCAGATCCGTGGTGTGCGGCTGAACCGGCGCTCCCGTCCCAGGCGTTTCAACCCGGTCCGCCACTGGCGGGTTACTGGTTCCTGCTCCTGGTGTGTTAAAGAGGTTCCTCGCCTCGTAAACCGGTGGCAGGCGAGACTGATGCCTCCTCCTCATGACTTCGTTTGAAGCGTTCTGATCTAACATGAGCCGGTAAGACCCCGACTGAATCCGCTGCGCCTGTGCATCCAACGTAACCCGCTCCGCAGCCATCCTGGCATCTTCAGCTGCCAGGTCTTGCTTAGCTTGAGCTATCTGATCTCGCAATTTCACGAGTTCCGCGTTATGCTGATCTTGATTACCCGGGTTAACCTCCGTCGTCAGCAGTGTTGCCAAGGCGTCTAGTAACCCAGACAAGACTTGAGCCGGCGGGCGTGCAGGGCCTCGTGCCCCGGCTGCCGTCGCCACTGCTGACCCGGAAATCAATGCCGCTGCAGTTGAAGAGTGCTGCACTGGCTGCGTACCGGCCATGAAGATTGCAACCCGGTTCGGCGGCTCGTAGGGGTCTGGAATACTATCGCCATCGGAACAGCCCCCAAGCCGACCGTCTTGCAGTTGGTACAATGACTCGGTTTCACCGGTGGATGACTCGCTATCAGAGTAGACAATTGTCTCACCGTCAAATACCGATTTATCCTCAGATCCCGCATCATTGATGAATCCCACGAAGGCACGACTCATGGCGGGCTGAACTCGGGCGGGTTTTGCACGCTGAGCCGTCTCGATGATGTCGGTGCAGGTGTCCGGCTCAGGGCCCGGTTCGCCGATCTTGCCAATGAAGACGTGAATTCCACCGAAGGGGACCCGGTATCCGTACTTGATTGAACCGGCCTCGGGGCCCCAGCCTTCGTCGTCGATGTAGAGCTTGCCGCGATGACTCTTGGTCATCCGGCCCACAGCGTATCCCTTGATCCCTTCGAAGTTGCCCTTCAAGAACTCGAAACCACCGTGCACTGGCCCCACGGTGGGCGCCAACTGTCGTGGACTTGACACGGCAGATGTCCTAGCGGAAGGACTTAGTCGTGGAGCCATCGCAACTAGATTAACTTGAAGGGGTTTAAACGGGACAAAGGACACAGAGAGTTTACCCAGGTTCGGCCCCTCTCAATGAGGTAAAAGGCTACTCCTGCTTTGTGTTGTATTGCTAGGGTTTCGATTACCAGGGAGCGAATACGCTTGACCTAGTTCCCGATTGTTTGTTACCTGTCCCTAAACCGCCGCCGGGTCGTCCCTTTATATCCACAGGTTGACGCCCGGCGGTTCACAGAATCCCGGCCGGCTCATAAACGTGTCCGGCTCGGTATCCACTCTTTCCTATCTTACAATACAAGTCATACTTATGGCGGTTTACATCTATGGGCCATAACTCGCCTTTGGGCTTTAGGCCTTCTTATTAAGTCTCCTTCGTAAGTCGCCATCTTCTATGTCTTCATGGGCTTCAATACAGGTAAACCACTATGAGCATAACCCGGCCCCTCCTGGGCGGTTTATACTCAATAGTTATATCCCCAACACAGTCGGATTATTATTTTTGGATAAAAAGGTAGGCTGCAGTCTACCTTATGTATTCCAAACCAGACCGAAGTCTGAGAATAGTTCAGTTACAAAGGGGCAGCCCAAAACAACAGAGCGCAAAGGAGTAAAAAACAAAGGAAAACCACATCTCGTGTGAGACTATGCAGTGATTTGTAAGTGCTCCATTTTAGCCCTAAGGAAGAGCTTGACGTTGTGATCCTTCGCCCGACAGCTCCAAAGGTTCAGCATTTCACAAATACTATGGCAAGAGCCGACATGAGAGACGGATACTCCATCAAAGACTCTTGTATTCCTGACCTTCCAGAGCTGGGCAGCACAAGCGGCGATGACAAAGATCCACCGGCCATCCTCACCCAGTAAAACTTCAATGAACTGCAACAGCGATGAGGCCTCCGTGGCACAATGCAGTACATCAAGTCGATCCCAAATCATATGAGCCGGGGCGCAACGTAGGACTATATGGTCCACCGTTTCAACTGCAGGACAGAGGTCGCAAAAACAGTGGTCAATATTTCACCACTGTTTCCTTAGCATGAAATCCTTCACGTTGAGACGTCCTCGGCAAGCCAGCCACAAAAACACTCTCCATCTCTTTGGAATGATCGGGTGCCAAATGAACTCCGCACAGGATATAGCTATATGAAAGCAAGCTGCAAAGCAGGGGAGCCGTCCGAGCAGAGGTTGGGGATTGTTCTTCGCACGGTGGAAAAGTTCCTTGACTAGCTCCAATAAATGGCACGCACACCAAGTCAGTAAACCTGACGCTGTCACGCCTACGCAAGGTCGACTTTATAAAAGGTAAACTCTTCCCGTCTACTCGCCGGCCGAATCTTTCGGCCGGTCGCTTCATCGCGCGAGGGGCTCCCTCGCGCATGGGACCTCGCAGCAGCTTTTTTTTTTTTTTTTTTTGGAGGTTTTGTCCAAGAGGACTGTCTGCCCAACAAAATTGCTAAAAAAGACCCCCTCCAAATGAAATGACAAAAAGATTCCTTTGGCCGTGGCGGCAGGCGCACCAGCCGACACGTGGCACCTGCCACCACACTGGCAGGCGGCAGACTGTTCATGACACTGTTCAAATGAGGGGCGGTTTTACGCAGCAGAACGGCAATGGGACGCGAGTGAACAGTGATGCCGCCTCCCGGTGCGGCGGCAGTACTGTTCATGTGGGATGAACAGTGATTTTTAAAAAAATAAAAAATATCAGAAAAATAAAAAAACTGAAATTTTGCACCCACTTAGAACACTGGATCATCTTGCTGACAAAAAAAATTCAGTTTTTTTGAATTTTTCTGCTATTATTCGGCTAATTTTGAAAACTACTGTTCATTCGTATGAAAAACAGTGAACAGTGATGCCGTCACCCGGTGTGGCGGCGGCACTGTTCACTCACGTCCGTTGCCGTCCTGCTGTGTGAAAACCGTCCCCCGCGTAAACAGTGCCATAAGCAGTGCTGCCGCCTACCGGTGTGGCGGCAGGTGCCACGTGTCGGCTGGCGCGCCTGCCGCCACAGACGAGGGGGTCTTTTTTGCCAATTTCATCCGGAGGGGGTCTTTTCTAGCAATTCCGTTGGGCAGGTGGTCTTTTTGGACAAAAAATCGCTTTTTTGACGCAACACACTTTCCTTCACACGGATGCCCAGCGAGCGCGGCGGCCGGCGTGACAAGTGCGGGCGGCCAGGGCGACGAGCGCGGGCGGCGCCATTGCTGGCAAGTGCGGCGACGACGGGGCGGCACTGCTCCTAGCAAAAAGGCGACAAGCGTGGCGGCCGGGATCGGCTGGGTCGACGAGCTCGTAAGCCATGGCCGCGCGCGACGGGGCCGAGCACTGGCGCTACTACGACAGGGGGGCATCATGTGCGAGCTCACAGGCAGGTCGGCCATGGCTCACAAGCTTGAGGCGGACGACGAGCTGGGAGCACCAAGTGGGGGACACCCCCTGATGTTGCAACCGGCGTCCAGAGAAGCTACAACCGATGCGGCAAAAAGCTTCAACCAGCGACGACAAATGCTGGAACCAACCAATCCCACAATAAAAAGCTACATCCGGTGTCGCACAAAGCTTCAACCGGCGTTGAAAAAACCTTCAAACAGCGAATGTCGATGCTAGGGCTGGCTACTGCCAACAGGAAAAAGCTTCAACCGGCATGACAAAAAACTTCAACCGTAGTTGGATTTGGCTACCACCGGCAAAGTGTTTTTACTACATCCAGCAGGTGGAGCTGTGACCTCGCGACGGCGACGTCAACGATTTGCTGCAACCGTCTGTCATTTTTGTTACGACCAGTGATGTTTTTTGCTATGTCCATTCAACGGCGATGACTGACTGGGTGACTGTCGCGCATGGGTCGTGCTGCTGCCGGGGACCGGCGCCACCAGAGACGCGGCCTGCCCACTGGAGCTGCAATCGTCACCACGGGGGAGCTGCAACTACGGGGGCGCACGTTTGCTGGCAAGAAACTCAGGAGGCGACGGCGGCGACCGACGACGAGGGCAACGACAGGGGAGATGCGCGGGGAGGTGCTTCGAGGATCGCGTTGGTATTTTTTTTATTAGAAGGGAGGCGGAGGAGGAAGATTGAGAATCATGCGGCTCTTGGGCACTAGATCGTACGACGCTGGTTCGACCGGCCCAAGGTGCGCCGGCACAGACCACTGCCCTTTATAAAAACGCTTCGCCTACTTATCCACTCAACGTATTGTGTGTTTCTTGACTCGCTCAACAACTTTGAGTGAAACGCTAGCGAACCGCATTGAGATTGTTTGTTAAGATCTTGCTGCTCGCGTAACCAACTGAGCCGTCGATCAAGTTGACCAACAGGCCTGACTCGGCAGCGCTAAAGTACTGCCAACGGCCTAACCCACCCCGTTGTACCTTTTCCAGCGCCGTGACCAGGACATCCGGTACGTAGCACGCCACTACGGGTCTGTTTGGTTTCTCGCCACACCTCGCCATACTTTGTCACACCTAAGCTTAGGCAATTTTAACCAAGTTAAGTAGGTGTTTGGTTCTAGTCACACCTAAGACAAGAATTTTTTTACGAGCAATGAACCCCACATATCATAGACACAAAAAGTGTGGCAAGATTCTCTTAGGCAAACCAAAGTGTGACTAACAATTTGAGCAACTCAACTAAGGCAAATGTGGCAAGTGTGGCAAAAATCATGTGGCAATATATGACAAAGATAGTCACAATCCAAACAGCCCCTACATTTTTTTGCTTTTGAACACGAGAGCTGCTACACGTACGATCAAATTCGGTACAATCTTTGTACAACAAGACTCATATGGTGTGGTGGGCCCAGACCTCGGAAAACAGGCCTGTCTCTTGTCGTACAAATCGTACGACAAATTGGTCGTACGTGAGGCAGTTTCGTTTGAACACGCACGCCACTCATCATCACACTCTTCCCCACCAAGCAACTACAATTCCCAACGCGTGACACAGCTTCCACCCCCCTCGATCGGAGCCGGGCCGGTACGGAACACTACTCCCCTCTACTCGCGCCGCACGCGCTCACCGGGTCCCAATCGAATCTCACAACGCCAGCCCCGTCCGTATCCGGCACGCCCGAGAACCAGAGTCCCGACCGACACCGCCAATCTCCGCCCGCCACCCCGACTCCCCCGCGGCAACGCCTGAAACACCCCACCCCAGCGCGCGCGCGCCACCACACCACCTCGGCCCGATCCCCTCCAAAAAAACTCGCCACCTTCGCCGTGCCGTGCACCGCCGCGCGCGCGCGTGCGCTCCCCGTCGCTTGACTCCTCGTCTGCCTCGAGTGGAAACTTCCGGTGGTAGGTCACCCCGGCTTTACCCCACCCCCGCCCCCAAAACCGTTCTCCTCCTCGAACCCCTCTCTCTTTCCGTGGGGAGCGAAGCGGGGCGGGCGATGAGGCCGGGGGCGCCAACGCGGAGCTCACCCACCCAGTCCACCGCAAGCATGTGGCCGGGCAGGTGAACTCCACTCCCCCACTCCCCGCGCCGCGCGGTTAAATTGCTCGCCTCCGCCGCCTCCTCCTCCCCGCAGTGCCGCAGCAGGAGAGGCCGATCAAGTCGCGGCGGCATGGGTCCCAACCTCAAGTACCGGGCTGGGCTCGTCCTCATCGTCGCCGTCGTGCTCATATGGGTCACCTCCGCCGAGGTCACGCAGGTATGGTCCTGCCAAGCCGAGCTTTTTTCCTCACATGCTTGCTGTTCCTTTTTCTGTACTTTATCATTGTTGTTTATTGGAGGACTCTGGATCTTGGCTGCTCTTGTTTGATAATGTCCGCACGCCTTCTGTTTGGCATTTATTCTTCATCAGAATTGTTTAATGTCAGTACAAGTCTTGCCTGCGATAGATAATTGTTCACGGTGGGATGATATGGCAGCATGTAGAATTAGAATACGACACGACCGAGCCTGCACATCGATATGTTTTTAGTTCTTCTGATATATTTCGACCTCGATTTGGTGGTTTTTGCCACCGGGTGTCCGGGAGGAATTTGCCGTACAAACTTGTTGCGTATGTGGATGGATGTCTGTAAAAGGAAAAATTGCCGTGAATGCCCCATGGATGTGTGCATCTGTCAACATTTCAGTCCTTACCTCGCAAATGCTAGTTTGCTTGAGTTGGTTGCTGACACTCTGCATCACCAATACCTGCCAGAGTGTAGGTGGTTGTGATATTCTTGCTCACCTAATGCATCATTGCAAGGAACCTTCAGTTTTGGCAATCAATAGTTACATTTTACTGAACATCATTACATGGACCCACCCTACTAGTTCATCAGGAGAGCATATGCGTTTTACCCTTACATGAAAGTTTGTTTTGCATTTAACTGAAGAACATCATGTGAACCCACCATACTAGTTCATCAGGAGAGCATATGCTTGTTACTCTTAAATAAAAAGTTTGTTTTGTTCCTTTTGATAAAAAAATTGTAGTCAAATGAAGCAAAATTTAACATTAGTATCTGAACTGAACTTCTGTGTGCAGGGGATATTCGCTAACTACAAGCAACCATTCGCAATTACTTACTTGGGGGCCTCCCTTATGGTCATCTACATCCCGTTGGCATTTCTAAAGGATTTTATATACAAACTGTTGAAAAGGAATTCTGGAAGCAGCAAAGCCTTAAAAATCGCAAGCAAATCTTCCTTTGGCGGTAGCGCTCTTGTGAAGAACGGTGAATTTCAGAAGATGCTGGAAATGGAATCACAGAAAACCGTGGTGATAAAAATTACTGATGTGGACCTTCCTGTACTAGAAGAGACAAAACCTCTTATTTGTGGAATTGGTGAATGTGAGGGTGATGTTTTGAAGGAGCAACAGCTTTCCACCAAGGAGATTGCAATTTACGGATTGTATCTTTGTCCCATATGGTTTGTCACAGAGGTAAATTTTCCAGTTATCTTGCCTTTTACTTATGGTCCATGAAATAGTTTGATTTCAGTCATATAGACAGTATTTTGATTGAAACAGTTACTCATCTTCTCTTATGCTTTGGATGCAGTATTTGTCAAATGCAGCACTAGCAAGAACTAGTGTGGCAAGCACTACTGTACTATCTTCAACTTCGGGACTCTTCACCCTTTTCATTGGTGTGCTACTTGGCCAAGATTCCATAAATGCTGCCAAAGTTATTGCTGTTTTTGTTAGCATGGCTGGTGTGGCAATGACAACTATGGGCCAGACCTGGGCAACAGATGAATCAGAAGTAAGCAATTCAGGGTGAGTGGGTTTACCCTGGCAATTAAGCTTCTCAGCTGTGCATTGGTACCAACTGCCAAGTGGGCTGTATATTGTCCGTACTTAATTAGCTTCTCAGCTGTGCACTTGCTTTCTTTTTAGTAAAGATGGTTAGCTGCAATCAAATTATGTTTCTTAACAAGGAGAAATTAAATGCATTTGGCATTCCTATTTCATGGGGCAATTAATGTGCCTGTTTTACCAGCAAAAAAATAAATAAAAATGAGCCTATTTTAATGAGCATGGAACTTTGGGGATGAACTAATCGCTTTGCCAACTGTCTAATTCTTGAGCTTTATAACCGCAGGGCCACACAGAGGACTCTTCTAGGTGACATGTTTGGTCTTATGTCAGCTATGTCATATGGTCTATTCACTGGTTAGTTGTTGCACTCTTCTGTTCAGTTTGTACTTTGTTGTCTATGCACTGGTTGGTTCTCGCCTGATCCTGATTGTTTCACATCATTCCAGTGCTTCTCAAAAAGTTTGCTGGAGGAGAAGGATCAGAAAAGGTTGATGTCCAAAAACTGTTTGGTTTTCTCGGACTTTTCAGTCTTTGTCTTCTCTGGTGGCTTGGTAAGTTTTTCTTTTTGCACATTTTATTGTTCCAATAGCACTCAGTATTTAAATATTCATTGATATAAATAGCATGCACTAAACATAAACTGCTGACATGCAAGCCTTATGGCATTGGATGTGAGTCTCATCGAAAGCTACAGGGACTGGCTGTATTCACTCATTCATGATCCAAAATGTTCTGTATGTTGTGCATGCGAGTATTTTATTTGGTATTTTTGTCGAATCGGTCAGGAATAGTTTTGTGTCGAGGTCCACATGCACTTTGCTTGTATTTATAGTTTGTTCTTCTTGGTCTGAATATACCAATATGCTGAAGTGCCTGTATCTTTTCAGTGTGGCCATTAACTGCACTTGGCATTGAGCCAAAGTTTACAATGCCCCACTCAGCTAAAGTGGATGAAGTGGTGCTGGCAAACGGCCTCATTGGGAGCGTGCTATCGGACTACTTCTGGTACGCATTAACAGAAGGCTAATTTTTTTAATAATAATATTGCATAACTGCGGTACTTTGACAATGGAACTTCTGCGCAGGGCTCTTTCCGTTGTTTGGACTAATCCCTTGGTGGCCACGCTAGGCATGTCGCTCACAATTCCACTGGCAATGGTTGCTGACATGGTCATCCACGGTCGACATTATTCAGCAGTCTACATTTTTGGCTCTGTCCAGGTAACTAACTGTTTTGCCCTGCATCTTAGAACTGTTTGTTTCAGGTCCTGTTGAAAAGCTATAATTGTAACCAGTTCTGATGCATAGACAGTGATATAAACTGGTGTTATTATTTCGAAAGTTAAAATAGTTAGTTGCATCCCCGTATTCAGTTATGTCAACCTCTCTATCTGCTCAGGATCACTCTTGATTTGCATTTGCCATTTGTTTTACTCTGTCTGCCTGTGTGCTGCTTGTGCAGGTATTTTCTGGGTTCGTCATCGCCAACCTTGCCGACCGCGTTTCACGTTTTTTAGGTCTATAGCCTTGAAATCTACAAGGTGGAATCGGAGTGTACATCTGGAAGGTTCGATAGGGTTAGTTACGAAGTGTACAGTGGATGTTTGGGTTAGTTAGTCAAGGACAACTCTGTCTGCTCTGTAAATCATAAGGATGGGGAAATGGCACTGCAGCTCTGTTTCCTTTTTACCTTCGCCCCCCTTTACACGCAGGAATGGATAATTTTGGTGTGGTGGAATAGAAACAGTGAAAGCTTAGCATACGTAAGGAACATTATGATGTTGTGGCAGACCTTTGAAACTGTAAATTCTTAGCTTTTGCTATGCTCTGTTAACTCCTGTATAGCGCTGAAATTTTCAGCGCTCTCTCACAAAAAAATAAATTAAATAATCTTTTGAGCACCATACTTGATGTGTGATGGGACTACTCTTCAAGATAAAAAATCGTAATAATCAAAGGTCATGTTTTTTTTTTGAGGGGATGAAAGGTTATGTGCATCCCTAGTTGGTGTAGAGGTAAGGACCAAAATTTTAAATGAGGCCCCCATGTAGCTTCCTTGCGGGCGACTCGGGCGGACCATGTAACCTAGCGCCGCCACCAAAAGAACCTCCAATCCTCTCGCCGCCGTCGGAGGAAGCTGCAGGGTGAAGCGGCTGATGTTGCGGCGGGGACCTTTATGCTTGTGTCGTGGGGGTGGCCTCGGGCATGGCGGATCCCCTCTCGGTGGCGGTTGGGCCACATTTTGGCGAGGCTGCTCGGTTCCGTCAAGATTCGGCCGTTGCCTGTGAAAGCACAAGTGCTCCCTGGGTGATTTTGGTAATTAATGTCAACATATCTCTTGTTGGACTAATATTTTCATCTAGTATATTTCAGATGAGTTCAACAGTGGAATGGCAGGACAGGAGGATGTGGAACCCTTTCAAAATGCTAAGGACACATATTGGCAAAAGTTCAAGACTCTACATTTTCATTTTAGTGATCCAAGAGCACATTGAGTCCATAGGAAAAGCCAATACTATTAAAAGGGGATGAGGTGTTGGTTAATGGCTTGCTTGCTCAAAATGCTTAGTGATATGCTCCAAAAGCAGTCAACCACTTTCTCATTTTCACATATGTCCTAAACCTAAAGTCAAACTCGGCCCCACCAATTTGATCTATCCGGCGCCACCGAGTTTACTTGACATAGCCATTGCCAGAAACCCTAATCAGTTCGGTCTCACCGATGGGATCTCGGTCTCACCGAGATGGCCCTGCAAACTCTCTGCTACCTATTGCAGTTACTTCGGTCTCACCAAGATAAGCAGTCGGTACCACCGAGTTTGCTTGACCAAGTCTCTGTTTGCTTATTGCTGAAATCGGTCTCACTGAGTTCATGCAAGCGGTCTCATCGAGATGAGGTTTTGCCCTAACCCTAGCACATCGGTCCCACCGAAAATCCTAACGTTCACATTTTGAACCAGGTCGGTCTCACCGAGTTTCACTATTCGGTCCCACCGAGTTTGCTAAATTGTGTGTAACGGTTAGATTTTGTGTGGAGGCTATAAATACCCCTCCACCCCCTTCTCCATTAGAGAGAGAGCCATCAGAACGTGCCTACACTTCCACTACTCATTTTCTGAGAGAGAACCACCTACTCATGTGTTGAGACCAAGACATTCCAATCCAACCACAAGAATCTTGATCTCTAGCCTTCCCCAAATTGCTTTCCACTTAAATCATCTTTCCACCATATGCAAATCTGTGAGAGAGAGTTGAGTGTTGGGGAGACTATCATTTGAAGCACAAGAGTAAGGAGTTCATCATCAACACACCATTTATTACCTTTTGGAGAGTGGTGTCTCCTAGATTGGTTAGGTGTCACTTGGGAGTCTCCGTCAAGATTGTGGAGTTGAACCAAGGAGTTTGTAAGGGCAAGGAGATCGCCTACTTCGTGAAGATCTACCCAAGTGAGGCAAGTCCTTCGTGGGCGATGGCCATGGTGGGATAGACAAGGTTGCTTCTTCGTGGACCCTTCGTGGGTGGAGCCTTCCGTGGACTCGCGCAACCGTTACCCTTCATGGGTTGAAGTCTCCATCAACGTGGATGTACGATAGCACCACCTATCGGAACCACGCCAAAAATCTCCGTGTCCCCTATTGCGTTTGCACACTCCAATCCCATCCCTTTACTTTCTTGCAACTTGCATGCTTTACTTTCCGCTGCTCATATACTCTTGCCATGCTTGCTTGAAATGTATTGTGAATGTTTAAACTTGTGCTAAAACTCCATCTTAACTTGAAGAATTTAAAAACTGCTACTTTTCTTTGTTGAGGGACTATTCACCGCCCCTCTAGACACCTCTTCTCGATCCTTTCAATTGGTATCAGAGCTTTGGTCTCCATTGTTTTGGTTTAATCACCATTGGAGGAAGATGGATGAGTCCACGATGGGGAGTCTTAGACATAGAGTACCCATACTTGATGGAGAGTTCTTTAATGCTTGGAAAAATGAGATGCTTGAGATTTTCAATGAATATCACTTGAACAAGTACATTACTAGCCCTTGTGCGCCCCTTGTTGATCCTTTGCATCCTACCCCCGATGAGTCTCTCGACATGATTCGCAATCATAGAACTGTCAATCTTATTACTAGAGGTTTGCCTAGAAATTTGATAGCATGCTTGCCTACTCTTGCTTGTGCTTACACCATGTGGAGATTCCTTGAGGAACGCTTTCCAGACTATTCCTTGAAAAATCTAGATGTGATTCTTCAAAAGTCCATTGCTTTAAATAAGATGAATCCTAAAGATCCTATGTTTGGTGATTGTTTATTTGAGCTTCGTGACCTTATGCGTGCCAAAGGAGATGTTGGAATCATTAGTAATATCATCTCGGAAGTCATTAGAATTCATAAAGATGAACATTGTCATAATCATAAATCTAATAAATCACTCTCTCTAGGTGATGATCAATCACAAGACGATGTCGAACATGGATACTATGATGAGGATGATGATAGTGACTTTGATCTCGATGAGTCTATGAGACACTTTGGTCTTATGGCTAATCTTCGCGGCTACATGGCCGGAGGAAAGGAATGGGTTCTTGATAGTGGATGTACCGATCACATGACCGGAGACAAGGATATGTTTCGTGAGCTTGCTGAAAACAACGGCCCTCGAAAATATGTCACTTTTGGTGATAACTCAAAGGGTAAGGTGGCCATCTCACATGACAGCTCCATCCAAAATGTTATGCTCGTTGAATCTCTTGGGTATAATTTACTTTCTATATCTAGACTAGCCGATTTCGGTTTCAATGTCCTATTTACTGAAGTAGATTGTCAAGTGTTTCGAAGAGATAATCATAAAATGGTCTTTACCGGTATACGTAGAGGTGATCTATACATTGTTGATTTCACTAAAAAGGCTCAACCTAGAACTTGCTTAATTGCTAAATCTTCTAAAGGTTGGTTGTGGCATAGAAGGTTAGGTCATGTGGGCATGCAAAATCTTGATAAGCTGATTAAAGGTGATCATATCCTTGGAGTAAAAGACGTTATATTTGACAAGGATAGATTGTGCAGTGCTTGTCAAGCAGGAAAACAGGTTGGAGGAAGCCACCCCGTGAAGAACATCAGGACCACGAGAAGACCGCTCGAGCTGCTTCATATGGATCTTTTTGGTCCAAACGCCTATAAAAGTCTCGGAGGAAATTCGTTTGGTTTAGTCATAGTCGATGATTTTTCAAGATTTACGTGGGTGTTCTTTCTTGATGATAAATCGCAGGTCCAAAAGATCTTAAAGAACTTCGCTAGGAAGGCCCAAAATCAATTTGAAGTGAAGATCAAGAAGGTTCGCAGCGACAACGGAACGGAGTTCAAGAACGCAAACGTGGACACCTTTCTTGACGAAGAAGGGATTACACATGAGTTCTTGGCTACGTACACGCCTCAACAAAATGGAGTTGTTGAGAGGAAGAACCGGACTCTTATTGAGATGGCGAGAACGATGGTTGATGAGTACAAGACGCCAAAATACTATTGGGCGGAAGCGGTTGAGACAGCTTGTCATGCAACAAATCGTCTATATCTTCACAAGCTACTCGGTAAGACGGCATACGAGCTTCTCACCAGTAACAAACCTCAAGTTGGATACTTTCGAGTATTTGGCTCAAAGTGCTACATTCTTGATAAGCATCGTCGTTCGAAATTTGCTACTAAATCTCATGAAGGTTTCCTACTCGGTTATGGCTCAAACTCTCACACTTACCGTGTCTACAACAATTTCACTCGAAAGGTTGAAGAGACGGTAGATGTGAAGTTTCATGAATCTAACGGCTCACAAGTAGAGCAATTGCCAATTGATGTAGGAGACAAAGACCCTTCGGAAGCAATTCAAGACTTGTCTACTGGCAAGATTCGTCCAATGGAGGTGAAGGAGAGTACCTCGTCCGTCCAAGTGGAAGCTTCTACCTCACGACAAGGTGAACCACGAGTTGACTCGGAGGCATCCACAAGTGGGACTCGCCAAGATGAAGAAAACAAGGAAGTACACCAAGATGAACCTCATCAACCTCCTTCTCCGCCTCCACAAGAGAACGACAACACCAACAACGAAGAAGGCCAAGAGGAAGAATAAGATGATGAAGAGGATGTTCTACCCCAACCTAAACAAAGGCTCTCACGAGTTAGAGCAAGAGTCTCAAGAGACCATCCCGTCGAACAAATCTTTGACGATATCCAAACCGGGAGAATTACTCGCTCTAAAACTCGTTTGGCTAACTTTTGTGAACATTACTCATTCATTTCTAGTATTGAACCTATGAAGGTTGAAGATGCTCTTGATGATCCGGATTGGGTGAACGCCATGCATGAAGAGCTACACAATTTCGAGAGGAACCAAGTGTGGACATTGGTTGAAAAGCCCGATGAGAAGCACAATGTCATTGGTACCAAATGGGTGTTTTGGAATAAGCAAGATGAAGATGGACAAGTTGTACGCAAGAAGGCCCGTCTCGTCGCTCAAGGCTACACTCAAGTCGAAGGTATGGACTATGGTGAGACATATGCCCCCGTTGCTAGACTTGAGTCTATACGCATCTTACTTGCTTATGCCAATCATCATGATATCACATTGTATCAAATGGACATTAAAAGTGCTTTTCTAAATGGTGAAATTGAGGAGGAAGTATATGTAAAACAACCTCCCGGCTTTGTTAATCCCAAGAAACCCGACCATGTTTACAAACTTCACAAAGCTCTTTATGGTCTTAAACAAGCTTCTAGAGTGTGGTATAAATGCTTGACCAAGTTCCTTATTGAAAAAGGCTTTGAGATTGGAAAATTTGATTCAACACTTTTTACTAAAAGGGTTAATGATGAATTATTTGTGTGCCAAATTTATGTTGATGATATCATATTTGGCTCGACTAACCCTCATTTTAGTGAAAAGTTTGGAAGACTAATGTCGGAGAAGTTTGAGATGTCTATGATGAGTGAACTCAAGTTCTTTTTTGGTTTGCAAATTAAGCAAACTAAGGAGGGTACCTTTGTTTCTCAAACAAAGTATACCAAGGACTTATTCAAGAAGTTCAACATGCAAGAATGCAAAGGTATGAATACACCCATGCCTACTAGTGGACATCTTGACTTGACTAAGGATGGCGAACCGGTTGACTAAAAGATTTATCGCTCTATGATTGGTTCATTGTTATATCTATGTGCCTCCCGTCCCGATATTATGCTAAGTGTGTGCATGTGTGCATGATATCAAGCGGCCCTCAAAGAATGTCATCTTAAGGCTGTGAAAAGGATAGTGAGATACTTAATTCACACACCAAACTTTGGCATTTGGTATCTTAAGAGGTCTTCTTTTGATCTTGTTGGCTACTACGATTCGGACTATGCCGGAGACAAGGTTGATAGAAAGTCCACTTCGGGTACTTGTCAATTTCTTGGTAGATCTCTTGTGTCTTGGTCCTCCAAGAAACAAAACTCGGTATCCTTATCCACCGCCGAAGCGGAATACATTGCCGCCGGTTCATGTTGTGCTCAATTACTTTGGATGACCCAAACTCTTAAAGATTATGGGATCTATGTGAAACATGTTCCATTGCTTTGTGATAATGAGAGTGCTATTAAGATTGCTCACAACCCCGTGCAACATTCTCGAACTAAGCATATTGAAGTTCGTCATCATTTCATTCGAGATCATGTTGCTAAAGGAGATATCGATCTTAAGCATGTTCGTACCGATAAGCAATTGGCAGATATATTCACCAAACCGCTTGATGAGAAAGTATTTTGCCGTTTGAGAGGTGAATTGAACATCATTTATGCCTCAAGCTTGGAGTAGTAACTCCATTTGGATGCATGCAAGGCATGAGCTATTACATGATTAATCCTTGATATTTCTCTTATGATGATGATCACATGTCTCGGATCTACTTGTACCCTTGCATGTTATCTAACCCTTGTAGGTACTTGGATGAGCCCAATTCTATGAGATTACAACTCACTCACATTCTAAGCAATCTCTACATCACCAAGTCTCTACAATATGGTGGTTGGAGATAAGGAAGCATGAATCCTTTCAAGATATCCTTTGACAATATATCAAATTTCATTTGGTATCAAGTTTCATTATTGTCATTTTGGACACACAAGTGCTCTTCCTTGCAAGACTAACCCATGTAGGAAGGTGAACTCAAACTACAAGTGGTGCTCCCAACTCTTGATGAACTACATCAACCTTGAGCATCCAACACAAGTTCAACTACATGATCAAGATCAACACCACCACCCAAGGTATGTTATTCCATCTTAGAGAAGTTTTACCCCAAGACATGGGTCAAAGCAGCTCAACAAGATGTGAATACATCAAAATGCTTAAACGAAAAATGGCAACCCCATTTTGAGCTTAAACGATGAGTATGACCTATGATCAAGTATCTTTACTTGACTCCTAAGTCAATATACTCTAACATAGGTGACTCTGTCGCCGACCAATACTAGATGAAATTCTCTAGTGTTTCTCTGTGTTCTTGCATTTATCTCTTGCATACTTCATCTAGATTTTTTTTCTTTTCTCTGTTATTTTCTGCATTTAATTCATTGCAAATCCTTCAGTTAATTCCCTGCAAATCTTTGTGAGATCTTATTTGCCTAGTGAGCTGAGATGACAAATTTTTTTCTCTGTGTGTTAAATTCTGCCTCACCGATTTCTTTCTTATCGGCTAAACCGAAACAACTCGGGGCCACCGAAAGAAAAAATTCGGTGTCACCGATTTCACTACTGAGGAAACATTTTGCCATTTGCATCCTGCATATCTGTTCCAGCTCCACTCGATGATTCTTGTCCTCTACCAGCATCTTAAATTACATGTTGCTTTGTAATGTGACTCAAGGACCAAACCTACTTGACTCATGCTCCAGAAGATCCCTTCTTCGAAATTGATGTCAAAGGGGGAGAGATAGCACATCAAAGCTTAACCACATCAAAGGGAGAGGGAGACTTCTTAGCCATCCCAGATGCCTGGTATTCAAGGAGGAGAGAAGCCACATGTCTTTAAGAGGGGAAAGACATGTTAGTAGATGTTTCTTTGTGTCTTTTGCTTGGATTTTCTTTGCTTTGATTTTCTATTCCCTATCTTCTCCCATTATCCAATATCAGATTCAGGGGGAGAAAGACACTTAAGGGA
This sequence comes from Thinopyrum elongatum, assembly GCA_011799875.1. NCBI lineage: Eukaryota > Viridiplantae > Streptophyta > Magnoliopsida > Poales > Poaceae > Thinopyrum > Thinopyrum elongatum. The sequence goes on from CM022298.1 coordinate 659,438,369, forward strand.
AGAAAATCTTTGGAATTCATTGCATATCTTTATCTCTTAGGGACATGTCAATATCCAAATAGAGTACTAAGTACTCACTCGCTACATGTTATCCCAGTCTTGGTACTCTTGTGGTTTCCTGTTCTTACTCTGTTTAGTAGATGTTCCTGTGTTATCTAACCCTGTTTTCTCAGGTTCATCTCTTCCAAAGTTAGCTCAAGGCCACAAGGTAAGTATATGCATCTCACTCATGTGCATGAGGATCTCTTGCTGATGTACATATTGTTTGCAAGAAGGACTTATGAACATGTAGGTATATTTTCTGCACTTCACATCATTTGCTCTGATGCATATAGCCAAGATACATGTAACTCATTGCTTGCTCTGACATGTTTATGCATTCACATACTTTTATAATCTATCTTCATATGATTGCATACATGTAGGGGGAGCCAATGCATGTTGCATGTTCTTCCAAAGCTTTACTTGTTACACTTCATATCTTTATCTAAAATCTTTGATGTATGTTGTCATCAATTACCAAAAAGGGGGAGATTGAAAGCACAAGTGCTCCTTGGGTGATTTTGGTAATTAATGTCAACATATCTCTTGTTGGACTAATATTTTCATCTAGTATATTTCAGATGAGTTTAACAGTGGAATGGCAGGACAGGAGGATGTGGAACCCCTTCAAAATGCTAAGGACACATATTGGCAAAAGCTCAAGACTCTACATTTTCATTTTAGTGATCCAAGATCACATTGAGTCCATAGAAAAAGCCAATACTATTAAAAGGGGATGAGGTGCTGCTTAATGACTTGCTTGCTCAAAATGCTTAGTGATATGCTCCAAAAGCCCTCAACCACTTTCTTATTTCCACATATGTCCTAAACCTAAAGTCAAACTTGGCCCCACCGATTTGATCTATCCGGCGCCACCGAGTTTACTTGACATAGCCATTGCCAGAAACCCTAATCAGTTCGGTCTCACCGATGGGATCTCGGTCTCATCGAGATGGCCCTGCAAACTCTCTGCTACCTATTGCAGTTACTTCGGTCTCATCGAGATAAGCAGTCGGTACCACCGAGTTTGCTTGACCAAGTCTCTGTTTGCTTATTGCTGAAATCGGTCTCACTGAGTTCATGCAATCGGTCTCACCGAGATGAGGTTTTGTCCTAACCCTAGCACATCGGTCCCATCGAGTTGACCTTGTCGGTCCCACCGAAAAGTCTAACATTCACATTTTGAACCAGGTCGGTCTCACCGAGTTTCACTATTCGGTCCCATCGAGTTTGGTAAATTGTGTGTAACGGTTAGATTTTGTGTGGAGGCTATAAATACCCCTCCACCTCCTTCTCCATTAGAGAGATAGCCATCAGAACGTGCCTACACTTCCACTACTCATTTTCTAAGAGGGAATCACCTACTCATGTGTTGAGACCAAGACATTCCAATCCAACCACAAGAATCTTGATCTCTAGCCTTTCCCAAGTTGCTTTCCACTCAAATCATCTTTCCACCATATTCAAATCTGTGAGAGAGTTGAGTGTTGGGGAGACTATCATTTGAAGCACAAGAGCAAGGAGTTCATCATCAACACATCATTTATTATCTTTTGGAGAGTGGTGTCTCCTAGATTGGTTAGGTGTCACTTGGGAGCCTCCGTCAAGATTATGGAGTTGAACCAAGGAGTTTGTAAGGGCAAGAAGATCGCCTACTTCGTGAAGATCTACCCAAGTGAGGCAAGTCCTTCGTGGGCGATGGCCATGGTGGGATAGACAAGGTTGCTTCTTCGTGGACCCTTCGTGGGTAGATCCCTCCGTGGACTCGCGCAACCGTTACCCTTTGTGGGTTGAAGTCTCCATCAACGTGGATGTACGATAGCACCACCTATCGGAACCACGCCAAAAATCTCCGTGTCTCCTATTGCGTTTGCACACTCCATTCCCATCCCTTAACTTTCTTGCAACTTGCATGCTTTACTTTCCGCTGCTCATATGCTCTTGTCATACTTGTTTGAAATGTATTGTGAATGTTTAAATTTGTGCTAAAACTCCACCTTAACTTGAAGAATTTAAAAACTGCTACTTTTTTTGTTAAGGGTCTATTCACCCCCTATCTAGACACCTCTTCTCGATCCTTTCAGCCTGCCTCCTCGTCTGCTCGCCGAGCTACTGTCGCTCGAGCGTGGCGTTGGGTATGCTAGGTGATGGTGGCGCGCTTTGGTGCGGATGGGTTGGCGTCAGATCACACGGTTGGGGAGCTGACTGGTCTTGGTTGGGACCAGCCAGTTGGCGTCTAACACACCCCAGGGAGGATTGGAATAGAGCATGGATATGACTGGTGGGACCAATGTAGTGAGTTAGAGTATCGATTGATCCCATCATAGATCGTCTTTTTCCTGGTGCGCCAAACGGATCCAGGGTTTAGTTTGACCGAGATCGATGTGTACAAGGTATCGATTTCAGAGATTTAAGCGCGGCGATTCCTTTGCGTCGCGCTATACTAGCTCAGGGTTTAAAACAGACTTCAAGAACAGATTACAGGGAGATGCGGTCTGTTCAGATAGAACTTGAAAGTTGAGCCGCACCTATCACAACAATACTCAGGGAAATCAATCGCAACAACTCCATGCCCTACACCCCCGCAAAAAAAAAAAAAAACTCCATGCCCTACACGTACGGGATTAAAACATATTTCAACAGGCTCCAGTTAATCGTCCGCGACATCGAGCCAGCAACATTACTCGATCCGTACGTCGCGCAGTTCGCCCATGGCAAGGGGGCGCGGGACGGGTCGGATCTCACGCCGGCGACTGCCACAGGCGGTCCGCCACGTTGGCGGCGAAGACAGGATCAGCGCCCTCCCCGATGACCTACTCCTCCTCATCCTGCGCCGCGTCGACACCCGCACGGCGCTCGGCACTGCGTTGCTGTCCAGGCGCTGGTCCCGCCTTCCTCCCGAGCTCCCCGCCTTGGACTTCAGTGTCTTCCACGTGCTCCCGAAGCGCTACTGCCGCTGGCTCCGCCTCCATCTCAGGATCGACGACGCCACGGATGAGAGTATCGTGGCTAACTTGATGAGGTACGAGCGCCGCGCCATGCGCGCCCTAATCAGCTTCATCCAGGGCCGCCTCTTGTTGGACGCTCCCCGGAGGCTCCGCCGGCTGAGGCTCCAGTTCTTCTCCGCCGACAATAACAGCGGCCTCATTAACCGGCTCGTCGCCAAGGCCATCGACGACTGGGGGGTCAGCAATCTGGAGGCCGTCGCCACGCCGTTCTACACGCAGCCGGCCGCCGCCCACGCTTTTCCCGGCCACGGCCTCTGCGAGCATCCCCGCGCGTCGCGCCTGCGGAAGCTCAAGCTCGGAGGCTGCGCCGCGCTCCCGCCGCTGCACGAGCACGGCGCGCTCACCAAGCTCGTCCTGCAAGACATGCCGGAATCGGTGCCTGTCGCGGCCTACGAGGCCGTCCTCGCCTCGTGCCCGCAGCTGCAGGTGGTGCACCTTGTGTGCTGCGTCTGCCGCGGCACCGAGATCATGACCGTCGACGCCCCCATGTCGCGGATCAGGGAGCTCGTCGTCGACAGGTGCGAGTTCCCGAAGATGATACGCATGGCGGCCCTTCCCGGCCTCGAGAGGCTAGCCTCCCTCGGTACCAGTGTGTCCTTCGCGGAGTCCACCTCGTTTCCCCGCCTCAGCCAGTGTAACCTCGCCTGGTTCTTCGATGCCCAGCCGGTAAGGATGGTGCTGGACTTCTTCATCGGACGGACCCCGGACATTGCCAGCCTTATAATCCGATTCACCGGACCGGAGAGGTGGATCGTGCCGTGGAGCTACCCGTCGTCGCTGCTGCCTAACCTGAGAAGGCTACTGGTCGCCGACGTGCCTTCGTCCTGGGACGTGTCGTGGCCCCGGCTCCTCCTCGAGACGGCGCCTTCCCTCGAGACTCTCCATATCCACGTCGCCGCCTGCGTGAAGGAACCCGGCGAGGAGATAAGCTGGGGGTCTGCCGTGCCTCGGCACCATGGCCTCAAGGAGTTCGTGATGGTCGGTTTCGTCGGGACGGCGAGGCAGGTTTACCTTGTCAGGTTCGTCATGGGAGTGTGCACGGCGCTGCGGTGTGTTGCCGTGTTCAAGGAAGGGCATGTTCGTGACAATGGGTACGGGGACTGGGAGATGGTGGCGCAGCCACACTCATGGACCGACGAGGAGAGGAACAACATGCTGGGCCAGATCATGGATGGCGCTTCTTCCTCGGCTGCCTCGGTTCAAATGTGGCTGAGTTAGTTTTTCATGTGTTGTCAATGAATGGCTTGAAACTTCAATGTGTCTAGTAATTTAATTGTTCCTCTTAGTACTATATTTGGATAAGTGTATTTGGTAAACTGTCACTCAAATAACAATGCTGCTCCTTAGAAATATAGTACGACCTTACTTGGGTCTCACTAGTCCTACATATAAGTACTCCCTCCGTTCCTAAATGTAAATCTTTTTAAAGGTTTCAATATGAATCACATATGAAATAAAATGAGTGAATCTACACTCTAAAATATGTCTATATACATTCGTATGTAGTCTATATTGAAATCTCTAAAAAATAGTTATATTTAGGAATGAATGGAGTATAGAACTAGTTAACAGAAATTTAAGCCCAACAACAAAGTCCAAGATGATCAATAGAAGTCCAACTTCGTTAGAAGGCTCAAGCTAGTCAACTAAAAATCAAGTAAATCATTATCATATAAGTTAAAGAAGAAGGTAAAACAAAAGGCCAAAGTCATAATGACATCATGAAGGAAGAGCTCAGGTCTAAATGAGGTCCGATTAACCAAAGGCCCACTCATGCATGGATGAGAGGGAATGTTGCATCATGAGCTATAAAACCCCCACCTTTGACTAATTTTCAGAACTTATGAACTTGCAATCTCCATCATGACCCTCCTACCTACCACCATCTTAGGTAGTCTTGGTCACTAGTCAAGGCTCCCCATCTATATAAGGCCCCTTATGGTCGAAAGTGCTATTCTAAGCACAAGCTCATGTGAGCTTGGGTAAACAGTAAAATTCAAAAAAATATAAAAAAAGAATTTTTTGTGTGAAACATTGACAAGACGTTTCTTGGCTCGCAAAATTTCATCATCAAATGACATCCGAGGAAATGTGGCAAAAAAATCGATGCTCCAAAATACGTTTCAAAATAACACTTCGCAGCATCAATTTTGTTTTTTTTGCCACGATTCCACGAATCTCATATGGTGATGAAATTCTGCAAGGCAATAAACAATTGGTCAATGTTTCTAACAAAAAAAATTCAGATTTATTATTATTATTTTAATGTTCACCTGAGCTCACATGAGTTTGGATTAGAACAGCCACATCCCCATTATGGTCATGTACTCTCATTCACTCCATAAAAAAAACATAGCGCTCCCTAGATTAGGAGCCTCTGCGTGCATCGCGGGTTGTGGGGGTCACTATGGGCCCTGTTTGTAAGGCTGCGTGCCATTGGTTAAGAGTAACACACACCTAGTTGTATTGGGCCGACCGGTGTTTTTTGGTTTTTTGGAATGTATTGCTTGGTTTTTTTGTTTCTTTTCTATTTTTCTTTATCTTTATCTTTTTTATTAATTCATTCTTTTATTTTTCACAGTTAATTCATGAATATTATTTTAAAACATGAATATTTTTTAAATAGATGAACATTTTTTCAAATTCATGAATATTTATAAAGTTCATGAAAAATTTCCATCTTTGAATTTTTTACATTCGTGCATCCTTTTTCAAATTCATGAACATTGTTTGAAATTCATGATTTTTAATCATGAATTTTTCAAATTCATGGCATTTTCTATAATCTGCGAACACATTTTTTAACAACTCATTCAAATTAAGCTACTTGTACTACATGTCATTTCTGTTTTGCTTTGTTTGGTTCAAGCTTTAATTAAGCTACTTGTCGATCGTTCCCTCATTTGCGAATCCGCATCAAACGTTGGACGTAAATTAAATCGATCAGTTAATTATTTTACATCCGTGTCAAAACTCTGACCCTGTGTTTTCGCTTTGTTAATGCTGCAGCGCAAGTGCCGTTAATTCAGACTTGCAAGTATATGCTGGATCCGACTTTGGAGATGGAATTATACGGCATGTAGATAGGACCAATTAATTGATGAAAAGTTGAGAACACACGGTAACCGAGGGGCGGCTTCGGTTTGGCATCCTGAAACCTAAAAGCCTACTGAGTGCAACGTATGTTTCTTGATCGAGATGCGTGGGCATGCATTCGTCACTCGCTAGCAGAGTACAGTAACAAATAAAAATAATATCATATCATGTTTATTCAATATAAGCCCTTTTACAGTCTATAATCAATTTCTTTGTACCGGCCTGCTATATATAGATCACAAAAAGGAATAGGAACCACATGTCCAAATAAATAATAATCAGAATCAAAGGAAAATAAAAAACAAGAAATTTAAAAGAATAATTGTACCCTAAAAATATAGGGATTTGTTTAGCTCCTTGGACAGTAGGTCCGTGCACTTAACCCATGAGACTGCTCGTGGTCTTCCTGATGAGGTCCCATGCACTTCTCACATGTCTCTCCTCCTGCAGCGACGATCCAACGGCGAAGCGGAGCACAAATTTGTCACCGACCACCGTGTGGGCAAGATAAGCCTTGCCAGTCTTGTTGAGATTCTCCATTAGCAAGCGGTTGGCCTCATCGGCATCCTCCTCCGTCATGGCTCCACTTGCCTTGATCCTAAAGCACACAAGAGCAAAGTTCCTCGGTACGACCACCTCAAACCTGTCGTCGGCACGGACGAAATCTTCAAACATCTTGGCCATGGCGACGTCACTACGGATGTGCTCTTGGAGCTTTGCGGTACCATAGGTGCGCATGACCATCCAAAGCTTGAGCCCACGGAAGCGCCGGCCGACGCCGACCTGCATGTCCTTAAGATCGGTGACCTCGCCGGAATCGGTAGCGTCGTTCTTGAGGTACTCCGGGTTGGTCTCCAACGAATCGCTCAGTCGATGAGCATCACGGACGTAGAGACATGTGCAATCCAGGCATGTGAGAAGCCATTTGTGTGGGCTCATGCTAATGGAGTCCACGCGCTCGACGCCGTCGAGATGGTGGCGAAACTCCGGGCAGATACATGCGCTGCCTGCATAGGCAGCATCCACGTGGACCCATGCATTGAACATGGATGCCACGTCGGCGACGGCACCCACCGGATCGACGGCGTTGGAAGATGTGGTGCCCACGGTCGCGCAGACATATGTTGGCACGAGACCGGCGTCGGCATCAGCTTGCATGACCTCGAGAAGCTTTGCCGGGTCGAGCCCATAGTTGGTTTCCGGCCCAGTAGGGATGGAGCGGATGTTGGCGGGGTCGAAGCCTGCGAGGCGACAAGCCTTGAAGAACGTGGAGTGGGTCTGGTCGGCAGCATACACAACCAACCGTGGGATGTCAGACACTCCGACAGAGCCGCTCCGACGCAGCGCTGCGTCACGAGCAGCGACTAGCGTGACGAGCATTGCCTCGCTCGTTGTGCCAAGGATGACGCCACCGCCGGTGCCACGACCAGTGCTAGTGCGGTTCATGAAGGTGGTGGGTAGGCGCAGGAGCTGTGCAAGCCAGTCGAGGGCGAGGACCTCCATCTCGGTCGCTGCAGGCGAAGCCTGCCACGTGAATCCGACAGTGTTCATGGCCGAGGCGATGAGGTCGCCGGCGATCGCAGCGGCGCTGTTGGTGGAGGGGAAGAAGGCGAAGAAGTTGGGGCTAGCCCAGTGCGTCATGCCGGGGACGACGGAGGTCCTGAGCTCCTTCATGGTGACATCAAACGGCGCAGAGTAGGTGGGCGGGAAGGCGCTGAGCTCGTCTTGCAGGTACCCCGGCTTCACGTTAGGGAGAACGGGCATGGACTCGACGTTGGTGTAGTAGTCGGAGATGAAGTCGACGGCCTTGTGGAGGTATGCGCGGACATCTTCGGGGTTGAGCGGCTCGAACGCCGCCTTGTCGTCGGGGAAGGCGGAGACGGACGTGGGGTTGGTGCCCAAGCTGCCCATTCCTTTTAGGTAGGTAGTTTAACCCTTGATTTGGAGCAAAGAAGGTGGGAAGCAGAGAGGCTCGGCTTAACGAAGTGGATATAGCTAGCTTTCCGGCCGGAGAGCAAGAAGAAGCGGAGGAGCTAGTAATTTGCTAGCTTGCTTTGCTGCTTAGTTTGGTGAATGGAGTTAGTAGTTGGTGCGGGGTATATATAGGTGGATCCGGGAAGCGGCGTGGCGGGGTGGGCGTTGGATGGGTCCTGGTCGCGCGGGCATTACGTACGCTGCTAGGAAGGAAGGTTGGTGGTTGGTAGAGATCCCAGCTCGAGCCCGCGCGACACGAGTCAGATGGTCAACTTGTCTGTTCGGTCCGGATACTGCCGGATGAACAGCACCATCCAGGCGCACCCGTCATGGTGCCGTTCGCTAATTGGTAACCATCCGGCTGCTTAAGTCTTTTTTCTTTCTATATACTACAGGGGGGCTGCATGCACGGATGGTTTTCGTCACCACAAAAAATTGTTCCTTTTTCATATTATTAACTGCATAGTAAATATCATGCAGGTCATAGGCCCGGGGGACACGAACAATGATAGTATCTAGTGTATCATTCATGCATCATACTACGTACATGAAACGTACTACCAGTCAATCAATGGAAATAATTATTATAGGCCTTATCATTCATATAATAATTAATACGGGAGTAATACTTTATCTACTGGATTCATGGGAATGATAAATAATGTGTTTCCAACCCAAAACTAAATCAAGAGCTTGAATGATTTTTTTTCATTAAACTATGTACTCTCTTTGATAAATTTAAAAGTCTTACTAGTGAAATAAATTTTATCAAACATAGATTGACACCATCTGAACTTAACAATGGACATACTCTCAAACATATATATTGAAGCCATCATAGATAAGAATTGGGAGACAATTATAATGTCAGAAGAAAGAAGAAACAAAATCATGCATGCTGAAATTGAACCTGTAATTGAGCATAGCATGCAAATGTGAAAAATGCTTGGTAGTGTACATTATTTTTTGTTGATTGAATTGAATTTATTATGATGATTGTACCCTCTCCGAAGTTATAGAAGTTTCAGAAAAAGCATCGAAGTGCCTACTAGTAGTGCTTGCAACAAACAAATTACTGAACATATAGCACAAACAGTTTTAAGAGGTGGAGAGGAGAAATATAATCAAGATGCCATTATCCCTATAAAATTAGAGGATGGTTGGGAACAAATTATAATGATTTACATTAATAATTTTGATTGTTATGCTCTTCGTGATCTCAGTGCTAGTGTTTCTACAATTCTACAATTCTTTTATTAAGTGTTGGGACTGAAACAAGTGTCGCCTTTTGAACTTAATCTTTATCTTGTTGATTCCACTATGTAATAGCTTGTGTGAAGGATTGATGGTGATCTTATTAGTGCTAATATAAGTTATGTTCCTGTTGATTTTATCATTCTGGACATAAAGAGTCATCCTCTGTGTCAAATTCTTTCTGGTAGGACGGCGGTCTGAACATAATTCAGAGCTATTTAGATGAGTGCCTACTCTTTTGCCGAAAAAAATCGTAATTATATTATATGTTTGAAATATGTATTCAACAAATATACAACTGATGTGAACACCACGTCTACTTCTCACACTACCCCCACTTTGCGTCCCATATATTATCTCATGGCCCAACTATGCAACTCAAAGCCCATTATTAGTTTCAGACGTAGTTGGCGGTGACATGGGGGCATCATCATGGGCTCTCTCAGGAGTGCTCAACGACACACAGAGAGAGGAAGAGTATATGTGACGGCCGCAAGGGCTTGAGCATGAGAAGCATCTGTGGCAATTGAGGGGTTTTTATGGAGCGTCGACGACATTGGGATTTTTGGAGGATCGGAGCATACGAGGCGCGGGAAGCCGCAAGGCGCGTCGTCGGGACATTGGTCCCTCGTGGAGTTAAGGAGTGGCCATCTGCAATGTGTGTGGGGCGGGGAGGCAAGGAGGCTAGGTATACCGACGGGAACATACGGTGGAGAGGCAGGAGAAGACGAGCCCACGACACATGGGTTACATTTATGGGTCCGTGTGCAATTGCGCATACATCACACACGTTCGTTTTTCAGTGGGAAAAATGTCGCAAAGGATTCACTTATATCGCAAGCGATTCACTCAGAACAATTGTGTGCGACCAAGCATGCCATCGTATGCGTAGAGTGGTTGCTCATACCGTTCATTATTACAACAGCTAAGCTCCAGAAATTGAACAGTTGGCCGATTCTAAAAGTAGGGTTCAAACCGTTCTTTAAACTACCATTATAAATGTTATGGAATATATGTAGTCAACAAAGATTTTTAGATTAATCAACGTTCGACCAAATCTGTCGTTCTGACCCCAGTCTGAGGATAATTTAACAGTCAAGACGTGTGGTGTGGTGCAAGCCCACGTGATCAATGTCACATGGAACAAGAGCCACGTGAATGTATGCATGTGGAAATTCCATCCCCTACCCACCAAAAAAAAAGGAAATTCCATCCCTGACGCCGAATACTTTTAATTTTCTCCTGCTATAACGCGCACGTGCATGTGGTTGATTCCTGTGAAAGAGGAGGAGATCGTTCGGGGGGAGAGAGGAAGATGAAAAACGAGTGGAGGAGAAGGATTTGGGAGAAGTTAAGAGAAATTATGAGCGGTTATTTTCAAAAAAAGAAATTATGAGCGGTTATTGGGCCCACGAAGGGAGACGGGCGCAATCCTTGGCCGTGCGTGCTCGCGACCGGCGCAATGCGCCGGTCGGTCGGCTGATTCACAACATTAGCCAGATAAATTAGCACATATTTACTCTAATATGTAGGAGTACACACCATATTTATTTTGATGTTTCCGAAATTTTCAACTCAGTTTTGAATTTTTGAAACAGTAGACATCATGTGCTCCGGATCGGGAGCACAAGATCTACTCTTCAGGAGAGAGGGGTAGAAGATTAGGTGTGGGAGAGAAGTCGTAATAACTATATGAATATGAATTTTTATTTTGCTAACCACATGTCCCATGCGGTAGAAGTTGTAATAACTGATGAGTGGGCGACACGTTTAAGAGTTGGTGGGCTGGATTTGGCTTAATGTGTGCACTCTCAAATGATCTATTGATGCACAGTCTGTTTTCCTTTGTGAAAGTAATGAAAACGGTATGAAATAAACACTCTCCGCTTGATTCTATACAGCCAGAATTTTTTGCATTTTTTTTCATACAGTCAGAATTAATCAACCGATACCACGTACCTGCACAGGAGTTGAACTAAAATGTCAATTAGTTAGGTGCACGCGACGAACCGGAGCTGTACAAATATTCTGGCTTCCTCACTTGAGTACGACTTGGTAGCCAGGTGTAACTACTGTATCGATGGAGGAAAACCTTCGTCGTTTACCGTGGCTATATGCATACGCACGCATGCACGAATGCTACCAAGAAACTTTCTCAGTCTTTTTCACTGACAAAGGTGCTGAGCTAATCCGGATAGTTAAGCAGCAACGTACGACTTTGACCTAGCCATGCACTCATACAAGCTTCGGTAATGTACTAGGGTGTCTTCCGCGAAAACTTATGTACTGAGGTGTTGTACATATGTATAACTATGTAGACTAATTAAACGTGATATAATTCGAACCTGCAATGCTTAGCTACCTAGGGGTTTGCCCATCCATACGCAGCTGCACGGTACCATCAATGCATCGTGAACAACAGAAGAAAATGGACGACTTAATTACTTGGTTATTTAGTTAAATATACATCTGGGGGGAGAGACAGAATTAAAATTTTCAAGCGAACTGGTACACATATGTCCGTATAAAAATAAAAGAAGTTAATTTGTGTTTTCACTTTTCACCGGGCATGCGGACGTGGGAAAAGTAAAGGGAAAAGTAAATAGCAGCATGCGTGGCTGAGTGCGACCAGGAACACCTATTGGTTGGAGCATTTTGCTGACGCGGAAGATCGCACCAAAACTTGATTTAAAACTAAGAGTAAATATAAGTTGAGAAAGGTGTGCATCTTAACTATGCAGATGCCGGGTGTAATGCTTAAATCTTTTAAGTAATAAAGCGCACCTTTTCGAGAAAGTTGAGAAAGATGCGATAGCTCCCGGGTGCCCCTACACCCTCTATGTAAGTTACCTGTAATACTATTAGAATTTTTTTCCAAATATAAATCAAGTATTATCATTTTTATTTTTATTTTTTGCGGGTGAAGTATTATCATTTTTATTGTATATAACTTACACAAATACGATTTTGATTGTGATACATCGGTGGTTTCAACAGCGAGGGGCGAGGACGTGGTAGGGTCGTGTATGATTGGAGGTTTGCAAATCAGAAGGGCAGCAGTACTTCCCGGCGTGATGGGGGAGAGGCCCAAGCAGTATCGTGCGTGCGCATCGGGAGAAGATGATGAGGGGCGAAGAGCGGGGAGCAGATGGTGGTGCACAGAGGCGATGTGACAAACAATGAAGCGCATTTTGACGTCCACGACAAAAAGATTAGTCAAATCGCACCAAATACGGCGAGACTTCGAGAGGAGAGGAGCTCAATTTTCTTAGAGTGCGCTTCTGCGAGATTTTCAATACAGAGATCAATTTTCTACCAGAAACACAATCAAGCCCGCATTTGATTGATACACTTCCCCGCATTTGATTCGAGAACCCCCTTTTTTTTTCCTTTTTGAGTAAATTCTATCTACACACCGGACGACAAACAGTAGGCATTTTTTGGGCATTCACTAGTAGAGGATTGGGCATTAGTCTCGATTCGTAAGGGCCTTTAGTCCCGGTTCACCAATCGAGACTAATAAGTCGGTGAAGGAAATATGCCCTATAGGCAATAATAAAGTTGTTATTTTATATTTCCTTATTCATGATAAAGGTTTATTATTCATGCTAGAATTGTATTGATCGTAAACCTAAATACATGTGTGAGTACATAAACAAATATCGTGTCCCTAGTAAGCCTCTACTAGACTAGCTCGTTGATCAAAGATGGTTAAGGTTTCCTAACCATAGACATGTGTTGTCATTTGATAGCAGGATTACATCATTAGAAGAATGATATGATGGACAGGACCCATCCGTTAGCTTAGCATATTGATCGTTCAATTTATTGCTATTGCTTTCTTCATGTCAAATACATATTCCTTCGACTATGAGATTATGCAACTGCCGGATACCGGAGGAATGCCATGTGTGCTATCAAACGTCACAACGTAACTGGGTGATCATAAAGATGCTCTACATGTATCTCTGAAGGTGTTTGTTGAGTTGGCATAGATCGAGATTATGATTTGTCACTCCGAGTATCGGAGAGGTATCTCTGGGCCCTCTCGGTAATACACATCATAAGCTTACAAGAAAATGACTAAGGAGTTAGTTACAAGGTGATGTATTACGGAACGAGTAAAGAGACTTGCCAGTAACGAGATTGAACTAGGTATAGAGATACCGACGATCGAATCTCGGGCAAGTAACATACCGATGGACAAAGGGAATTACGTATGTTGTTATAACGGTTCGACCGATAAAGATCTTCGTAGAATATGTAGGAGCCAATATGGGCATCCAGGTTCCGCTATTAGTTATTGACCATAGAGGTGTCTCGGTCATTTCTACATAGTTCTCGAACCCATAGGGTCCGCACGCTTAACGTTCGTTGACGATATAGTGTTATATGAGTTATATGATTTGGTGACCGAATGTTATTCGGAGTCCCGGATGAGATCACGGACATGACGAGGACTCTCGAAATGGTCGAGAGCTAAAGATTGATATATAGGACGATGGTATTCGGACACCGGAAGGGTTTCGGGATGCACCGGGTAGCCATCGGGTCACCGGAAGGGGTTCCGGACACCCCTGGTAGGTGTTATGGGCTTAATGGGCCAAGGGATGGACAGACAAGCCCACAGGGGGCTGGTGCACCCCTCTCCTTGGCCGGCCAGCCCTAGGGAAGGAAAGGGGGGAGGGCTAGCCCCTCCTGCCTTTCCCTCTCATGGGAGAAAGGAAAGGGGGGGGGGGGGCACCCTCCCTTGCCTTTCCCCCGCACCTATACAAGGCAGGGGGGTGCCACTTGGGAGGAGACCCCAACTAGGATTCGTCCTACTTGGGGCGCCCTCCTGGCTGCTCCCTCCTCCCCCACCTATATATATGTGGGAGGGGGGGGGGCCTAGCACACCAGAACATTATCTTAGCCGTGTGCGGCGCTCCCCTCCACCGTTTACAACCCCGGTCATATTTTCGTAGTGCTTAGGCGAAGCACTGCGGAGATCACTTCACCATCACCGTCACCACGTCGTCGTGCTGCCGGAACTCATCCACTACCTCGCCGTCTTGCTGGATCAAGATGTTGCGGACGTTACCGAGCTGAACGTGTGCTGAACATGAAGGTGCCGTACGTTCGGTACTCGATCGGTTGGATCACGAAGAAAGTTCGACTACATCAACCGCGTTGTCAAACGCTTCCGCTTACGGTCTACGAGGGTACGTAGACACACTCTCCCCTCTCATTGCTATGCATCTCCTTGATAGATCTTGCGTGTGCGTAGAATTTTTTTTGTTTTCCATGCAACGTTTCCCAACAGTGGCATCATGAGCCAGGTCTATGCGTAGATGATATGCACGAGGAGAACACAAAGAGTTCTGGGTGGTGATAGTCATACTGCTTACCACCAACGTGTTATTTTGATTTGGCGGTATTGTGGGATGAAGCGGCCCGGACCAACCTTACATGTCCACGCACATGAGACCGGTTCCACCGACTGACATGCAACTAGTTTTGCATAAAGGTGGCTGGCGGGTGTCTGTTTCTCCTACTCTAGTTGAATCGAATTTGATTACGGCCGGTCCTTGAAGAAGGTTAAAACAGCAAACTTGATGAATCACCGTTGTGGTTTTTGCCGTAGGTAAGAACGGTTCTTGCTAGAAGCCCGTAGCAGCCACGTAAAACTTGCAACAACAAAGTAGAGGACGTCTAACTTGTTTTTGCAGGGTATGCTGTGATGTGGTATGGACAAGACATGATGTGATATACGTTATTGTATGAGATGATCATGTTTTGTAAGTTATCGGCAACCGGCAGGAGCCTTATGGTTGTCTCTTTATTGTATGAAATGCAAACGCCATGTAATTGCTTTAGATTATCACTATGCGTTAGTGATAGTTGTAGAAGCAATAGTTGGCGAGACAACCACGATGCAACGATGGAGATCAAGGTGTCGAGCCGGTGATGATGGAGATCGTGACGATGCTTTGGAGATGGAGATCAAAAGCACAAGATGATGATGGCCATATCATGTCACATATTTTGATTGCATGTGATGTTTATCTTTTATGCATCTTATTTTTCTTCGAATGACGGTAGCATTATAAGATGATCCCTTCACTAAATTTCAAGATAAAAGTGTTCTCTCCGAGTATGCACCGTTGCTAAAGTTCGTCGTTTCGAAGCACCTCGTGATGATCGGGTGTGATAGATTCTACGTTCACATACAACGGGTGTAAGACAATTTTGCACATGTAGAATACTTGGGTTAAACTTGATGAGCCTAGCATGTACAGACATGGTCTCGGAACACTGGAGACCGAAAGGTCGAACGTGAGTCATATAGTAGATATGATCAACATAGAGATGTTCACCATTGATGACTACCCCATCTCACGTGATGATCGGACATGGGTTAGTTGATTTGGATCACGTATCACTTAGATAACTTGATGGATGTTTATTTAAGTGGGAGTTCATTAGTAATATTGATTAATTGAACTTAATTTATCATGAACTTGACTCAGCTGGGAGTTGATCTTCCAGTTGATTGTGTTATTGACAGAGTTCTTCAATCACTGCCACCAAGCTACAAAGGCTTCGTGATGAACTATAATATGCAAGGGATGAACAAAACAATTACCGTGCTCTTCGCAATGCTTAAGGCCGCGGAGGTAGAAATCAAGAAGGAGCATCAAGTGTTGATGGTTAACAAGACCACTAGTTTCAAGAAAAAGGGCAAGGGAAAGAAAGGGAACTTCAAGAAGAATGGCAAGCAAGTTGCCACTCCCGGGAAGAAGCCCAAAGCTGGACCCAAGCCTGAAACTGAGTGCTTCTACTGCAAAGGGAGTGGTCACTGGAAGCGGAACTGCCCCAAGTATTTGGCGGATAAGAAGGATGGCAAAGTGAACAAAGGTATATTTGATATACATGTTATTGATGTGTACCTTACTAATGCTCGTAGCAACGCCTGGGTATTTGATTCTGGTTCGGTTGCTCATATTTGTAACTCGAAACAGGAGCTGCGGAATAAACGAAGATTGGCTAAGGACGAGGTGACGATGTGCGTCGGGAATGGTTCCAAGGTCGATGTGATCGCCGTCGGCACGCTACCTCTACATCTACCTTCGGGATTAGTTTTAGACCTGAATAATTGCTATTTGGTGCAAGCGTTAAGCATGAACATTATATCTGGATCTTGTTTATTACGAGACAGTTATTCATTCAAGTCAGAGAATAATGGTTGTTCTATTTTTATGAATAATATCTTTTATGGTCATGCACCCTTGAAGAGTGGTCTATTCTTGTTGAATCTCGATTGTAGTGATACACATATTCATAATATTGATGCCAAAAGATGCAAAGTTGATAATGATAGTGCAACATACTTGTGGCACTGCCGTTTAGGTCATATTGGTGTAAAGCGCATGAAGAAACTCCATGCGGACGGGCTTTTGGAATCACTTGATTATGAATCATTTGATACTTACGAACCATGCCTCATGGTCAAGATGACTAAAACTCCGTTCTCCGGAACAATGGAGCGAGCTAATGACTTATTGGAAATAATACATACCGATGTATGCGGTCCGATGAGTATTGAAGCATGCGGCGGGTATCGTTATTTTCTGACCTTCACAGATGATTTGAGTAGGTATGGGTATATCTACTTGATGAAACACAAGTCTGAAACATTTCAAAAGTTCAAAGAATTTCAGAGTGAAGTGGAGAATCATCGTAACAAGAAAATAAAGTTTCTATGATCTAATCGCGGAGGCGAATATTTGAGTTACGAGTTTGGCCTTCATTTAAAACTATGTGGAATTGTTTCACAACTCACGCCACCTGGAACACCACAACATAATGGTGTGTCCGAACGTCGTAACCGTACTTTATTAGATATGGTGCGATCTATGATGTGTCTTACCGATTTACCACTATCGTTTTGGGGTTATACATTAGAGACAGCTGCATTCACGTTAAATAGGGCATCGTCTAAATCCATTGAGATGACACCGTATGAAGTGTGGTTTGGCAAGAAACCTAAGCTGTCGTTTCTTAAAGTTTGGGGTTGCGACACTTATGTCAAAAGGCTTCAGCCTGATAAGCTCGAACCCAAATCGGAGAAGTGCGTCTTCATAGGATACCCTAAGGAAACAATTGGGTACACCTTCTACCACAGATCCGAAGGCAAGATCTTTGTTGCTAAGAATGGATCCTTTCTAGAGAAGGAGTTTTTGTCGAAAGAAGTGAGTGGGAGGAAAGTAGAACTTGATGAGGTAATTGTACCTTCTCTCGAATTGGAAAGTAGTACATCACAGAAAACCGTTCCCGTGATGCCTACACCAAGTAGAGAGGAAGCTAATGATGATGATCATGAAACTTTAGATCAAGTTAATACTGAACTTCGTAGGTCGACCAGAGCACGATCTGCACCAGAGTGGTATGGTAATCCTGTCACGGAAGTCATGTTACTAGACCAAGGCGAACCTACGAACTATGAAGAAGCTATGATGAGCCCAGATTCTGATAAATGGCTTGAGGCCATGAAACCTGAGATAGGATCCATGTATGAGAACAAAGTATGGAATTTGGTGGACTTGCCCGATGATCGGCAAGCCATAGAAAATAAATGGATCTTCAAGAAGAAGACTGACGCTGATGGTAATGTTACTATCTACAAAGCTCGACTTGTTGCGAAAGGTTTTCGACAAGTTCAAGGAGTTGACTACGATGAGACTTTCTCACCCATAGCGATGCTTACGTCTGTCCAAATCATGTTAGCAGTTGCCGCATTTTATGATTATGAAATCTGGCAAATGGACGTCAAAACTTCATTCCTTAATGGATATCTTAAAGAATAGTTGTATATGATGCAACCAGAAGGTTTTGTCGATCCTAAAGGTGCTAACAAAGTGTGCAAGCTCCAGCGATCCATCTATGGACTGGTGCAAGCATCTCGGAGTTGGAATATAAGCTTTGAAGAGGTGACCAAAGCATATGGTTTTATACAGACTTACGGTGAAGCCTGTATTTACAAGAAAGTGAGTGGGAGTTCTGTAGCATTTCTGATATTATATGTGGATGACATATTGGAAATGATATAGAATTTTTGGATAGCATAAAAGGATACTTGAATAAGAGTTTTTCAATGAAATACCTTGGTGAAGCTGCTTATATATTGGGCATCAAGATCTATAGAGATAGATCAAGATGCTTAATAGGACTTTCACAAAGCACATACCTTGATAAAGTTTTGAAGAAGTTCAAAATGGATCAGTCAAAGAAAGGGTTCTTGGCTGTGTTACAAGGTGTGAAGTTGAGTCAGACTCAAAGCCTGACCACTGCAGAAGATAGAGAGAAAATGAAAGTCATTCCCTATGCCTTAGCCATAGGTTCTATCATGTATGCTATGTTGTGTACCAGACCTGATGTGTGCCTTACCATAAGTTTGGCAGGGAGGTACCAAAGTAATCCAGGAGTGGATCACTGGACAGCGGTCAAGAACATCCTGAAGTACCTGAAAAGGACCAATGATATGTTTCTCGTTTATGGAGGTGACAAAGAACTCGTCGTAAATGGTTACGTCGATGCTAGCTTTGACACTGATCCGGATGACTCTAAGTCACAAACCGGATACGTATTTACTTTGAATGGTGGAGCTGTCAGTTGGTGCATTGAAGCAAAGCGTCGTGGCGGGATCTACGTGTGAAGTGGAGTACATAGCTGCTTCAGAAGCAGCAAATGAAGGAGTCTGGATTAAGGAGTTCATATCCGATCTGGGTGTAATATCTAGTGCATTGGGTCCAATGAAAATCTTTTATGACAACACTGGAGCAATTGCCTTGGCGAAGGAATGCAGGTTTCACAAGAGAACCAAACACATCAAGAGACGCTTCAACTCTATTCGTGCATATGTCAAGGATGGAGACATAGAAGTTCGCAAAATACATACGGATCTGAATGTAGCAGACCCGTTGACTAAGCCTCTTCCGCGAGCAAAAGATGATCAACACCAAGACTCCATGGGTGTTAGATTCATTACAATGTAATCTAGATTATTGACTCTAGTGCAAGTGGGAGACTAAAGGAAATATGCCCTAGAGGCAATAATAAAGTTGTTATTTTATATTTCTTTATTCATGATAAAGGTTTATTATTCATGCTAGAATTGTATTGATTGGAAACCTAAATACATGTGTGAGTACATAAACAAATACCGTGTCCCTAGTAAGCCTCTACTAGACTAGCTCGTTGATCAAAGATGGTTAAGGTTTCCTAACCATAGACATGTGTTGTCATTTGATAACGAGATTGCATCATTAGGAGAATGATGTGATGGACAAGACCCATCCGTTAGCTTAGCATATTGATCATTCAGTTTATTGCTATTGCTTTCTTCATGTCAAATACATATTCCTTCGACTATGAGATTATGCAACTCCCGGATACCGGAGGAATGCCTTGTGTGCTATCAAACGTCACAACATAACTGGGTGATCAGAAAGATGCTCTACATGTAGCTCCGAAGGTGTTTGTTGAGTTGGCATAAATCGAGATTAGGATTTGTCACTCCGAGTAACGGAGAGGTATCTCTGGGCCCTCTCGGTAATACACATCATAAGCTTGGAAGCAAATGACAAAGGAGTTAGTTACAAGGTGATGTATTACGGAACGAGTAAAGAGACTTTCCGGTAACGAGATTGAACTAGGTATAGAGATACCAACGATCGAATCTCGGGCATGTAACATACCGATGGACAAAGGGAATTACGTATGTTGTCATAACGGTTCGACCGATAAAGATCTTCGTAGAATATGTAGGAGCCAATATGGGCATCCAGGTTCCGCTATTGGTTATTGACCGGAGAGGTGTCTCGGTCATGTCTACATAGTTCTCGAACCCGTAGGGTCCGCACGCTTAACGTTCGTTGACGATATAGTGTTATATGAGTTATATGATATGGTGACCGAATGTTGTTCGGAGTCCCGTATGAGATCACAGACATGACGAGGAGTCTCGAAATGGTCGAGAGGTAAAGATTGATATATAGGACGATGGTATTCAGACACCGGAAGGGTTTCGGGATGCACCGGGTAGCCATCGGGTCACCGGAAGGGGTTCCCAACACCCCCGGTAGGTGTTATGGGCTTAATGGGCCAAGGGAGGGACATACCAGCCCACAGGGGGCTGGTGCGCCACTCTCCCTGGCCGGCCAGCACTAGGTAAGGAAAGGGGGGAGGGTTAGCCCCTCCTGCCTTTCCCTCTCATGGGAGAAAGGAAGGGGGGGGGGGGCGCCACCCTCCCCTGCCTTTCCCCCGCACCTATACAAGGCAGGGGGCGCCACTTGGGAGGAGACCCCAACTAGGATTCGGCCTACTTGGGGCGCCCTCCTGGCTGCTCCCTCCTCCCCCCACCTATATATATGTGGGAGGGGGGCGCCTAGCACACCAGAACATTATCTTAGCCGTGTGCGGCGCCCCCCTCCACCGTTTACAACCCCGGTCATATTTTCGTAGTGCTTAGGCGAAGCCCTGCGGAGAACACTTCACCATCACCGTCACCACGCCGTCGTGCTTCCGGAACTCATCCACTACCTCACCATCTTGCTGGATCAAGAAGGTGCGGATTCACCGAGCTGAACGTTTGTTGAACGCGGAGGTGCCGTACGTTCGGTACTCGATCGGTTGGATCGCGAAGAAAGTTCGACTACATCAACCGTGTTGTCAAACGCTTCCACTTACGGTCTATGAGGGTATGTAGACACACTCTCTCCTCTCGTTGCTATGCATCTCCTTGATAGATCTTGTATGTGCGTAGAATTTTTTTTGTTTTCCATGCAACGTTTCCCAACAGTCGGGACTAAAGGCCCCCACCCTTTAGTCCCGGTTGGCCATGACCCAGGACTAAATCCCTTCCACGTGGCCGGCAGCGCGCGCCGGGGGCTCGGGACCTTTAGTCCCGGTTGGTGACACCAACCGGGACTAGAGGTTTAGGGTTTATGGTTTATTTTTCCTTTTCATTTTGTGTTTTCCATTTAATTCTTTTTCATTTCAAACATATTTTACGCTATTGCAGTCGTCAAGTGCCATTGCAGAGCACGTGCAGAGTGGCACACGCGAAAGATGACAATAGAGTGCATGCAAGTGCCACGGAGCTGACTTTCGTTTGCAGCTGTCGCCCTTTCTTTATCCAAGCGGCGGGACGGGACGGGACGGGAGAGCCCCTCGACTTGACTGACATGACAACACCTCCACTGCTACTACATACTGTACACGTCATGCATATATAATAGAATTTCTCGTATGGCCAATCATATATCATATAATTTCTCGTACGACCATATGCATACAGATATATATATATATATACATATACAATTTGGTATATACAGTTTCTCCTACAATTTGCAGATCATTACATGCAGGCATTAGGTGTAATGGTATTCTCTGTCGAGAGCTATGACCTGCTGAAGCAAAAATCCCGAAATTTCCTCTTGAAGTGCTCTTATGCGGTCTGTTGGTAGGAGCCTATCCCGCATATCTTGCATCTTTAAAGAAGGAGATCAATATGAATATATTAGTTGTGTGTATATATATTAGATCGTGTGGGATAAAAAAATGTGAATAGTGTTTATTACGTACCCAAAGTTGTCTTCTATCTTTGCTCCTTTCGGTCATAAAGCGAATGTTCTCGCAAACGTAGTATGCACATAAATTATTCCCCTTTTCCTGCCTCATGCACTTTACGAGAATAGAATTCAATTAGATAATAATCAAGCATGATAATGGTATTGAAACTATAGAATTAAAGAGATGCGCGGACGTAGCTAGTACTACTTAATTACCCTGAGTCGCACCCATTTTAGCTTTGGTTCCCATGCACCGACCATCTGTTTGGTGAACTTTTTCCAAACCCTGCCCGGCAAAGAAAATGAATAAAGGAGTTATTAATTAATTACTTGATATCAGGAAATGAACTAAAGAGGCCGACATAGTGCGATAATGATTGAAATTACGTGTCAAGCATCAAATACAGGTTATGGTATTCTTTAGGGTCTTTACTTAGTGAGTCCAGTACTTCAACTTTTCCCGCGTCAAATCTAATGATTAGCAGGATCCAGTGGAAACTGCGCACACGTTTGTATAAGCGGGCATGCATAAATCATCAACTACACTTAACATCGAGTAAGCAAAATAGGATTTGTAGTACAAGACAGTAACACTCACCTGAAGTTGTAAGGAAACACTATTTCTGTTTTGGCATGTAGTTTCTTCAAAAATAGTAGCAAGTTTTTCTCTGTGTCTTCTGGGTACTTATTTAACACATCTTCATAAACGGTATTTGGGTCAATGAACCCAATGCCATAGACTCCATCTCGGTTCATTTCAAAAATCTTCATTCTGCATAATACCACACAAAAGAATATAGTGTGAATAATTACAGGCAATGAACGAGCTGAGCTAGAGACTTAAATTACATAAAGAAATCACTTACAGACAATAGCAACTGACGATATATTTGTCGAGTGCGTCTTGATTGAATAACTGAATAAGTTCTGGAAAGTCAATCCATACATCTTTTGCATTGAAGAAATGCTCTGGCTTAACTTTCACCATGAGGCTCTCTCGCCCGACCTTTATTTCTCTCAGGTACCAGTCATGCAATCTGCGCATTTGCGTTGATAGAAGTGGGACCTCCTCAGGCCTGACCAGTGGGTTCCCGGGGACATATTTCCATGCTAGATCCTCCGGAGCCATTATGGGGCTTTCCTTAATGTCTAGGAGTTGTTCAACAGTGATACCCATCGCTCTAGCCATCTCTCTAGCATTGCCGGTTACCGCCAAATCGGTATTCACCTTGAGCGGGGGGATCGATTGCACTACCTGTTCTCTGAGCTGGGGAATAGTTTTCCCGCTTTTATTACTACCTGTAAGGCTCGACTCCTTATCTTTTTGTGCATGATATGACTTGCTAATAGAGTGTTCATAGTCTGAATGCCTTCTCTCCACAGCCGGTTTAGCAAGATCCACAAAGTGTTGTATGACTTTCTCAGGTATTTTCTCCTTTGGCGACGGGGGCGGTTTCAGTGCAAAATCGGCCTTCACTTCAGCAGCCACTTGGGCATTGTTTTCCTCAACAGTCATCTCGTAAGCCAACTTCTTTTTGGCAGGAGGATCAACTTTCTTCCTTGGTGCTCTCTTCCGCTTTGGAGTCGCCTCACGCAGCAGAGATCGATATTGCGGACTCGCAATGGGCGCCGTCTCGGGGTGGGCTGGAGTCGGCTGACGTGGCGGACTTGGAGGAGGAGTCGGCTGACGTGGTGGACTTGGAGGAGTCGGTTGACGCGGCGGACTTGGAGGAGGAGTCGGTGCCCTTGGTGCCGAATTTGGAAAGACGATGCAATCGTTTCTCCATACAATGACACCACGTATGGCTTCTCCCAGTGTGTGCTCCTCTTCATCTCCAGGAAAGTCAAGCTCTAGTGAGTCATATCCCGACATAACTTCATCCACGCCGACACGAGCATAGCCAACTGGAATCAGATTTCCATGGATGGTTGCTTCAGGTTCATTCGGTAAAGCAAAGCTGACCGCCACCTTCATGGATATGTTCTTCAGTTTCATGTGTAGCTCACAAGTTGTCGTCTCTTTGATATCATCCACGGGGTATCTAGCCAGCAGTGCATCATCGGCCGGGACCCCCGTGGAACCCACGCTGCTTTTCGACATAGATGGGACGGTGCTATCCAATGCTGGATCTGCTTGCTGCTGCCGCTGAGACATCTTTTCCAGGATAAGTGTGTCGATCTGCTCCTGCTGCCGCATGAAAGCGCGTTCCAACTCCGCGTGCTTTGATTCTACCTGTTGGTGCCGGTCTGCATCCTGCTTCTTCTTGTCTTCCTCCTGCTTCTTCTTTCTCGCACGACTTCTGTAAGTGGGGTTCCACTCCGCAAACCCCTCAACCCATGGAACAACGCCTTTGCCTCGTGTTCGTCTTGGGTGTTCAGGATTCTTGAGGGCGCGTGTAAGCTCGTCGTTCTCTCTCTTGGGCTAGAACGCCCCCGTTCGAGCCTCTTCTATTGCAACAAGTAAAGCATCTGAGGCTTCTTTAAGACTTGCCTGCTCAATAATCTCCCCTGTCTTTGGGTCCAACTTTCCCCCATGCGCATAAAACCAAGTCCTGCACCTGTCGGGCCAATCCAATGTTTTTGGAGTGACCCCTACAGCAATCATCTTTTCCTCAGATTCATCCCACTTAGGCTGGCCAGTCTTGTAGCCACCTGGCCCCAGAATATGGTGGTGCTTTTTTGCTCAGCATTTATCTTGTTTTTCCTCGACCGTTCCTTAGTTGCTTCTGATTCCTTGAACTCCACAAATAAGTCCCAATGATCTTTTACCTTCTCCAGTGGCCCAGTGAATTCTGGAGTCTTCTTTTCTGCGTCAATGTAGCTGGTCCATAATCTTTTCTTCCAGTTGCAGAATTGTGTGGCCATCTTCTTAAGAGCACACTTCTTGACTTTCTCCCGTTTAGCATCTGTGAAATGCTCTGGTAGGGTGAAATGTGACATGAGAATATCCCAGAGCAGATTTTTTGCTCTTTCGTCAACAAAACTAACTCCACGATCTTCCTTTGGCTTATTTCATTCTTGAACGGAGATCAAGATTTGGTCCCTGACAATAACTCCGTATTGACGTATAAATTTGTCTGCATTCTTTTTAGGAGCAATCGGTTTGCCATCTGGTTTGATCTCATCGATGTTGTACTTTATGCCAGCCTGCAACTTTTTGGTTGGGCCTCGTACTGCCCTGCTTGTAGAAGATTTGCTCGATCCGGAGGGCTAAAAGAAGAAAGATTCGTTAATATATATATATACACACAATTCAAATAATACATGTAATGATCACCAGAGGCCTTATATATATACCTCGCTGGACTTTGTTAATTGAAGAACATTTCCTTCGCCATCATTGTTTGTGTGCCCTTCGTCTCTTGGTTCTTCCTCAAATATTCCCTCACCAAAATCATTCAGATATTGTGAGTTGTCATCTGCAGGTTCATTCTCTGGGTTTTTTGAGTAGCGTATCATGTCGAACATGATATCCTCTTGATCATGATCGTCTCTGCTGCTATCGTCCATAGCTTAACTAATCCAGAAGAAAGATAAAACAATTTAGTATTCAAATTAGAATGCATTCAATGAGCAAAAACTGAATCATGGTAGTCAGCCGCCGTAGAGGTTCGATCTGAGGGGCGAGGAATGTCGAGGAGGATTAATTTTTTTAGCTAGCAAGATCATCATATAATATCACTAATACATCTCAAATAATCCAGTTAATGCATCATCGAATATTATCGAATATAATCTCGAATACATCTCAAATATTATCACTAATACATCTCGAATATTATCATATAACATCACTAATACAGCTCGAATATTATCGAATAATCCAGTTGACTCGCGGTTCCTGAGGCACGGGCGGTGGACACCCAAAGAGAAGGAACCATCACAGGATCATAGCTCGGCTGAGATCCCTGAAGAACCTGCCAGGTATTGGAACCCGACGTCCAACGCAACCATGTAGCGACGGACGTGCTCGTCCTCCTCCCTGACACGGCGACGTACCACCTCCTCGGGGGCCGGCTGCCTCCGCACCGATAGTGGCCCACGGGACCGCCACCAAAGAAGCTCCGGGTCGATGATGGGAGCCCTATTCCTCACCAAGCTGCGCACCCCAGAAGGTAGCACCTCCTAGTGCCAGCCCGGCCGAGCCCAGTCCCGGACATGGCGCCTCTCAAGCAGGTTGTCGCCGCCGAGTCGACGATGAGGATGCGGGCCGGGCATCGTCGATGTCGAGAACAAATTTTTATGAAAACAAATTCCTATGCAATAATTGTCATTTTATTATGCTACTCATATAGCTTTTTGTTTTGCACATAAATAACTTTTTGTTATGACAAACTTTTGCAAATACAACATTAAGATATTAACATTTTCCAAATAAGATATTAACATGTTTCTGATCAATATTTTGCAAATAGAACATTAAAATATTTTTAATACATGGTCAACTTTTTTCTATGCAAATTTAACATTTTTCTCGATAAACATTTAACAATTTTCAAATGCTTGGTCAGAATTCCTCAAATGTTTAATACATGATCAATTTTTCTCTATAAACATTTAACAATTTTCAAATGCTTGGTCAAAATTCCTCAAACTAGCTAGTCAAAATTCCTCAAACTAGCTAGTCAAAATTCCTCAAACTATCTACATATCCATCCATCACAAAGAATTGGCCGGAACGGCGACGGCGAGCGGCGGTGGTGTTCGAGCAGGATCGGGCTAGCGGCAACGGGGCTCGGGAGGGCGAACGAAGGGGCTCGTGGCCGTGCTTGGATCATGCTGCGAGGGCTGTGACCCTGGTGGCGACAGGGCCGGTGGCGGTGAGCTCGGTAATGACGGGGGAGAGAGGGGATCGATGTGGGGGAGCTCACCGGGTGGCACACGGTGGCCGTTGGAGGCTTAGGAGCTGCCGAGTTGTCGGAGTCGATGGAGAAGGCGCCGGGGCCGATGAGGCGCGGCACGACGACGCCGAGCGGCAGCCTAGCAGCGTCTCTGCTTATGGATTTGATCTCCCGGGTGGTGGAGGCTGAAAACGCTAAGTGCCAGGTTATATAGAATGGACCTTTAGTCCCGGTTGAATCCACGACTCGGGACTAAAGGACCTTTAGTCCCGGTGCGTGGCTGGAACCGGGACTAAAGGTTGTACCTTTAGTACCGGTTACAACCATGGGCCAGGACTAAAGGGCTGTTTTTGGCGGCCCAAATTCAGCGCGGGAGGAGGACCTTTAGTCCCGGTTCGTGGTGGCAACCGGGACTAAAGGTCTTTTTCCAGTTTTTTTTGTTTTTTGCTTTATGTTTTTTCTTTTGTTTCTACTTACAGCCAAATATTTAGAGTTTTTGAGTGAATCTTTTTGCTTTAGGTCACAAAAATTATAAACATTCCGTTAGTGCCAGTAGTTTTCAAATTTGAATAGTTTAAATTTGAATTCTTTGAAATTTGTGTGAATCACTAGTATGTGAATAACTTTACTTTAAAAATTGAATTTTGGGTGATTCTTTCTCCTGTTGTTTAATATTAGTGTGTTTTATCACTATGTTCAATTTGGTAATTTTTAGGTTATTTTAAATAGGTGTTTTAATCAAAAAATAGATTATGTTTAGCTCTTTTAGTTTTATAGCTCAAAACAATCATTAAATGCATGAAAAATAGCGAATGAGGTCAGAAAGGGTTGAAAATTGATGATGTGGCTTTCAATGGTGCATATTGAACGTACAAAAAGTCTAGAGTTAAAATAAGTTAAAAAAATGAAATGCCTTTGTAACAAATGAGTTTTCGTCCAAACCCTGATACTTCGAAAAAGATTGTCCGGTTTGTACACGTAGTGCATCCAGTTTTTGCCGTATCTCTCTCAACTTTTTAGCACATGCTATGTAGGTGAAATGAAGATACCATGCCAAGTTTCAACCTTTTCAGAGTTCATTTGTAGTGCTTTTCAATTTCAGGGTCATTTAGCTAAAAAAAATCATTAAATGCATTAAAATAGCTAATTAAGTCAGAAAGGGTTGAAAATTGATGACGTGGCTTTGAATGGTGCATATTGAATGCACAAAAAGTCTGGAGTCAAAATAAGTTTAAAAAATTGAAATGCCTTTGTAACCGATGAGTTTTCGTCTGAAACCCTGATATTTCGAAAGAGATTGTCCAGTTTGTACACGAAGTGCATCCAGTTTTTTCCGTAACCCTCTCAACTTTTTAGCACATGCTATATGGGTGAAATGATGATACCATGCCAAGTTTCAACCTTTTCAGAGTTCATTTGTAGTGCTTTTCAATTTCTGGGTCATTTAGCTCAAAAAATCATTAAATGCATGAAAAATAGCAAATGAAGTCAGAAAGGCTAAAAATTGATGACATGGCTTTGAATGGTGCATATTGAATGCACAAAAAGTCTGGAGTTAAAATAAGTTTAAAAAAATAAAATGCCTTTGTAACAGATGAGTTTTCGTCCGAAACCCTGATACTTCGAAAGAGATTGTCCAGTTTGTACATGAAGTGCATCCAGTTTTTGTCGTAACCCTCTCAACTTTTTAGCACATGCTATGTGGGTGAAATGATGATACCATGCCAAGTTTCAACCTTTTCAGAGTTCATTTGTAGTGCTTTTCAATTTCAAGGTCATTTAGCTAAAAAAAATTGCAAATGAAGTCAGAAAGGGTTGAAAATTGATGACGTGGCTAATCGCGTATGATCAACCTTGCAAAATACATAGTGAAATATTTCATTTGGACATAATTGCATTGATTAACTCCTAGATAACGTTTCTTCGCATTTCAAATGCCAAAACACATATATACCCTAACTATTACAAAGATTCCCTCCGGTTTGTCCGAAGTGGGACTTTCCAGATAAGTCCGGAAACTCACTAGAGAAGAAAGTGATGACGGTGAAGCCGGTCACATCCTAGTGTGGGATCTTGGGGTATAAAACTTTTTCTTCGCGTGTGTCCCTTTGCGCCATAACCATGGACAATCTTCATCATTTAACAGGATGCTTGGGCCAGTCTTTACTGTGAAGGGAGCAATTTCATGAAAGTTTTCATAATATTCTGACATGTCTGTCTTGTCCTCTACTCCCACGATCTTTCTTTTCCCTGAAAGAACTATGTGGCGCTTTGGCTCATCGTATGATGTATTCGCTTCCTTATCTTTTCATTTTCTCGGCTTGGTAGACATGTCCTTCACATAGAAAACCTGCGCCACATCATTGGCTAGGACGAATGGTTCGTCTGTGTAACCATGATTGTTGAGATCCACTGTTGTCATTCCGTACCGTGGGTCTTCCTTTACCCCACCTCCTGTCAGATTGACCCATTTGCACCGAAACAAAGCGACCTTTAAATCACGTCCATAGTCAAGTTCCCATATCCCCTCTATGTAACCATAATATGTGTCCTTTGGCCTATTGGTATTTGCTGCATCAAAGCGGACACCACTGTTTTGGTTGGTGCTCTTTTTATCTTGGGCGATCATGTAAAATGTATTCCCATTTATCTCGTACCCTTTGAAAGTCAATATAGTCGAAGATGGTGACTTGGCCAGCAAGTACAGCTCATCTCCAATAGTGTCGTCATGCATGAGATGTGTTTGCAACCAACCGCCGAATGACGCCATGTGTGTACATTTGATCCAGGGCTCAGACTGCTCCGGGTTCTTGGAGCGTACAATATCCATGTGTTCCTCTATATACGGAGCCACCAAGGTGGAATTTTGTAGAACTGTGTAGTGTGCTTGCGCCCAAGAATGCCCGTCCATACATATTACTGAATCCTTTCCTAGCGTGCCTTTTCCACCCAGTCTGCCCTCATGCCGTGATTCAGGAACACCAATCGCCTTAAGGTCAGGAATAAAGTCAACACAAAACTCAATGACCTCCTCTGTTTCATGGCCCTTGGAGATGCTTCCTTCTGGCCTAGCACGGTTATGAACATATTTATTTAAGACTCCCATGAACCTCCCAAAGGGGAACATATTGTGTAGAAATACTGGACCCAGAATGGCAATCTCGTCGACTAGGTGAACTAGGACGTGCATCATGATATTGAAGAAGGATGGTGGGAACACCAACTCGAAACTAACAAGACATTACAGCAAATCATTCTGTAACCTTGGTAGGATTTCTGGATCAATTACCTTCTGAGAGATTGCATTGAGGAATGCACATAGCTTCACAATGGCTAATCGAACGTTTTCTGGTAGAAGCCCCCTCAATGCAACCGGAAGCAATTGAGTCAGAATCACATGGCAGTCATGAGACTTTAGGTTCTGGAACTTTTTCTCTGCCATATTTATTATTCCCTTTATATTGGACGAGAAGCCGGACGGGACCTTCATACTGAGCAAGCATTCAAAGAAGATTTCCTTCTCCTCATTGGTAAGAGCGTAGTTGGCAGGACCTTGATACTGCTTTGGATGCATGCCGTCTTTTTCGTGCATACGTTGCTGGTCCTCCCGTGCCTCCGGTGTATCTTTTGTCTTCCCATACATGCCCAAGAAGCCTAGCAGGTTCACGCAAAGATTCTTCATCACGTGCATCATGTCGATTGCAGGGCGGACCTCTAGGTCTTTCCAATAGGGTAGGTCCCAAAATATAGATTTCTTCTTCCACATGGGTGCGTGTCCGTCAGCGTCATTCGGAACAGATTGTCCACCAGGACCCTTTCCAAAGATTACTTTTAAATCCTTGACCATATCAAGTATATCATCAGCAGTACGGTGGCGAGGCTTCTTCCGGTGATCTGCCTCACCTTTGAAATGCTTGCCTTTCTTTCTTAAGAGATGCTTAATCGGAAGAAATCGACGATGTCCCAGGTACACATTCTTCTTACATTTATCCAAATATATACTTTTGCTCTCATCTAAACAGTGTGTGCATGTGTGGTATCCCTTGTTTGTCTATCCTGAAAGGTTACTAAGAGCAGGCCAATCATTGATGGTTACAAACAGCAACGCTCGTAGGTCAAATTCCTGCTATTTGTGCTCATCCCACACACGTCCACCTTTTTTGTCCCACAGCTGCAAAAGTTCTTCAACTAATGGCCTTAGGTACACATCAATGTAGTTGTCAGGTTGCTTGGGGCCTTGGATGAGCACGGCATCATAATGAACTTCCGCTTCATGCACAACCAAGGAGGAAGGTTATAGATACATAGAGTCACAGGATAGGTGCTATGATTACTGCTCTGCTCCCCAAAAGGATTAATGCCATCTGCACTTAAACCAAATCATATGTTCCTTGCGTCATCTGCAAAGTCCCGCCACTTTCTTTCGATTTTTCTCCACTGCGACCCGTCAACAAGTACTCTCAACTTCCTGTCTTTCTTAGGGTCTTCTTTGTGCCATCGCAACAACTTGGCATGCTCTTTGTTTTGGAACAAACTTTTCAACCGTGGTATTATAGGAGCCTACCACATCACCTTGACAGGAATCCTCTTCCTGGGGCGCTCGCCCTCAACATCACCAGGGTCATCGCGGCTGATCTTATAGCGCAATGCACCGTATACCGGGCATGCATTCAAATTCTCGTACTCCTCACCGCGGTAGAGGATGCAGTCATTAGGGCATAACTACTAGGGAAAAGCCTAGCAGTAGCGCGGGTTTTAGGTGTATTAGTAGTGCGGGGACCCGCGCTACTGATACGGCGCTACAGCTAATTTGTAGCAGTAGCGTGTGTTGACCCGCGCTACTGCTATACATGGGTAGCAGTGAGCTTTACAGGAACGCGCTGCTGATAATAGCTGTAGCGCTTTACAGTAAGCCGCGCTACTGCTAAGTGCGCGCTGATGCTAACTTTATTCCCCTTGCTACTGCTAGTTTTATTAGTTTTTGATTTTTTTTCTGCATATTTGTTTTGTATTTGTACAGGCTTTATACAATAATCTCTAGCATATCATACACATAAAAATGTAATCATAGCATACACATACAAATAGTCTCATCAAATCATGTCATCATCATAATCATCATCCAACACAAAGTGGTCTCTCATCGTCATCTCAAAAATAGCGATACAAGTCTCGAATACTTGCAACTACATCGTCATCCATCTAAACAACGATATACACGGGAAGAACTGTCACTATGAGTGAGAGCGGAACTATGCAGTACATGAGGCGGCGGTTATGAGTTCTCTCTCGCGCTAGCGTGAACCTCAAGTAACTAGCTTCTGCTTCTTGTCTGCTTTTGAAGCCTTTATGGCTGGCGCCCGAGACCCCCTCCACTTGCGTCTGACACCCGGGCCACTCGTTGTACACTCCCGGAACCTTCCCTTTGTACACGACATAGCACTGCTTCTTCGCCATCAAGAATCTAGGTACCTGTTGGAGATGCATCTTCATCAAGAGAATGTATAATCATATGCAACAAAATATACTTGAGCAACACAAAAAAGAAAGGCTTAGCAACTAGATGCAACATATAGTAAACATAAATAATCAACGCAGTTTCATCGTACGCAAACTAATTAACTAGATGTACGTAGGTCATCGTACCCAAACTAACAAAGTAGCGTTACGCAAGTTTGGCAGGGACCGTGGACATCACAAAGTTTCATCGCTACAGAAAGTATACAAGTTCAACCGACACATATCATCATCACCGGCATCGTAAATCACTAGAACTTCCATCCTTACGTATCATCGAGGATGCACCCTAGCTTCTTGAATGGCGTGAGGTCCTGACGTTGCATGCCTATGCGAGTTCGGACGTCAGCTCGCGATATAGGGCCGTGGTGGAACATCCCCTTCTCTTCGACGACTTCTTTCATGATGATCGTCGCAATGTCCCTCTGGATGCAAAAGAAGTCATCTCTAAGTTTACAATCCACTTCTCCTTGAGATTCTACCCACTTGCAGATATGATCATCATTTTTGGTTGTCATGCGAAGCTTTTGGTGATCCCTTCTGAACTCCATCATGAGATGGAGGAGGTAGAATCCATCGTTCCTACTTGGTTTCGAGACATGGATGCAGCAGAAGTTAGTTTTATGCGAGAAACCCGTCTTCTTGTTCCTTTGTTTCCTGATCTGCAGGTAGCCACCCCTCAAGCTGAAGCCTTGGAGAGCATCATCTACAATATTCATTATGTGGGTGTAGTCCTTCTTCTCGTAGTTTCTGGTAGGGTCGAAATACACAGCGTGGGAGACTCGCGGGTAAAGAACGATAAGGATGGCGCGCCTGTTGCTGCGGGGAAAAGAACACCTCAAATTATTCTCCATATGAGCGAGAAGGAATGATTGAAATGTACGAAAGGATTGTCCGGCACTGACTTACTTTGGATGATAAGGCAGGAGGACAATTTCCTGTTCCTTATTCTGTACCATGAAGTTTTCGAGGTACTCCCTAGCAGTTTTACGCTCAAAGTCGCCGAGACTCAAGAAGGACTCTTGCATGTAGTATGGATCCGCCACACAGATTTGCGAGACTTCTTCTCTCTTCATGACGGAGCTCATATGTAGCACAAAAAGGTGGACGATTGTAAAATGGAGCCGCCTTGTCAGAAACATCTCGAAGATATGCTCAAACCGCAAGAAGAACACCTCCGCGGGCCGTGTGTCGATGTAGCACTTCCCCTCGGGCACACGAGCCACGTATGTCGGATATCCTGGATCCTTCGAGGCTAGTAGGCTTTTCTCAGTCGACAACACATGGTCGTGCAGTCTCCTGAGATCCCCTGATATTGCCTCCAGCGGTGTCGGCGGTAGCATCGGCTCGCCCGTGACATGGAACATGGCCGCACCTTTGACGGGTACACGCTCTTCAAAATCCGTCGTCTGGCTGCTATGTGCTCTGGATGGTTTGTAGGCAGCAGAGCCTTTCTTCGCCGGTCTCCTCCTGTCCTTTTTCTTGGGCTGATCTTCCAGACCCTTCCTTAACCCCTGCCCTAGTGTTGTCGGGTTAAGCACTGTACGACCCTCGGCTACTTGATCCTGTGTTGAGGCGGCATCTTCAGGCGTGTCCTGTGAGGATTGCATGAAGAGAGACTTCTTGCAATCAACCCTTCTAGGACATTCCTGCCCGGGCAGATCATCCATCTCCTCATCAGCATGCTGATAGCCTGAGTCATCATATGGCTGACTCATCAATTCTAAGTCATCGTCATAGGCACCTGTATTGAGGAGTCGAAGAGGCTCCTCGTCCATCTCATCATCCATTTTTTGTTCTACGGGGGCGATTACATCAGCCACTATTGGACCCCCCCTTCCTCACATCGGTCGCCGCTCTCACCCGGCACTACAGGTGCTGGTAATTGCATAGGCGGGATGGTGGTGTTCATACCTGCTTGCTGATGTGTGGTTATTGGTGTGCTCTCGGTCGGCTCCAGACAAAGAAGATTCTTCGGCCATAGCAGCACCCAAACCTTGCAGTTTCCAAGCCGCGATGGTGTCTCATTGTCCTCTCCCCCTAGCCGTACTGGAGGAGGCAAATCCTCGTGCCCCAATTTCACACTCAACAAGGTAACCCTGAAGTGCCCACCGGGCATCGGCTGGCCGTGGAACGTGAGTTCCAAGGGCTTCGTTATCACCGCCTTTCCCACGTCCACCTTCTGGCCTTTGATCAAGTAGAGTACGGTGCACAGGGTTTCATCGGCCTGCAAAGATATGTCTGCGGCGTAAAACATCAGAAAGCCAACGAAAACGGAATATTCTAGATATATGTTGGTGCGACATGTAATTACCGTGAGGGCGTCGAGCTCAGCCAAAGACGAAGGCCCACCTAGCGCGCCAGAGACTGAGGACGGGCTGCTATGAGCGGGTGCGGGTGCGGGTGCGGGAGCAGGCGCGGTTATGTGAGTAGATGATGGTGCGGTTGTGTTGTTCACCGAGTTGCTCCTGACGAAGCTGGGCATGGGGAAATCATCTACTGTCTTGTCTGGATTTTCCTTCGTCCAGTTGATGATAGGCGGGATCAAGTTAGTAGCGAAATCATTTCTGCAGGCATCTACAGCTGCAGCGACTGCCTGCTGTAGCAACTCATTTTTCTCCTCGGCTGCTTTTTTCGTGTCCTCAGCTGCTTTTTTCTCGAACGCAAGCTTCACCTTCTTGTTGATGTCCACCTGACTGAACTTCTTTTTCTGCTTCATGGCCTCCGGGCCCTTGTTGTAAAAGACCTTTCACGTGGCGCCGTCTCCGGCGCCGTGCACACGTCCATATTGTGGCCGCTGGTCCAAAGGGAGTCCCTTAAGTTCGTTCAAGGCCCGGTTGAGAGGGGTGTCCCACTTGGGCCTCCTCGACGAAGACTGGCTTTCGACTGCAAGCTGGTGTTGCTTGTCCTGCAGAAGGAACGTGAACCATTTATGAATGTGTAGTTGACTTGATCAGAAGCTAAATGTAAGGTGGTAAAATAATAATTACCAGTATTCTAATCAATTTCCTCGTGACCGGGTCCGTGTAAAAAACATTCTTTTCCTTGTCCCACTTGTGGCGGGCCCTGATGAATTCACGCTCCAAGGGGTTGGTGAACTTTGCGAAGGGGTCTGGGTGACCCGCGGCTTCACGTTCCGCGTCCTTCTTATCCCATATGGGCCTTTTGCCAAGGTAGCCACGGCTTCCGAGGCATTGGTTCCCCGTGTTCCTTTGCTGAAGGCTCTTGAATTTCGTAGCCTTAGCCTTGGCTGCCTTGGTAGTGCAAGTGTCCTTGAACTTTTGGAACTCCTCTTCCGTAAGTGTCGGATTTTCCTCCAGAATCTTGGACAGGGGTTCCTCAGCCTCAATAGCTCGTTTCACCCTCCCTTTCCAGGAGGCCAAATCATTGCTGAACATGCCCATGGCGTGATTGTTAATCTTTTTCATCTTCGGATCATCCCACGGGTGTTCTATGTCGTCATCCCGGTCGGGGAACTTGAATCTCTTGTGCAGCTTCGTCAGGAGCAACTGCTTCAAATGTTCTTTACCCCTTAAGTCATCATCGTTGATGCTCGCGCATTCCCGTAGGATGCATCCGACTTGGTTCCCGTAGCACTTGTGAGGTTCTTCCAGTTCTAATGGCTCAAACTTGCCAGGGGCCATCTTTGTGATCACCAGTCGTCCGATGCCGAGTTTGTTAGGTTTTCGTATCCTCTGCGTTTTCTGCTTCTTCTTTTCGGTAGCGGCTTCGGCGACGGTACCTTCCCCACCGGTACCTTCCCCGCCGGTATCTTCCCCGCGGGTCTCGGCGCCGCCATCGGTGCCGGCGCAGTCGGTGTCGATGTCGGCGTCAGTACCATCATCGAGGCTGCCCTGCAAACCTTGACTATGCTTAGCAGACAAAAAGTCGAGGTACTGTTGTTCACCCTCATAATCCATCTTGTCTGCATCATGGTCAAAAGGCCCGGTTTCTTCGTTGTTCGACATGTTTCCTATGATTAATTCTCCTCATTTAATTCTTAAACTATAATAAAATGAGAAATGACAAAAAAAAAGTCTATGGTTTGCCGGAATGTCGTTTCATCCCTGTTGCAGCAAATCCCGGCACTCGATATGCCTACTTTCTAGCACAAGTCATGCCAAAATTCACGGGAAATTTTGGCTTGAACTTTGCTAAAAAGTGGACATATCGAGCGCCTGAAATTCACCGGAACGGAAATGAATCAATATTCCGGCGAAACATAGGCCACTCGGATCATTTACCCTGCACATAACCATCATTTTCCGAATATCACATGTCCACTTCAAATATAAGCTAGCTAGTGGGGGGTTGTTCCACCACGGCCCTGTTTGAATCACATGTCCAAATCATATAGGGTTCATATAGCAACAATAGCTTTAACTAAAAAAAATCAAATAGCAACAATAGCTTTAACTAAAAAAATCAAATAGCAACAATTCTGTTTTTTCTTTAAATACCATTAAAAATTCCTTGAATAAAATTTGATACCTAGCTAAATACCAATAAAAATTCATTGAATAAAATTTCTGTCCTACTTTGATACCTAGCTAAATTCATAACTAAATTTGTTACCTAGCTAGGGTTCATAACTAAATTCATCACCGCAAAAAAATAACTACCTAGGGTTCATAACTAAAACCTAGGTTTCATACTGCCATAACTAAAACGTAAGGAAATTAACCTAAGAACCTAATTAACCTACTGCCCTAACTAAATAGATAACCTAATTAACCTACTGCCCTAACTAAAACCTAAGTAAATTAATCTAAGAACCCTAATGGCAGAGAGAGAGGAGCGGTGGGGGCTTACAGAGGGTGCAGGGCAAGGAGGCAGGCCCGACGACGGCCGAGGTAGGGAGGGGAGGAAGCAGAGGAGGGAGGCATGCCACGTCGGGGTCGGGGCCGGGGCCGGGCGACGGTGACGAAGGCGTGCGGTGTCGGGGTCGGGGTCGGGGCCGGGCGACGGTGAGGGAGGCGTGCGACATCGGGTTCGGCGTCGGCGCTCGGGCTCCGGCGAGGGCAAGGGCGCGCAGGGGTTCCGGCGGCGGCGACGAGGGGGAGAAGAGAGTGGGGGAATTGGGGGAGGAAGCAGAGGAGGGAAGCCCGCGCGGGGGGTTATGTGAAAATAGCAGTAGCGCTGTTCTGGAAAACGCGCTATAGCTAAGTTAGGAACATATATTTTCTTTTCTTTTCCATTTTGTTTCTTCTATTTTATTTTCCTTTTCTTTTTATTTTTTGCTTTCTTTCTTTTCTTTTCTTTTCTTTTCCTTTTCCTTTTCTTTTTTGCTTTCTTTCTTTTCTTTTCTTTTCCTTTTTTTTCCGAGAGCCAGAACGAAGGGAAGGTGGTACAATGTATATAACTAAGGCGATATATATTGCATCATTTGACCCATAACGGTTAAGTGTGCATACAAAATAGGAACATATATATTACATCATTCGAACCATAACGGTTAACTGTGCATACAAAATAGGAACATATATATTGCATCATTTGACCCATAATGGTTTCTCAACATCGACGTTTCCGTTTTTGAGTGAGCTTCTTTCCCTTCTTGTTCGTTGACGAATAATTGAGCCCCTCATTGTGACTTTTCCTTTTCCATGGAGTACGATCTTTTTTAGGTAATGTAGTATTGATTCTTCTTCTGACGTATACTTCATCGTCATCGTCATCTTCCCTCATCGGGTTGCCGTACTGGTCGTAGTCTTCCTCGTTGGCGACTCCATCCATTCCAATGATGTTCCTTTTGCCTCTTCTCACGACAACACGGCTGGGATTGCTCGGGTCGGTTATGAAGAAGCATTGTGTCACGTGCTTAGCGTGTACCCATGGCTCGTTTTTAGCGATGGCATTCACGGTAGCGCTCTTAGCGTCGGGTATAGTCATGGTAGTGAAATACCGGTTTTCTCTTTCGACATTCTTAGCCCATCTGACACGGAACATCATCGTGTTGTGCTGTCCAGAGTAGTCAAGCTCCCAGATCTCCTCGACCCTTCCGTAGAATCTCTCAGTTGCACCATTGTCGCCGATCATGCATTCCATCATCACCCCTGAGTTCTGAAAATCACTGTTCATATGTTTGTCCCCCATGTGGAACATGTATCTGTTGATATCGTACTTCTGATAGTTCACGAGGTTGGCCGCGGGGCCATGTGCTAAGGCGTATATGAGCAATCCGTCCTTAAAGCCCTCTTCCAGGGGATTAGCAAGAATATGCTGTTTGAACCAATGTAGGAAAGTGGAGTTGTGCTCTCTAGTAACTTCGGCGTCTGTCCTGCATAGCCCACGGTCACGATACTTCTTTGCGATGGTTTCTTTGTGCAGTGTCACGAAAGGATCTACCTCATCTAGGTGATGCAGCACTACTAAGTTTGCTATGTCAAAGTCATTGCGTCAATCCGAGTAGGCCACATGCAGTTCCCTGCAACCGTTGGAGTGACCTTCTCCTTCGAGCCTCCCAAGGTGCTTCTTAACGGGCAGACCAACATCAGGCCGGTCTCCGCCATATAGAAAATTCTCGCAGAAAGAGATGCACTCTTGTGTCAGATAGCCCTGGACGATGCTTCCATCCGGACCAGACATGTTACGAACGAATCCTTTGATGACCCCATTCATCCTCTTGAACGGCATCATGTTGTGCAGGAATGACCGCCCCAGGTCTATTATGTCGTCCATAATATGGACACACAGATGCACCATGACGTCAAAGAACGCGGGTGGGAAGTACATCTCTAGCTCATTTAGTATCACAATGATCTCTTCCTGTAGCCTTCGGAGCTGCTTCGCACTGATCGACTTTCGAGAGATGACGTCAAAAAAGTTGCAGAGACCAATAAGCGTGTCACAGACGTGCTTGTCCATTATCCCTGTAAGGGCAACATGTAGTATCTGCATCATCATCACATGACAGTCATGGGACTTCATCCCGCTGAGCCTTTTCTTCTTTGTGTCTAGATATCTGCTTATCTTCCCACAGTAACCAAAACTAACTTTGATTCCGGTAAGGCACTTGAAGAATTGATCGATCTCAACTGGACTTAAGGTGAAGCAAGAAGGGGGGCAATAATCCTCTTCCTTCACTTTTCTGCCCTTCTTCTCCCACGCCTCCGTCTCCATCTCTGTCTCCTCTGACTTTTTATGGGGCGGCATGTGCAGATCTGCCCTGATTTTCAAATCTTGCAAGTCTTTTCTTGCCTTCGGCCCATCCTTGGTCTTATCCGGCATGTTCATCAGTGTCGCAAGCAAGCTCTCAAGGACATTCTTACATATATGCATTTGATCAAGGCAATGAGGCATGTCGAGTTTGTGCCAGTACTCCAAGTCCCAGAAAACAGACCTCATCTTCCATACCTTCAGCAGCGGCTCCGGCGCCTTTTTCATCGTCTTTCCCGGCGCTGGGCACTGTTCCCAGTTTTTCAATAGCTCATCGATTTCGGCGCTGCTCCGCTTACGTGGACATCCTCGATGCTCAGCCTCACCATTGAATAGATCTCCACGGGTCGTCCTTTTCGAGCCATCTTCGATGCCCCATGTACACGATTTTCCCAGACCCGCCTTCTTTCGTTGACGTTAGCTGGTGAGACGTCGTATCATCCATGCACCGCGTGCATCCACAATATCCGTGGCACACCTGGCCTGCGACATATCCGTAACCGAGATAGTCGTGCACCGTCGTGATCAGCGCGGCTCTCATATAGAAATACTCGCCTTTACTGGCATCCCATGCCTTGGCCGGTGTTTTCCATAACGTGTCTAACTCCTCTTGAAGTAGCCCCAGATACAGATTAATATTATTTCCCGGTTGTTTTGGCCCTTGAATCAGCATGCTCATGTGTATGTACTTCGACTTCATGCACAACCAGGGGGGAGGTTGTACATCCATACAAAAATGGGTCATGTGCTATGGTTGGTGTTCTGGTTGCCAAACGGATTCATGCCATCGGTACACATGCCAAGCACGATGTTCCTTGCATCACATGCAAAATATCGATATTCGCCGTTGAACGCTCTCCACTGGCTTGCATCCGCGAGGTGTCTCAGCTTCGGATCATCTCCATCTTCGGGCTTTGTCCTCTCCGCGTGCCAATGCATGAGCTTTGATTCCTTGGGATCTACAAAATAACGTTGCAGACGGGGAGTGATCGGTAAGTACCATACAAATTTTTGGGGACATTTCTTTCCGCCTTCTTGTATCGAGAAGCATTGCACACCGGATAGCTGGTTTTTTCCGTGTGCTCCTTCCGATAAATTATGCAATCGTTGATGCATGCATGGTATCTAACATGCGGCAGATCAAGAGGGCACATGATCTTCTTTGCCTCATCCACACTAGTAGGACATAGATTCCCCGTGGGAAGAACATCCTTTAGGTACTTGAGAAGCTCATTGAGGCTAGTGTCAGTCCATTTGTTTTTAGCCTTCGTCTTCAGAAGTTCGAGCGTGAAACTCAAGCGGGTCACCTCGGGATCGCAACCATCATATAACGGAGTGTTCGAGTCTACCACCAGTTGCTCCAGCTTGGCCTCCTCTCTAGAAGCAGCTCTGTCAGTACTCATCTCCTTATGAAGCAGTTCTTGAACATGAGGGTCCCGCACGATTGAACTTAGTAGCGACAAAGTTTGCGGCGTGGAGTCCATGTTTTCTCCGCCGCCATGTCCGGCCTGATCATCTCCGCCGTCATGTCCGGCCTCTTCCCCGCCGCCATGTCCAGCCTCTTCCCCGCCGCCATGTCCGGCCCCTTCTCCGCCATCATTATCGGTCATCTCTTCGTCTTGCCCCGTGTCGTCATTGCCTGCCCCGTCGGTGTCCTCATCATCATCATCATCATCTTCAATTATGGGGGGAGAAGTAGTGAGGAAGAAGCAAAGTGAGGGAGAGAGGAGGTAGGAGCTAGGGGAAAGTGATGGAAGAGGGGAGGGGGGAGGGGGAAGTAAAAGGTGGTGGCTGCGGTTTAGTAGTAGCGCTGGGTCCAAAACACGTTGCTGCTAAAGTTTTAGCAGTAGCGCACCCCAGGGTGATGCGCTACTGCTAAGTGGGGCCTGCCATGTGGCCAGGTTCAAAATTTGCCATAGCGCCCTACCCAAAAAGCACGCTACTCCAAACCAGTTAGCAGTAGCACGGTTATCTGAGGCTCGCTACTACTAAACCTAGCCTGGCGGCAACGGTGGGGCAACTTTAGTAGTAGCGCTGTTTTTTCCAGCCACGCTACTGCTATGTAGATAGCAGTAGCGCCTGGTGTGTGAGCGCGCTACTGCTAATTAGCAGTAGCGCGTCATTTTATCCAGTGCTACTGCTAAGGTTCTGTGTATAAGGTTTTCCCTAGTAGTGCATGCATGTATCTTCTGCACCTCTAATCCTAGAGGGCAGACAACATTCTTTGCTTCATACGTACTGTCGGGCAATTTGTTGTCCTTTGGAAGCATATTCTTTAACATTTTTAGCAACTTTTCAAATCCCTTGTCAGATACAACATTCTCTGCCTTCCATTGCAGCAATTCCAGTGTGGTACCGAGCTTTTTCTTGTCATCTTCACAATTTGGGTACAACAATTTCTTGTGATCCTCTAACATGCGCTCCAACTTCAACTTCTCCTTTTCACTTGCGCAATTTCTCTTTGCATCAGCAATGGACTGACCATCATCAACGGGCTCATCTGATGCCTCTTCTTTAACTTCTTCACCCATTGTAGTACCATCCTATTCAGGGAACCCAGGATAGATGTCATCATCCTCTTCTTCTTCATTCTCTTCCATTAGAACCCCTCTTTCTCCAAGCTTGGTCCAACAGTTATAGCCGGACATGAAACCGGACGTAAATAGGTGGACGTGAATGACTCTTGAGCTACAGTAATTGTTATCATTCTTACAGACAGCACATGGACAACACATAAAACCATCCCGCTTGTTTGCCTCAGCCACAAGAAGAAAAGTATGCACACCATCAATGAACTAGGGAGAGCGTCGGTCATCGTACATCCATTGCCAGCTCATCTTCATTACACAACACCGAAAAGACCAAATTAATACAAGTTCATACATAAAGTTCATACACACTTATTCTCATAAAACAAAATACAACTATCTAGCTAAAGCATTTAAATGCAACAACAAATGCGATCAAGATCGCAACTAAGGTAACAATTGATCCAACAGCATAGTGATACCAAGCCTCTTTATTAACGGCATATTTTCTAATCTTTCTAATCTTCAAGCGCATTGCATCCATCTTGATCTTGTGATCATCAACGACATCGGCAACATACAACTCCAGTTTCATCTTCTCTTCTTCAATTCTTTTCAATTTTTCTTTCAAATACTCGTTTTCTTTTTCACCTAAATTTAACTTCTCGGCAAGAGGGTCGGTTGCATTTTCCGGTTCACATACCTCCTAGATAAAAATATCTATGTCAACTTGATGGGCATAATTGTCATAAACACGAAATGCAACAAATAGTTATAAAAGAGAATATACCACATCCGAATCATAAACCGGACGAGGGCCGACGGGGACGGATATCAAAACCATGCCACTATTTATAACAAACAACCATACAGGTAAGAAAATTATACAAGTAACTATCTAAATCATACAAACATGATTTTTTTATAAAAAGGATAAGAACAAGAGGCTCACCAAGGTGGTGCCGGTGACGGGATAGTGTGGGCGATCGACGATGGTTAGGACGGGGACGGGAAGGCACTAAGTAAGCACACATACAAATATGCAAACTAAGAAGTTAATTTGAGCTCAAATTGCATATAAATCAAATAAACTACCACATAATTACTCCCAAACTAAAACCCACAAATCACTATACTTATAGAGCATTGCAAAAGCTAATCTAGCAATGAGAGATGAAAGGACAAAGTTGCTAACCTTTGTGAACAATTGGATAGATGGGGTGCCTCAAATCTTGACAAATCTTGGCAAAAATAGAGATGAGCTCGAGCAAGGGGACGAGAACAGAGGAGAGAAAGGAGAAAGGAGAGCTTGGGCTCGGGCTGGAAGAAGCAGTGGTTTATATGGGGACATCTTTAGTCCTGGTTGGTGATACAAACCGGGACTAAAGGTCCACTTTAGTCCCGGTTGGTGATACCAACTGGGACTAAAGGGTCTCGTGGGGGCCCCAGCCTATCGCCAACCTGCCACCACCTCTTTAGTCCCGGTTGCTATCACCAACTGGGACTATAGTTCACAAATGAACCGAGACTAATGATGCCCGTACCCCCATCCGCTCCTAGCCGTTGGAACCGGGACTAATGGCCACATTAGTCCCGGGCCGAAATCAGACCGGGACTAATGCTTCGGACGAAAGGTCTGTTTTCTACTAGTGATTCAGGCAACACTTAAGACAATTTTAGACACCCAAGGTAGGCAACAAGCTTCCACACTACAGGAAGCATTTTCTGCACATGATGAGGCCTTGTGGAAAGATGCGTGCAACAACCAATTAGCCAAAACATTCATTCAGTCTTCCACAAGCGCTCGATAACTATGGTGCATAATCTCTAGAACAGTCCATCGCCTCCTTGAACATATGCGTAGTGTCGGTCATATGACTCTTCTGTTGCCGATATATCGGTTTTTTATTTTTATTTGGTCAGACTGTTGGTATTGGTTGTGTACATCTTAGCTATGTAGGGGGTCGGGTATTGCTCATCTAGATTTCTACCTGCTTGATGCTACATATTGAGTCAATAAATATCCTTTATAGGAAACTAGCAAAAAAGCACGTGTGTTGCAATGGGTGAGAAAAATACCACACTCCCCTAACCCAATAACTACGACTCCAGACTCCAATAGGTCCACGCCCTTTATTTTAACACATGGCATCTTATCTATGTTATCACTTACCCTCCTTCCAACCCTCATCAATAGTGGCCGACGTGTTCACAATCACAACATGTTCAAATGTTGTCAATCCTAAGGCATCTCTCTCTCGTCATAAGATGATGAATCATTTTTTCCTGCAAGGTTTTTTAAGAGGCGGTGCCTGGTTATAGATGTTTTGGTCATCCTGATTTTGTTGAGGTGTTCATTTTCAATCCGGATCGACACCGATATGAAAGAAAGACGGATCAAGTGCTATTAATTAAGGTTGCACCATATATAACATTTTTAAAATGTTTAATAGGTAAAATTACATCATATTCAGATCTACACATTTTTCTAATCAAGTTCCATATATGACATGTTAAATTTGGAGTTAGAGTTTAAAAGATATGGATATTTTTAAAAAGAATTTGATATGTACTGCGGGTTGATTAACCCAAATATCGGAGGGTTTCCTGCAAAAGCGAAAGTCCGACTTAAATCTAGCCCACAGATTGATTACCAGAAACATTAGGTGGTTTTCTGAATAGAGCGAAAATCTAAACTAAAAGTGAACTATGGGTTGATTACCAGAAAAAT
Organism: Thinopyrum elongatum; assembly: GCA_011799875.1. NCBI lineage: Eukaryota > Viridiplantae > Streptophyta > Magnoliopsida > Poales > Poaceae > Thinopyrum > Thinopyrum elongatum. The sequence continues at coordinate 659,483,132 of CM022298.1, forward strand.
GAGGAACTTTTGTGAAAAATAGCATAACGGACCAAGAATACATATTTCCTATATTAGTAGGTATAGATAAAAAGATACATATGGTGCATTTTTGGAACAATGCAGGTAACAATACTTTTTAAGCAATGTTCTGGTGGTGTCCAACATCACTACTAAACTACATTATTGTAGGCATTTTTTTCACATCCTGAGAACATTACGGTAGGTAAACAATTAACCCACGTACTATTACATAGGCAAATGTTTCGTTCATACTTTCTGCGGTCCCCAAAAATGCGTCTGATAAGGCAAAAAAAGTTTAGGTAAATGTTTTCTTGGAATCAGCATACACCAATGCACATTTGAGAAAGAATAGTACGTAGAGTGTCTCGATAATGGTGGGATAAAATGGTCCAATTCCATCAAAATAGTACTTCATTTTTTGTTTGTTTGGCCTACCACGACACCACAAAAAGGCCTGTTGGAGTTTACTCAGCAGACAATGATCAGTTCCTGCACACACTAATACAAAACCACCTTGGCACCCAATGAAACTAGCATGATTGTCAGTCTCACTAGCTTTGCTAGTTACAATGATTAAATGAAATTTGTGTATGGAAAATTGATTGCAAACTAAAAGTAAAAGCAAGGAATTGGAAAAGAGTGTTGATAGAGGAGGAAAGAAATAGGAAGAAGAATGGGCCTTGATCCATTGGTTAACTAGTGATTTCCCTTCAAAAGATAGCATGGTGTTGCCAACAAATTACAATTTCGTTGATTAAATTGCACTTCCAAACATATATTGACTATTATCCAACTACATCTATAACTAATACTCCACCCATGACCTTTATCCAACATGCATCTTAAAGTATTAAGTACTGAATTAAGTATGATGACATGAAGTAAGTGACATATTGTCTTCACCCTGCGTTCAAAGGACAACTACACAACCATCTTTTTATCCCTAGTGGCAAAACAATACAAGCCATTTACACATTGTGTCGCCGTGGTAGATTACTTGCAAGATTGAAACCAACTATCATACACAACTCCCTCTTGGAGATCATCTATCAAACTTCGCCAAACAAAGACAATATATCGGAGAGTAGAATATGAATAAGAATTATGCAGCAAAGAAACCAAATTGGTCTTGAAAGAATTCATGGATATATCTGAACATAAAGTGGCAATTCATCACAATGCAACAAACACACCAAAATATTACATCAGATGGATCACAATCATGTAGGGAAGCTCATGTGATCTTTCCATTGAGAAGCAAGGGAGAGGAAACCATGAGGTGTTCATGATGGCCTTCAAGTTCATGGGGATGCCAAGATGGATAATTTCCACCTCTGGCAGTGTACCGTTAAAGGCCTCAAGATTGGATCACTTTGGAACAGAGAGGTGCGGCTGCAAAAACAGAAGAACTCCTCGATAGATATGATTTTGTCACAAAACAAAAAATATAGGCATCAAGAGGTGGTGCAACGGAGGTCCATAGGGGCCACATGGGTCCCACACACGACCACCCACTGGCTACGTGCCCTGGCCACATGGGGCCCATAGGGCTCCCCTCGGGTGGGGCCCGGGTCCTCCAGTAGCTTCTCGACTCAAAAAAATCTGATTTTTTTACTGATTTTTGGAGCTCTATAAAACTGATTTTCCTAAAAGCTAAAAAACATGCAGAATACATCAACTTGAACTAGGCACTAAGTTAATAGGTTAGTCCAGAAAAATGGTTAAAATTGTTACCAAAATGATATAAATATTGCAAAACCAATAAAAATTTATAGATACGAGTCGTACAGGTGGTCCACCATCACAGTACCGCCGTCCGCTTGACACACTTGCGGTCAGTTGCAGCATTGTCGCCACACATTCGAAGCAAGGTTGCCTCACACTTGTAGTCATCGTCGCAGAGTGTGCTACTTGGCCATGTAGAATCCATAGCCCGCGGTTGAAAGCATTGTTGTTCTTCACCCACTACAACCATCGGCCGTATTGCATAGCTCCCAACGCCACTCTAGAAACTTGTACCACCTATGAAAAGATTCCAGAAAAAGTTTTGTGTTAGAAAGCTTTTAGAACACCCAGGCCCCACCTTGGACGGGCTCTATGGACCACACATGGCTAGGCCACGCGGCCAAGGAGGTGCCCTCATGGGGAGGCTGCGTGGGGCCCCTAGTGCTCTGTTCCACCGCCTCCCGATGCTATAATTTTCATTTGTTTTGAAAACCCTACATATCGAGGAGCCATACCTTTTCCACCACCGCACCTCTCTGATTTCAAGAGATCTGATACATCTCCAATGTATCTAGAATTTTTGATTGTTCTATGCTATTATATTATCCATCTTGGAAGTTTTATATGCATTATTATGCTATTTTATATCATTTTTGGGGATTAACCTATTAACCTAGTGCCCAGTGCCAGTTGCTGTTTTTTCCATGTTTTTCACTTTTACAGAAAATCAATACCAAATGGAACAAAATTTTTTGATGATTTTTCTTGGACCAGAAGACACCCAGGAAGCTTCGAGAGGAGGCCAGAAGAGACACGGATGGGTCACAAGCTCACCAGGCGCGCCCTAGAGGGGGCGCTCCCCCGAGCTTGTGGGCCCACCGTGGCACCTCTAACCCTAATCCCAGCTCCATAAATACCCAAATATTCCCCGTATACCAGAGGGCACACCAAAAATACTTTTCCGCCGCCGCAAGTTTCTGTCCTCATGAGATCCCATCTGGAGACCTGTCCGAGCACTTTGTCGGAGGGGGATTCGATCACGGAGGGCCTCTACATGAACCTTGCTGCCCTTCCGATGATGTGTGAGTAGTTTACCACAGACCTACGGGTCCATAGCTAGTAGCTAGATGGCTTCTTCTCTTTCTTTGATCTTCAATACAATGTTCTCCTCGATGTTCTTGGAGATCTATTCCATGTAATCTTCTTTTGCGGTGCGTTTGTTGAGATACGATGAATTGTGGATTTATGATCAGATTATCTATGAATATTATTTGAGTCTTCTCTGAACTCTTTTATTTATGATTAAGATAGCTTTGTATTTATCTCCGATCTATTGATTTGGTTTGGCCAACTAGATTGATTTTTCTTGCAATGGGAGAGGTGCTTTGTAATTGGTTCAATCTTGCGATGTCTTGACCCAGTGACAGAAGGGGTAGCGAGGCACGTACTTGTATTGTTGCCATTAAGGATAAAAAAGTGGGGTTTATTCATATTGATTCGATCTATCCCTCTACATTATGTCATCTTGCTTCAGGCGTTACTCCATTCTTGTTAACTTAATACACTAGATGCATGCTAGATAGCGGTCGATGTGTGGAGTAATAGTAGTAGATGCAGGCAGGAGTCGGTCTACTTGTCATGGACGTGATGCCTATATTCATGATCATTGCCTTAGATATTGTCATAACTTTGCGCTTTTCTATCAATTGCTCAACAGTAATTTGTTTACCCACCGTATGCGTTCTTTTAAGAGAGAAGCCTCTAGTGAAAACTATGGCCCCGGGTCTATTCTTATCATATTATTTTCAGATCTATAAAACCAAAATCCCAAAAATACCTTGCTGCAATTTATTTACCTTTACTTTATTTTGCACTTTTATTTATCTTTTATACCTATCTCTATCAGATCTCATCCTTTCAAGTAACCGTGAAGGGATTGACAACCACTTTATCGCGTTGGGTGCAAGTATTTGTTTGTTTGTGTAGGTGCAACCATTGGTGACTTGTGTGTTCCTCCTACTGGATTGATACCTTGGTTCTCAAACTAAGGGAAATACTTATCTCTAATTTGCTACATCACCCTTTCCTCTTCAAGGGAAAAACCAACGTAAGCTGAAGAAGTAGCAGGAAGAATTTCTGGCGCCGTTGCCGGGGAGGATCTACATCAAGCCTACCAAGTATCCATCATAAACTCTCATCTCTTGCATTTATATTATTCGCCATTTGCCTCTCGTTTTCCTCTCCCCCACTTCTAAAACGTTTTTACAAAACACAAAAATATTTGCCTTTTTATTTGCCTTCTTTCCGTTCGCCTTTTCGTTTGCCTTTATGTCTTACTTGGTTTGTTTGCTTGTTCGATTGGTATAATTGTATGTTTATTGAAAATTAGAAAGCAAAAAGCATATGGATCCTCATCCACTTGCTAATATTTTTAAAAGATCCAATTATTATGAACCAATTGCTAGTGAGTTGAGTGCACTAGATTTTCTTTATGAAGTTTTGCTTGAAACTCGTGAATCTGAAAATTGTGATGAAGTGCTAAAAGAAGAAATTTATAAAGTTATTTACAATAGCTCCTTGGATGAAAAGCATGATTTCAATGATGTTATTATAAATTCTATTAATGTCAATTGTGCTAATAATATACAAAACCCCAAGCTAGGGGATGCTAATTTTGCTATGTCCACTACTTATTGCAATGATCATGATTGGAGTGATAATGCTTCTTATGATCATGAAAATTTATTTAAGCCTCATGTTGAATATGTTTGCCATAATATTGAAAGTGGGTTTGGAAGAGTGTCAACTTTAGCTAAAAATAAACCCACATACTTGGAGAATGATCAATCTTATGAAATTTTTGATAAAAGTGGGCTTGGAGAGGTCATGACTTTATTTGATAATAATCCAACCATTTTGGAAGAGTGTCAACTTTGCATGCATGTGGATCAATTAGAGAATATGTTATGTGATAGCTATATTGTTGAATTTGAATATGATCCCACATGTAATTATTATGAGAGAGGGAAATATGGTTGTAGAAATTTTCATGGTACTAAATTACCTCTCGTTATTTTGAGATTGCTATTGTTTCTTTCTTCTTCCTTGCATATGCTAGTTTTTTCTTGTCTTGATAAATCTTTTCCCTATAAAATACCTATGCATAGTAAGTATGTTAGACTTAAACTTGTTTTTCACATGCTATATGATGCTCACTTTGTGCTTCAATTTTTTGTCTTTCATGTGAGCATCATTAAAATTATCAACACCTAGCTAAAAGGTTTTAAAGAAAACCGCTTGTTGGGAGACAACCCAATATTTTTATTTTCTGATTCTATGAGTATATGCAATTTTACTTATGTTATGATTGTGTTTTAATATTTTAGTTAGTGTTTGAGCCAAATAAGACATTTGGGATGAGTTGGAAGATCGTTGATTTGATTCTGAGAAAAAACTGAAACTTTTGCGTCCAGTAGCAGAATTGTTAAAATTTGCTAGAACATGGAAAAATTCTGAATTGTTTACACAAGATTGATATATAGATTGCCTACGCGGTCCTAGGTCTTAGAACGTTTGGAGTTACAGAAGTATGATCTTAATTCGGGTCTTTACAGACTGTTCTATTTTTGACAGATTCTGTTTTCATTGTGGTGTTCGCTTATTTTGATGGATCTATGGGTAGTATTGGGGGGGGGGGGTATGAGCCATGGTGAAGTTAGAATACAGTAGATATAATGCAAATATTAAATTGTAATGAGTTTACAACAGTACCTAAAAGTGGAGATTTGTTTTATTATACTAACGGATCTCACGAGTTTTCTGTTGAGTTTTGTGTTGTGAAGTTTTCAAGTTTTGGGTGAAGTTTCGATGGACTATGGAATAAGGAGTGGAAAGAGCCTAAGCTTGGGATTCCCAAGGCACCCCAAGGTAATATTCAAGGACAACCAAGCATCTAAGTTTGGGAATGCCCCGAATGGCATCCCCTCTTTTGTCTACGATCCATCGGTAAATTACTCGAGGCTACATTTTTATGCACCACATGATATGTGTTTTGCTTGGAGTGTCTAGTATTATATGAGTCTTTGCTTTTTAGCTGTACACACCTTTTGAGAGGGACACACATTAATCATGAATTTATTAGAATACTCTATGTGCTTCACTTATATCTTTTGAGCTAGGTAGTTGCTCTAGTGCTTCGCTTATATCTTTTTAGAGCACGACGTTGGTTTTATTTTGAAGAAATGGATGAACTCTCATGCTTCACTTATATTATTTTGAGAGTCTTATAAATAGTATGGCAATTTGCTTAGGTTATGAATCTAGTCCTAATATGATGGGTATTCAAGAGGGATATAATAAAAACTTTCATGAAGATCATTGAATATATGAGAAGTTTGATTCCTTACATTTGTTTTGAGATATAAATATATTAGAGTCATGCTAGTGAGTAATTGTGGTTTAGTAAGAATATTTGTGTTAAGGTTTGTGATTCTCAAAGCATTCACGTATTGTCTCTTGTTATGCGATGAAGTTGGAGCATGATTTAATTTTGATTGTCTTTCTTATGAGTGGCGGTCGGGGACGAGCGATGGTCTTTTCCTACCAATCTATCCCCCTAGGAGCATGCGTAGTAGTACTTTGTTTCGAGGGCTAATAAACTTTTGCATTAAGTATGTGAGTTCTTTATGACTAATGTTGAGTCCATGGATTATACGCACTCTCACCCTTCCACCATTGCTAGCCTCTTCGGTACCGTGCATTGCCCTTTCTCACCATGAGAGTTGGTGCAAACTTTGCCGGTGCATCCAAATCCCGTGATATGATCGCTCTTTCACACATAAGCCACCTTATATCTTCCTCAAAACAGCCACCATACCTACCTATTCTGGCATTTCCATAGCCATTACGAGTTATATTGCTATGCAACTTCCACCGTTCCGTTTTATTATGACAGATACCATCATTTTCATATTGCTTTGCATGATCATATAGTTGACATAGTATTTGTGGCTTGGCCACCGTTCATAATTTTTATACATGTCACGCTAGATCATTGCACATCCCGGTACACTGCCAGAGGCATTCATATAGAGTCATATTTTTGTTCTAGTATCGAGTTGTAATTCTTGAGTTGTAAGTAAATAAAAGTGTGATGATCATCATTATTAGAGCATTGTCCCATGTGAGGAAAGGATGATGGAGACTATGATTCCCCCACAAGTCGGGCTGAGATTTCGGACTTAAATAAAAAAGAGGCCAAAGAGACCAAAATAAAAAAAGAGGCCAAAGAGACAAAAAAAAAGAAAAAAAGAAAAAAAATGAGAGAAAAAGACAGAAGGGACAATGCTACTATCCTTTTCCACACTTGTGCTTCAAAGTAGCACCATGTTCTTCATGATAGAGAGACTCATATTTTGTCACTTTCATATATTACTAGTGGGAATTTTTCATTATAGAACTTGGCTTGTATATTCCAATGATGGGCTTCCTCAAATGCCCTAGGTCTTTGTGAGCAAGCAAGTTGGATGCACACCCACTTAGTTTTCTTTTGAGCTTTCATACACTTATAGCTCTAGTGCATCCGTTGCATGGCAATCCCTACTCCTTGCATTGACATCAATTGAAGGGCATCTCCATAGCCATTGATTAGCCTCGTCAATGTGAGACTTTCTCCTTTTTTGTCTTCTCCACACAACCTCCACCATCATATTCTATTCCACCTATAGTGCTATATCCATGGCTCACGCTCATGTATTGCGTGAGAGTTGAAAAAGCTGAAGCGCGTTAAAAGCATGAACCAATTGCTTGGCTTGTCATCGGGGTTATGCATGATAAATACTTTGTGCTAAGAAGATAGAGCATGACAAGATTATATGATTTTGTAGGGATAACTTTCTTTAGCCATATTATTTTGAGAAGCCATGATTGCTTTATTAGTATGCTTGAAGTATTATTGTTTTTATGTCAATATTAAGCTTTTCTTTTGAATAATATGGATCTGAATATTCATTCCACATAAAGAAAGATTACATGATAAACATGTTAGGTAGCATTCCACATAAAAAATTCTGTTTTTATCATTTACCTACTCGAGGACGAGCAGTAATTAAGCTTGGGGATGCTTGATACGTCTCCAATGTATTTATAATTTTTTATTGTTCCATGCTAATATATTATCCATCTTGGATATTTTATATGCATTATTATGCTATTTTATATCATTTTTTTGGGACTAACCTATTAACCTAGTGCCCAGTGCCAGTTGTTCTTTTTTCCATGTTTTTGTCTTTTACAGAAAATCAATACCAAACGGAGTCCAAACGGAACGAAACTTTTTGATGATTTTTATAGGACCAGAAGACACTCAAGAAGCTTCGGGAGGAGGCTAGAAGAGCCACGGATAGGCCACAAGCTCACCAGGCGCGCCCTAGGGGGCGCCCCCCGAGCTTGTGGGCCCATCGTGGCACCTCTAATCCTAATCTCAGCTCCATAAATACCCAAATATTCCCCGAATACCAGAGGGCACACCAAAAATACTTTTCCGCCGCCGAAGTTTCTGTCCTCATGAGATCCCATCTGGAGACCTGTTTTGGTACTCTGCCGGAGGGGGATTCGATCACGGAGGGCCTCTACATCAACCTTGCTGCCCTTCCGATGATGTGTGAGTAGTTTACCACAGACCTACGGGTCCATAGCTAGTAGCTAGATGGCTTCTTCTCTCTCTTTAATCTTCAATACAATGTTCTCCTCGGTGTTCTTGGAGAGCTATTCGATGTAATCTTCTTTTGCGGTGCGTTTGTTGAGATACGATGAATCGTGGATTTATGATAAGATTATCTATGAATATTATTTGAGTCTTATCTGAACTCTTTTATGCATGATTAATATAGCTTTGTATTTCTCTCTGATCTATTGATTTGGTTTGGCCAACTAGATTGATTTTTCTTGCAATGGGAGAGGTGCTTTGTAATGGGTTCAATCTTGCGGTGTCCTCACCCAGTGACAGAAGGGGTAGCGAGGCACGTATTTGTATTGTTGTCATTAAGGATAAAAAGGTGGGGTTTATTCATATTGATTCGATCTATCCCTCTACATCATGTCATCTTGCTTAAGGCGTTACTCCATTCTTGTTAACTTAATACACTAGATGCATGCTAGATAGCGGTCGATGTGTTGAGTAATAGTAGTAGATGCAGGCAAGAGTCAGTCTACTTGTCATGGATGTGATGCCTATATTCATGATCATTGCCTTAGATATTGTCATAACTTTGTGCTATTCTATCAATTGCTCAATAGTAATTTGTTTACGCACCATATGCGTTCTTTCGAGAGAGAAGCCTCTAGTGAAAACTATGGCCCCCGGGTCTATTCTTATCATATTATTTTCGGAACTATAAAACCAAAAACCCAAAAATACCTTGCTGCAATTTATTTACCTTTACTTTATTTTGCACTTTTATTTATCTTTTATACCTATCTCTATCAGTTCTCATCCGTGCAAGTAACCGTGAAGGGATTGACAACCCCTTTATAGCGTTGGGTGCAAGTATTTGTTTGTTTGTGCAGGTGCAACCATTGGTGACTTGTGTGTTCCTCCTACTGGATTGATACCTTGGTTCTCAAACTGAGGGAAATACTTATATCTACTTTGTTGCATCACCCTTTCCTCTTCAAGGGAAAAGCCAACGCAAGGTCAAGAAGTACCAAGATCCAATCTGGAGGTGTTTTCCCGGTAATCTGTCTGAGGGGTAAATCATTTCGATGGCCATCTACATCAACTTGAAGGCCACCATGTTCGCTCGTAAGTAGTTTCCTTTGTACTATGGATCCATAACAGTAGCTATATACTTTTATCCCCTTGTTTCTTAATACAAAGATCACATGAGCTGCCTTATATGACTGTGATCCATTGGATGTAATTTGTTGGTGTGCTTGTTGCAATGTGATAAATTCTCACTTTATATTAAGATCAATTCATGAATTGTGTTGAGATCAACTTGGTTTCTTTGTTGCATAGTTTTATAAATATATGCTCTCTAATCTATTTGTCTTTCTTTGGACAAGTATGATGGATGATCTCCGAGAGGAAGTTATGTATGTTAGTCGGGTTCAATCTTGTAATTAATCTTTCATAGTGACAAAAAGTGGAAAAAGCTTGTATTGTACTGCTGCCACTAGGGATGAAAAGATCAGTGTGTAGTTGTCCTTTGACCCCATGGTGAAGACAATATATCACCTGCTTCCTCTCATCATACTTAATGCAATACTTTGTTTCTTTACTTAATTAATACTTTGAGAATCGTGTTTGATAGGGGTCTTGGGCTAGAGTACTATCTATATATGCAGTTAGATAATAGCCTATAGATGTTTGGATCTGATGCTCACATAAAATTATGAAATGTATAATCATACTCATAAAAACTATAATTTAATTGATACACAATTGTATTTTTGTTCACCACACTTTGCCATTTCTTTTGGAGATAAACCACTAGTGAACCTATGGATCTAGCTCAGTCATCTTCCATTATTTTCAACCTTGATCAAACGCACTTCATGATTCTTGCTTTTATTCCTTTTCCTTACAACTAAATCTTCCATACACACTTATGTTTAGTCCTTGTAACTAACAAGGTTAACTGACAATCTTACTAGTTTCGTTAGGGACAAGGCAGTTTTGTATTTGTGTGAAGGTACTTATCGTTGCTAGTAGTTAAAGCTCCTACTAGTTCGATAAACCTTAAGTTCATCCACTCTAAGGGAAAACTGGTGTTTGCTACAAACACTTGTATTTGGGGGCCTACCACCTTCCTAGTTGAGGGGAAGGATGAATTTTCCTGGCGCCTTTGCTAGGGAGTCTTTCATTACCGCCATAGGTCCTACGCTCCTGTATTTTACTTCCTTGTTATCTATCTTGCTTATTTACTTTTCATTAGTTGTTTTCTTTCTTTCTTCTTTAAAAAAACTCAAGAATACAAAAAAATGAAGTTCAACATGCTAGTATTCTCCGAAGCATTAATCTTGTTGGCACACAAACGCAATGGAAATGATTAGTGTCCATCTAAGAATCTTAGGGTGTAAATTACCTTAGATGTTGCTATTCCAAATAATGACATGCTTGATGTAAGTGTTTCTTTTTATGGTGACAATATGTCAGTAGGAACTAAAGAGGATGATTTTGTTATGCCGACTACTACTATAATGATCATGATTAGGGAGATAATTATGGTACTTCTTGTGGCTTTTTGTTTGGGGCTAATTATGAGTCTATATGTTAACACAATGATTATAATATTATTTAAAGTGGGCTTGTAGAGGTTATGACCTTAGGTAGTAATGATCCCACTATTTTAGAGAGTGTTCAATCGAATTACAATATTGATAAAAATTTCTTAGATAGTTACATTGTTGAGTTTTATTATGGTGTGACATGTAATTACTATGAGAGAGAAAATATGGTTATAAAAGTCTTCATGTTGCTAAAGCACCTCTCTTTATTCTGAAAGCTTTAAATTTTTATTCTTCTCTCTTGCCTATGCTAAGGAATTATTGTCCTAATAATTTGTTCACTTATAAGATGTATATGCATATGCAATGGGCTGGACTTAAATGTGTTTGTTATATGCTTTTTGATGCTCTTTTTTTACTTTAATTCATGTTTTCATGCGAGCATAATTAAAACCTTAAGCCTATCTTAGTGGCTATAAAAAAAGAGCTTGTGGGAGACAACCCGAAAGTATTGTTTACATGGTGAGTACTTTTGTAGTAATCATGTTTTGTACCATTTATTTCAATAAAGTGCCAAGCATAGCTTTACCATGCTCATTTTGCAAGTTTATGAGTTGTCATGCTGAAACAAAAAATTTTCTTTTATGTTTTGAATATTGATGATTAGCATTTTAAGTTCTTTTGTTACATGGTAATGTTTCGGAACTTCTGGAGTTACATAAGTATTAAACTAAAACTTGTCTTTAGAGACTATCTGTTTTTACATATTGTTGTTATAGTTGCATTATTTGCTTATGTTTGCTCTTTTAATGTTTCTATTGGGGGTAGAAATTCTACAAATTTGTATACATACAATAGCTAATGTTGGATTATAATTTCATCAATTTGCAACAGAAAGGGATGTTATGTTTTGAATTTTGTTTGTACTAACCTATCATACAAGTTCGAGGATGGTAATAGCCCGCCAAGATCGTCATTTCGTTTGAATTCATGTAATGGGACACTTGTTCCCTACTTCTATGCCTAACCATTTCTCGATAAAGGGCAGAACTTTGCATTATGTTCCACTGGAAGGAGATGAAGCATTTGATTAAGAGACACCCGAACCGGAAGTGGTGATAGAAGACGAACTTGCCACGAAGAAGAGAAGGGCATCCCCAAGATGTTGTCCCATAGGATGTGCCCTACACCATGTACGCCAACATCTACAACCTTGAAGGATCCATAAAAAACATGAGCAACCTCGCCTAATCCCTTCGAGATACTTCCGCGTACATGGCAGATAACTTTTCCGAGTGGAGCCAAGGATGGGCGCCGAACTACTAGCCGCGACAATGATCTCGCCAGTTTGGGCACAAAAGCTTAAGCTTGGGGAGGTTACTTCCATGTCTACATGAAGATCTGGCAGTGTTTATTTAAATAAGTTGTAGTGAGGTTGTACTTTAGCTCGTTGAGCTTCAAACATTCGTGTTGGTTTTTTCCAACACTTTGTTTTTTTTTGTTTTTTTGCCGGTTGCGTTTCTTTTGCAAGCTAGCTTTCAAAAACCCCAAAACAAAAAGTCAGTTTTTTTTGCTTCGCTGTTTTTTCATTTGCTTCAGATTTCCATTAACATTATTGCTAATATTTTACCTGAGTGGAGTTGATATACGCCGGCAGCGACGAACGCACCTTGGAAAGAGAAGTGTGAACATTTATGATCTTGAAGGTATGTCCTACGACTCCCATTTTCTGAATTTGAAATGCTTAGAATAGTTGTAGTAGTAGTATGTGTGAAGTATTCAAGTGGGAACAAGTGGTGATAGTTCAAACAAAGGTTTTGTTCTTATAGGTGAAATAATTGAGTATCCTTTGATCTGTTTAATCTAGATAACCGAGACTTGCCATGTGACTAGTTTAAAAAAGAAAGTGATGTTAACAAAGAATAACCATGCATATGAGAAAGTGTCTAGAAAGGCATGGGTGTCGAGAAAATTGTAGAGAAAGTGATATTAGCGATACTCAAACCCCATAGCGTTAAATTTGATAGACTCGATAAAACTTATAGATAAATGTCCAGAGCAACTTAGTTAAAAGGTTATCGAGATTATGCCGAAAATCTGTTTTGCATTTGACATGGCGCTTTAGCTTCTCATTGGTGCCATGGCCATGTCATGATATGTTGCTTTATGCTACGTAAATGTGATTTCGTCACCTCTCATAACATTATGCTGAGGACACCAGTGGCCAATGAACGATCCACTAGAGGTTTGGGCTTAGATTTTTGCTATGAGTTTGTTAATGTTCGTAGTGGTAACACTACATAGAATATTCACTAATACAACGAGGTGCTATACAAACGGTTTTTAACCCCTTTCCGCGACGGCATTTGGAACCGTCGCCTAGTCAGTGACTGCGATAGGGGGGGTCCTTCCCACACGACCGAGAAACCGTCGGGGATATGCCCTCCTGGCACACACGCTCGGCAAAATGAGGTCGTGTGCGACCGGTGAGCGATCAAATACGGTTATATGTACAGTAGTGCTAAAAAATATTCGATTATACAGGCGAAATCGTTTCCGGTCTTAAGTTCATCCCACACAGTCAGTCCTCGCTAAACGTTTCTGTTCGTATAACATCCCACACAGTCGCTCCAAGGAAAACGTTTCTGTTCGCAAGTACATCACACACAATTTTCCTCGTTAAATCGTTTGTGATAGCGTTTCCATTGCACACGGTATTAACAATTTTATCATTTGCGTTTATGAATGCATCACACACGGTGCGTAGAAGAAACTGTGTGGCAAAGGCTATCCATCACACACAGTTTTTATGTGGTAAACATTTGCGCCAGGTGGCCTAACGCAAATAGTTTTCAAGAGGATGTCGTGTGTGATTGTTCATTAATCTAACACGGTTTATTCCTAGAAACTGTGTGCGTTGCCTGAGGTCATCGACCATGGTGTTTTCTCAATAACCGTTTGCAATAGAAAAACCCAATTAGCAGGCTAATTATCCTATTATTAATAATCCATTTATTAATCTAATTGACATTTCATATTAAGCACACAATATATTTCATTTTCATAATTGAAATACATCAGAGTACAACATCATATAGCTTAAGCACTCAGCTACCCCATTACACAACTGCACCAGCACCAAGTTTCACATGCAACATCTATAACCTTTCGAAATTAGCATCATAGACGGTACATAGACAGATGTATCTCATCTGGAAAACTGCTGAAGCAGAAGGCAGATATTGAGCCTTCATTGATGTTGAAGGTCTTTGCAACTTTAGGCCAGTGCCTGTGGATGATTGACCGTCCATCCTTTGTCCTCTTTAGGAACACTTCAATATTGAACCATGGGTGTTGTATGAATACCTTCCTCGCCTCCTGACCAAACAGGTGGTTTGAGAGGTAATCATCAGTGAACCGCTTTGGAAAGGCCTGAAAACAAGGATGTGCATAAATATCTTCTCTATATTGGAAATGGGGCAAAGGAATAAAAAAGGCAAGGCATAATAGTTAGTACCATCCTGTAGTGAACTGATGTCTTCTTCATTGTGCAGACAAAGATCTTGTTGTTTTTTGTCGCTAATTTCTTTATCCTAACAATCTTTGTGAGTTTCTTGACTTGACTGATATTCATGGACAACTCATTTCCCCATATGCAAAAAGGGTCGAACAGTGTGTCAAAACCTCTGACAGCAGGACCTACATGTGCAAGACCAAATTGTTAAAAACCTAAATATTAGAATGGTTCCTGCAATTGCACAATAATGTGCTATTAGACAAAGGACCATGCATGTGCAAACCTCGATTGTAAACCTCAGTGCTTCCCATTGTTTCCCTGCAACACATATAAGGTAGTTAGTGATCAGGTTAAGTGAGGGTTCGCATGCTATTAGTAAAATATGTTGATGAAAAATAAGCACATTGCAGATTCATCAGATTAATTCAAGGCACATGGAAAACCCATTTATCCAAACCAAGCATGATTAAGAACTAGGAAATATAGCAATTGTATATGTTTCTCATGTATTAAGTGCAGCCAAATTCGATTATTCCTCACATGCACAACAATACAAAATTCTACCCACGACAATTGGACATCGCATTGCAGAATTGAACCAAGCAGTTAAGTAAACACCACAACAAATAAACCAAACATTAACTGAGCACCACATTGCACAATATAACATGCTCCTAATAGAAGATCAGACAGTTAACCAAACCAAGCATGCTTAACAACATGGAAATATAGCAATTGTATTTGTTTCTCATGTATTTAGTACAGCCAAATTTGATTTATTTCTCACATGGTATACAATAACAAAATGCACCCACAACAATTGAACATCGCATTGCAGAATTGAACCAAACAGTTAACTAAACACCACAACAAATGAACCAAACGTTAACTGAGCACCACTTTGCACTATTCATACTCCTATATAGATCAGACAGTTAACCAAACCAAGCATGCTTAACAACTTGGAAATATAGCAATTGTATTTGTTTCTCATGTATTTAGTACAGCCAAATTCAATTTATTCCTCACATGGTATACAATAACAGAATGCACCCACAACAATTGAACATCGCATTGCAGAATTGAACCAAACAGTTAACTAAACACCACAACAAATGAACCAAACGTTAACTGAGCACCACATTGCACAATATTACATACTCGTAATAGAAGATCAGACAGTTAACCAAACCAAGCATGCTTAACAACTTGGAAATATAGCAATTGTGTTTGTTTCTCATGTATTTTGTAAAGAAAAATTCGATTTATTTCTCACATGGAAGACAATACAAAATTGCACACTGAAGAATTGAACATCACATTTGCAGAATTGAACCAAACAGCTAACTGAACACGACAACTAATTAACCAGATAGTTAATAAGTGAGCACCACATTGCACGACATATAGAACATATACACTAGAGCAACAGATTGCATGGTAAAAGTAGATAGCACAATTCACTAGAACTTGTTAAGGAAAGGCAGTAGCTAGCAAACTGAACATGGGTCCTTATAGTGAGCTAATAAGACAAGCTACTCCTCATTGTCGGAGATATCGATGATGATTGGCTCCTTGGACATGGAAGAGGGCGAGGCCTCCACATCGTGGGTGCCCTCGTCGTAGTGGTGAGTTGCCTGAGCCGCTCCGGACACCAACCTGCTGGCTCTCGAGTTGAGGTAAGCACGTGCACGCTGAGAAAACACCTCGTAGTCTTCGTCGAAGGCACCGAGGGTGGCCTCGAGAAAACACCATGAACTGTCGTTTAAAGCAGCCAACCGCATCGCGGCGTCAACGCGTGAGGCATCGACAGTGGCCTCAATGGCGAGGTGCTCCTCCAAGATCTGGGGGTCGGCACGAATGGCAGCCATCGTGACCTCATCCGCGCGTGCGGCCGCGATTTGCTTCTCCACTGCTAAATGCTCCTTGAGCTCCTGGCTATACTACATGCACCATGGCTTAGGGCGGCGCTTATTTGGTGGAGGGTTCAGTGATTTGGGAGGAAGGTGTCGCGCCGGCGGTCGGGACATGTGGGATGTTGAAGGAGGAGGAGGATGGGGGTCGGGTGTGGATTACCTGCCTAGATAGACGAGGCCGAGCAGCGTGAAGGAGGGTCGCCGGTGAGGAGGCGGCGCTGCAAGCAAGGAGTGAAGGTTTCAACTTGGAAAGGAAGGTGGAAACAGGGGAAATGTGGCTTTTGGTAAGGGGGGGCTGGGAGGTAGATATTTCCACGGAAGCTGAAAATTTTGAATCGCTTCAGCGAAAAAACTGGCGCGCAAAGTGTCATCAGACACGGTCCCTTATTCAGAACTATGTACGATATGTGAACATCACAAATGATTCATATAGCTTAACCCATGTGTGATGAGTTTGAACGTCAAAAATTTTGGTTCGAAATTTCCCTGGTTACAGTGGTCATCCGGCTGTGGACTGTAGCCGACGCACCTTCTCGCATAAGCCGTATGCGTACTATACACCAACGGTGCTCCAGGATATTTTGTACCGCATCTCACACGGTTGGTGATAATAAACTGTGTGCGATCTACTTGATTTTTCGTCTTGATTTGAATTACATAATGGGGTCACAGCTGCAAAGGATGGTGTTTGAATTGCTAGAACTTTTATTTGCAGTGAACATGCAACTATAGGTGTGTCGTCAAAAAAATTGGAATTATTCAAGGTTCGTTTGGACATTTTTATACATTAACTTGGTTTTCTAGGCATTTCAGGTGCACAATTCAAAATTAAACTACATGCACATGCTCCGGTGCATCAAAATGGGTTGTAAAATGATATATGTGTCCATGGGTTGATGCTTATGTCCCATTTGGGGCAGGTTGGGGTATAAGCTTCTCACAAACCAGAGCTTCTCGCAACAAGCCTCATGGTTACGGTAGGGAACATTTCACCTTTCTGGACGAAACGATATCCGTTGCCTGTTCTTGATTTCAATTTTTTCTCTAGTGTCAAAATAGAACAACAGGAGTGTTGTGTGAAATTTTGGGATTTTTCGGGGTTCATTTGGACATTTTTATACATTAATTGAGTTTTCAATGCATTTATGTGCATAATTCAAATTTGAACTACAGGCACATGCTCTAATGCATATAAATTGGTTGAAAATTCAAATCTGTGTCCTTGGTTGCATGCTTAGGTCCCATGCAAGAAATGGGAATGAATGTCAAACACCCTGCCACCGTCACTCGGCCGCAAACATTGAGATACCTGGTTTTTAAATTCTAGTAAATCAAAAACTCGTCTGAAATTCATGAAACTTGGCATGCTATCATGGAGCGGCATCAACATGCCGTGGTAAATTTTTTGTCCCATTTGGGGCAGGTTTGGGTATAAGCTTCTCACAAACCAGAACTTCTCACAACAAGCCTGATGGTTTCGGTAGGGAACATTTCACCTTTTTGGACGAAACGATATCCGTTGCCTGTTCTTGATTTCAATTTTTTCTCTAGTGTCAAAATAGAACAACAGGAGTGTTGTGTGAAATTTTGGGATTTTTCGGGGTTCGTTTGGACATTTTTATACATTAATTGAGTTTTCAATGCATTTACGTGCATAATTCAAATTTGAACTACAGGCACATGCTCTATTGCATATAAATTGGTTGAAAATTCAAATATGTGTCCTTGATTGCATGCTTAGGTCCCATGCAAGAAATGGGAATGAATGTCAAACACCCTGCCACCATCACTCGGCCGCAAATATTGAGATACCTGGTTTTTAAATTCTAGTAAATCCAAAACTCGTCTAAAATTCATGAAACTTGGCATGCTATCATGGAGCGGCATCAACATGCCGTGGTAAATTTTTTGTCCCATTTGGGGCAGGTTTGGGTATAAGCTTCTCACAAACCAGAGCTTCTCACAACAAGCCTGATGGTTTCGGTAGGGAACGTTTCACCTTTCTGGACGAAACGATATCCGTTGCCTCTTATTGCTTTCAAAAAATTTCTAGTGTCATCATAGAACAACAGGAGTGTTGTGTTAAATTTTGGAATATTTCGGGGTTCGTTTGGACATTTTTATACATTAACTGGGTTTTCTAGGCATTTTATGTGCATAATTCAAATTTGAACTACATGCACATGCTCCAGTGCATATAAATTGGTTGAAAAATCAAATCTGTGTCCTTGGGTGCATGCTTAGGTCCCATGCAAGAAATGAGAATGAATTTCAAACACCAGGGCACTATTGATTGCCGGCAAAATGTTGAGATACTTTGTTTTTAAATTCTAGTAAATCCAAAACTCGTCTGAAATTCATGAAACTTGGCATGCTATCATGGAATGGCACCCGACATGCTGTGGTATTTTTCGTGTCCATTTTGAGAGAAGGCGCACTCGAATAACAGCCAACAAAGGCATTTTGAAACAAATAGCTGCCACTCTAACATCGCAAACGTTTTAGATAGAACACCCGTATGTAAACCGACAACTTCCCAGTAAGCCAAGGGAAAATGTGCCGAGCAGGATTTGTGCAGCTCTTCATCACAAACGTTTTAGATAGAACACCTATATGCAAAGTGAGAGCTATGGTAAGCCAAGGGAAAATTCGTCGCGCAGGATTTGTGCATCGCTTCAACGCAAACGGTTCAGATTGAATAAGGTATGCAAAGCGAGACTTTGGCGCTAAGCCAAGAGAAAATTTGGCAAGCAGGATTTGTACCTCCCTTCAACGCAAACGGTTTTTTCAGATCACCCGTGTGCAACCACTTACAGACAATTTGGTAAGATTTGCATCTGTCATATTGGGTATATTGCCATTTGTCAAACTGGAAAGATTGACATTTGTTGATCTATTATCATTGCCATTTGTCAATCCTTGTAACACTGCAATTTGTCAAAAATATGCACCTAAAAATCACTAGCACTATCTAATTTTTGCACCTAAAATTTAGTAATTAAGCATAGATTTCATTCATAGATTAAGCAGTCGTTCTTTATACAAACAGTTCAACTCGATAGCTGAACCGACCAAACTTTTCCCCAATTGTTGCCAACCACGTACTGAAATAGCTAGTTCAACTATATATACTAGCTAATTTTAAGTACGTTGTACAGTTCCACCACATCTATAGTCAGATGAACTGAACAAAATAGCCCCTAAATACTACTACTACTATGGAGGGGCTATGTACTACTTCCGGCAGCCTCTCCTCTGCCGAGCGCGCTCAGTAAGAGGAAGAGGAGGAGCCTACCGACGACCTGGACAACTGCAATACGGTGCCTGCCGCTGCTACACCTTCAGCGACGCTCACCTCGAACGCCCTCTGCCGCTCTAGACGACCCCTCTCGAAGCAGCCGGACTACTCGTAGGTCTCCTGATTCCTCGCCTCTGCGTCAGCATGTGCTGCGGCCATGGCTGCGGTAAGGCTCTTTGCGTGCTCGACGAGGCGCTCCTCCTCCTCCCGCAGGAACTCGGTGTAGCGCGCAAGGTCGCTGACGCACATGTGGGCCTCCACCTCCACCTCCCTCCTTCGGGTGGCAGTGGCGGAGCGGGTGATGATCCCGGTGGTCGACGGTGGGCTGGCGGCCACGGCGGCCGATGATGGGGTGGCGGCCACGACCACCACCTCCCGCCTTCGGGCAGTGATGGCGGAGCGGGTGATGGCCACGATGGCCGGCAGTGGGGTGGCCGCCACGACGGCCACCTCCCGCCTTCGGGCCGCGGTGGCGGAGCGGGCGATGGCCCTGGCTTTCGACGGTGGTGTGGCGGCAACGGCGGCCGGCAACAGCTGCTGACGGGCAGCGGCGGCGGAGCATGTGGTGGGTATTCCGCGCACACCCAACAGGGACGCCACACACACTACACTACGCGGGGGACTGCGCCGCCGCCGTGGTGTAGCCTCCCAGCTGGAGCTGTCCTCTGATGACGGCGGAGTGGCTGAGCGACAACGACGGACCGGTGCCATTGGCGATTGTGGGAGAAGCAGATGAGATAAGCTACAGGGAGGGAGGGGAAAATGCGACGCAGGACTCGCCGGCCGTGAGGGTTTATATAGTAGGCTGGTAAGCATTGGGATTTTGGGGTATTTCACCGAGTCGGGCGGGAAGATTGCGCGGGAACCTGCGCGGTTGCGCAGGAACGGGCTCACCACCGTTTGGCCAAAAGAACGCCCCTGCGCACTGCTCAAGCTTGCGCTCGAAGCCGTCTGCGGCAGCGGGGTGACAAGACGTGCGAGAGGAGGACGAAAGGACACGTACACATACGGTTAATAAAAAAACGTTTGCGATTTAATTACCTACTATACCCCCGTCCTGGTTTATAAGTAGGATTTAACTAATAAAATACGAATGCATGTCGCCAAAGATTATATCGTTGGATTCGTATTTGAACATAGTTTCCAGTTATATAATTTTTGTAACCTGCATTAACATTTTGTTGGTTAAATTTAAGGTCAAAATATGGCACAGAATATATAAAGGGGACTAATAGACCAAGACGGCGGTAGTAGCACACGACCGCTCTCTACGGCGTATCACACACATCTTGTTAAGTTGAACCTTTTCTATTGTGTTGCCTAATCACACACAGTTCATCCTAGTGAACTGTATGCCGTATATCGCACACACCCTCATCTGGCTGCCCATTTCTGTTGTTCTGGATCATCGCAAACAGTTCTTCTTGATTAACCGTTTGCCACTCATCCAATGGAGGGAAGCTTCTACATTCGCGGGGGACGTGGCATTGACCATTGGGCGGCAACAGTCGGTCATCTGGGTGCGCAATAAGGGATGCAAAGAGGGATCCTACAGCAGCAAGGACCAGCTTCCCTACCGATAGCTCATCTAACAGAACTCCCAAGTTAAGTGTGCTGAGGCTGGAGTAGTCATCGGATGGGTGACCGGATGGGAAGTGGCCTCGATGTTAAATTAACTGATTTGATGGGTCAATGTAAACATTTAATTGCATTGAATGTATATAGTGCTCCGTCATATTAGTTGAATTAACCTCGAGGTCCTTGTTTTTTAATTTTTGACATTTTTTGTTTTTTGAACACATGTTGATTGGCTTGAAGAAGGTCTATCTCGTTACTTTTTGATAATTTTTGTTTTTTGAACACATGTTGATTGGCTTGAATGAAGGTCTATCCCGTTACTTTATGACATGTTTCCAAAACATGGACCTCGAGGTTAATTCAACTAATAAGATCGAGCACTATATATATTCAACGCAATCAAATGTTTTCCAAAAAAAGTGATATGATTTCTGTGAAACTTATAAGTCATGTATGTCAAATTAACCTCTGTGTACTTGTTCTCAAATTAACCTCTGGGCCTGTTTGCCGCGTATCACACACATCTTGTTAAGTTGAACCATTTATGTTCTCTTCCCTAATCGAAAACAGTTCATTCGAGTGAACCGTATGCCGTATATCACACACACCTTGATCTGGCTGACCATTTCTGTTGCTTTCCCTAATAGCAAACAGTTCATTGGAGCGAACTGTATGTCGTATATCGCACACACATTGATGTGGCTGCCTGTTTCTGTTGTTCTATATAATCGCAAACAGTTCATCTGGATCAACCGTATGCCTAGCATCGCACACGCAAGTAAAATCTAAACCGTGTTTGATGTACCCGCCATCGCAAACGTTTTGCATCTTTTTTGATGGTTTTTTTACATCATCGTTTGCGATTAATGCATCGCACACAGTTTCGTCAAAGGGTCTCTGATCGTAGTGTCACGTTAGCAGCATTCTGCAGTAGTGATTATTCCGCTTTCTCTTGAAGAGAGAGAGACACTACTGCAGGATGCTGCTAACACAACACTACGATCAGAGACCCTTTGACGAAACTGTGTGCGATGCATTAATCACAAACGGTGATGTAAAAAAACCGTCAAAAAAGATCAAAACATTTGCGATGGCGGAGCCATCAAACACGGTTCCGATTTTAGTTGTGTGTGCGATGCAGGGCACACAGTTGATCCATTCAAACTGTTTGCGATGAGGCAGAACAACAGAAACGGGCAGCCATATCAATGTGTGTGCGATATACGGCATACAGTTCGCTCCGATGAACTGTTTGCTATTAGGGAGTGCAAGAGAAACGGTTAGCCAGATCAAGGTGTGTGTGATATACGGCATACAGTTCACTCGGACGAACTGTTTTTGATTAGGGAACACAACAGAAACGGTTCAACTTAACAAGATGTGTGTGATATGCGGCATACAGTTCACATGGATGAACTGTTTGCGATGAGCCAAAAGAACACAAATGAGTCGTGTAAACAAGATGTGTGTGATACACGGCAAACACCCGACTCGGATGAACTGTTTGCGATGAGAAATTACAACACAGACGGTTAATACAGTTAGTTCGTGTGCGATTCCGTGTGTACAAAAAACTTTGAAAAATGCAAACTAGTTGCTTGCGGTGGCTAGGAGTATCGCACATGATGCGTCTGCGAGTACTCGTGTGCGATGATTAGTAAGTTATACATACGTTTCCTTATGTTAACACGTGTGTGAATTTGCAATGTGGACAGTTAATATGCAAATGCCTTCTGGACATCGGGCACACGCTTAAACTCAATGAACTATGTACGATACTAATACTTTCCATGAAAATTTAAGAACTTGGCTAACAGCATTTGAGTAACATATATATAGTGGTTACACTATTCGACAAAAGGAGGATCTTTGTAACACGGTTTTGACAACCATATGGTCCATATCTACATACTTAACATAGAAACAACTATCACATTTTAAGAGGCTGAGGGCCAACAACCATATGGTCCATATCTACATACTTAACATAGTAACAACTAGCACATTTTAAGAGGCTGAGGGCCAACAACCACAACTATCCGCTGTAAGTAGCTTGATCACGGCGACTCGGCATCTCATCAATGAAAAGGAAGAGCCCTCATGTGCCTTGGTAGAGCATGAGTAGAACAGTGTCTTCAATTTTCCAATATGGATGCATTGCTACGACAAGCAAGAACTTGTTAAATTGAATGGTTCCATTTCTACGGGAAATGCAGTACCATGCAATCACTTTGGCGTTATTAGCAGGCACAAGTGTAATTCGACCACGCCGGGAAATCAATCCAGGAACTGCTACAGCAGGCAATTTCTGTTGAAATGTAGAATAAATACCAATTGTAACATATCGTTGAAGATATATATAGTTTATGAGCATCAACATAAAAATAAGACTTTGTACCAGCGTTTTGTGCACACAATTGGTCTTGTTCAATGTGTGCACCATAGGTATAATTAATCCCATCCAAAATCCAGCGTTCATATGCTGTGCTATCTCTATCAGATTATCAACAAAGTTTATGACATGCTTCAAGTCCTTCCAGTGAAATTTGGTACGCTTAGTAACATACAAATCATTCACTATGCATCCAACATATCCTGCTTAAAAGGTGGAAAGGTATTATTTATTCAGAACATGGCAGAAGAATATATAGTGCGCATAAATTGGTAAATAGAATTTGTTACTGCCTAGGAACGGAATCAGAAAATGAAATCACAATTGATTGCTTAAATAGTGATCAATTAGTCAGAACAAATACCCCAACTAAGTAATATGCCAGCATGGAGAAAGTTGAAAGGACACTAACCTCGATCATACTTTGATCGGCTGATGACGTTGGGGAAGTAAACATCCATGTTAATTAGACCAGGCTGTGGTGCACGCACTAGAATTTTATTGCCAGCTTTCAGTTCATAACACTTAGACATTTTTCTCCAAAGGTCCGCATCAAAATAGGAGTGACCATCTTTACCAAGTTTTATGCTAACCGTCATTGTAAATCCATGCTGCGTTGTCAATATGACATTCATGGAGTCATAAACAAAGTAAAGCCCAAGATTTCCTTCTACTCCTGTTCTTGCAAAGCAAGGGATGTACTGCTTGAAATGAAAATTAAGATCATAAATTAGATATACTGAAATAACAGAGTAAGATGCAAATATGGGAGTAACTGATAGAACGGATCAATATATAGATGAAAGCAAAGTACAAAAATATAGAATTAAAAATAGATAATGTAACAAAGATTTGAAGCAAATATGAGAGTAACTGAATGAACAATGCATCATATATTTGCCTAATATAGGGAAAAAATATCGGCTTCGACATCTAGGCTGCACGTGGCACTGTACCTTTTATCCAAATGTAGCAATAGACGGTATATGTTCACAAATTTAGGCCATGCCGACCGTGGTAGGTTGAGATTGAACATACCGAGTGCTCCCTGAAGTCATTCGGAATGGTGAGATAGAACTTCGTTTCCGACTGGCCGCGACCACACTTGCCCGATTTGTGCTCGCACTCTGGACACATGAATGAAAACCCTCGAATCAGCTAGAAGAAAAATGAATGCACGGCGATTTCCGCCAGTTGATTAACAGCGACGAACGGATTGCGATAAGAGATGAGTGAATATTTCCCTAACTTGATTACCTTCTCCATGAGAAAAATCCCCGGCCCAATCCCGCAAAAAACCCCAATCAATCAGAGTCTAGAATGTCGGTGCAGATAGGCGGCGGAAAGCGGTAGGGGCGAAATCCCGTGCCGTTTGGAGCGCGACCTCCGCCCACCGCCGACAGCCGTCGAGCTTAGGGTGGCCGCCACGATAGAAGTTGATGAGGTGCAGAGTTGTGGAGGAGTCCACGGTGAGTGGGTGGGGACGAAGTGGGCGAGGGTTTTCTTTTTCCCTTTTGCATGTGTGGGGGAACACACACGGTTCGCAGAGGCAACGGATATGAATCGTGTGCGATAGTAAATCACCGAGATTGAAGGGGAATCCAAATTTCCTTTGTCCTTTGTCCATGAGTTTTTTTCTACGATGAACATAAACCCTGCAAATCATCGTGTTCAAATTTGGCACTTTTCCGGGTTCATTTACAATATTTAGGGGATTATGTGCATTTTCTAGGCATTAATGCACATAATTCATATTCAAACAATCGGTGCATGAAAAGGTGCATGAGAACGGTCTGGAAAACCATGATCGTGCCATTTAGTAAATTCGCATTCCTTTTACAATTAATGGGCAGATATTTCAAGGAAATGTGTTTACTGGGTACTATACAAAAATGAAATACATGCTTGGAAAACATGACACCTGGCGTGGTGCCATGGTATGGCCTCACCATGCCCTGGTAAAAATTTGAGAATGTTTGTCTTATGTCGTCATGCACGCCATTCGTAAATCGAACCATCACCGAGGAAATTTCATAGTTTCGAGGGGGAAATCAGCAAGATTGAAGGGGCCGGGAATCCAAATTTCCTTCCTAGCTTGTCATTCAGTTTTTTCTACAATCAACATACCCCATTGAATGCAACGTGTTCAAATTTGGCATTTTTCCGGGCTCATTTACCATATTATGGGATTATGTGCATTTTCTAGGCATTAATCCACATAATTCAAATTCGAACAACCGGTGCATGAAAAGGTGGACAAGAACGGTCTGGAAAAACCATCCTCGTGGTATTTAGTAAATTCTCAAGCCTTTTACAAGGAATGGGCAGAGATTTCAAGGGAATGCATGGCAATAGTCAAGCATAAATGCGTCATTTATTAGGTTATCAACTATAGAAAAATGAAATACGTGCTTGAAAAACATGACGCCTGGCATGGTGCCATGGTATGGCCTCACCGTGCCCTGGTTAAAAGCTGAGAAGGTTTAATTTATGTCATCATGCACACCCTTCATAAATCGAACCATCACCGAGGAAGTTCCATGCTTTTGAGAGGGAAATCACCAAGATTGAAGGGGAATCCAAATTTCCGTCCTAGTTTGTCATTCAGTTTTTTTCCAATGATCAACATACCGCCTCAAATGCAACGTGTTCAAATTTGACATTTTTTCGGGCTCATTTACCATATTTAGGGGATTATTTGCATTTTCTAGGTATTAATGCACATAATTCAAATTCGAACAATCAGTGCATGAAAAGGTGCACAAGAACGGTCTGGAAAACCATGCTCATGCTATTTAGTACATTCTCATGCCTTTTACAAGGAATGGGCAGATATTTCAAGGAAATGTGTGGCAATAGTCAACCATAAACGAGTAGTTTACTGGTTAACAACTATACAAAAATGAAATACATGCTTGGAAAACATGATGCCTGGCGTGGTGCCATGGTATGGCCTCACCGTGCCCTGGTAAAATTTTGAGAATGTTTTCCTTATGTCGTCATGCACGCCTTTCATAAATCGAACCATCACCGAGGAAGTTTCATGATTTCGAGGGGGAAATCACCAAGATTGAAGGGGGATCCAAATTTCCTTTCTCCTTTGTCCATGAGTTTTTTCTACGATAAACATACACCCTGCAAATCATCGTGTTCAAATTTGGCACTTTTTCGGGTTCATTTACCATATTTAGGGGATTATGTGCATTTTCTAGGCATTAATGCACATAATTCAAGTTCAAACAATCGGTGCATGAAAGGGTGCACAAGAACGGCCTGGAAAACCATGCTCGTGCCATTTAGTAAATTCGCATGCCTTTTACAAGGAATGGGCAGATATTTCGATGAAATGTGTGGCAATAGTCAACCACAAACGTTTATTTATTGGGTTTTCAACTATAGAAAAAAAATGAAATAAATGCTTGAAAAACATGATGCCTGGCATGCTGCCATGGTATGGCCTCACCATGCCCTGGTAAAAATTTGAGAAGGTTTGGCTTATGTCATCATGCACGCCCTTCATAAATCGAACCATCACCGAGGAAGTTCCATGCTTTCGAGAAGGAAATCACCAAGATTGAAGGGGAATCCAAATTTTCTTTGTTCTTTGGCCTGGAGTTTTTTTTCTACGACGAACATACACCCTGCAAATCACCGTGTTCAAACTTGGCATTTTTTCGGGCTCATTTACCATATTTAGGGGATTATGTGCATTTTCTAGGCATTTAGCACATATAAATCCAATCCAGCTACAGCTGCACGGGTGTGATGTGAGGGATGTGGATTGCCGTTCGATCGCGACGCATCCTACGGTGCACACGCGCGATCCGCGTGGCTGGGGTTCCGGCCAATCATAACGCAACACACAATAGGCTCAGCACACACTGTTTTCGGAAGCGATGGAGATGAACCGTGTGCGATAATGAACGAGCAAAATTGTAAGGGAAGCCAAATTTCCTTTGTCGTTTGTCGTTGAGCTCTTAAAAACCACCGAAAAAATCTACTACACGTGTAAATTTTTTTGGAGACGGGATCTGCCAATTTTCTCTTTTCTCGCACACGAGTATTTTACGCGCTTCGTCTGCGTTGTGTGTTCCCCCGCCCAAGTTTCAAGTTTCGCAGCGAAATTTTCATTAGGCGCGTGATTTCATAATTTATTCCTCCAACCACATCCCCACCCATCAATGTCCGCAGGTTCTCCCCCCCCCCCGCCTCCCCCAACCGGCAGCTCAAACCGCCGCCGCCACAACCACAGCTTCAACCACATCTACGTTCTGCTCAGATCCAGTCAGGTAACCCACCGATCTCTATCACGGCCCTGGCCTGATTGCTTAAATGGCGCCTGCAAAACATCCTCATGCCTCCAAATCCCCACCACCCCTACCTCCAGAGCATCGCCGCGCAAGCCCAACCACATATCACATGGAGGTCGAGGAGCTGATGGCGGTCCATGGCGCGATGGCTGCTATGCATGTTGGCCCAAAGGAACACCTCGCCTCCGCCGCCGCCGACATGGTGCAGGATCTGGCCCAGATGAAGTGCCCCAGCGACTACCCCCCAGGACTTAACAGGTATGATCTGACCAGCTAAATCTTACCAATACCACTTGCAATGGCTATGTTTTGTACGGTTGATGTATTAAGCATGTTCGTGCCTTGTTTATTTCAGTACTGCACACTGTGTGAAGTTCAAGTATTAACTGTCCAGCTCAATTTCACCAATACCAGCAACAAACTTACAATACATGACTCAGGATATCACTAGAGATGATGCCCATTTGCTATTTTTGGTGGATGCTAACCCTGTTGTACTTAACATGACTGTCCATGTACTTACGCAGAGTCATAACGGTCGATGTTGTTGTTTGCCATCGAGGTTAGCTGCATCCCATGTCTTACAGTATTTCACATCATTTGTGCAATTGCAGTTTAACTTCTACCATTTACTGGTTGCCTGTAGGTACACATGTCAGTGGCACTGATCCACGCTTCGACCCGAAGGAACAGCTCGCCTTCGCCGCCGCTGACTTTGGGCGGGCTCTGGCCAAGATGAAGTGCCCCAGCAACTACCTCCCAGGACTTACCAAGTATGTACTCACCAGTTCAATCTTACCAATACCAGTTGCAATTAATGGCTATGTTTCGTACGGTCGATGTATTAAGCATGTTGTAGTAAACATGCCTAACACGTTTTAGCTACTTTCCCTACCTTTTTATAGACAACTAGGCCATTCTCTACTCTGGCAGCACCTGCCTTGTGATGTTTAACTCTGCCAATTGCATTTTTATCAGTACCGGTTTCAATGGCTATTAAGCCTGTTGCAATTAACAGTTGAATCCATTTTTAAACAGTTGTATTTCAATGGCTACAAACTTACAAAACATGACTTAGGATGCTGTTAAGCCTGTTGCAATTAACAGTTGTATCCATTTTTTAATTTGTTCCTTTGCTACCATGCTACTCTCCGCAATGAAGATATACTAGAGATGCTGCCCATTTGCTATTTTTGGTGGATGCTAACCCTGTTGTACTTAACATGCCTTTCCATGTACTTACGCAGGGCCATAACGGGCGATGTTGTTGTTTGCCGTCGAGGTTAGCTGCCTCCCATGTCTTACAGTATTTTACATCATTTGTGCAATTGCAGTTTGGCTTCTAACATTTACTTGCTTCTTGTAGGTACACATGTCGGCGGCACTAATCCACGCTTCGACCCGGAGGAAGAGCTCGCCTCTGCCGCCGTTGACTTTGGGCGGGCTCTGGCCAAGATGAAGTGCCCCAGCAACTACCTCTCAGTACTTACCAAGTATGAACTCACCAGTTCAATCTTACCAATACCAGTTGCAATTAATGGCTATGTTTTGTACGGTCGATGTATGAAGTATGTTGTAGTAAACATGCCTAACACGTTTTAGCTATTTTCCCTACCTTTTTATAGACAACTGGGCCATTATCTGCTCTGGCAGCACCTGCCTTGTGATGTTTAACTCTGCCAATTGCACTTTTATCAGTACCGGTTCCAATGGCCATTAAGCCTGTTGCAATTAACAGTTGTATTTCAATGGCTACAAACTTACAAAACATGACTTAGGATGCTGTTAAGCCTGTTGCAATTAACAGTTGTATCCATTTTTTAATCTGTCCCTTTGCTACCGTGCTACTCTTTCGCAATCAAGATATCACTACAGATGCTGCCGTTTTATTACCATTTGCTATTTTTGGTGGATGTTAACCCTGTTGTAGTTAACATTGGCTTTCCATGTACTTACACAGGGCTACAATGGGCGATGCTATTGTTTGCCGTCGAGGTTAGCTGCATCCCAAGTTTTATACACCATCTGTTCCTAAATATAAGTATTTTTAGAGATTCCAATATAGACTACATAAGGAGCAAAATGAGTGAATCTAGATTCTAATCTAAACTATATCTATAACTCTATATACATCTGTATGTAGTTCATATTGAAATCTTTAAAAATACTTGTACTTAGGAATGTAGGTAGTTGTATTTTACATCATTTGTGCAATCTCAGTTTAGCTTCTAACATTTACTGGTTGCTTGTAGGTACATATATGAGCGGTACTGATCCACACTTCGATCCCTTTTACGTATGGGGCAATGAGATATTCATGAACAAGCGTCAAGTGAGGAAACTACAAAAGATTGTTAGGCAAAAGAAACGGGTGATGGGAATTAAGCTCTTTATTTACACTTTGTCCAAGACAATAGTGAACTTTAGGATGGTAAGTAATGTGTTGCCTTTTCCCCTGCCCACAACAAGTTACTTTATTAGACCTCAGTATCTGATATTTTTCTCTTTTCAGTGGTTTTCGAAGCTATTTACTGATGATTTCCTTGCAAACTACATGACCGGAGTGGAGGCAACTAAGGTTAAAGTATATAATTCATGCTACCATGATAATGCTCTAGAAGTCTTCCTGAAGGCGGTGAAGGATGGGCGGGCGATCGTCACAAGGGGTTGGACAAAAGTTGTTCGTGCCTATGGCATGCAGGAAGGCACATTATGGGCATTCCGCTTCTTCAACACCATCGACAGTCAAAATAATTTACACTTGTCTCTTCACCTTTACTGGCTCTAAATATTGTGGTTCATCATAGTTAATTGCTGTCTAATCCTGTAATTACTGAACATATTGTAATGACAATTTTATTTATGGATTCGTTGTTGAACCATTGTGCTGAGAATTTGAATTGCACGTCATATTTCAAAATTTCCAATTCGAATAATAAATTACAGGGAAAAATAAAAATATACAGGAGCGGATAAAATAATGTGCACACGGTAAGAAAGAAAACAGCATGTGCGATGAAAAAAGAGAACAGACGGTTCTTTGACGTGAAACATTTGCGATGCCCGATGGACGCACACACGGTTTCATCTCATATGCGTGTGCGATTCATGGTAAAACGGCAAACGTTTCAAACCAGTGTGCGTGTGTGATAGGAATACCAATCGCACACAGTTATGAAAATGGACACGTTGGCGTTAGTAGAGGCACCGCACACATTTTATATTCTTGAACCGTGTGCGATAACGTACCTATCACAAATATATCGGTAGATTAAATGTTGATGTCCACCTTTTTCACACGACTATAGCGGCGTAATCATTTGGGATGTCTCTCTGATCAGAAACGTAACATCGAGATGTAACGTGTGTGACTGGGGCGGCTTCTCATACGTTTATTCTATGGCGATCGTTAGTAGCAGTCGCCCATCCCCGACGGTTTCTGTGTCGTGTGGGAAGGACCCCCCCCTATCGCCCACACTCACTTGGCGACGGTTTCAAATGCCGTCGCGGAAAGGGGTTAAAAACCGTTTGTATAGCACCTTACGGTACCAGTGAGAGAGTGTGTGTGAAAATATATAAATATTGATCGCAAGAGCTCAGAAGAGACAACAACTGGTCGGTAGTATTCAAACATAAGCCACAACCAAACCTTGCATGTATCATTTCTTTGGCATAATCTCGTCACTAGACAACGAAAGTTTTAGCAAGCAATGATTGAAAGAAGTGTCACAAGTCTTGATGAGGAGATGCTCATGGGTGTTAGAGAGTTACTGTAGTGTCATGTTCTATTTACATACCTTTCACTCTTCTAATATATGTTTTCGTTATGAATGAAAAACTCTTCCTTGTGTTCCCGGCAAGCAAGTGTTAGCTAGAGTAAATAGAATAATAGCTACTTTGCTATTTTCTCTGGACTAGCAGAAAGTTTGTGTTGATTATTTTTGCTTCACTAAAGCTTGCATAATAACATTGCCACCGCTACAACTATGCTAAGTTTTCAGGTGAAGAAAGCGGAGGGCTATATGGGTGTACCGATCGCGAGTGAACCAAAACCTTCTGGTTATTTTGGTTTAAACAATTGAGTTCTTTATGGTTGAGTTTTTATTTTATTTTTTTGCTCGAGGATGATCAAGGTTTAAGCTTGAGGTGGTTGATGAGTGATCTTTTTGCACTCATCACGTCGTCTCTTAAACCGGATAATCCTGGAACTCTCGAGAAAATCACTTCGATATTGCCACTAATGACTAATTAATGCGAGAGATCATGAAATTCTTTGTTTATTACGTTTCCGCGGGAAAAGGTCCTAAACTTGGAAAGGAATCATCACATATGAGGAAACAAGAACATTGATGAAAGAGAAGAAGGAATTGGAGGCACACCATATGAAATAGAGTGCAAGATGGCCTTTGGTATGAGTGCAAGCACTCATACCAGCGCTCTTACCACCTACCAGAGGTTCCAGGAGGTCCAACCAATCAACCTTTATAAAGGGGCCAGCACTAGAATCCCAACAAGGAAAGCACCATTCACGAAATAGAGCACCATAACCATCTTCCAACCCTAGCCGGCGCCACCATCATCACTGCATCAATCCATCTCCAAGTTAGTTATACTTGTAATCGTGTATCACATCTGACAACTATTGTAAGCCATATTATCAATCATTCATTCGTCTTTATGTCTTGTACAATGAGTTCATCTTGTGATCCAATCACCATGTGTGACTAATTCGGTAAGGCAATGGTTTGAGTCGTCGCTTTGCAACCCAATGTATTTGTATAAGGGATCAATGGAATGAATTTGATTGTTTAACGTCATGTATGTGTTTGATTGCAATGGAGATTTCGCCTGCCTTCTTCTCGTTCTAAGGCCCCGCGAGTACCCAGGATGTCATAGATCAATCAAGGAGGAGGTAAGGAGTGAGGAGGACTTGGAACACTAACTTGAACAGTAGAGAGAGAAGGGGTTAGTATGGTATCAAATAGCCAATCCTTGGGGATGAATGAGGTGTAGTCATTAAATCCCAATGCTTATGTCTAAATATTTATTCTTAATAACTGAGGAAGCCCTGCGAGATGGTAAGGACCTGTGGTTGGATAGCTGACTCTTGATGCAGGTTGAGCATCGGTCAAGACGTACTTTGGACACATCTCCCACATCATAGCGTCACAAGCACATCATAGTGGTTGTATTCCAGAGCAAATATTAATATCATTATGATCCCGACAAGAAATATAAGGTTGTGAGAGTAAGACCTCATACCCATGCATGTCTTTGATATAAGTGTTTACACCCCTAAGGTTGTTAAAAGTTTGGTTGAAAAACTGGAATTAAATTTGTTAGACGTAAATTATCAGGGCCTTTGTCGTAGTGCACATTCTCTCGTGGGTTCGATAACACCACTCCTTATGGTAAAGGCAGGGAACCTTTCTGCTATCCAAACCGGATCTTAAAGGGCATCTGTTTACCGTTAGTGCCTGCATCACTATCCAGTTGCCGAGGGGGATGAATAAGAAGATCCATGCAGATCCTAACTACACTTCAAATCCACATCCTCTCGGCCTTGAAGATCGCATCCGCCAACTTGAGCTACACGCTAAGTTCACTCCTTCACCGTAAACGTATCAGGGAGGTGCAGAAAAAGATTATATTGCCTAGAAAACCTAGAAGGCCCTTGCTTCTTCCCTGCAACTCATCACTCAACTGCAGGAGAAGGTGGAGGTGCTCAAGCTTTGCATCATCGTGCAAGAAGAGACCAATGAACAGCTCCGCCAAGCACTCGCTCATCGTCCTGCGCTTGCTACAAAATAAAACTGTGGTACCAACAAATAGAGGGACAAACAAATCTTGTCGGCTTAGAATGTTGAGCGTAGGGAGATTTGCCCTTATATTTTCTCATCGTTTTGCATGTTTAATTTCTAGTTGAACTATGTTCGCTTGCATAATAAGTTGAACTATCGGGTTTCTTTCGAACAAGGGAGGAATCTTTATTCAATGACTAGTGGACATTCATGATAAGAAGGCTCCTTCGATCCATCTTTTCCCGTCGAAGATGGGCTTTACCAGGCAGTAGGGCAAGGGGCTACTATCAACGTTACGGAGGATGGGGTCCCCCAGCCCGGCCCTGAGCTATCGGATTCGGCGTCGCTAGCTACCGAGGACCGAGCGCTCCCTAGGGGGTCCAGGGAGAGGGGTGCTCGGGATGCCCATGAACCTTGTGAATCATCGCCATATAAGGGAAATTAGACCCTCCTCGGGCAGCTAGCCCCGAGCAAGGTCGTCTTCCAGTGGGCCTGTGGCACCCCGGCTCAGAGAAACCGGAACGCCCCATATTCCAGCACAGAGATCGAGGTGAAGTCTTCTGGAATATGGCACTGCTTAGCATAGAACAAACCAGCTCTCTATTACAACGTGAATACGAATACAAGGTCTCCGATATTACAATGAATAACATCGGCACGACGACGCTACGCCAATCACAGTTGCTCTATGCAAGCAGCATAACAACTCGAGGCAGCGGAACAAATAATGACGATGATGGACTCCAATCCGCAGGGACTCTGGCTGGAACGTTTATCCTAGCTCGCGAACACAGGAACCACACCAAACAAGCGGGCAAACCAGGCACGACCTACAAACTGGCATTACACGCCAGGTCAGTACATTGAATGTACTTGCAAGCTCACAATAACCAAAAGTAGTCAAGACAATCAACAGCATGGCATTAGCAAGTTAAAGCAATCATGAGCATGATACTAACAGAACAACATGGCATGCACAAACTGAACATGATACGGTTAGAACAAGCATATCATGACCATATGAACATGATGATACTACATGTAACAGGTTAACATTATCATGCACCAACTTACTCTTGCTCGGCGGATACCTCGTAACCATCTCATGCATCAACTTACCAACATCGGTATCCATGATACCTTCGTGATCATCTCGCGATCACGATAAGATCAACCAACTTCGGTATACACGATACCTCCGTGATCATCTCTCGATCACAACCGATCTCTTTCTCATCATCGAACCGGGGTTATTATTAATCAAGTATTATTATAGTTGGCTCATAGTGTGACCGACTATGAACTGGGCCCATATCCGTGGGTGCGGCTATCGATAGATTAAACACACACTCTGCAGAGGTTAGTACACTGTACCCACACCACAGAACCCATGGCCTCGCACTCCCATTCGGGTGGACCAACGGCCTTCCGACAAAACCGATCTATTGCCATCACACCCTCCCAGCCACTCCGACAAACTCCCCTTTAGGCTAAGTCCTGGGTGGCCCCGTGTCAACTCGTAACACCCAACGGCCACCGTCGTGGCAAAACATAAACAGTCCCAAACGGGGACAAGGATCCTTACAACAACAACGGGCACACAAGGTTTATGTCCGCCTACATGATCAGGGTAGCGCGTGCCCATAACCTTCCCTCGTTGGAGGCACCGGCGAGAGGCATGAAAATAGACCGCATTAGGGCCTTCCCATAAAAGGCAAATGTGGCTGCACTGGTCAGCTCGATTTGGTGGCGCCATGACTCAGCCAACAGTTGTTCAAGTTCATTATTATCCGGTTAAACTTGAATGCAATAAGCTGAGCCATAATAAAATATGATGCAACTATAATGCATGAGCATGATATCAACATAAGCATGGAGGTGCAACACAATCATCGAGCATAACCACAATGAAGCATTTAACCAAATGAACATGACATACTGACGAGCATAAGCATACATTACACATGAGCATAGCATGACCACTAGCATCATAAATAAATACCATGCAAGAACATAACAAGAACACTACCAAGTAAGCATGTGACCACTAGATGCAAAGGAACATGCATAGCAATGGTACTGGATAACAGACGACCAGCATGCATCAGGATGAACACCTCTGCTACCAGCATGTAATACTACTACCAAGCATAACATGTGAACATGATACAAGCAAGTAGTACAAGATAACAAGATGCATCGGAACATAGCATGAAGGTGAACATGAATCCACGAGCATAACCGAAACAACGACAGTAGTAGCAAACAAGCAGACAGATAACGGGCAAAATTTTAATAAATATTCAAGTAGAAACCATGGCTACTGCATGGCTATCATGCAAGTGGTTGTTGTGGCTTGCCTGGGGATGACGGAGACTCCGGGAAGAAGTGTGGTGAAGCCGCGGAACGATTTGCCGGACGTTTTTCTCTCTCGAAGGGGGCTGATTAGAAGCAAGGGCAAAATGGTCATTTTCACTATGGGACCACCTAGTGAAAATGTTACCAACAGAAAGGTCTCGACGAGACGAAGAAGTGAGCGTTGGTTTCACCTCGATCGGAGTTACGGTTGAGGAGTTATGAGGTGATGAAGATCAGGGACTAATCTGTGAATATTTCTCCTACAAACAAGTCCCTGGAGGCAGAAAACAGAAAGCGCCGTTTAGTGAAATAAGATTTCTGAACTGGAAAGCGTACTTTGGGCCGAATAAGAAAGAAAGTGTGCTTTCAAAAACAGAAAAACGCATTCCGCAGAATAAGTCTCCACTTATCCGAGTGGATAAGGTGGTGGCTCACTTACGGGTGGGGTCCGCTAGGGAGGAGGGGCCTGCCTGGCAAGCTGGGCAAGGCGTCGTCTTCCTCCTCCCTCTGTCCCGATCGAAAACAGAGGAGCGATGGCAGGGCGAGGCCGGCGATGGGGCGGGCCGCTCTAGCCGTCTCCAGCGACGCGGAGCACATCGGCGAGCTCGTCACGGCCGGCCGCACCCACCTAGGCCACGC
The DNA here is from genome assembly GCA_011799875.1 of Thinopyrum elongatum. Taxonomy (NCBI): domain Eukaryota; kingdom Viridiplantae; phylum Streptophyta; class Magnoliopsida; order Poales; family Poaceae; genus Thinopyrum; species Thinopyrum elongatum. The sequence goes on from CM022298.1 coordinate 659,519,897, forward strand.
AGGGGCGCCGGGGATGGAAGGGGCCGCGGCGGCTCGAGGGACCGCGGGAAGAACAGAGAGCGAGGCAGAGCTGGCTCCTGCGGCTCCGGCCACCGCAGGACGAGGGGGAGGCACCGGCGGAACCGGGGAGGAACGCCGCACTCATTCAGAAGCAGGGTGCACGCCGGGGGGCTGGGGAGGAGCAGAGGTCGCGGCGGGCGGTGGTGGTGCTCGGCGCTGCGGGGCGCTCCGGCGATGGGGATGAGGGTGGGGCGACTCTCTGGGAGGAGGGGAACACGGTGGAGGTGGAGGGGAGGCGAGGGGAGGCCTGTGGTGACCGGAAACGAGCTAAGTCCGGCGACCACCGTGGAAGAAATGGAGAACTCCAGCGAGATGTGGTCGCTCTGGTGGACTAGAGAGGCGGGGGAGGGAGTAATGAGTTGCGGAACACCTCGGGGCAGCTTATATAGGCGCGGAGGAAGCCTCTAGAGCATCATGGGCGAGCTCAAGCAGTGCTCTAATGGAGGACAGGAGTTGGACGCGGCACGGGCTTGGCGTTTGCGGTGCATTAATGGCGAACCAGGAGGGGCCCGGGCACGGGATGATGCAGTGGCTCACGGGGGAGCTCCTGGACAAGGTTGGACGTCGAGACGACGAGGGAGCGGACGAGAATAGTGGCCGGAACGAGCCAGAGCTTGCTATTAGCGTGACGCAAGCGTGATCACCGCGTGCACTGGTGCAAGCGGCGAGTTCTGGCCGGGCCAACCATGTCCAGTGGATGGACCTTGCTACCCTAAGTCCAAACAAAGAAATAATTTGGTCCAGGTGCAAAGAAGAGATTGGCAGGAGGTTCCAAAACATCTCAACAGCAAAGTGTTTGTGCTGAGCAGAGGGGGCCCAGACTTTGCCATGAAGGAATGGGTTTGTCTGGTGATGATCACATGCTAAGTTGATGTTGATCACCAAAAATCAGCTTAAGACAAGAAGTTTAGATGGTACTTGCTATAGAAACCACCATAGGGGCCAGATTAAGAGATGATGAAGTAGCACTCACATAGTTGATTGGATTAAGCTGAAAATGGGCATGGCACAATTATTTGGAGAAATGAAGATGCTCAAAAAGTTTCATGCTATTTGGATGAACCAAACTAGCACTTGCTTCATAAAGCATTTCCCTGGACAAAAACTTGGAAAAATTGCACAGGGCAAATGGATTAATGAATTGAGCCAAAACTTGGTGGAGAGAGTTGATATGGATAGGAGAATGTCCTGTTAAATTTTCAGCTTAAATGAAGCAAAAAAAAATATGGTTGCTTCACAAACTGAAAATCTGACCAGAAACCAAGATTTTGAGCTGGGCTCACATAGAAAGGTTACAAGGGATCAAATCTGCTGGAGAGTCATGACTTGATCATATGAAGGACCTTACAAAATTTCAACTCATTTGGATATGCCTAGCTTGTACTTCCTTCACATAGGCTTCCCTCAGACAGGAACTTTGAAAAATTGCTCAGGAATATTTACTAGGCAAATTGAGTTGAATTTTGGCATGGGGCAATTATATGGACAGGAAAAGGTGTCCAAAAAGTTTGGGGTCAAACAAGCAAATATAAATGACACTTCCTTTTCAAAAAGCCACTTAGGGCAGAATCAGAAAAGGAATATTTGTGAATTATCTTTGATGATGCCAAGGAAGGATTTTGACATATTTGAGGAAGATATGACCCAGATAATTTATGAGAATTAGTTGGGAATTTTGGGAGTTACAGAAATATAGGTTGCTTCACAACCTAGGGTTAAAAAGAATTATTCCTTTAATAGAAAAGGAATATTCCCAAGAAAATGAATATTGGAATTGGGTCAAGGATGAAAATGACATGATCTTGGGATGATGATGAGGATGACAGGCCACTATAAAACCTAGGAAGACATGATCTTCCCAAGTTTCAGAACCACATAGCCACAGAAAAAAACAATTCAAAACAAGAAATCCAAGAAAATCATCAGAAAAAGAAAAGGGCAAAATCCAGGGTGTTACAAACCTTCCCCCCTTAAAGAAATCTCGTCCTCGAGATTTGGTTGCTTAGGGAACAAGTAAATATTCTGACTTGAAGAAACCGTTTCCAACTCGAGTTTCTCTTATTTACTCTCATATAATGTTCCCACTGAATTGGATCTGAGTGACTGTCTTGATCTGGGGTGGTTTGCTTCACCGTATCTGACATACTGACGGGACTTACCTCATATGTTCCTATTCATACTGACTCAAATTTTTCCTTCATATCTGCTGGCTTAGCTGAGGTCCGAAAGATTATCATTACTGACATACGTGTCCTTCTCGATACTGATCCTTGCTGGAGATGTTATTCTAGTATCGAGTACCGAGAATATTCCACGGAGTTGGGAACACATCTTCCCGTGGAACACGGACTCTCTTCTATCCAGGCATCGTGCTGCTCGAATATATATGCATGCCTTCTGGGTTCAAAACAGTGATGTGAATCATACCTGTTCTTCTAATGGATTCTGACATCTTGCAGGAGTTTCTGACTTATCTTGACTGGCTTCACAGTCTTGAGTATCCAATTTGTACCAAAGGTTTGACTGTCGCTTGACGTGACTGATAGAAAAATGCACCATCTCCTGGTGATAACATTTGCAGACTAGACTGGCGGTGATCCTGGCAAAGAATCCCGCTCACGGCAGGCTATTCTTTAATCTATTCCCATATGTGAGAGCACATGCTTTGTGATTTAATACCCTGATTCTTCATTCTGCCGTTATTCTCATGTGGATAGTAGGTCGTGCAATACTTTAGCATGGTTACTGAGGTCAATATATTGAGCTGTCCTTGGGTCGGACTTGATAGACTCGGGTATTCAATGCTGACAGTTTTGAGCATACTGTGGACTGAGCTAGTTGCCTTGATACGAGGTCTTGTATCATTGGTCTTGCTCCTTCATTATTTTCTTCATCTGGATCTTTAACTGAAAGGGTGGGGCCTTATATATCCTTGATTATTTTGGCGGCCCTGAGTACTGTCATATGCAATATCTTGCAATTCATACTTTGGCCTTGTTTATGTTTCGTGTCTCCATATATCTGCCAGGTTCACGTGTGCTTGTACGGATCTCGTTACTGTTGTCGACTATGCCTGACAGTGACAGGATTAATAACATCACCTTGTCGGATGTGCGGGGCTGATCTTGATATTTACTGCCGAGATGGTGTCTCAATGTTGTCTTTCTTCAAGACTTGTCAATTCTTGCATTACCCACTGGTTTTCCTTCACTTGCATGTCCAGTGAGGTTGTCGGATGTGTACCATGAATTCTTCCTTATGCGAGGAACTTGCATGAACTTGATAGTATACTCACCGTGGGTAGGAATATCTAATTCTCGAGGCATACCTTTGTTCTGACTGATTCTTGTTTCTGACTTAACTATTGCAGATCTGCCACTTGGAAACACTGTCATATGCTGACAACTCATAGTTTAATATCTTGTACCAGTGTCGTACTGAAGAAGATTGGATTGCTTGCGTTGGAAACCATCGGGATATCGTGCTGAGGAAGACTGGATGGCTTGTGCTCGAAGCCTTTGGCGGATAGCTTGCTGGGGAAGACTGGGTAGGGTACCTTAGAAGCTTCCCCCCTTAAAGACTTGCTAGGGAAGACTCGGTACCTTATGCCAGAAGCTTTTATGGTACCTTATCGAGAAGACTGAATATCTTGCACGGGAATCCATTCATACCTTGCTGATGCAGACTGAGGAATCTTGCCTTGTACGCTTCGCTGAGAAATATTGTGCTTCTTTTCTTGTGAACGGAATGACATATGTATATCCTTGTCATTCCGGCTGCTGATAACTTGTATGACAAGAATTGTCTGACCATCCTTGCTTAATGAATTCATTGCGTCTTTGGACTGACTTTTGGGTGTCGCATGTTTTAAATCTGACTCATGGCAGAATCAATGATTGTGTACGGACCATACCTTTGACTTGAAATGCATGTTGGACTTGGATCCGATGTTGTTCTCCTGCTGGTTTAATCATTGCTGCAATAAAGATGTATCTCTGACGGGAGCTTGTTACTGAAAGTCTGAGCAGAATATAACTTGTATTCAGACCGGATGTCTGCAATACAATGTTGTCAACTGAAAATCTCATTGTTTTTAACTGAGTTCCTTGGTGTATATCTTTACTTCTCATGGCTTCTTCTAATCCGATGTCGGTTGGTGAGCAATTTCCATAAGGGGGTAACACCGAAGATTGAAACCAAAGAAGCACGAGAAACGATTTGGTGCAACAAAGCACACAACAAACAAGCTACAAAACTACTCCACACAAGCATAAACAAGCAATGATACTACAGCAGATGCACATGCACTACACGAGGGACTACACCCTACGCTTGAGCAAACGCTTGGGGACTGACGAAGAAGCGAAGGGAGTAGCGAGTGGAACTGCTGACTCTGAAACTCCGGAGGGATGAGGCGGAGGGGTTGGAGAAGCTGGCGGAGACTGAGGTAGGGAAGCACCAAGCAATCTCCTGGCTCGAATGGCGTCTCGGACTAACTCGGAAATAAGAAGACACTCGGCCATCATGTAACGGGACAAGGCGAGGATAGCCGGGTCATCTTGAGGGTCGACAGACGGGAACTGGATCCGCTTAGGATTCTCGGCGAGGGTGGGATAGTACTGATAGGCACGGTTCTCTTGCACCATGCTCTCTTGATGACGAAGACTGGTGATTCCTGCCATTGCGGCAAGCTGAACGGCACGCTCGGGAGTAGTGCCGTAACCACAGTGGAAACTGTAGGTGCGCTTACCAACAGGAATCGAGGCTGACAGATGGACATGAGCAACATACTCCAGGATTCTTCCTCCGGCAGAAAACTAGAATACTTGATAATGGGGTGGATCTCCGAGGGGATAAATGCTACGCCACATGTCGCCAAGGAGGGTGGCAAAGCTGAGAGGTGCAGGAGTGGGATTGAACGCAATGGGAACAACATCGGGAGCTCTGGGGATGGCATTCAACTCGTGGAAGCTGACCGCCATCTACGCACGAAACAGGGATTAGGGGTAACCGAATAAGACTATATGCAGCAAACAAATGCAACAACCAAATGCAGCAAGCAAGGGCAACAACCAGACCCTATACTACCGTTTTCTAACGTTCCAGCGGACTAGGGCACTCTATAGCTAGACCTGCTCTGATACCAAGCCCTGTGGCACCCCGGCTCAGAGAAACCGGAACGCCCCGTATTCCAGCCCAGAGATCGAGGTGAAGTCTTCTGGAATACGGCACTGCTTAGCATAGAACAAACCAGCTCTCTATTACAACATGAATACGAATACAAGGTCTCCGATATTACAATGAATAACATCGGCAAGGCGACGCTACGCCAATCACAGTTGCTCTATGCAAGCAGCATAACAACTCGAGACAGCGGAACAACTACTGGCAGCAGAACAACGAACGATGATGATTGACTCCAATCCGCAGGGACTATGGCTGGAACGTTTAACCTAGCTCGCGAACACAGGAACCACACCAAACAAGCGGGCAAACCAGGCACGACCTGCAAACTGGCATTACACGCCAGGTCAGTACATTGAATGTACTTGCAAGCTCACAATATCCAAAAGCAGTCAAGACAAACAACAGCATGGCATTAGCAGGTTAAAGCAATCATGAGCATGATACTAACAGAACAACATGGCATGCACAAACTGAACATGATACGGCTAGAACAAGCATAGCATGAGGATATGAACATGATGATACTACATGTAACAGGTTAACATTATCATGCACCAACTTACTCTTGCTCGGCGGATACCTCATAACCATCTCATGCATCAACTTACCAACATCGGTATCCACGATACCTCCGTGATCATCTCGCGATCACGATAAGATCAACCAACTTCGGTATACACGATACCTCCGTGATCCTCTCTCGATCACAACCGATCTCTTTCTCATCATCGAACCGGGGTTATTATTAATCAAGTTATTATTATAGTTGGCTCATAGTGTGACCGACTACGAACTGGGCCCATATCCGTGGGTGCGGCTATCGATAGATTAAACACACACTCTGCAGAGGTTATTACACTGTACCCACACCACAGAACCCATGGCCTCGCACTCCCATTTGGTTGGACCAACGGCGTTCCGAAAAAACTGATCTATTGCCATCACACCCTCCCAGCCACTCCAACAAACTCCCCTTTGGGCTAAGTCCTGGGTGGCCCCGTGTCAACTCGTGACACCCAACGGCCACCATCGTGGCAAAACATAAACGGTCCCAAACGGGGACAAGGATCCTTACAACAACAACGGGCACACAAGGTTTATGTCCGCCTACCTGATCAGGGTAGCGCACGCCCATAACCTTCCCTCGTTGGAGGCACCGGCGAGAGGCATGACAATAGACCGCATTAGGGCCTTCCCATAAAAGGCAAATGTGGCTGCACTGGTCAGCTCGATTTGGTGGCACCATGACTCAGCCAACAGTTGTTCAAGTTCATTATTATCCGGTTAAACTTGAATGCAATAAGCTGAGCCATAATAAAATATGATGCAACTATAATGCATGAGCATGATATCAACATAAGCATGGAGGTGCAACACAATCATCGAGCATAACCACAATGAAGCATTTAACCAAATGAACATGACATACTGACGAGCATAAGCATACATTACACATGAGCATAGCATGACCACTAGCATCATAAATAAATACCATGCAAGAACATAACAAGAACACTACCAAGTAAGCATGTGACCATTAGATGCAAAGGAACATGCATAGCAACGGTACTGGATAACAGACGACCAGCATGCATCAGGATGAACACCTCTGCTACCAGCATGTAATACTACTACCAAGCATAACATGTGAAAACAGAGGAGCGATGGCAGGGTGAGGCCGGCGATGGGGCGGGCCGCTCCGGCCGTCTCCGGCAACGCGGAGCACACCGGCGAGCTCGTCACGGACGGCCGCACCCGCCTAGGCCACGCAGGGGCGCCGGGGATGGAAGGGGCCGCGACGGCTCGAGGGACCGCGGGAAGAATAGAGAGCGAGGCGGCGCTGGCTCCGGCGGCTCCGACCACCGCAGGACGAGGCGGAGGCACCAGCGGAACCGGGGAGGAATGCCGCACTCATTCAGAAGCAGGGTGCACGCCGGGGGGCTGGGGAGGAGCGGAGGTCGCGGCGACAGGAGGAGTACACAGGCGGGCGGGCGGGCGGTGGTGGTGCTCGGCGCTGCGGGGCGCTCCGGCGAGGGGGGTGAGGGTGGGGCAGCTCTCTGGGAGGAGGGGAACGCGATGGAGGTGGAGGTTAGGCGAGAGGAGGCCTGTGGTGACCGGAAACGAGCTAAGTCCGGCGACCACCGTGGAGGAAACGGCGAACTCCGGTGAGATGTGGTCGCTCCGGTGGACTAGAGAGGCGGGGGAGGTAGTGATGAGCTACGAAACACCTCGGGGCAGCTTATATAGGCACAGAGGAAGCCTCTAGATCATCACGGGCGAGCTCAAGCAGTGCTCTAATGGAGGACAGGAGCTGGACGCGGCACGGGCATGGCGTTTGCGGCGCATTAATGGCGAACCAAGAGGGTGCCCAGGCACGGGACGATGCAGTGGCTCACAAGGGAGCTCCTGGACAAGGTTGGACGTCGAGACGACGAGGGAGCGGACGAGAACAGTGGCCGGAACGAGCCAGAGCTTGCCATTAGCATGATCACCATGTGCACTGGTGCAAGCGGCGCGTTCTGGCCGGGCCGACCATGTCCAGTGGATGGACCTTGCTACCTTAAGTCCAAACGAAGAAATAATTCGGTCCAGGGGCAAATAAGAGATTGGCAGGAGGTTCCAAAACATCTCAGCAGCAAAGTGTTTGTGCTGAGAAGAGGGGGCCCAGACTTAGCCACAAAAGAATCGGTTTGTCTGGTGATGATCGCATGCTAAGGTGATATTGATCACCAAAAATCAGCTTAAGACGAGGAGTTTAGATGGTACTTGCTGTAGAAACCACCATAGGGGCCAGATTAAGAGATGATGAAGTAGCACTCACATAGTTGATTGGATTGAGCTGAAAATGGGCATGTCCCAAGTATTTGGAGAAATGAAGATGCTCAAAAAGTTTCATGCTATTTGGATGAACCAAACTAGCACTTGCTTCATAATGCATCTCCCTGGATAGAAACTTGGAAAAATTGCACAGCGCAAATGGGTTAATGAATTGAGCCAAAACTTGGTGGAGAGAGTTTATATGGATAGGATAATGTCATTTTAAATTTTTAGCTTAAATTAAGCAATATAAAATATGGTTGCTTCACAAACTGAAAATCTGACCAGAAACCAAGATTTGGAGCTAGGCTCACATAGAAAGGTTACATAAATTCAAATTTGGTGGAGAGGCATGACTTGATCAAATGAAAGACCTTGCAAAATTTCAACTCATTTGGATATGCCTAGCTTGTACTTCCTTCACACAGGCTTCCCTCGGACAGGAACTTTGAAAAATTGCTCAGGAATATTTACTAGGCAAATTGAGTTGAATTTTGGCATGGGGCAATTATATGGACAGAAAAAGGTGTCCAAAAAGTTTGGGGTCAAACAAGCAAAGATAAATGTCACTTCCTTTTCAAAAAGCCACTTAGGGCAGAATCAGAAAAGGAATATTTGTGAATTATCTTTGATGATGCCAAGGAAGGATTTTGACATATTTGAGGAAGATATGACCCAAACAATCTATGAGAATTATTTGGAAATTTTGGGAGTGACAGAAATATAGGTTGCTTCACAACCTAGGGTTAAAAAGAATCATTCCTTTAATAGAAAAGGAATATTCCCAAGAAAATGAATATTGGAATTGGGTCAAGGATGAAAATGACATGATCTTGGGATGATGATGAGGATGACAAGCCACTATAAAGCCTAGGAAGACATGATCTTCCCAAGTTTCAGAACCACATAGTCACAGAAAAAAACAATTCAAAACAAGAAATCCAAGAAAATCATCAGAAAAAGAAAAGGGCAAAATCCAGGGTGTTACAGGGCCCCTCAAGGGCGGTGGGGGCATCTCATGTGAAAGCATGCGACCCCGGCATATGTGTAAGATGACACCGAGAGAGGCAAATCGGCCCATACTGTGGCAGGTGTCACGAGTCATCATTTGTCAAGCAAAGCCCACACCTCGACGGTCTTCGATCATCCCCAAGGGAGCGTGCATGTGTTATGCTGATGTCGGGAGTCAATGATGCAATAGGGTGTCGTAACAACTCAACCCTCCGCGGCATCATCAATAGTCTTGACTTGCCATCAAAGATAGCAGGGTAGGGCCTCGAAGACAAGAGAGGAGGCGGCTCGTGTGGTCCCCTAGTATAAAAGAGGAACCAGAGCCATGGAGAGGAAGAGGATACACACATGCAGGACGTAGGGTGTTACACCTCCTCGTTCGCCTGAACCTGAATAAACAAAACCACTATCTCTGAATTGATCTAAAGTGTTTGACCCATGGCCGAATCTCAAAAAGGGGATCCCTACGATCTCCGATCTCGACCATCACAGATTCGATTTAAAGCAGCCTCAATAAATTACAGTGATCCAAATTAGGCTAACGGCTCTACTAAACTGTCCATTTTACAAAGATAGTTAAGCTGGCGGCTATTATATCTGTCGGGCCGATATAACAACTTTGTTAGAGTTACTCTAGATCGCCAGTACCAATATATTGCATAGCTCAAGCTTGAAGAGAAATCATTTGTTGTACTTCCTCCATTCCAAATGTAGTGCGCTCGCGTTTACTGAGATCTAATTTTGACCATATATTTAACCAACGAGACCGACCTTGGCGGGAGCAAAAATTATACTATTAAATTCGTATTTTCGATATGAATCTAGTGGTATAATTTTTGCTCCTGCCACAATCAGTCTCGTTGGTTAAATGTATGGTCAAATTTAGATCTCGAGAAACACGGGCGTACTACATTATGGAAAGAAGGAAGTATAATTTAGATGGGCCACGGATGGGAGACTGGTTGCAGTACGGATCGATCCGTTCAGCATAGTCACTACTGTAGTACCGCCCTACTCTAGTATTCCCACTTGTATGCGTCCTTTGCTTTGATTGATTCAGAACTTTAAGGGGACGTACACCCTGGTTCATTTTCTGACGTGAAGGAGTCAGACGCTTAAAAATTCTGTACAAAATATTGCCTCTAGGAACTTAAGCGCTCTTGTGTTGGAGATGCCCTAATTAAGCCACGTTCATACTCAAACATGAAATTACACAGGTCGATCGTTCCTTCCTTTGCAGTTGGACGCAAATTAAATCGATCACTTAACTATTTACGTCCTTGCCAAATCATTGACCCTGTGTTTCCTGTGTTAATGCTGCGCGTAGACTCCATTAATTCAGACAGATGAAATTGTATGGCAGTTCGATAGGACCAATTAATTAATGGGAAGCTGGGAACACACGGTGACCAGCTTCGGTCTGCCATCTTGAAACCTAGAAACCAACGGAGTGCAACATACTCCCTTGTCCGGAATTACTTATCGCAGAAATTTGAAATGCGTGGGCAAGCATTCGTCACTCGTTAGCAGAGTGCAGTAACAAAAAAAAGTATCTTGTGTTCATTCAATATAAGCCATTTTACCTTTTACAATCTATAATCAATTTCCTTGATATCGGCCTGCTATATATATACCCTCGGTCGGAATAAGAACCACATGTCCAAATAAATAATAATCTATATCGAAGCAAAGGAAAAGAAAGATAAGTAAAAAGAATAATTGTATCATAAATATTGGGATTTGTGTAGCTCCTAGAACTTTTGGCACTGATAGGTCCATCCACTTAATCCATGATACTGCTCGTAGTCTTCTTGATGAGATCCCAAGCACTTCTCACATGCCTCTCCTCCTGCAACGACGACCCAACGGCGAACCGCAACACGAACTTGTCACCAACCACCGTGTGTGCAAGATAAGCCTTGCCAGTCTTATTCAGATTCTCCATTAGCACGCGGTTGGCCTCGTCAGCATCCTTCTCCGTCATGGCTCCACTTGCCTTGATCCGAAAGCACACAAGAGCAAAGTTCCTCGGTACGACCACCTCAAACCTATCATCGGAACGGACGAAATCTTCAAACATCTTGGCCATCGCAACATCACTACGGATGTGCTCTTGGAGCTTTGCAGTACCATAGGTGCGCATGACCATCCAAAGCTTGAGCCCACGGAAGCGCCGACCGACGCCGACCTGCATGTCCTTAAGATCGGTGACCTCGCCGGACTCGGTAGCGTCATTCTTGAGGTACTCCGGGTTGGTCTCCAACGAGTCACTCAGTCGGTGAGCATCACGGACGTAGAGACATGTGCAATCAAGGCATGTGAGAAGCCATTTGTGTGGGCTCATGCTAATGGAGTCTACGCGCTCGACGCCGTCGAGATGGTGGCGAAACTCCGGGCAGATACATGCGCTGCCAGCATAGGCAGCATCGACGTGGACCCATGCATTGAACATGGCGGCAACGTCGGCGACGTCGCCCACCGGGTCAACAGCGTTGGAAGACGTGGTGCCCACGGTCGCGCAGACATATGTTGGCACGAGACCAGCGTCGGCATCAGCTTGCATGACCTCGAGAAGCTTTGCCGGGTCGAGCCCATAGTTGGTTTCCGGCCCGGTAGGGATGGAGCGGATGTTGGCGGGGTCGAAGCCTGCGAGGCGACAAGCCTTGAAGAACGTGGAGTGGGTTTGGTCAGCAGCGTACACAGCCAAGCGTGGAATGCCAGACACACCCACAGAGCCGCTTCGACGCAGCGCCGCGTCACGGGCGGCGACTAGCGTGACAAGCATTGCCTCGCTTGTCGTTCCAAGGATAACGCCACCGCCGGTGCCACGACCAATGCTGGTGCGGTTCATGAAAGTGGTGGGCAGGCGCAGGAGCTGCGCAAGCCAGTCGAGAGAGAGAACCTCCATCTCGGTGGCGGCAGGCGAGGCCTGCCACGTAAATCCGACGGTGTTCATGGCTGAGGCAATGAGATCGCCGGCGATGGCAGCTGCGCTGTTGGTGGAGGGGAAGAAGGCGAAGAAGTTGGGGCTAGCCCAGTGAGTCATGCCGGGGACGACGGAGGTCCTGAGCTCCTTCATGGTGACATCGAATGGTGCAGAGTAGGTTGGCGGGGACGCGCTGAGTTCATCTTGCAGGTATCCCGGCTTCACGTTAGGAAGCACAGGTATCGACTCAATGTTGGTGTAGTAGTCGGAGATGAAGTCGACGGCCTTATGAAGGTATGCACGGACATCTTCTGGGTTGAGCGGCTCGAACGCCATCTTGTCGTCGGGGAAGGCGGAGAAGGACGTGGGGTTGGTGCCCAAGCTGCCCATTCCTTTTAGGTAGTTTAACCCTTAATTAGGAGAAAAAAAAGGTGGGAGGCACAAAGAAGGGTTGGCTTATCGAAGTGGAGCTAGGTAGCTTTGTTGCCGGAGAACAAGAAGAAGCAGAGGAGCTTGCTTTGCTGCTTAGTTTGGTGAATGGAGTTGGTACTTGGTGCGCGGGGAATATATAGGTGGATGCGGGAAGCGGCGTGGCGGGGTGGGCGTTGGATGGGTCCTGGTCGCGCGGGCCAACGTGCGCTGCTAGGAAGAAGGTTGGTGGTTGGTAGAGATCCCAGCCGAGCCCGCGCGACACGAGTCTGATGGTCAACACGTGCTTTCAATCCGGATACGGCCGAATACACCAGTTATGGTGCCGTTGCTAATTGGTCACCGTCCGGTTGCTAAAGTTTTTTCTTTCTACGCATATACTCCGGACTACTAGGGGGCTGCGTGCATGGATGTTTTCGTCACCACAAAAGATGGTTTCTTGTTCGTATTATTTACTTCCTCCGTGCAAGTCAACTATTTAAATGTTTGATCAAGATTATAGAATAAAATAACAATATCTTCAATACCAAATAGATAAAATCATAAAATATAAAACTACTCTTAATGATGGATCAAATGATATAAATTTGGTATTGTGGATACTGGTATATATTTTTAAAAACTTGGTCAAACATGCACTTGTTTGACTTTTGAAAAAACCAATACACCTTATATAAAGGAACGGAGGGAGTATTTATTTTCGAGAAAACTTCCGATCTATTCATCTTCATCGTGATAATACAACGAACACTAGAAATAATAAAAATTATATACAGATCCGTAGACCACCTAACGACGACTACAAGCACTGAAGCGAGTCGACGGTGCACCGCTATCATCACCCCTCCCTTACCGGAGCCGAGCAAAACTTGTTGTAGTGGACAGTCAGGAAGTCGTCGTGCTAAGGCCTCATAGGACCAACGCATGAAAACAACAACCGCCGCCGATAAAAAGTAGCATAGATCAGAAGTATCCAATCTGAAGACAAACGGACATACACGAACAACGACTAGATCTGAGCAAATCCACCAATGACAGATCCGCCGGAGACACACCTCCACGCGCCCACCAACGATGCTAGATGCACCATCGGAATGTGGGCTAGGCGGGAAGAACCTTATTCTTAACTGCATAATACAATATCATGCGGTCAAGATAGACCTTTTATGTTCTCTAAGCAGTTTCTCCTCTTCTCCTCAGTGCCTAGGGCAAACTCTCTCCGCCAGATTTCACCGGCGAGCCTGTGGGTTCGCCTCTCCTCTACCTGCCGCTCCAGCGGCAGGTGATGGGGAGGGGAATTTGGGTGTCTTCGCTCCGACTAGTAGTTTAGGTTATGGGTTTTTTAGTCCTCGCTGATGTGGCACTCCGGCAGATGACGGCATTTCTTCTACGTGTTTGTCTTTCAAGATACAATCCTCCTCAAGTTTGTCCATCTAGATGTATGACAGAACTCTATCGTGGATTCATGTTGTCTTCTTGGAACAGCGAGGTTAGGGTTTCTCATCGTGCTTGCACGATTGCGAGATTTGGTGTCAGTTGGTGCAGATCTACTTGTGGGTTCAACGATGACGACTGCGGCTCCAGGGCGCTGGTCCTAAGGGACACGTGCACAAAGACTTCCCGGCTGTCATCGACAAGGTCAAGCCGGCTTAGATAGGGGGGTGGTTGTTTGGTTATCTAGAGACCTCAAGGTAATTTTTTATTGTGTTTGAGGTGCTTTGTACTTCTAATGAACTTTTATAGTAAATCTGAATCTTTCTCAAAAAATGCAATCAAAGCACCAAGTATATCATTCATACAACATATACATTAGACCTATCACAGTGAAGAGTATTATCAACTACTCCCTCCGTTCCTAAATATTTGTCTTTCTAGAGATTTCAACAAGTGACTACATACGGAGCAAAATGAGTGAATCTACACTCTAAAATATGTCTATATACATCCGTATGTGGTAGTCCATTTGTAATCTCTAAAAACACAAATATTTAGGAACGGAGGGAGTAGTATCATATGCGGATTTTTGTCTCTAGGAGTCCCTAATGAACAGTAAAATTACAATAAATAGTAACTAAATTTTAAAAATTCTGAAATTTTTTGTTGATGTTCATATTAGTGTAGCAAGTGTGCTTGACAATTTTCATGCCATATGGCATAGTAGTGCTTCGTCGGTAAAAAAATAAAATTAAGTCACATTTGGAGGTAACATTTGGCGTTCGACTCTTTTTTTTTGCAGGTCAAAATGCTTAAGTTTTCCCCCTGGAAATTTGCATGTATCATTTGGGTGTGACAATGAACACATCTATTTTTTTCATTTTTTTGGACATTTGTAAAATCCTTTTTTGGCACGCAGGAGCATGTGCTCCCTAGAGCCAAAATGGATTTCTGCATGTGCAGTGCATAGTATCATATAGTAGTATCATATTATCACTACATTTATTGATTTATAAAGTCTCAATTTAAAGTTCACTCCATTTATTTATTTTTATTTTCAAAATCTTTTGACGTGACATGGTACTGTACCATACACTAGAACCTTCTCTAACATAATTAGTTGATGTGCCACATCATATTTTTGCTTATGTGGTAATGCATGATACTCTTGTGATACTCCCGCTATGAGGTCATACACGAACGATGCAACGTGTGACAGTGTTAGTAATTGTCATGGGTCCTGGCCAGAAGAGATTTAGCTAGCGGTTTCCATCCCACTAGTTATGTTTGTTTGGAGGGTTTGTCTCATTTAGATGGCTTCTTTGAGCAGTTCTGGGTGGATCCCTAGCTGAGGGCTAGTTTGCAGACAGGGGTGAAGGTGGTGTTGTGTGGTGACATAGGGTGACAAAACAATGGTTGAGCAGTTTAGCAGAGTTGGTGGTTTGGGGGGTGGGGGGGGGGGGGTGATGGTTTTTGGATGAGGAGGTGGTTTCCATCTTTGCCTCTTGATAATATTATTTTTTGTAAGAAATGCAAAAGGTTTTAATTGTGAAATACTAGCCCCCCTGCTAAGATATTAGAAATGCAAAGGTACGTTGTGAACTATAAGTTGTGTGATCATAAACATTTATCTCAAGTTTGAAAAGGAGGTAAAAATCTTAGAAATTGTCCTTTTTAGACTAGGTGAATGGTTAATGTTGCACACCTTTTCTGTTGGATTGAACCATACATATGAATAATTGTTAGATTCATCTGTAGATGGCACCTTTAGAAGCATGACACAAGCTCAAGCTCGAAACGTTTGGACGGCATGATGGAAAATTATGTCAAATGACATATTGAGAGGGCTCCAACTACAATGCTAAACTGTATCCAGGAGGTTCAAAGTTAAAATGCCAAACCTGGTATTCGTATGTCTATATATTTCTACTAATACTGCATCATCTAGTACTTATGATATTTCTAATTTCGTGAACTTGTTGAGCGAAATAAAGAACATGTTGGCGTCAAAATAACTTCAATAATAATGCATGTATGAATACTATCGAAATAATGATTATAGGCCTCATCATTGATATAATTAATATGGGAGTAATAATTTTCCTACTAGATTTGTGGGAATGATTAAGTAATGAATTTCGACCCGAACTAAATCATGACCTTGAATGATTTTATTTTTTTGGTAAACTAGCACTCTCTTTGATAAAGTTAAAAATCTTTGATTATATAGATTTGATGAAGAATAGATCGACGCCATCTAAAATCAACAATGGAGAGGCTCTCAAACATATTCAAGCCATCTTAGAAAAGAATTGGGAGATAAGAAGAAACAAAACCATGCATGCTGAAATTGAACCTAAAATTAAGCATAGCATAAAGATGTCAAAAATGGTTTGTAATGCACACTATTTTTTATTGACGTAATTAAATTTATTATAATGAGTGTACCCTCTCCAAAGTAATAGAAGTTTTGTAAGAATTATCGGAAGTTCCTAATAGTAGTGCTTGCAACAAACAAATTATTGAACATATAGGCCTAACTATTTTAAACGGTGGGGAGGAGAAATATAATCAAGATGCCAATATCCCTATATAATTAGGGGAGGTTTTGGAACCAATTAAAATGATTACCATTAATAATTTTGATTGTTATGATTTCGTGATCGCAGTGCTAGTGTTTGTACAATTCTTACATCCTTATATAAAGTGATGGGATCTTGGTCAGTCCACTATGTAAAAGCTAGTGCTATAATATAAGTTATGCTCCCATTAAGTGTCATTTTGGATACAGAGACCTATCATGTGTGTACAATTATTTTGGGAAGGAGGGTGGTCCCAACATAATTCATGGGTATTTAGATGAATACCTCTTATTTTTGGTAGAAAATTTCGTAATTACATTATTTGTATGAAATATGTATTCAACAAATATACAACTCATGTGAACATCACGTCTACTTCTCACACTACCCCCACGACATGTCCCATATATCATCCCATGGCCCAATTATGCAACTCAAAACCCACTATTGAGCGCCCAAGATGCGATTATATCCCAATCACGTGATGAATTCATGATTGGGGCACAATCGCATTTCGAGCGCATAGCAAGGTGGATATCATTACAACATACCATGTACTGAATAGATGAGAATACAAGATAAAGGCTTACACTCGCCACAAGCTACAACATGAATACAACAATTCATCAATACATAGCAATCATCATAAAGAAGAGCAGGATCCGACTACGGATGAAACCAAACGAAAAAGAAGAACGACATCCACCCTGCTAATCCCAGGCTCCCGACCCGGAACCTATCCCTTGATCGAAGAAGAAGCAGAAGAACTCCAAAACAAGCAAGCATCGCTCTCACGTCATAGCATCGCTTTATCTGTACCTGCAACTGTTGTTGTAGTAAACTGTGAGCCACGAGGACTCAACAATCCCATTACCATGGGTATCAAGACTAGCAAAGCTTAAAGGGGTAGGGAAAGGATAAGTGGTGAGGTTGCAGCAAGCGACTAAGCATTGAATGGTGGCTAACTTACGAGTACAAGAGTAAGATGAGAAACTACGCAAACGGTCGCAAACTAGTAATGATCAAGAAGTGATCCTGAACTACTTATGTTCAAACATAACCCCACCGTGTTCTCTTCTCGAACTCGCTCGAATAGAGACAGCCACGGTTACGCACGCGGTTGGTGTGTTTTAATTCGGATCTGGTGTCAAGTTCTCTACAACCGGATATTAAAACTTCCCATCGGCCACATAACCGCGGGAACGGCTTTCGAAAGATCAAACCCTGCAGGGGTGTCCCAACTTAGTCCATGACAAACTCTCACGATCAGCGGAGGCAAATCTCCATCTTGGGGATAACCCGATCAAACTCGGAATCCCTGTGCACAACACATTTCGACAATGGTAAAACAAGTCCAGCAAGACCTCCCGACGTGCCGACACCCTGATAGTAGCCGCGCGTATCTCATCTCAGGCCACGATCAGGTGAACACTACGTACGACAGCCAAAAACCCGAGTTGCCCCAGGTGGCGCCGCAAGTGGCTCTAGTTTGGACCAACACTCATGAGGAGCACTGGCCCGGGGTTGTTGATTAAGAATCCTCAGGTACCGGTAAGTCCCTATGCAAGTTTTAGTTGTTATTAGGCAAATGGTAAAACCAAAGTTGGGCCTTGCTGGAAGAGTTTTATTCAAAGCGAACTGTCAAGGGGGGCCCATAAACCCCGACCGTGTTAGGAACGCAAAATCAAGGAACATAACACCGGTATGACGGAAACTAGGGCGGCAAGAGTGAAACAAAACACCAGGCAAAAGGCCAAGCCTTCCACCCTTTACCAAGTATATAGATGCATTAATTAAATAAGAGATATTGTGATATCCCATGATATCCATGTTCCAACATGGAACAACCTGCAACTGCACCTGCAGCTAGCAACGCTATAAGAGGGGCTGAGCAAAGCGGTAACATAGCCAAACAACGGTTCGCTAGGATGGTGGAAAATGTTAGAGGCTATCATGGCAATTTGGGAGGCTTGAAGAACAAGTGGTAGGTAGCGTGGCATAGCAATAGCATCGAGACAACTAGCAAAGCAAAGATAGTAGTGGTATCCAGGATAATGATCATCTTGCCTGAAATCCCGCTAGGAAGAAGAATGAGTCCATGAAGTAGACGAACCAACGTAGTCGAACGGATCCTCACAATCGCAACGTAACCGGAACTATTGAGAAGAAGCACAACCGGAAAGAAGCAAACAACATGGTAAACAACCATCACATAAACATGATATGATGCGCAACCAAGTATGATGCATGTCCATTTTAATGAGACATGGCATGGCAAAGTGCAACAAACAATACTACACATTAAGTGGAGCTCAATATGCAACGAGTTGCATATTGACGAAACACCACATTCGATTATTTAGTTCGCTCTCGTTTATGTACCCAACAATATTAAATATTTTTAACCATCGCAAGAGGTGAAGCATAATAAAACTACCTATCTAGGCAAGTTTAAATGAGGCCGGAGCAACAAACAACAATTCCGGAAAATCCGCATGTGCATATTTTGGATTTGCTACTGTTCTGCCCTAAACATAATTTTAGATTTGTTAAACATGCAAAGTAATGCCACCATGTTAAACTATGCATTTTTCTAGACCATTTACATATAAGGTTCATTTAATTCGGAGCTACGGTTAATTAGTTATGAAATAAACCATTTTAACATGTCAATTATGCAAATTAATGCAAACAACAATTAAACATTTTTAACATGGATGAAAGTTGCATTTAATGAAACTACATGATATTCTAAGCATTTTACATATATAAAACATTTACATATGATGCACGGTTCTGGAGTTATTAAATGCATGAACATCAGGTACTTTTCTGTAAATATGCAGTTTTCTGGATAATGGAGAAACTCGCAGAACAGGAAAAGAAAAACACATGCGGGCCGAATCTGGGACAAGCCCAACAGACGGGAAAAAAAGGAGGCGCTGGGGGTGGCCTCACCATGGGCCAAGGCCCAATAGGCGGTGCTGTGGGCTGCGAGGTCGCGGCTGGATCTGGCGCGCGTGGGCCTGGCTTGAGTTGCAGAGGAAGCAACGAGCGCTGGAGCGGAGCGTGCGAGGCGGCTGGTCAACGCACAGGGCTCGAGCGGCAGAGGGAACGACAGAGGAGGCGACGCGAGCAGGGGCGGTCTCCGGCCTGTTCCCGCCGGATCCGGCGACGACGGGCGCGGGGACGACGAACTTGGCGTGGGGAAGCATGGATCCGGCGACGATCCGGCCAGGGGGACGCCGAACCTAGCCGGTGGTGGCAAGGCAGAGGAGGACCGGCGGTGGAGCTCCATGGGGCGGCCTTGGATGGTCTGCACGGGCGGCGGCCATGGCGGACTCTGCTGCGAGGGAAAAAAGAGGGAGAGACTTGCGTGAGGGACATAGATGCCAAGGAAAAGAGAAAGGAGAAGGGCGCGAGGGAGAGGAGGTGGCGTCGGTCGCGGCTGCTGCTGCGACTCCGACGAGGAGGCTCGGGGAGGGTCGGAGACGCGCGGTCCAGCGGGCACTCGGTGGCGGCTTCGCGCTGGGCTGCTGATGCGGGCGCGAGGAGAAGCAGAGGCCTCGGGCGCTCGCGGGCGTGGGAGAAGGAGCTCGGGCTCCTGGTTGGTGGGTGGAGAAAAACGAGGAGAAGGGGATCCCGAGGTCGATGGAGACCGGGTGGCGGTGGCGATGGGAACAAACCTCCTAGAAATTAGGGTTGTCTTGATTTGGTAGGTGATGGTCTTATATAGGGAGGTAGTACTAGGTTTGGACCCTCCGATCATAATCGGACGGTCAAGAATAAATAGCTTAGGGGAAGTCCAACAAAGAACCGAAGATATTTTGGGGATGTTTGGGGATGATCCGGACCCATCGGTAATGACTGAGTGGGTCGGGTCCGGGACAACTTTCGGACACGGTTGGGAAGGGGTCTGAGAACTGTGCGGAGTAGGGGTCTGACAAAAGGCCACGGAGACAAGGGGGTTTGATGGGTTCAGAGAAGAGAGAGAAGAGAGCGGTCCGAGAGAAGGTGATGAAGGCAAAGGGAGAAACGACAACGACGATGGATGCAGGTTTGAAAAAAAAATGACGGCAACGAAGAGCCGATGCAATACAAATGATGACATGATGAATGCAACAAACAAATGAAACACGCGGCAACAATGAAAAACATGAAAGGTGTAACACCCCATGCCACTAGCCACAGTAACTTCTCACTGATAATGCCAAGTCATGACTATTAGCAGAGCCAAGTCACTTGGATTAAAGAAACAACTCAAATTCAATTCTGAAATTCAACTTCAAACTCCAAATTCGAAATGCAAGTCAAATAATTATTTCTTCAAACAACAAAACTAAAATGTTCATAATGTCTCAAATATTCTCAGAACAATTATAAAAATATAATTAACATTACTTGAACTCCCAAATTACCCCTGGATATTTTAAACAGTGGCCAATCAGCAATTTAAAAGCCTTTGCCTCTGTGATAAATTCAAATTAAGTCTTTTGGGCCCCAAACTCTTTCTGACAGTGGCAAATATTACAACATATTTAAATGGCCAAGTCCCACATTTTTGCAAAATGATTTGGAGACTTAAATAAATGCAATTGCCCTCTGTTTAAAAGAATAAAAGAAAAACAGAAAACAGAATAAAGGAAAAAGGCCCGCAGGCCACTTACCTGACTTACCTGGCCGGCCCAGCCCATCTCCACCAACTCCTCCCCTCTGTTTCTCCGTCTCCATGCCCGCGCTCGCCGCACCGCTTGCCGCTCGACACCGCGACAAGGCCGGCGAACGCGAGGGGATAAGCTCGCCCCGTGCTTCCCCCCTGGTCGCCTAGTCTCACTCTTCCCTCTCCTCCCACGCTCGCGCTCTCTCTCTCTCTCTCTCTCTCTCTCTCTCTCTCTCTCTATCTGCTCGCGAGTGCCAGGGCGCATCCGCCGCCGTCGTTCGTCGCCGCCGCGGCGACAGTCATCCCCGTTCCACTCCGACGAGTCCAGGGGCTCCGCCAGGCTCGACCATGTCTCCTGCGCCACCACAACGAGCTCGGGGAGCCCGGCATCGCCTGCATCGCGTCGCCCCCTTTCAACCCTGTCTCCGGCAAATCTCCGGCGACCACGGCTCCCTCTGCGCTCCCGTTGCTCGCCGGACCTTCTTGTGTCCCCACGGTGAGCCATCTCCTCTCGTCGCCCTTCTCATTTCCTTCCCGCGCATGTAGCCGTCGCTCCCACCGAGGCCGAGCTCGCCGCCGCTCGAGCTCTTCGCCGGCCTTGTTCCGGTGGCCTCACGGCCGCGTGGTGCTGGCCAACGAATTCACCCGCTCCCGTAGATCACTTCAGGTGGCCTCACGGCCGCTCGAGCCGCAACGCGCTACACTGCTGTTTTCACTGTCACCCGAATGCCACCGCCGCCATACGTCGTCGCCGGCGACGTTCCGGCCACCCCGCGGCCTCGCGTTCGTCGTCACTGGACGTGGCAAGAACTGCCCAATCGAACGCAAAAGAAATCGCGCGAAACAGGCCCCTGTGGCGGAAATCCGAGCCTCTCCGGCGAACTCGCCGCCGCAGAGAGCTCGCCGGCGCCGGCGCCCGCGTGGCACGTGTGGGGCCCACCTTTGGGACGCTGACTGTGGGCCCCTGTCGATTATTTGACCACGTTGACCGAGTCAACACTCATCACTGTTCACCTCTCTCTCTGACATGTGGGCCCTCTACTAATTAGTTTAAATAAAACATTTTTAATAATTAAAGTTAATTAGATAAACTTAATTACCCACTGACAGGACGGGCCCACACCCCTAATTAGTTAGTTAGATTAGTTTAACACTCTGTTAATCCAACAGGGGCTGACATGTGGGTCCCACAGGACCCACATGTCAGGTTTGACTGGTCAGCCGTCCTGTTGACTTGCTGATGTCAGCATTACCTCATGCTGACGTCATAATTCATTTTCTGTAAATAAATAAATTCCAGAAATTCAAATACACTTTGAAAATTAATAACTTTTAAACCGTAGCTCGGATTGAAAAAGTTAAAACATGAAAGTTGCTCAGAACGACGAGACGCATCCGAATACGCAGACCGTTCGTCTGTCACGCGTCCCTAGCATAGTGAACCTGCATCCATCCTCCTCCATTTCATCTGTCCGGAAAGGCCAGATTTCGGGAAAACATTCCCGGATGATCTCCTCCATCACCGTTGTCGTGTAGCACTACGTTAGGCCACCTCTAGCATTGTGTATCGTATTGTCATGCATATGTTGCCATGTATTTATATTGTTTCTTCTCCCCCTTTCTTCCCGGTAAACCCCGACGTTGACGTAGCTCCCGAGGCAGACGCAGCCCAGGAGTACTACTACGTCCCTGACGACACCACCGACGACCTTGCCTTTGCCCCAGAGCAAACAGGCAAGCACCCCCATTTTGAGCATGCCTATATCGCCTATTCTCTTCTCTCTTATGCTTGCATTAGAACTGCTACTGTTTTTCCTATATCTGCTGCATAGCCTGATTATTGTAACCTGCCTTGCTACCTTTCTGGTTATCCTAGACTGATTAGTATAGGCTGGGTAGAGTTCCGACAGAGACCCCCACTTGATCCCGACTGCCCCGCTGGATGTCAGAAGACCCGCTCATCGGGATTGAAGACTAGACCCTGGCACCGCACATCACTTCCCCTAAGATGCTCGACACTACTGGGTTACTATCGAGTGCCGAGGGTGATACCTCGTCAGCACTTCTGATGTTAAACTTGTAGGTTAGTTACTCGGTCGTGGTAAGCGAGGGTGATTCCTCCTACACCACCCCCGATAACGACATCGTCGCGCAACACCTCAAGTGTGGACCTCGAGGGTGATTCCTCCTTCGTTCACCTTGACTATAACATCAGGTGGGATTCCAACGAGGGTGATTCCTCAGGGCTCCCCTGGTGTCAGACACACAGATACTGTTGTTGATTTGACTTGCACTAAACCATGTCACTAAAGACGGGTCGGCCTTGTGGGGTACCCGCGCGAGCTTAATGCGAAGTGTTGTGGAGTCGGGTTGACCTGGATGGTGCCCGCGAGATAACAACGAGCCGTGGCCGGGCATTCTTAGCCCTTACCGCAAGTCCTCGAGACGGGGCGATGGGGTCACATCGATCGTGAGTCTCTGCTTGTTTCCGCGCGCTCCTAATCCACTACGGTTTGGATATTTGATCCGAGGGGCCTCTGGCCTGATAGCACTAACCATCACGTGGGCATAGTATGGGCGTTCTGCGTCGTATACTTCAGCCGAAGCTTAATGGACGTCAGCGACTGATGCGGCACACGCTGGGTTGGACTGGGAACACAACCGCGCTTGTATAAGGGGTTGCTAGGTCTGCTCACCGGCCGTGCACGTAACGTGCAGGAGTTCCCGGGGCGATGGCCCAAGACCCCTGGGGGCATAGGTTAGTCCGGCGTGCTGACCTCTCTGTTAAGTATTTGGTCGGGTTGCGGCGTGTTGCTTATACGAGGCCGGGCATGACCCAGAAAAGTGTGTTCGGCCGGAGTTAAGCAAGCATGGTGGGTAACTTGGTGCACCCCTGCAGGGAAGAAACTTCTATCGATAGCCTGTCCTACGGTAATGGACACTCGGAGTTGTATCCCGATCAGTACAACTAGAACATGTGATGAGAACTGGATAGTACGGCTCTGGGATTGCTTTCTCGCAGGGAGTCGAGAAAGGATCTCAGGTCGAGGTTGATGATACTACTACTACTTTACATTATGTTCATCTGTTCTCTTCTATTGCTGCAAGACTATCGAAGATTGTTGAAGGTGCTAGTCTTCGATAGGACTAGGCTTCCCCCTCTATTCTGGCATTTCTGCAGCCCAGTCCACATATACAGCCATTCCTTTGACAATGTTGCATATGTAGTGTAGATCCTTGCTTGCTGAGTACTTCGGATGAGTACTCACGTTTGCTTTACTTTCTTTTTCCCCCATACTCCATTTGATGCCACCAGACGACGGAGCCCCTGAGCCAGACGCCCCAGCCGACGACCAGTACTACTACCCGCCTGATGAATACTACTACTACGAGGAGCCGTTTGACGACCAGGAGTAGGATCGGAGGATCCAGGGTAGGAGGCCTACGCCTTTCGATCGTAGTATTTTATTTTACCCCGCCTCTGTGAAGGCCTATTTCTCTCTCTCTGTAAAATATCTGTACCCAGATATCTGATGCTTCCGCTGATGCTTGTATGCCATCGAGCTATGTATTCGAGCCCTCGAGGCCCTGGCTTGTAATATAAAGCTTGTATGACTTTATTTATGTTTTAGAGTTGTGTTGTGATATCTTCAAGTGAGTCCTTAGGCTTGATCGTGCGCATTTGCGTGTATGGTTAGTGCACGATTAAGCCGGGGTCGTCACAGAAGGCGTCTGGAGCGTCGGTCTCGGGTCGTCACAACACTCCCCCACTTACAAGAGATCTCGTCCCGAGATCTAAGGATGGCACCGGAGAGAAGCGGAAGAGGAAGAGGTAAAACAAGTTGCTTCTTTGACAAACGAGTGAAACCACGAACCTTGAGAGGTTGAACAAATTGAAAGAAAGAATACAATAGAGATGAACAAGATTGCAAACGCTCTGTTAGCAAAGAGGAACAAGAAATATTACGAGAACCTTGTAGGTTGAAAGACATGAGACAAGAGCTTAACGAAACAAATGAATATGAAACTGCACCGATATAACGAGATAGCCAAGGGACAAGAATGAAAGAATTCAGACAGCACTCCGGTAGAAAAGAGAAGGAAAACTTGATAAGATGAAAAGAACTTGAAGAGATGACACAACACTCCGGTTAAATGGATAAGCAAGGAAAAGAACATGATCTTGGCAAAACGAGATGATGGGACGAAGAGAGCAACATCACAAAGCCTTCTGAACGAAAGAATAGAAGCTCAATCGTTGGAAAGAAAAGAACGAAGAAGAAAACAACACCTTGCACAGGAGGGTTGAACAGAGTTGTTGAACGATCAACAATGAAAAGATGTGATTCACATGGGCTTATGTAAACATCTCAAAACTTGAGGTGAAATTCTGCCACTAATGGAAATAATTGATTTGATTGAGAGCACCGAAGAGATGAAACACTTCTTCCACCAAGATGATAAGAGATAACTTGGATCATTGATAAGCACCACAAATAGCAACATTCCTTCGAGAAGTCTTTTAGGTGAAATCTATACCAAGATAACTCCAAGGAAGAAAATGATGGGTTTAAATATCACATTCCTGACAACTTGTGAATCATGAAACATGAAGGAAATTGTCAAAAATGACATAACACCACCTCAAAAGATAATGTAGAAAGAAGTGCACTTTGGAATGCAAAAAGAAGAATACTTGAGCTCCTCCAACAAAATCTTGATGAACACTTCGAGAGTGAATTAAGTCCTTAACGAACCACCATGAACTCTGGTTAAAAGAATGATAGCAAGGAAGTGAAAATTGAAGAGAAGAAGATTGGAGCCTTGTAATGATTAGATGGAGCTTCGCGATGATATAACCGAGAAAACTTGGAACTCCGGAAACGAAAGATGAACAACTTAGAACCGAGAATTTATTCCTCATGAACGAACTCCAGAATAAGGAATTAAATCTCAATGAGGAAACAAGAATAAGAATTACGATATGCTTATCCTTCATCAATTAAATTGATGACCCACAATGGATTTGGCATACTACTCATTCTCATTGAAAAGGATTAAGGAGAGATATAGCGCAAACTTGAAGAAGGTCTTCAGCAAACCACCGGTAGGATTTAGAACCAATGAATAAATTAATACGATAACAAAGGAAGAGTAATCTTGAACGAACCACCATAAGAATATGAGAATGAACAAAGATAGAGTATGAATCGCCGGGAAGAATTAGAAAACGAACGAAGATACTTGAGGGAATTTAAATACAAGAAAAGAAAGAGATCACGAGCTGACTAGAGAATACTTGACAAGATGCGTCGGTAAGATTTGGAGAACGAGAGCTAAAAGCTGAGAATGAGTAATATTCAGAAATGATCGCCTCTGGAGAATCGAGAGCGGAAACAACTCTGAAATGCTCCGGATAGACATGAAAAGAATTCTCATAATCGACAAGCAATTATGAGGATGGCATGAAGCTAGAAGCACGAATCTTCAAGAGAACGGACCAAGATTTAAGAGAAACTCTTCTGTCTTCAAATGCTAAGAATGACGGCGAGAACCACCAAATTATTTGAGACACTCCGGAGCAATGAAGAATAGAGAGGTTGAGCCAAAGATGAAAAGAATTTGAAAGATCTTGGAGAAAGACATATGACTGATGATAATTCATTCTTACGTCAAACTTTAAAAAGAATTTGAGAATAGCTCCAGAAAAATTAGAAGAGTCGGGTAAGATCCTGGGAAAAGACCTGTGGGTTAGGGCCCACTCAAAATAAACACCGTTGGAAATGGTTGCTTGAATGAGAGATTGCACCGGTTGAATTAAATGGCTTGAATGAGATAACCACCTCAAAATAGTTTGAACGGATTAAGAATGGAAACACAAGTCTTCTGAGATATCTCTAGCACTCCGGATATGAATAGAGAGAGGTGCATAAAATAAGAGAGACTTGGATAAGAAATTCCCACATGGGAAAACATGTGAAACAAGAGGAAGAGATATGATCAACATCGAAGCTTGAATTTAATCCACCGGAGAAGAAAAGAGAACGAGGAATGAAAGAATGATGAACTTGTAGAGCATCTTCATGAGAACCACCGGGTACAACATGAAAGAAAAGGAATGAAGAGACTTCTCACGAATAAAATTGATACTTGATTAAGAAATATGAGTCCTTGAAGAAAAAGGGTGGGATGGTGGGGAAAAACAAAGGCAACTTGGAACGGATGAAACGGACGAATCCTGAGGCTTCTCAACGGCGCCCGTATGGAATAACTTGAAGAGAAGTGCACCGATTGAAAAGGATTGACATGACCATCTCAATGATCTAGAAGGATTAGCATTCACATAGAAATATGAGAATACCGCTTAGGAAAAGGTATGGAATCAACACTTGACTTGGAAACAACTCGAATACCACAACTCAAAACAAAACAAAGGATTGGCTTGCAGAATAAGCCAGAAACAAACATATGATAGAGATTTCGTCCGAAATTTTCATGGTGGGGCCCACACGGGCTCGATCGTACAGCACCATCATGTACAAGGCAGTGCACATGACATACGAAGCGTCCCCGAGTCAGCATAGCCAAGGACTCTTTAAGACACAACGAGACCACTATAAAACCAACCGTGGACAGGCGGACCACTAGACGTCGAACCCCAATCTCATATCATGCATCTGTCGGAAAGATATCCTAGGTAACTACTTGAATTCCCACCTATGAACTCCCGGAACTTTCTGGTTATGCAATCTGGTGTTGGGGATACAGGGAGGCACAAATATCTCACACAACTAACAAATCCTACACTCCAACTGTATCCATCCGTCAACACATAACCAAGAAAACCTCGGAAATCGTGTACCTCAGACCTTCGAAAACATCCGATATACCAGCTGTGGCAATACATCTGATCGCTCTCCCCAGTACTGGGTGTCGTCAAACTACTCTCACCACAAAGAGTATAGAAGCGTTTTCGATGTCGGCGTCCTCTGGTATTCCAGAACTGAAACGATAAGCACTGTGACGAAAACACCTTGGAGCTCAACTCCCCGGAAGAAGTCAAGTCAGACAGGAGGCACCAAGACAGAATTCCCATCACACCGATATCATAGCGATTCCAACAATACCCGCGTGATCCTAAAAAAAATTTGAGTGAAAAAGGAGAGTGATGGAAACAAAAACACCTACGTCATGATTCCTCACCTGAGCGACGAAGGGGCTGAGGAGTAAAAAGAATTCCTACTCTTCGATATAACTAGACTCAAAATAGTTTTTTTAGACTCGACAACGGCAGCGGTTCGATCAATCAAGGGGGCTCCTGCGGTCAGTAAGGCTCTGATACCAACTTGTAGCGCCCAAGATACGATTCTATCCCAATCACGTGATGAATTCATGATTGGGGCACAATCGCATTTCGAGTGCATAGTAAGGTGGATATCATTACAACATACCATGTACTGAATAGATGAGAATACAAGATAAAGGCTTACACTCGCCACAAGCTACAACATGAATACAACAATTCATCAATACATAGCAATCATCATACAGAAGAGCAGGATCCGACTACAGATGAAACCAAACGAAAAAGAAGAACGACATCCACCCTGCTAATCCCAGGCTCCCGACCCAGAACCTATCCCTTGATCGAAGAAGAAGCAGAAGAACTCCAAAACAAGCAAGCATCGCTCTCACGTCATAGCATCGCTTTACCTGTACCTGCAACTGTTGTTGTAGTAAACTGTGAGCCACGAGGACTCAACAATCCCATTACCATGGGTATCAAGACTAGCAAAGCTTAAAGGGTTAGAGAAAGGATAAGTGGTGAGGTTGCAGCAAGCGACTAAGCATTGAATGGTGGCTAACTTACGAGTACAAGAGTAAGATGAGAAACTACGCAAACGGTCGCAAACTAGTAATGATCAAGAAGTGATCCTGAACTACTTATGTTCAAACATAACCCCACCGTGTTCTCTTCTCGAACTCGCTCGAAAAGAGACAGCCACGGTTACGCACGCGGTTGGTGTGTTTTAATTCGGATCTGGTGTCAAGTTCTCTACAACCGGATATTAAAACTTCCCATCGGCCACATAACCGCGGGAACGGCTTTCGAAAGATCAAACCCTGCAGGGGTGTCCCAACTTAGTCCATGACAAACTCTCACGATCAGCGGAGGCAAATCTCCATCTTGGGGACAACTCAATCAAACTCGGAATCCCTGTGCACAAGACATTTCGACAATGGTAAAACAAGTCCAGCAAGACCTCCCGACGTGCCGACACCCTGATAGTAGCCGCGCGTATCTCGTCTCAGGCCACTATCGGATGAACACTACGTACGACAGCCAAAAACCCGAGTTGCCCCAGGTGGCGCCGCAAGTGGCTCTAGTTTGGACGAACACTCATGAGGAGCACTGGCCCAGGGTTGTTGATTAAGAATCCTCGGGTACCAGTAAGTCCCTATGCAAGTTTTAGTTGTTATTAGGCAAATGGTAAAACCAAAATTGGGGCTTGCTGGAAGAGTTTTATTCAAAGCGAACTGTCAGGGGGGCCCATAAACCTCGACCGTATTAGGAACATAACACCGGTATGACGGAAACTAGGGCGGCAAGAGTGAAACAAAACACCAGGCAAAAGGCCAAGCCTTCCACCCTTTACCAAGTATATAGATGTATTAATTAAATAAGAGATATTGTGATATCCCATGATATCCATGTTCCAACATGGAACAACCTGCAACTGCACCTGCAACTAGCAACGCTATAAGAGGGGCTGAGCAAAGCGGTAACATATCCAAACAACGGTTCGCTAGGATGGTGGAAAAGTTTAGAGGCTATCATGGCAATTTGGGAGGCTTGAAGAACAAGTGGTAGGTAGCGTGACATAGCGATAGCATCGAGACAACTAGCAAAGCAAATATAGTAGTGGTATCCAGGGTAATGATCATCTTGCCTGAAATCCCGCTAGGAAGAAGAACGAGTCCATGAAGTAGACGAACCAACGTAGTCGAATGGATCCTCTCAATCGCAACGTAACCGGAACTATTGAGAAGAAGCACAACCGGAAAGAAGCAAACAACATGGTAAACAACCATCACATAAACATGATATGATGCGCAACCAAGTACTCCCTCCGTCCCAAAATTCTTGTCTTAGATTTGTCTAAATACGGATGTATCAAGTCATGTTTTAATATTAGATACATCTGTATCTAGACAAATCTAAGACAACAATTTTGGGACGGAGGGAGTATGATGCATGTCCATTTTAATGAGACATGGCATGGCAAAGTGCAACAAACAATACTACACATTAAGTGGAGCTCAATATGCAACGAGTTGCATATTGACGAAACACCACATTCGATTATTTAGTTCGCTCTCGTTTATGTACCCAACAATATTAAATGTTGTTAACCATGGCAAGCGGTGAAGCATAATAAAACTACCTATCTAGGCAAGTTTAAATGAGGCCGGAGCAACAAACAACAATTCCGGAAAATCCTCATGTGCATATTTTGGATTTGCTACTGTTCTGCCCTAAACATAATTTTAGAGTTGTTAAACATGCAAAGTAATGCCACCATGTTAAACTATGCATTTTTCTAAACCATTTACATATAAGGTTCATTTAATTCGGAGCTACGGTTAATTAGTTATGAAATAAACCATTTTAACATGTCAATTATGCAAATTAATGCAAAAACAATTAAACATTTTTAACATGGATGAAAGTTGCATTTAATGAAACTACATGATATTCTAAGCATTTTACATATATAAAACATTTACATATGATGCACGGTTCTGGAGTTATTAAATGCATGAACATGAGGTACTTTTCTGTAAATATGCAGTTTTCTGGAATGGAGAAATTCGCAGAACAGGAAAAAAAACACATGCGGGCCGAATCTGGGACAAGCCCAACAGACGGGAAAACAAAGGAGGCGCTGGGGGTGGCCTCAACATGGGCCAAGGCCCATTAGGCGGTGCTGTGGGCTGCGAGGTCGCGGCTGGATCTGGCGCGCCTGGGCCTGGCTTGAGTTGCAGAGGAAGCAGCGAGCGCTGGAGCGGAGCGTGCGAGGCGGCTGGTCAACGCGCAGGGCTCGAGCGGCAGAGGAACGACAGAGGAGGCGACGCGAGCAGGGGCGGTCTCCGGCCTGTTCCCGCCGGATCCGGCGACGACGGGCGCGGGGACGACGAACTTGGCGCGGGGAAGCATGGATCCTCGGCGGGGCACTCAAGGAGGACCCGATCCGGCCAGGGGGGCGCCGGACCTAGCCGGTGGTGGCAAGGCAGAGGCAGTGGCGGATCCAGTGGGGCCCACGGCACCCCCTGCAAAAATACAGATTTTTTTTACCTAGTAATAATTACTCTAATTCTATATGTATTAGAGGTGTAAAAATGCTAAATTGGTATTTGTTTGAGGTATAAACTACGAATCTGTGAGCAGCCCATCCATCCCTAAAGCTCACTAGCCCGCCCTTGTTCACGTTCTGGTCTTTTGGGAACTGCTGGACACTACAACGCCACTGCCACAACAGAGCGAGCTGCACGAATCGATTCACCACAATGAGGCATAGACCGAAACCTAGCTTCGCCGATTCGCGGCAGCGGGGACGGCGACCGGCGTGGGGCCGTGGGCGCGTGTCGACCGGCGCTGCGGCTGCGCCGCTGGCGGGTGGCCGGTCGGGCGGTCGGCGGTCATCCTCACATCCTGTTGGAGGCTTGGAGCTCTCGCCTCTGACTCGAGGTCTGAGCCTCTCGGCCTCTCGCCTCTTTATGTTGATAACCGGAGTAGTCCTAGTGTAAATTGAGCTAGCTCTCGTGTTAATGCGTATGTATATTACTGGTTGCTCTTGTTGCGCTGTCAGGTGAAAGCAGTTCTCCTGTAATCCCGAGTTTCAGTCATACGGTTCTGAACTTCTAATATTAACATATATGCTTTCTTCTGAACTGGGTGGATGTTGCTTGGCATATAGTAGGAGTAGTTCTTATCTTCCTTTTTAAATTCCTTTGAAGTGGTGCTCTGTACTGACTAATTCGCAGCAGAGGAGGACCGGCGGTGGAGCTCCATGGGGCGGCCTTGGATGGTCTGCACGGGCGGCGGCCATGGCGGACTCTACTGCGAGGGAAAAGAGAGGGAGAGACTTGCGTGAGGGACAGAGATGCCGGGGAAAATAGAAAGGAGAAGGGCGCGAGGGAGAGGAGGTGGCGTCGGTCGCCGGCTGCTGCTGCGACTCCGGCGAGGAGGCTCGGGGAGGGTCGAAGATGCGCGGTCCAGCGGGCACTCGGTGGCGGCTGCGCGCTGGGCTGCTGATGCGGGCACGAGGAGAAGCAGAGGCCTCGGGCGCTCGCCGGCGTGGGAGAAGGAGCTCGGGCTCCTGGTTGGTGGGTGGAGGAAAACGAGGAGAAGGGGATCCCGAGGTGGATGGAGACTGGGTGGTGGCGGCGATGGGGAGAAACCTCCTAGAAATTAGGGTTGGCTTGATTTGGTAGGTGGTGGTCTTATATAGGGAGGTAGTACTAGGTTTGGACCCTCCAATCGTAATCGGGCGGTCGAGAATGAATAGCTTATGGGGAGTCCAACAAAGAACCGAAGATATTTTGGGGATGTTTGGGGATGATCCGGACCCATCGGTTATGATTGAGCGGGTCGGGTCCGGGACAACTTTCGGACGCGGTTGGGAAGGGGTCTGAGAACTGTGCGGAGAGGGGGTCTGACAAAAGGCCACGGAGACAAGGGGGTTTGATGGGTTCAGAGAAGAGAGAGAAGAGAGCGGTCCGAGAGAAGGTGATGAAGGCAAAGGGAGAAACGACAACGACGATGGATGCAGGTTTGGAAAAAAAAATGACGGCAACGAAGAGCCGATGCAATGCAAATGATGACATGATGAATGCAACAAACAAATGAAACACGCGGCAACAATGAAAAACATGGAAGGCGTCGGTCTCGGATCGTCACACACTAGGAATTCAGGACGTCGTTGGCAGTGGCAAAGGGGCATTATCATGGGGTCTCTCGACACACGCACACGCACAACCCGCTAACTCCCACCCCCCCCCCCCCCCCCCCCCCCCCCCCCCCCCCCCCCCCCCCCCCCCCCCCCCCCCCCCCCCAATCACCCACCCACACCCCCCCCCCCCCCCGCCCCCCCCCCCTCCAGACCGCACAACCCCATTATGGGAGTCCACTCACACCCACCATATTCCCCCCCACACACAGAGAGAGGGAGAGAGTATGTGACAGCCATGAGGGCTTGAGCGTCAGAGGTGTCGGTGGCCATTGGTTTTTTTATAGAGCATCAATGACATTTTTATTTTCAGAGGATCAGGGTGTACGAGGCGTAGGAAGCCGGAAGATGCACCATAGTGGCATGGGTGCCTCGTGGAGTCAAGGCATGGCCATGGGCAACATGTGTGCGGCGCGGGTGCGAGGAGGACAGACATACCAACGGGAACACATGGTGAAGTAGGAGAAGACGAGCCCGTGATGCGTGTGCACATGATTAGGTTTACGGATCCGTGTGCGATAGGGCATACATCACACACGTCTGTTTCACAAAGCGTGGACGATGTCGCACATGATTCACTTATAAGAAGAAATGCATGCTATGAAATCACTCATCACACGCTTTGCTTTATGGAAACTATGTTCACGACATCGCACGCGATTCACTCTGATCAACCGTGTACGATCAAGCACGCCATCGCACACAAACCGTGTGCACACCAACCAATATGCTTAGAGCGCTTGTTCATACCGTTCATTCATTCCAACACGAGCTAAGCTGCAGAAATTGAACAGCCTTCCGTTTCTAAAAGTAGGGTTCAAACCGTTATTTAAAGTATACCAATATAAATGTTATGGCGTATGTGTAGCCAACAAAGATTTGCATGTTAAACAACGTTCGACCAACCTGTCGTTTTGACCCCAGTCTGATCATGCGTTTCATAAACATATATTCAAGACTTGTGTTGTGTGCAAGCCCACGTGATCAATGTCACATGGAACAAGAGCCACGTGAATCTATACATGTGGAAATTCCATGCCTAACGCCGAATCCTTTTTCTCGTGCTATAACGCGCGCGTGCAGGTGGTTGATTCTGGTCAAGTCGTCGGTCATCACGGGCACGATTGATTTCGTGGTTTTTTTTTAGGGGTGAATTATTTTGTTATAGCTAACCAAACAGATTGTTTAGACTAATGTTCAAATTTGTGAAAGTAAGTACGTCATCCTAAGTACTTTTCCGTGCGATCGACGGCCTTTCTTAGGAAACAAGTAGAAATGACTGTTACTGTTTCAAGTAAGCTAATTTATCACAGTTATACCGAAAACATGGAGTCTAACTACTACTCCCTAAACCTCAGTATATCGGGCATTAACTTTAACAT
The DNA here is from genome assembly GCA_011799875.1 of Thinopyrum elongatum. Classification (NCBI taxonomy): domain Eukaryota; kingdom Viridiplantae; phylum Streptophyta; class Magnoliopsida; order Poales; family Poaceae; genus Thinopyrum; species Thinopyrum elongatum. Next base: position 659,554,396 of record CM022298.1, read on the forward strand.
CGGGCATTTTTCTCCCTAAACTCTGTCAAAGCGGACTGATTGATGGTACAACACTTTTTCCTTTTCGTAGAAATGACAACCTATGCAACGCAAAAAAAGAGTAAGGGTTAAGGTAAAAAAATAATCAGGAATAATGGAATTTTTAAAAACTTTATTTAATTATTCCCACAAATCACAAATCACAAATCGATTAGAAACATTATTGAAAGAAAAAGTATGGCAAGCTTTTTTTGGCGGGGGTATGGCAAGTTTTATGAATGCTAGCTAACAAAATATTGCAGAGGTTCCTCAAATTGCCTAGTTTATGATGATACATCCTACCGATTATTTTTCTTAAATGGTTCGGAAATCTCTGATTTTTAAATCTCATATTGTAGTACACTTTCCAGAATGTTATGGATATTTTATCACGCCTCCATGTTCATTTATTTTACTTTTCCTCCAATTTTCATTATTCGAGTATGTTTCATTGCTATTAAAAATAATGTTCCCATTTTTTTGTGCTATATCACTGCTGGCACGTGTGAGAAACTATCAGCATACAACCCTACATTCCACTTTGGCTAAGGCCAATGGACCAATTTGTCATCTATGGTCAACAAAAAGTTAATGGGGCTCAAAGTGAGAATGGGGCGTCGCTCCGTTGGCTAGGAGCTTGAGTATGTAGCCAGCCCGCCCATGTTTGAGCCTCGGCTCTAACACGTGGTGCTCACAAAATTCTCTTCTATTAAAAAATACCAACATGGTTTAGCCCTGGTTGGCCTCTTTTTCTAATGGGGCTCAAACTTATTGGTCTCAAGTTTGCGGAAAAAAATCTAAATTTAATAAATAATTTAGGGAGCCAAAATAACTTTCCCAGTCAATTTTCAAATGTGAACTGATTTCCCAGTTGATGTAAAAGTCGATCTCAAAGTCGAACGTTTGTGATTCTTTCTTGTTCCCCTTAGTGATCAGCATGCGCACTCCACTTTTTTTGTTTTCTTGTTCTTCTACGAGGTTGAAAGAAATCGCTTACTATTAACATAGTGTTTGGTACCACTTAGGGCTACTTGATTTATTTTCTTTAATATTGCATCAGATTTGAACTATTTCATAACCTCCCACCCTATGAAAACTTCTTCTTCTGTACTGTTAGCTGTTGCTCGGACCACAAAGTCCACCATTCCGACAATAACTACCGGTTGCAGGACGATTGGAGCGCTTGATTTAATTGGATGCCAAAGCTCCAACAAAACAAGTTGGGCCACGTAGAGGCCAATGCAGTCTAACATGCGAAGAGCTGCCAAAGATCAAAATGGCCGTAGCGCTAGGAGGGAGCGAAAACCATCAAGTGTGCTTGAGGAGTCATGCTCCCTTCAAAAAATTGAAGGAAAAATGTCCTAGAGGCAATAATAAAGTTGTTATTTTATATTTCCTTATTCGTGATAAAGGTTTATTATTCATGCTAGAATTGTATTGATCGGAAACTTAAATACATGTGTGAATACATAAAAAAAAATACCGTGTCCCTAGTAAGCCTCTACTAGACTAGCTCGTTGATCAAAGATGGTTAAGGTTTCCTAACCATAGACATGTGTTGTCATTTGATAACGGGATCATATCATTAGAAGAATGATGTGATGGACAAGACCCATCCGTTAGCTTAGCATATTGATCGTTCAGTTTATTGCTATTGCTTTCTTCATGTCAAATACATATTCCTCCGACTATGAGATTATGCAACTCCCGGATACCGGAGGAATACCTTGTGTGCTATCAAACGTCACAACGTAATTGGGTGATCATAAAGATGCTCTACAGGTATCTCCGAAGGTGTTTGTTAAGTTGGCATAGATCGAGATTAGGATTTGTCACTCCAAGTATCGGAGAGGTATCTCTGGGCCCTCTCGGTAATACACATCATAAGCTTGCAAGCAAATGACTAAAGAGTTAGTTACGAGATGATGTATTACAGAACGAGTAAAGAGACTTGCCGGTAACGAGATTGAACTAGGTATGAAGATACCGACGATCGAATCTCGGGCAAGTAACATATCGATGGACAAAGGGAATTACGTATGTTGTCATAACGATTCGACCGATAAAGATCTTCGTAGAATATGTAGGAGCCAATATGGGCATCCAGGTTCCGCTATTGGTTATTGACCGGAGAGGTGTCTCAGTCATGTCTACATAGTTCTCGAACCCGTAGGGTCCGCACGCTTAACGTTCGTTGACGATATAGTGTTATATGAGTTATATGATTTGGTGACCGAATATTGTTCGGAGTCCCAGATGAGATCACGGACATGACGAGGAGTCTCGAAATGGTCGAGAGGTAAAGATTGATATATAGGACGATGATATTCGGACACCGAAAGTGTTTCGAAGTGTACCGGATAGTCATCGAAGTACCGGAGGGGGTACCGGACACCCCGGGAGGATAGTGGGCCTATTGGTCCACAAGAGGGGAGCACACCAGCCCACAAGGGGCTGGCGCACCCCCCATGGCAGCCGCCCAAGTGGGGAAAGGAAAGGGGGGATTCGGCCTCCCCCTTCCTTCCTTCTTCCCCCTTTCCTTCCCCCCTCTGACAAATATGGCAGGGGGGCGCGGCCAAGGGCAGGAGCCCAAGTAGGATTCAGACCTACTTGGGGCGCCCCTTGGCCTCTCCCCTCTCCCTCCCACCTATATATATGTGGGAGGGGGCGCCTAGCACACCCAGAACAATTGCTTAGCCTTGTGCGGCGCCCCCGTCCACCGTTTACACCCTCGGTCATATTTTCATAGTGCTTAGACGAAGCCCTGTGGAGATCACTTCACCATCAACGTCACCATGCCGTCGTGCTGCCGGAACTCATCCACTACCTCGCCGTCTTGCTGGATCAAGAAGGCGGAGGACGTCACCGAGCTAAACGTGTGCAGAACGCGGAGGTGTCGTACATTCGGTACTTGATCGGTTGGAGCGCGAAGAAGTTTGACTACATCAACCGCGTTACCAAACGCTTCCGCTTACGGTCTATGAGGGTACGTAGACACACTCTCCCCTCTCATTGCTATGCATCTCCATGGATAGATCTTGCGTGTGCCTAGAATTTTTCCGTTTTCCATGCAACGTTTCCCAAAAGTGGCATCATGAGCCAGGTCTATACGTAGATGATATGCACGAGTAGAACACAAAGAGTTGTGGGCGGTGATAGTCATACTGCTTACCACCAACGTCTTATTTTGATTCAGCGGTATTGTGGGATGAAGCGGCCCGGACCAACCTTACATGTCCACGCACATGAGACCGGTTCCACTGACAGACATGCAACTAGTTTTGCATAAAGGTGGCTGGCGGGTGTCTGTTTCTCCTACTTTAGTTGAATTGAATTTGACTACGGCCGGTCCTTGAAGAAGGTTAAAACAGCAAACTTGATGAATCATCGTTGTGGTTTTTTGCGTAGGTAAGAACGGTTCTTGCTAGAAGCCCGTAGCAGCCACGAAAAACTTGCAACAACAAAGTAGAGGACGTCTAACTTGTTTTTGCAGGGCATGTTGTGATGTGATATGGTCAAGATATGATGTGATATATGTTGATGTATGAGATGATCATGTTTTGTAATATCGACAACCGGCAGGAGCCTTAGGGTTGTCTCTTTATTGTATGAAGTGCAAGAGCCATGTAATTGCTTTACTTTATCACTATGTGTTAGCGATAGTTGTAGAAGTAATAGTTGGCGAGACGACCCCGACGCAATGATGGAGATCATGATGATGCTTTGGAGATGGAGATCAAAAGCACAAGATGATGATGGCCATATCATGTCACATATTTTGATTGCATGTGATGTTTATCCTTTATGCATCTTATTTTGCTTAGAACAACGGTAGAATTATAAGATGATCCCTTCACTAAATTTCAAGATAAAAGTGTTCTCCCCAAGTATGCACCGTTGCCAAAGTTCGTCGTTTCAAAGCACCTCGTGATGATCGGGTGTGATAGACTCTACGTTCACATACAACGGGTGTAAGACAGTTTTGCACATGCAGAATACTTGTGTTAAACTTGACGAGCCTAGCATGTACAGACATGGCCTCGGAACACTGGAGACCGAAAGATCGTACGTGAGTCATATAGTAGATATGATCAACATAGAGATGTTCATCATTGATGACTACCCCATCTCACGTGATGATCGGACATGGGTTAGTTGATTTGGATCATGTGTCACTTAGATAACTTGAGCGATGTTTATTTAAGTGGGAGTTCATTAGTAATTTGATTAATTGAACTTAATTTATCATGAACTTAGTCTTATAGTTTTGCATATATATGTTGTAGATCAATGGCCCGAGCTACCGTTCCCCTGAATTTTAATGCGTTCCTAGAGAAAGCTATGTTGAAAGATGATGGTAGCAACTACACGGACTGGGTCCGTAACTTGAGGATTATCCTCATTGCTGCATAGAAGAATTATGTCCTTGATGCACCGCTAGGTGAAAGGCCTGCTGCAGGAGCTGAAGCAGATATTATGAACATCTGGCAAGCTCGATCTGATGACTACTTGATAGTTCAGTGTGCCATACTTTACGGCTTGGAACCGGGGCTTCAAAGACATTTTGAACGTCATGGAGCATATGAGATGTTCGAAAAGTTGAAGTTAATATTTCAAGCAAATGCCCGGGTTGAGAGATATGAAGTCTCCAACAAGTTCTATAGCTGCAAGATGGAGGAGAACAGTTCTGTCAGTGAACACATACTCAAAATGTCTGGGTATCATAACCACTTGATTCAGCTGGGAGTTGATCTTCCAGTTGATAGTGTTATTGACAGAGTTCTTCAATCACTGCCACCAAGCTACAAAGGCTTCGTGATGAACTATAATATGCAAGGGATGAATAAAATGAATCCTGAGCTCTTCGCAATGCTTAAGGCCGCGGAGGTAGAAATCAAGAAGGAGCATCAAGTGTTGATGGTTAACAAGACCACTAGTTTCAAGAAAAAGGGCAAGGGAAAGAAAGGAAACTTCAAGAAGAATGGCAAGCAAGTTGCCACTCCCGGGAAGAAGCCCAAAGCTAGACCCAAGCCTGAAACTGATTGCTTCTACTACAAAAGGAATGGTCACTGGAAGCGGAACTGCCCCAAATACTTGGTGGATAAGAAGGATGGCAAGGTGAACAAAGGTATATTTGATATACATGTTATTGATGTGTACCTTACTAATGCTCGTAGCAGCGCCTGGGTATTTGATACTGGTTCGGTTGCTCATATTTGTAACTCGAAACAGGAGTTGCAGAATAAACGAAGATTGGCTAAGGACGAGGTGACGATGCGCGTCGGAAATGGTTCCAAGGTCGATGTGATCGTCGTCGGCACACTACCTCTACATCTACCCTCGGGATTAGTTTTAGACCTCAATAATTGTTATTTGGTGCCCGCGTTGAGCATGAACATTATATCTGGATCTTGTTTATTGCGAGATGGTTATTCATTTAAATCGGAGAATATTGGTTGTTCTATTTATATGAGTAATATCTTTTATGGTCATGCACCCTTGATGAGTGGTCTATTCTTGTTGAATCTCGATCGTAGTGATACACATATTCATAATATTGATGCCAAAAGATGCAAAGTTGATAATGATAGTGCAACATACTTGTGGCACTGCCGTTTAGGTCATATTGGTGTAAAGTGCATGAAGAAACTCCATGCGGATGGACTTTTGGAATCACTTGATTATGAATCATTTGATACTTGCGAACCATGCCTCATGGGCAAGATGACTAAAACTCCGTTCTCCGGAACAATGGAGCGAGCTAATGACTTATTGAAAATAATACATACCGATGTATGCGGTCCGATGAGTGTTGAGACACACGGTGGGTATCGTTATTTTCTGACCTTCACAGATGATTAGAGTAGGTATGGGTATATCTATTTGATGAAACACAAGTCTGAAACATTTGAAAAGTTCAAAGAATTTCAGAGTGAAGTGGAGAATCATCGTAACAAGAAAATAAAGTTTCTATGATCTGATCGCGGAGGCGAATATTTGAGTTACGAGTTTGGGCTTCATTTAAAACAATGTGGAATTGTTTCACAACTCACGCCACCTGGAACACCACAGCGTAATGGTGTGTCCAAAAGTCGTAACCGTACTTTATTGGCTATCGTGCGTTCTATGATGTCTCTTACCGATTTACCACTATCGTTTTGGGGTTATGCATTAGAGACAGCCGCATTCATGTTAAATAGGGCACTGTCTAAATCCGTTGAGACGACACCGTATGAACTATGGTTTGGCAAGAAACCTAAGCTGTCGTTTATTAAAGTTTGGGGTTGCGACACTTATGTCAAAAGGCTTCAGCCTGATAAGCTCGAGCCCAAATCGGAGAAGTGCGTCTTCATAGGATACCCTAAGGAAACAATTGGGTACACCTTCTACCACAGATCCGAAGGCAAGATCTTTGTTGCCAAGAATGGAACCTTTCTAGAGAAGGAGTTTCTCTCGAAAGAAGTGAGTGGGAGGAAAGTAGAACTTGATGAGGTAATTGTACCTTCTCTCGAATTGGAAAGTAGCACATCACAGAAAACCGTTCCCGTGATGCCTACACCAACTAGAGAGGAAGCAAATGATAATGATCATGAAACTTCAGATCAAGTTACTACTGAAGCTCGTAGGTCGACCAGAGCACGATCCGCACCAGAGTGGTATGATAATCCTGTTCTGGAAGTCATGTTATTGGACCAAGGCAAACCTACGAATTATGAAGAAGCTATGATGAGCCCAGATTCTGATAAATGGCTTGAGGCCATGAAATCTGAGATAGGATCCATGTATGAGAACAAAGTGTGGACTTTGGTGGACTTGCCCTATGATCGGCAAGCCATTGAGAATAAATGGATCTTCAAGAAGAAGACTGACACTGATGGTAATGTTACTTTCTACAAAGCTCGACTTCTCGCAAAAGGTTTTTGACAAGTTCAGGGAGTTGACTACGATGAGACTTTCTCACCCGTAGCGATGCTTAAGTCTGTCCGAATCATGTTAGTAATTGCCGCATTTTATAATTATGAAATCTAGCAAATGGACGTCAAAACTGCATTCCTTAATGGATTTCTTAAAGAAGAGTTGTATATGATGCAACCGGAAGGTTTTGTCGATCATAAAGGTGCTGACAAAGTGTGCATGCTCCAGCGATCCATCTATGGACTGGTGCAAGCATCTCGGAGTGGGAATATACGCTTTGATGAGATGATCAAAGCATATGGTTTTATACAGACTTACGGTGAAGTCTGTATTTACAAGAAAGTGAGTGGGAGCTCTGTAGCATTTCTGATATTATATGTGGATGACATATTGTTGATTATAAATGATATAAAATTTCTGGATAGCATAAAAGGATACTTGAATAAGAATTTTTCAATGAAAGACCTCGGTGAAGCTGCTTATATATTGGGCATCAGATCTATAGAGATAGATCGAGACGCTTAATAGGAGTTTCACAAAGCACATACCTTGATAAAGTTTTGAAGAAGTTCAAAATGGATCAGTCAAAGAAAGGGTTCTTGCCTGTGTTACAAGGTGTGAAGTTGAGTCAGACTCAAAGCCCGACCATTTACAAGAAAGTGAAGTTGAATGGTGGAGCTGTCAGTTGGTGCAGTTCCAAGAAGAGCGTCGTGGCGGGATTTACGTGTGAAGCGGAGTACATAGCTACTTCGGAAGCAGCACATGAAGGAGTCTGGATGAAGGAGTTCATATCCGATCTGGGTGTAATACCCAGTGCATCGGGTCCAATGAAAATCTTTTGTGACAACACTAGAGCAATTGCCTTGACGAAGGAATCCAGGTTTCACAAGAGAACCAAACACATCAAGAGACGCTTCAAGTCCATTCGTGAAAAGGTCAAGGATGGAGACATAGACATTTAAAAAATACATACGGATCTGAATGTGGCAGACCCGTTGACTAAGCCTCTTCCGCGAGCAAAACATGATCAGCATCAAGACTCCATGGGTGTTAGATTCATTACTATGTAATCCAGATTATTGACTCTAATGCAAGTGGGAGACTGAAGGAAATATGCCCTACAGGCAATAATAAAGTTGTTATTTTATATTTCCTTATTCATGATAAAGGTTTATTATTCATGCTAGAATTGTATTGATCGGAAACTTAAATACATGTGTGAATACATAAACAAATACCGTGTCCCTAGTAAGCCTCTACTAGACTAGCTCGTTGAACAAAGATGGTTAAGGTTGCCTAACCATAGACATGTGTTGTCATTTGATAATGGGATCACATCATTAGGAGAATGATGTGATGGACAAGACCCATTCGTTAGCTTAGCATATTGATCATTCAGTTTATTGCTATTGCTTTCTTCATGTCAAATACATATTCCTCCGACTATGAGGTTATGCAACTCCCAGATACCGGAGGAATACCTTGTGTGCTATCAAACGTCACAATGTAACTGGGTGATCATAAATATGCTCTACAGGTATCTCCGAAGGTGTTTGTTGAGTTGGCATAGATCGAGATTAGGATTTGTCACTCCGAGTATGAGAGAGGTATCTCTGGGCCCTCTCGGTAATACACATCATAAGCTTGCAAGCAAATGACTAAAGAGTTAGTTACAAGATGATGTATTATGGAACGAGTAAAGAGACTTGCCGGTAATGAGATTGAACTAGGTATGAAGATACCGACGATCGAATCTCGGGCAAGTAACATACCGATGGACAAAGGGAATTACGTTTGTTGTCATAACGGTTCAACCGATAAAGATCTTTATAGAATATGTAGGAGCCAATATGAGCATCCAGGTTCCGCTATTGGTTATTGACCGGAGAGGTGTCTCAGTCATGTCTATATAGTTCTCGAACCAGTAGGGTCCGCATGCTTAACGTTCGTTGACGATATAGTGTTATATGAGTTATATGATTTGGTGACCGAATGTTGTTCGGAGTCTCGGATGAGATCACGAACATGACGAGGAGTCTCGAAATGATCGAGAGATAAAGATTGATATATAGGACGATGGTATTCGGACACCGGAAGTGTTTCGGAGTGTACCGGATAGTCATCGGAGTACCGAAGGGTGTACCGGACACCCCGGGAGGATAGTGGGCCTATTGGTCCACAAGAGGGGAGCACACCAGCCCACAAGGGGCTGGCGCACCCCCCATGGCAGCCGCCCAAGTGGGGGAAAGTAAAGGGGGGGATTCGGCCTCCCCCTTCCTTCCCTCTTCCCCCTTTCCTTCCCCCCTCCGACAAATATGGCAGGGGGCCGCGGCCAAGGGCAGGAGCCCAAGTAGGATTCGGACCTACTTGGGGCGCCCCTTGGCCTCTCCCCTCTCCCTCCCACCTATATATATGTGGGAGGGGGGCGTCTAGCACACCCAGAACAATTTCTTAGCCGTGTGCGGCGCCCCCTCCACCGTTTACACCCTCGGTCATATTTTTGTAGTGCTTAGGCGAAGCCCTGCGGAGATCACTTCACCATCATCGTCAGCACGCCGTCGTGCTGCCGGAACTCATCCACTACCTTGTCTTCTTACTGGATCAAGAAGGCGGAGGACGTCACCGAGCTGAACATGTGCAGAACGCGAAGGTGCCGTACGTTCGGTACTTGATCGGTTGGAGCGCGAAGAAGTTTGTTAACACGGTTGATGTAGTCAAATCCTCGATCATCATATGCCCCCATATATACTCAAGGCTACGGTTGATCCTGGCCCCCATATATACTCAAGGCTAGACTAGGGCTAGATCATGGATCATCAAATCCTCGATACACCTACGTGATCCTTGCAATCTCACCTACTGTACACCATACCATTGATCTCATATGAGGCTACCTCCATTAATACATCCAAGCAGGAGTAGTGTTTTACCTTCATCATGACGGTCTGAACCTGGGTAATCCCCTCGTGTGAATTCCTTGGTACTTCCGGCTATCGAGGTTACTGCCAGTATGACGAACGGACACTATGCCAGAACAACAAATTCAAACATATTTTCATAAGTTTATTTATTTCCAGCTCCCGAGTTTTTTTCTCAAGCAGAATCCAAATAAATAAATAAATAAATTATACTCCGTCCAATCGAAATTAATTGTCGCAACTTTAATACAACTTTCAGCTTTAGTACAACTCTAAAGTTGTACTAAAACTACGACAATTAAGTTGGATTGGAGGGAGTAAATAATTAGCACATGATTCACTTCTAATATCTATACACTATATTTTTGGATGTTTATGAAAATTTTCAACTCAGTTTTTTTTTATATAACAGCATGATCGGAGCACAAGATCTACTCTTCAGGAGGGGTAGAAGATTACGTGTGTGAGGAGAGAGAAGGTCGTGTGATGACTGATGAGTTGGCGACACGTGTATGAGTTGGGTGGTTTATAGGAGATGAAGTATGGGCGGCAGTTTGAATTAATCAACCGACTACGTGCCTGAACAGGAGTTGAACTAAAATGTCAATTAGTTAGGTGGACTATCCGCAAAAAAAAAAAAAGTTAGGTGGACGCGACGAACCGGAGCTGTACAAATATTCTGGCTTCCTCGCTTGAGTATGACTTGGTAGCCAGGTGTAACTACTGTATCGATGGAGGAAAACCTTCGTCGTTTACCGTGGCTATACGCATACGCACGCACGCACGAATGCGATCAAGAAACTTTCTCCATCTTTTTCGCTGACAATGGTGCTGAGCTAATCCGGATAATTAAGCAGCAACGTACGACTTGACCAAGTAATGCACGCATACCAGCTTCGTTAATGTACTGAGGTGTTGTGCATATACGTAATTAAGTAGTACATTATTTCCCGAAAAAAAATAAGTACTCCCTGTAAACTATTATAAGACGTTCTAGATCACTATTTGGAGTAGATTATAATTAAACATGATATAATTCGAACCTGCAATGCGTAGCTACCTATTGGCTCGGTGGGTTTGCCCATCATACGTGGCGGCACGGTACACAGCAATGCTTTTGATCTTCTGTCAGGTTGCATGCCTCGTCAACTATAACAACGGAAGAAAATGGGCGATTCTAATTACTTTGGTTATTTATAATCAAGAAATATATCTGGAGGGAAGAGACAGAATAAACTTTTTCAAGTGAACTGGTACACATTTTTTATGCAAGTTAATTTGTTTTGACTCCCCCCCCCCCTCCTCTGGCGACACGGGGGAACTCCCCGTCGCGCCGCCAAGTTTCCCCCCTCCCTCCCCCCAGCCTCGCCGCCACCCGAGGAGGCCGCAGGCGAAGGCCGCGCGCGCTCCGAGGAAGGTGGCGGCCGGGCGTTTCTGCTGATTCTCGTGACCATCCCATCGCTCGAGGAGGAGCGTTGACTCGCGTTGGATCTGGGAGCCGAGCTCGGGTCGGGCGGCGGTGGTTGGCCCGTCGGCGCGGAGATGGTGGCCAGCCCGTCGACGCGGAGGTGGCGGCTCGCGAGGTGCTGCTGCTTCCAGGGCAGGTCCAGTGCGGGTGATGGCCCGATCTGGACGAGGGCGGCACCGGCATGGCGGGTGGCGGCGCTCCGGCAGCTCCTGGCGCGTGGATCCGGCGGGTGGGGATGCGGCCGGCGGCTCCTGGCTGCTCGACGTGGCCCCTCCCGGCGGTGATGCGGCTGCAGTGGGTTGCTCGGGCTTCGGCCTGGCAGCCCTGCTCGGCGGGTTGGGGCGGGGTGGCGGCCCCCCTCCCGGCTCGGTGCTATGGAGCTGGTCGGCTTGCTAGCCCGGCGTGGCTGGCAGCTTGGTGGAGGCTGCCGGGGCGGCGGCCCCGGATTTGGTGGAAGCGGCTTCGGCTGGGGGATGGTGCGCGTGTCTGGGCGTGGTGGGTCGTGGGATCCCACGGCCAGTACAGGGTCGGCCTCGGCAGGATGGGGTTTGTTGGCTGCGCAGGTGCGAGCAGGTGGTGGTTGAGCATCTCCGGGAGAAATCCTATGTCCGGCCTTTGCCGGATCCGGCGACGGCGACGCCCGTGGGCGTCGTGCTCTTTCTTTGAAGTGTTGATGTTGTGTGGCGCTCCTCCCCCCTCCCCGCGGCCTTGGCTCCGGAGGGAAACCTCATATCTTCGGGATCGGGCGATGAAGGCGCCTTCACGTCTTCTTCCTCCTTGGGGGCATCGTCTCGGAGCCGGCCACAACCTGGAGACCAGTGGATGGCGGCATCTTTGCCACGTGGTTTGCGACATCTTCGCCGTGTAGTTTGCTGAGGCGGCCATTTCGGGGGCGCTGATTTTTGTTTGGCAACGATGATGGCGTCGAGAGGAGCTTTGGTCGCGGCTCGGGCTTCGGTAGTCGAATCTACTCGGCGTGTCCGAGGTGCTCTTCCGTTGGTTGCTTGGTTGCTTTGAAGTCGGAGCTACGGTGGAGTGTGTCCATGCGGTGACGAAGACAGGTGCTCGATGGTCGGTTACGGAGGGCACGGTCGGCGTAAGTCCTGCACTTTTCCCTTGTGATGATCGTCGTCAGAGTCGGAGCTGTCGGTTGTTCGCGCTTGTGGCCTTCTGTTGGCATGTGCCGTCATGGTTTCTGTGCAGCTGTTTGTAGCTCTGTGATCTCATGTTGGTGGCCAGGTTGGCCGGTGGTACCCATGTTATGTGGGTTGGATCGTATCGGTTTTAGTCCGGTTTTCCTTCAATTAACCAGGCAGTTCTCACTCCTTCTTAATCAATGAAAATGGCAAGTCTTTTGCCTCATTTCAAAAAAAAATATCTTTGACTTTTGACCGGGTACATGGACGGACGTGGTAAAAGTAAAAAAAGAAAGATCACGCCTGATGCCTCTGCTACTTTTCATCGCAGCATGCGTGACTGAGTGTGGCCGGGAACACCTATTGATCATGTCAAACAAAAGCAACAGCTTTTCTTAACACAAGTACGAGTAAATATAAGTTATGTGCTCTTTCCCTTCCCTATCCCTTGGCTGCTAGGGTTACTCTTCCCTCCAGGCTTTGCTGGTGAGCCCGTGGATTTGCCTCCCCTCTTTTTGTCGCTCCGGCGGCCAGTGGCAGGGAGGGGAATCTCGGTGCCTTCGCTCCGGTTAATAGTTTAGGTTAGAGTATTTTAGTCCTTGCAGGTGCGGCGCTCGGGCAGATGGTGGCGCTTCTTCTTCAAGTTTGTATTTCAGACTCTGGTCCTCCTCGAGTTCGTCCATCTGGGCATAGTCGACGAAGCTTCGACATAGATTCCTTCTGCCTCCTTGGGAAGGTGAGGTTAGGGTTTATCGTCATGTGCGAAGATTTGGTGTTAGGTGCTTCAGATCTATTCAAGGGTTCAACAAGGACGACTGCGGTTTCAGGGCGCTGGTCCTTAGGGGCACGTGCACAAAGACTTCCCGGCTGTCATTGACAAGGTCAAGCCGACTCCGGTGGGGGACGATGATACGTCTCCGTCGTATCTACTTTTACTAACGCCTTTCCTCTTGTTTTGGACTCTAATTTGCATGATTTGAATGAAACTAACCCGGACTGACGCTGTTTTCAGCAGAACTACCATGGTGTTGTTTTTTGTGCAGAAATAAAAGTTCTCGGATTGGAACGAAACTTTTGCCAGGATTTTTTTAAACAATAAAAGAGAATTTCTGGAGCCAAGAACCACCGGAGGGGGGCACCTGGGTGGGCACAACCCACCAGGGCGCCCCCCCCTCCTAGCGTGCCCAGGTGGGTTGTCCCCACCTGGTGGCCCCGTAGACCTCAACCCTGACACTATAAAATCATATTTTTGGAGAAAAAAATAAGGGAGAAAGAATTTTCACGTTTCGCGAGACGGAGCCGCCGCCACTTCCTGTTCTTCATCGGGAGGCCAGATCTGGAGTCCGTTTGGGGCTCCGGAGAGGGGGATCTTCGATCTTCGTCATCACCAACCCTTCTCCATCGCCAATTCCATGATGCTCCCCACCGGGAGTGAGTAATTCCTTCGTAGGCTCGCTAGTCGGTGAGGAGTTGGATGAGATTCATCATGTAATCGAGTTAGTTTTGTTAGGGCTTGATCCCTAGTATTCATTATGTTCTGTGATTGATGTTGCTATGACTTTGCCATTCTTAATGCTTGTCACTTTGGGCCCGGGTGCCATGATTTTAGATCTGAACCGTTTATGTTATCACCATTATATCTATGTTCTAGATCCATTCTTGCAAGTTATAGTCACCTACTACGTGTTATGATCCGGCAACCCCAGAGTGGCAGAAGTCGGGGCACTTCCCGGTGATGACCGTAGTTTGAGGAGTTCATGTATTCATTATGTGTTAAGCTTTGTTTCGGTTCTCTATTAAAAGGAGGCCTTAATATCCCTTAGTTTCCATATGGACCCCGCTGCCACGGGAGGGTAGGACAAAAGATGTCATGCAAGTTCTTTCCATAAGCATGTATGACTATTTACAGAATACATGCCTACATTATATTTATGAACTGGAGCTAGTGTCGTATCGCCCTAGGTTATGACTGTTATATGATGAATATCATCCAACGAATTCACCGATCCAATGCCTACGAATTTCTCTCATATTGTTCTTGCTAAGTTACTACTGCTATCGTTACTGTTACACTTGCTACAAAATCATTGCTATCACTGTTAATATTACTATTGCAGTTGCTACTACTATCAAAACTATCATATTACTTTGCTACTGATCACTTTGCTGCAGATAATTAATCTCCAGGTGTGGTTGAATTGACAACTCAACTGCTAATACTTGCAAATATTCTTTGGCTCCCCTTGTGTCGAATCAATAAATTTGGGTTGAATACTCTACTCTCGAAAACTGTTGCGATCCCCTATACTTGTGGGTTATCAAGATCTTTTTCTGGCGCCATTGCCGGGGAGCATAGCTACATTTGTTGAGTCACTTGGGATTATTATCAAATTATCACTATGAAGAATCGGAAGGACGCTAAGACTAAGATTTTTCCCTCTAAGACGAGGGAAGGTAAGGAACTGCCATCTAGCACTGCACTTGATTCACCTTCTGTTATAAGTAGACTTGCAACACCACCACATGCTATTAATTCTGATATGTTGCAAGTTATTAATGATGCTACTTCTGCTATGAATGATACTCATGATGATGCTAGTACCCTGCTCGATGATAATGTGCCACTAGGTGAATTTCTTGATGAACAACTTGCTAGAACTAAAGCTTTTGAGAATGCTGAAACTGATTAAATTGTTGAAACTGATGAAGAGCTTGAAACTGAAAATCTTGAAACACCTATTAGATCTAGTTCTCCTAGATATGAATTGCCTAAGATACCAGAAGGCTATATTATAGATGAGGAGACAACTACAGACTTTCTTGCTTGCAATGATAGGGATGATCTTAAGAAATTATTATGCAAACTGAAAGAAAAATCTTTGAATGCTAGAATGAAATATGATCCTAAGTTTGCTACTTCACCTATCTTTGTTGATGATAAGGATTATGAATTCTTTGTCGACCCAGAGTTAATTACTTTGGTTGAATCTGATCCTTTCCGTGGTTATGAAACTAAAATTGTTGTGGCACACCTTACTAAGTTGAATGACATAGCCAACCTTTTTGCTCATGATGAGAAAATTCGCTATTATTATATTCTCAAATTATTTCCGTTCTCATTAAAGGGTGATGCTAAGACTTGGTATAATACTCTTGCTCCTGGTTGTGTGCGAAGTCCCCAGGATATGATTTATTACTTCTCTGAAAAATATTTTCCTGCTCATAAGAAACAAGCTGCCTTACAGGAAATATTTAACTTTGTGCAAATTGAAGAAGAGAGTCTCCCACAAGCTTGGAGGAGGCTTCTCCAATTGCTTAATGCTTTGCCTGATCATCCTCTTAAGAAAAATGAAATACTTAATATCTTCTATAATGGACTAACCGATGCTTCTAGGGATTTCCTAGATAGTTGTGCTGGTTGTGTTTTCAGGGAACGAACTATTGAACAAGCTGAAGAATTATTGAATAACGTATTAAAAATTATGATGATTGGATCCTTCCTGAACCACCACTTAAACCTACTCTGAAGAAGAGGGGTATCTTATATCTCAGTACTGAAGATATGCAAGAGGCAAAGAAATCTATGAAGGAAAAAGGTATTAAAGCAGAGGATGTTAAAAATTTACCTCCTATTGAAGAAATACATGGGCTTGAAACACCACCACCACCTAAGGTGGTAGAGGTAAATTCTTTACTAAAGTTCGATGAAGGTGATATTCCTTATAACAAATATCCTAGTCAATGCTTATATGAGTTTGATAATTACATTAGAAAGAAAGATCATTTCAATGCAAATGTTATGAAACAATTGAAATACAATTCTGATATGATAGCTCGCTTGAGTGACTTGCTATTTATAATTACCAATGATGTTAGAGGTGTAGGAAAACATGCATCTATAGTTCAAACTCAATTAGAACAAGTTGCTAAATCTCAAAGAGAGTTGTTAGATGAAATGAATAATAATATCAATGATTATGCTGTTAGAGTGATGACTAGAGGAGGTAGAATGACTCAGGAACCACTTTATCCTGAGGGACACCCTAAAAGAATTGAACAAGACTCTCAAAGAGTCAACACTGATGCACCTAGTCCTTCAAAAAAGAAAAAAAAAGAAGAAAGATGGTAGGACTTTGCATGCCTCTAGTGAACCTGAAGTAGAAAAACCTCCTGTTAATGATAATGAAGTCTCTATTTCTGATGCTGAAACTCAATCTGGTAATGAACACTCACCTTCTGATAATGAAAAAGATAATGATGAGCTTCATGAAGACACTCCAACAAATGATAAAGAACCAGACAATGATGTTGAAATAGAACCAGCTGTTGATCTTGATAACCCACAAGTCAAGAATAAAAGATATGATAAAAGAGACTTTGTTGCTAGAAAACATGATAAGGAAAGAGAACCTTAGGTTCAAAAACCTATGCCCTTTCCACCTAAATCAACTAAGAAGAAAGATGATGAAGAATTTGAACGCTTTGCTGAAATGCTTAGGCCAGTCTTTTTGCGTACACACTTGACTGATATCTTAAAAATGCCTCTCTATGCAAAATATATGAAAGACATCATCACCAACAAGAGAAAAATACCGGAAGCTGAAATCTCCACCATGCTTGCTAATTATACTTTTAAGGATGGGGTACCTAAAAAACTTGGAGATCCGGGAATACCAACTATACCTTGCTCCATCAAAAGAAATTATGTGAAAACCGCTTTGTGTGATTTAGGAGCTGGTGTTAGTGTTATGCCTTTCTCTCTATATAAAAGACTGGACTTGAATAAACTCACACCTACTGAAATATCTTTGCAAATGGCTGACAAATCAACTGCCATACATATCGGTATTTGTGACGATGTGCCCGTTGTTGTTGCTAATGTTACTATCTTAACTGACTTTGTTATACTTGAGATGCCCGAGGACGACAACATATCGATTATCCTTGGTAGACCCTTCTTGAATACTGCAGGGACTGTTATTGACTGCAATAAAAGCAAGGTCACTTTTCATATCAATGGTAATGAGCATACGGTGCACTTTCCGAAGAAACAATTCCAAGTGAATGGTATTAATGTTATTGAAAAATCTCCGACAATCACTATTGGAAGTTTTCAACTACCTCTACCTACTGCCAAAAAGAAATATGAAATGCTTATTGTTGGGGACGTTCATATCCCCGTTGAGGCAACTTAGTGTTTTACGAAAGTTCTTCGATTCCATGCTAATTGAAGGTGGTTGTTAATAAGACTTGATCAACCTTATTAATGAATCATTTTTGAGAGGTATGAAGTTGATGAATTTAGTAAGCACTACCTTCTGTCCTTTACTTTTACTTCCTATTTTTCTTAGTTAAATAAAATAAAATGCCATGCTTAGTCTGTTTTCTGCATTTTCCGTGCAATAAAAAATGACCCGAAAATAAAAGATCTCAGAATGCTCTGAAAATTTAATACATTTTTTTCCGAATATTTAAGAATTTTTCGTGCAAATAACTTCAGAGGGGGGCGCACCAGGTGGGCACAACAAACCTGGGCACGCCAGCACCCCCAGGCGCGCCCTGGTGGGTTGTGGTCCCCACATGGGCCCCCTCACTTATCTTTTTAGCCCATGTCAACACCTACCTCCCGAAAAAAATCACCATTGCTCTCTCTCTCTCTCGTGTTCTTACTCTCAAAACCGCGGATTTTGATCTCTTTGCTCGAAGCTCCGTTTCCGAAACTGTTTTGGGGGATTGCTACTTGGTATGTGACTCCTCCATTGGTCCAATTAGTTTTTGCTTTAGTGGTTTATATTCTGAATAAATAGCTACTCTTGGTGCTGCTGTGGATGAGCTTGCATGATGAATTCTTAGAGTTCTAAGTAGTTTGAATGCTTGGTTTGGCCTTTATGCATCCTTATGAGTAGCTGCTATCAATCTTGTAAAGTTTTGTCAACAAAATTTTGTGACCCAATTTTTTTTCCAAAAATTGTACGCAAATATGATGAACCTTTTTGAAAGGATTTCTTCGAGGAGGAGGTCCTCGGAGGCATCCTCTAGTAGCAGCTTTGTTCGTCGGTCCTATGTTGAACCAAGTGAAAATTCCATACGAGATGCAGCCACCAAATCATGGTTATGGCCTTACAACGATTTTATGTTGCGCATTGGTATTAAAGAAGAATTTGAGCAATATGTTCACAATGCCGAGCTCGGTCCCTACATTGCAGATAAGTGCAACCAACACCTCAGCCTTACTGAATCATTTACTAAAGAATTTAAATTCCATCCTCATGAGGCTAGAGTGTCGTTTAAACTGTACGACTATCCTTTCACCCTACCCTTTGAGACATTTTCTAATTACTGCAAAAATCCATTTTGGGGTTCGTTAGACGAACCACCAAGATCGGAGTTTGAGATATTCTTGACTAGCCTTTGCTATGGTGAGACTAGAGGAGTGACGCAAGGTAGAATAAAGAGCATTCATACGTCAATACTTTGCACTATTTAATGGAAAATGCATTGTAGGCAAACAAGATAGTAGTACACTTTGTGCTCCTAACTTGAGCCTCATACGCACTGCTCTCACCGGTGACAAAAGTTATAACCTTGGAGCGATTGTTGCACGCAGGTTGCAACATAACGCTAGTAGTGGATATTTTTATGGTGGAATTTATTCCACACGTTTAGCAAGGGAGCTGGGTGTTTCACCTTGGCCTTATGACCCCATCCTACCCACGTAGTACTTGGACTTTGATGCTATGAAACGTCATAAGATTCTTAGTGGTGAAGCCCATAATTTTACATATAACCTGTTGTTTAATAAAAAGTCTGTTGTGGATACCTTTTTGCCAGCACCTCCTCTCTTTGATGTTCATAGGAAGGGAAGATATTTTGTTCTTGAGAGCGAGGCCCGAGCACACAATGCATGGGTGGTGGCTGCTCGGCAGGCTGAGGAGGCTGCACCAAGAGCCTCCGTGAGCTACCACTCTGACTACTACGCAGGCTCTAGACGGTGATTACCAAGCTAGGCCAAAAGCCTAAGCTTGGGGGAGTACGTATGCCCACCGACATTACATTCATGTTCACACATTTCATTCCAGTTGTCGGTATCCACACTTTTTCATTCTATTATCCATGCTAGATTCATTTTCTCGCTTTCTTCTTGTGCGTCTGAAAAACTTTGAGAAAATCAAAAATAACAATATTTCCTACTTCTTTTCGATTTTTCTTTCTAGTTTAATTAGTTGTAGTATTAAAAGAAAACCCAAAAAGATTTCATTGTTCTTCTTTTGCTTGTTGGGAGCTTTCCTGTGTAAATAGTTTTTCTCATTTTTGTTTTTTCTGTGTCTTTAATTTGCTCTCTTCAAGAAAAAACTAAAAACTCCAAAAACATTTCAATATGTTTCTCTGAAATTCTTTTCCTTTTATTGAGTCATACCGAGGAGAAGACCACGATGAAAATGTTGAGTGGCTCTCTTATTCATTACTGATGATCTAACAAAGAGCCCAAATTACCTTGCCTTCTCCTTTTGAATAAAATGTTTGCAGATTCCAGCTTGGTCCATGGTACTCTTGCACTATTATCATTTTCATATCGTTCAGTCGTGCAAGTGAAAGGCAATAATGACGATATTTGGTGAACTGGCTGTGGCAGAGAGAAACGGGTATGAACTCAACTTGCTCTGTTTTTGTAAATATGTTTAACCTAGTATCCATGATTCAGCATATTATGATCAAGCATGTTTGCAATGACAATTAGAGATTATAGTTTCTCATGCCATGCTTAAGTAGCTAGGAGTGGATAATGATTTATCTTGGATGCCAACATTGTGTTAAAATGATTGTGATGTAGTATGATGATATGGTATCCTCCTCTGAATGTTCGAGTGGCGTGACTTGGCACATGTTCATGCATGAAGTTGAATCAAAACCAACATAGCCTCTATGATATTTATGTTCATGGTGTTCATATCCTACTCATGCTAATATCCAATGTTACTTATGCATAACGCATGTTCATGACCATTTTCGCTCTCTAGCTGGTCGCTTCTCAACCTAATTGCTAACCTTTGCCTGTACTAAGCGGGAACACTGCTTGTGCATCAAAATCCTGAAACCCAAGTTATCCCAGATGAGTCCACCATACCTACCTATATGCGGTATTACCCTGCCGTCCTAAGTAAATTTGCATGTGCCACCACTACTAGGGAAAAGCCTAGCAGTAGCACGGGCCTAATGGCTATTAGTAGCGCGGGGCACCGCGCTACTGATACGGCGCTACAGCTAACGTTTAGCAGTAGCACGTTTCTGCCCGCACTACTGTTATAGCTACTTAGCAGTAGCGCTGTCCATACCAGCGCTACTGCTAAGTGGCTTAGCAGTAGTGTTTTCCTGTTCAGCGCTAAAGAGCGCTACTACTATATTTTCACATATCTTTTTTTTTGCTACGTATTCGCGATGTTTTTGTATAGATTTTATATAGTATTCTAATCAAATCATAAACTGGCAATATGCTCATCATATCATACACATAATAGTCTCATCATATCATCCAACACAAATCTTGTCGTCACATCATAATCACGATATAGCTATACAAGTAACATGACATGTCTCATCATACATAATGTAGTACTTCTTGAGGCACCGGTTCGTATCCCTCTCTCGCACTAGCGTGAACCTAAACTAACTACTTTCCACTTCGGCTCTGCTATCGAACCCTCTCTGGCTGTCGCTCGGAAACCGGTACACCTGGGCCTGACACTCCGGCCACTCGTCGTATACTCCTGGTGTAGCACTTCTTCGCCATCGATGATCTATGTACCTGCATCGTCACATGAGTCGATAATATGCAACATATATAGTTGAGCAACAGAAAGAGACAGACCTAGCAAAAATAGAAGCAACATATCATAAGCATAAATACCAAAGTTCATCATACCCAAATGCCCTAACTAGAGTGATCTTCGCTAGTTGAGGAGGACGGTTTAATTACATCACAAATAAAGTTTCGTCGTGCATAACTCAAAGTTTCATCATAGATAAAGTATGGACTAAACAAACACTTTGTCATATATCGTCAATCACTCCAACATGTCATGCCATCCATCCAAGTCAGGGAGATAGTCCCCGAGCGCAGTGAAAGGCTTCAAGTCGAGACGCTGAGCCGATACGCGTGTTCGGACGTCTTCCCGCGACATTTGCCCTTCTTCGTAGAACATCCCTGTTTTTTCGATGACCTCCTTCATGATGATTTGGGCAAGTTCACGCTGGATGTGATAGAACTCAACTCGAAGTCGATGATCCGGGATATCTCCTAGGTTCTTTGCCCATTGCAGAATATGGGCATCGCCAGATCTAGGTGACATGCGAAGGTTCTACTGATCCCGTCTGTACTCCAGCATGTGGTGGAGGACATAGAATCCATCACTGAGAGTACCACTCAGTTGCTCCATGCAGCAGAAGTCGGTCTTATGGCCGAAGGCGGGCGCACGGTTCCTTGTCTTCTTGAGCATGATCTCTCCACCCCATAGACCGTAGCTAAAGATAGCACTGTCAAGAACAGACTTGATGTGGGTGTAATCCTTTTTCTTCATGTTCTTCGACGAGTCCAAGTAAAAAGTGTGGGAGAATCAGGGGTAAAGGATGATGAGGACGGCGCGCCAATCGCTGCGCAAAATAAGTACACCTCAAATTAGCCTCCACGCGTGCAAGTGAATGATTGAAATCTAAGGAAGGATATCCGCGCGGATGACTTACATGGGATGATAAGGCACGAGAATCGTCTCCTTGTCCTTATTGTCGACCATGAAATCGGCGATGTAGTTACTCGCGTATTCACGGTGCTTTGGGAAGACTGCCAAGAAGCCCTCGTGCATGAAGTACGGGTCAGCGACACAGATATAAGGTATCTGCTCAATCCTGATGATGTAGTTCATGTACAAGGCAAAAAGGCGGACAAACATAAAATCTAGCTTTTTCAAGTGAAACATGTCGAAGATGTAATCGAATTGAAGGAAGAACTTCTCCGTGGGGAATGTGTCGATGTACAACCTTTGTTGCGGCACATTAACCACGTAGAGCGGGTATCCTGGATTTTTTGAGGCGATCAGGCTTTTCTCTTTCCGTGGCACATCGTCATGAAGTCTCCTTAGATCGCCGTATATGGCCTCCACCGCTGGCTTAGGTAAGATCGGATTACCGGGGATATGACATTCTGCCACACCGGGGATAGCCATACGGTCTTGAACCCAAGGCTGCTGTGGCGGCTGGATCATAAAAGCAGCTTTGTTGCCTTTCCTCGGTCTCTTCCTATGCTTCTTTGCTACTGGAAGTGAGCCTATAATACGTTCATCCTCCGACAATTCAGGCACCGACTCATCACGCTCAAACCCTGAGTACTCATACTGCTGAGCCATCAATCCTCCGTCTTCAGAGACACCGGTATTGAGATACTGTAGAGGGTCGTCGTCATCCTCGTCGATGGCATCATGCATTGCTTCTTCGACGGCGGCGACGTCATCAGCCACTAATGGAGCCTCTTCCTCACCCGGCACGACAGGCGATGCTAATTGGGTAGGTGGGGTGTTGGTGTTCATACTTTGCTGAGGCTGTTGGTCGTGGGTGTGCTCCCGGCCGCCTCCAGACGAAGCAGACTCTTCGGCCACAACAGGACCCAACGCTTGTAATCGCCAAGCCGCCGCGGGGTCTCATCATCATCTCCCCCTAGTGCTACCGGAGGAGCCAAATTCTCGTGGCCCGGTTCAACACTGGCCACGGAAACCTTGAAGACGTCAGGGGGGATTGGCCAGCTGTGGAACAATTGTTCCTTCGGCTTCACTATCGTCGCCTTTCCCACGTCCACCTTCTGGCTGTCGATGGTGTATAGTATGGTGCATGGGGTTACGTCGGCCTGCAAAAACATGTCTGCGACATGAGACATCTGAAAGGCAACCGAAACGGGAGATTATACATATATTGAAGAGGGCCGGTGTGATAGGTACCATGAGGGCGTCGAGCTCAGCCAAAGACGAAGCCCCGCCGAGCACGCCAGAGACGGAGGACGGGCTGCTAGCGGGTGCGGGAGCAGGTGTGCTAAATGAGCTACTCCCGAAGAAGTTGGAAAGGGGAAAGTCTGCTGCCTCTTTATCTGGATGTTGCTTGGTCCAACTGACGATAGCCGGAACCAAGACACTATACGAAGCTGCCATCTCCTCTTTTGCGGCAGCTACCGCTGCTTTGACTGTCTCAGTTGATTTCTTATCAACCGCAATCTTAACCTTCTTGTCGATGTTTTCTTCATTTAACCCCCGTCTTTCCTTTCTCTCCTTCGTGGTCTCATGGTAGTACTTCTTCCACATGGCGCCGTCTCCGACGCCGTGCACGCATCCATACGACGGCCGAGTGTCCACCGGGAGTCCTTTCAATATGTTCAAGGCCTGGTTGAATAGGGTGTCCCACTTGGGCCTCGCCAATGCCTCAGACGGCGAGTCGCTTTCGGCTGCAATCTTGTGCTGCTCTTTCTGCAAAAGGAACATGGATCGTTTACAAATGTGACTAAATGTGCAGTCGAATTGATCAAAAGCTAAAATTAGGGGGTAAATTAATAATTACCAGCAGTCTCATGAACTCCTTCGTGACCGCGTCCGTATCGAAAACCTTGTTGACTGGGTCCCAACAGTACCGGGCCCTGATGACGTCACGCTCCTGCGGGATGGTGAACTCCTCCAAGGGGTCTGGGATCCCCAGACTTTCGCGTTTCGCGTCCTCCTTGGCCCATATGGGCCTCTTCCCCGCGTAACCACGGCTTCCGAGGTGGTGGCACCCCATGTTCATCTCTTGGAGCCCCTTCATGTACTCCAACTTTTCTTTGGCATCTTTGGCAA
This sequence comes from Thinopyrum elongatum, assembly GCA_011799875.1. Taxonomy (NCBI): domain Eukaryota; kingdom Viridiplantae; phylum Streptophyta; class Magnoliopsida; order Poales; family Poaceae; genus Thinopyrum; species Thinopyrum elongatum. The sequence goes on from CM022298.1 coordinate 659,578,715, forward strand.
TGCAAGCCTTCTTGAATATTTCGAACTGCTCTTCCGTAATTGTCGGATTATCCTTTACAATCTCGGACTAGGGTTCCTTTTTGGCGATGATCCGATGTTTCACCCTTACTTTCCAGGCGGACAACGCGCCGCTAAACTTGCCCATGTCGCGTTTGTTTATCTTCTTCATTGCCGGGTCTTGCCATGGTCCAGTATATTTGATTTCATCCCGGCCCGGGAACAAGAATACCTGGTGCAGCTTAGTTAGGAGGGAGTGCTCCATATCTGGTATCTTCTTTAGTTTCTCATCATTGATGGTGGCGGTTGCCCATAGGATGCAGCCTATTTGATTGCCGTAGCACGCGCGCGCTTCCGCGGGCTCTTTTGGCTCAAAATTGCCGGAGTCCACCTCCGTGACCACCAGTCTAGTAGTGATGAGCTGGTTTGGGTGCCGCATCCTCTTCCGTTTCGGTTCTATACCGGCTTCGCTAGTCTCGGTGGCGGTCTCGGTGCCGGTCTCAGTCTCAGCGCCGGCCTCGGTGCCGGTCTCGATGTCGGTCTTAGTTTCGGATGGGACAGGTGGGCCCTGCAACAACCGTTGCTCGTCGAGAAGGTTCAAATAGGCGTCTGCCGCCTCGTAGACGTTGCAATCACCAGAACCCTGTCCTTCATCGTTGCTAGCCATGTTTCCTACGATTAAATCTAATCAATTAATTCTAAACCTAATAAAATGAATAATGACATAAAAAAGGCCTATGTTCTGTAGGAATGTTGATTCATTGCCGTTGCGGCAAATCCCGGGCACTCGATATGTCCTAGTTTGTAGCACAAGTCATGCCGAAATTCACGGAAAATTTTGGCATGACCTTTGCTACAAAGTGGACAAATCGAGCACCTGAAATTTGCCGGAACGGAAATGAATCAACATTCCAGCAAAACATAGGCCACTCAGCTTCATTCTCTGCAAACAACAAAAGGCCACTTGGGCACAATCGAACCACTTCAATGAAAAGATATAACATGACCACTTCAATGAAAAGATATAATCAACAATAATGGAATATGCAAATGAACATCAATGACATATATCATATAACATCAATCTTGTTTTTTGTTTATATAGCAACAATTACTTTAACCTTTGCAAAATGACCTCACTAAACACTTCTCTGCCTAGGACAGAACCCAAATTCTATTCTAGCTATTCCTCTCACACACACACACACACACATTATTTTCTTTTCATCCAAATTGTTTTAGAGCAAATATTCCAACATTACTTGACCTTATTAGAAATTGCAAAGGAACTCCATTTTCTCTAACCCTTCTGACCTCACCAAAATTTCCATAGCAGGACCTTAGTACCTACACCCAATTTCTTCAAAAATATTCAGGTCCATAGTCCAAATAATTCAAATAGTCCAAATAATTTTTTATAGCTAAATGCTACAGTTTTTTGTTTATAGCCTCTATTAATTTAAAGCTAAATGCTACTATTATTTATATACCCTCTATTAATTTAAAGCTAAATGGAATTACTGTTTAGGCATTTTCATAAAAATTTGCCCTAGCTAATTTCCTAAAAAAAATTGCTAATCTTTTTTCCTAAATGCTAAAAAAATGCCTACTGCCCTAAACAAATCTAGGGTTCATATGAACACCTAGGGTTCATATGAACATCATCACAGCAGCAACATATGAATTGCCCTAGCAGAGAGAGAGAGAGAGAGAGAGAGAGAGAGAGAGAGAGAGGGAGAGAGAGGAGGGCAGGGGAGAGGAGAGGTTGAGCCTTACGGTCGGCGGCGAGGGCGGGCTCGGGCTCGGGCGGCGGCGGTCCTGGGCGGGCTCGGGCGGCGGCGGTGAGGCCTCGGGCGGCAACGGTGAGGTCGAGGGCGGCCTCGGGCGACGGTGTCAAAATAGCAGTAGCGCTGGTAGGCAAAAGGCGCTATAGCTAAGTTAGCTATAGCACTTTCTACCAAAACACGCTACTGCTATAGGAAGTAGTTATTTATTTTCTTTTTTCTTTTCCTTTTATCTAAGGAACATAGCTATAGCGCGTGCGTACAAAACGTGCTACTGCTAGAGTAACTATAGCGCTTTGTGAGAACAAGCGTTACTGCTATGTCCTTCTCCTTTATTTTTATTCTTCTTTTTTTTCTTTACATTTTCTTTTTTTCATTTCTCCTTTTTCTACTTCTTTCATTTTCATTTACTTTTCTATTTCTTTTTCATTTTATTTTCTTTTTTTAGCAGTAGCGCTTTATACAAAAAACGCGCTACTACAAGGCACTTAGCAGTAGCGTGCTTTTCGCAGGATCGCTGCTACTATTCCTAGCCTACCGGCAACAGTGCGGGAATTATAGTAGTTGCGCTTTTACCTGCAGACGCGCTACTGCTACAATCATAGCTGCAGCGCGCTTTGTTGTAGCGCGCTACTACTAAGTAGCAATAGCGTTTTGTTCTAACGAGCGCTACTGCTATACCTTTGTGTATAAGGTTATCCCTAGTAGTGCACGTCTAAAAATTTCAAATAAATATCCTTTTTTGTGTGCCTGGATTGTTCATAGAGCGACAGGAGGTAGTCAATATCTTCCATGCTAAGCGGATTATTCTCATGATGAGTGTTTATTCACTTGTCCTTACACGAGAGGGGCGGTAATAGGGATTCCCAGTCCCGAATTCAAAAATTGCAAATAATTAAACAAAACTCCCTTAGGACTGTTGTAGGTATGGACGATACCCATTGTTTCGGACCAGCCGTGGAGTGTGATTGTTGGTGGAGGGGGAGTAAACCTTTACTTTTATCGCTTGGGAACCGCCACTAATGTGTTTAGCATGGAAGATACCGATAACTAATGGTCGCGAAGTAAACGAGAAGGGTGCATTTTTCAAATTTTCATTTACCTCTGTTTTAAAAACTTGAGCTCTGGCACCGCTGCAAATCACTGCTTCCCACTGCGAAGGGACTATCTATTTACTTTTATGTTTTGTCATCACCTTCTCAAATAAGCGCCAGATGCTGAGAGCACTATTGTCATCCTCATGCATTGTGTGTAGCTAATGTTGGGTGCATCGTGACTGGATCTTTTCTGCCATGAATTACAATGTTTAGTCACTGCTTGAACTTTGAAGGTGCTCTGCATTTATGTTTTGCGGTCTCAGAAAGGGCTAGCGAGATACCACTATTGTCATATTATATCATGGTTGCTTTGACAAAGTGTTGTCATTTGAGATATCTTAGTATTGCTCGCTAGTTGATTATGTCATTGATATGAGTTAATATAATTTTTAAGAGTTATTGTCGACATGGTTAGTCATGATCTTGGCTAAAAACCTGGGCGCTACTTAAGCTTATTTATGTAAACAAGAGCAAAATAGTTCATATAAGTTTTTCTTTTCTTCTTTCAGTTTATCAACTGAATTGCTTGAGGACAAGCAAATGTTTAAGCTTGGGGGAGTTGATATGTCTCCGTCGTATCTACTTTTCCTAATGCTTTTCCTCTTGTTTTGGACTCTAATTTGCATGATTTGAATGAAACTAACCCGGACTGACGCTGTTTTCAGCAGAACTATCATGGTGTTGTTTTTTGTGCAGAAATAAAAGTTCTTGGATTGGAACGAAACTTTGCTAGGATTTTTTATACAATAAAAGAGAATTTCTGGAGCAAAGAACCACCTGAGAGGGGCACCTGGGTGGGCACAACCCACCAGGGCGCGCCCCCCCTTCTGGCACTCCCAGGTGGGTTGTCCCCACCTGGTGGCCCCGCAGACCTCAACCCTGGCACTATAAAATCACATTTTCGGAGAAAAAAATAAGGGAGAAAGAATTATCACGTTTCGCGAGACGGAGCCGCCGCCACCTCATGTTCTTCATCGGGAGGCCAGATCTGGAGTCCGTTTGGGGCTCCAGAGATGGGGGATCATCGATCTTCGTCATCACCAACCCTTCTCCATCGCCAATTCCATGATGCTCCCCACCGGGAGTGAATAATTCCTTCGTAGGGTCGCTGGTCGGTGAGAAGTTGGATGAGATTCGTCATGTAATCGAGTTAGTTTTTTTAGGGCTTGATCCCTAGTATCCATTATGTTCAGAGATTGATGTTGCTATGACTTTGCCATGCTTAATGCTTGTCACTTTGGGCCCGGGTGCCATGATTTCAGATCTGAACTGTTTATGTTATCACCATTATATCTATGTTCTAGATCCGATCTTGCATATTATAGTAACCTACTACGTGTTATGATCCGGCAACCCCGGAGTTACAGAAGTCGGGACACTTCCCGGTGATCACCGTAGTTTGAGGAGTTCATGTATTCACTATGTGTTAACGCTTTGTTCCGGTTCTCTATTAAAAGGAGGCCTTAATTGTGACACCCCCGGCTTAATCGTGCACTAATCATACACGCAAATGCACACGATCAAGCCTAAGGACTCACTTGAAGATATCACAACACAACTATAAAACATAAATAAAGGCATACAAGCATAATATTACAAGCCAGGGCCTCGAGGGCTCGAATACATAAGCTTGATGCCAAACAAGCATCAGCGGAAGCGTTAGATATCTGAGTACAGACATAAGACAAAGAGGTAAGCCTTAACAAGGCGGGACAAAACAAAAGCTACGATCGAAAGGCACAGGCCTCCTGCCTGGGTCCCTCCTATCCTACTCCTGGACGTCGGCTAGTTGTAGAAGTAACCACCCTCGAGGTGGTAGTAGTAGTCGTCGGCGGGGCAGCTATCTCAGGGGCTCAGTCATCTGGTCGCATCGAATGGGTAAGGGGAGAAAAAGAAAGCAAAGCATCCGTGAGTACTCATCCGAAGTACTCAGCAAGCAAGGATCTACACTACTAATGCAACATTATCAAAAGGGAGGCTGTATATGTGGACTGGGCTGCAGAAATGCCAGAATAGAGGGGAAAACCTAGTCCTATCGAAGACTAGCATCTTCAGCGGTCTTGCAGCAATAGAAGAGAGTAGATCAGCACAGTGTAATATAGTAGTGGTTGTGTCAAGTAACAGTCTCGCCCAGGGATCCTTCCTCGACTCCCTGCGAGAAAGCGATCCCGGAGCCACATATCCAGGTATCATCTCAAGTTCTAGTTGTATCGATCGGGATACAACTCCGAGTGTCCTTTACCGTAGGACCGGCTATCGATAGATGTTTCCTTCCCTGCAGGGGTGCACCAACTTACCCACCACGCTCGCTTAACTCCGGCCGGACACACTTTCCTGGGTCATGCCCGGCCTCGGCCAAATGATACACCTCAACCCTACCTACAGCTCAGCAGAGAGGTCCCCGTCGGTCTACCTCCTAAGCGCAAGGGGTCTTGGGCCATCGCCCCTCACCCTCCGGGTCGTTGCGTGCAGCACGAACCAGGCTCCACCACTACAGGGTGGTGCCGGCCCAGCCCGGCCGCCAGGCTGAACTGGACGTCTGACAGAGCTTTCAGCTGATGCTACGATGCAGAGTGCCGATAACTCTACCCACGTGATGGTTAGTGCTATCAGGCCAGAGGCCTGCTCAGATCAAATATCCAAATCGTTAGTGGATTAGGGGCTTGCGGTAACGAGCAAAGAATCACGATCGATGTGACCCCGTCGCCCCGTCTTGAGGACTTGTGGCAAGGGCTAAGAATGCCCGGCCACGCCTCGTATTCATCTCTCGGGTAACCTCTAGGTCAACCCGTCTTCACATTACTCGCGGGTACCCCTCAGGGTCGACCCGCCTTTCCAAGTATCAGTCATAAAGTCATAGTAACCATAGTAACCGTGTGTCTAACACCAAGGGGAACCCTGAGGAATCACCCTCGATGGAATTCCACCTGATGTTATCGTCAAGGTGAATGAAGGAGGAATCACCCTCGAGGTCCACTCTTGAGGAGTTGCACGACGGTGTCATTATCGGGAGTAGAGAAGGAGGAATCACCTTCGATGACCATAACCGATGAACTAACCTACAAGGTTAACATCAGAAGTGCTGACGAGGTAACACCCTCGGCACTCGATAGTAACCCAGTAGTGTCGTACAACTAAGGGGGTGAAGTGCGGTGCCAGGGCCTGGTCTTCGATCCTGTTGATCGGGTCTTCTGATAATCCAGCGGGGCAGTTGGGTCAAAGTGGGGTCTCTGATGGGTCACTAACCAGTCTATACTAAGCAATTTGGATATCAGGCAGGTATCAATAGTGGTTACAAAAACAGGCTATGCAACAGAATAGGAGCAATCAATTATAGTAGCAAAATCTAATGCAAGCATGAGAAAATAGAATGGGCGATATCGGGATGATCAAAGGGTGGGGGGCTTGCCTGGTTGCTCGGCGGCAAAGGCAAGGTCGTCAGGGGTCGTCGATCTCCGGAGCTGCGTCGGTATCGGGCTCTATCGAGAGAGAAGAGGGGGAGGAAACAGATAGATACAAGGCAGACAAGGTAATACAGAGCTTGCTATGCTAACGTGCAGTGCAGGGTTGCCTAAAAGCATGTCTAAGCCATATTAGTTATCTTAGGATTTAAGTTGGAATTATTAACCGGTATATATGCATTATTCATCTATCGGATACAGCCTCGAAGTTGCGGGTTCACCTCCGTAGAGGATCCCGACACAGAAACAGACGGCACGGTCAGCTTTGTCTCATCGTTCTGACCAACTTTCATGTAGAAAGTTTTTTGATCCGAGCTACGGTTTATTTTATATGATTTTCTAAAGATTTTAGCATTTTCTGGAATTAACTAAATTAGCAGAAAATAATTATGACGTTAGCATAAAGACATGACTGCGTCAGCAGTCAGCTGACCAGCTAACTAGTCAAACTGACAGGTGGGACCCACCGGTCATTGACTCAGAGACTTACAATTTAGTTAAGCTAGTTAATCTATAGGTGGGGCCTACTGTCAGTGACTATTTAGCTATCTAATTAAACAACAGATTAATTAACCATTTTATTTATTTAGAAAATTAGTTAATTAGCGTGGGGCCCACATGTCAGTGGACAACGCTGCACCGTCAGCAGGGTTGACCCAGTCAACCCTGACTGGTGGACCCGCGGGGCCCACGGGCAGTGTCACAGGGGCGGGCCCCGCCGGTGCCAGCTCAGCGGAGCCGCCGGAGCTGCTCCGGCGAGCTCGCGCGCGGCGGCCGAACGCCGGCGAGCCTCTGAATCGCGCTATGGTTAGCCATTTTGCACGCGGTTGGTCACGTTAGAACGGACACTTCGAGCCGCGTCCGTCTAGCCTACTAGCACGACCTGGGGTGACCGGAGTTGGCCGGACGGTGAGGTACTACCGGCGGCCGGAATCAGGACTCGGCGCATTCGTTGCTCCGGCACGTTTGCACGCGAACTAAACCTACAGGGAGCACTAGGAGGCCTCCCTGAGCACGATGGCATGCTTGCTTGGCCATGGCACGGACCACAACGTCGACGGCGAGCTCTACAGCGGAGCCCGAGCACAGCAACAGCGGCACGGCGAAGACAGCGAGCTACGGTAAAAACGCGGGCAACCAGAGGGATGGGGGAGGGATGAATGCTCACGATGGGGTGCACGGTGGCCGCTGGTAGCTTAGGAGCGCGGAATCGGGGCGGATCGAACGGCAGCGTAGCGGTGGCCGCAGTTGGGGAAGAAGACGCGAGCGACGACGGTGGCGCTCCCCGGGCTCGATCCGGTGGCGAGGAGGAAGAAGCAACACACCGCGGACCTCCTGGACACCTCGGAGGGAGGAATGGGCGCCGGTGGCCGCGGTGGAGTGTGGTGCTCGGCGCGATGCGTTCGGTGGTTGTGGTTCTGGAGGGAGAGAGGGAAGAGCGAGGCGAGGGGAAAAAGAGAAGTGGCCAGGGGGAAGGAGGAGGCCTAGTTCTTATCTCCCTGCGTCGATGGGCGTCAGCGTGTCGCCGTTCGGCCGACGCGGCGCGCGGCGACCACAGAGACGGCGACAGCGCGAGGGAGAGAGAAGGAGGAGAGAGGAGTGGATCGGCTGGCTGGGCCTGCCACTGTGCACTAAGGCCCAGTCAGTCCAGGCCTTTTTCTTATTTCTTCTTTTCTATCTCTATTTTATTTCTGTTTCCTATTTCTTCTGCTCCCAAATGGCCTTTGTAAATTGTGGCACTTGTCACAATATTTGTCATGCAATATTCCTTACTGCCACAAAAAGTTTGGGAAACTTTGAAGTTCATTTAGATTTTTCAAAAATGATTTGGCATTTAAATATGGAGGAATTATTCTGTTTTAATTGCTACTGTTCATATTTGCATAAGAGTGATGTTGTATTCCTTAACAAATAAATGTTATGGAATATTTGCTAGCAGATGAACATTTTTTCAGCAACTTTTGAACAACTTTATTTTTCAGTTGAATTTGAATTGAGTTTCAAAGAGAATTTTGAATTGCAAGAGTTAACCACTGTGATTAAGCATTGCAAATGAGGATGACTTGGCATTATTAGTAGATGATCACCGTGCTTATTACACAGGGGTGTTACATTAATATCCCTTAGTTTCCATATGGACCCCGCTGCCACGGGAGGGTAGGACAAAAGATGTCATGCAAGTTCTTTCCATAAGCACGTATGACTATTTACGGAATACATGCCTACATTATATTTATGAACTGGAGCTAGTGTCGTATCGCCCTAGGTTATGACTGTTATATGATGAATATCATCCAATGAATTCACTGATTCAATGCCTACGAATTTCTCTCATATTGTTCTTGCTAAGTTACTACTGGTATCGTTATTGTTACACTTGCTACAAAATCATTGCTATCACTGTTACTGTTACTATTGCTGTTGCTACTACTATCAAAACTATCATATTACTTTGCTACTGATCACTTTGCTACAGATAATTAATCTCCAGGTATGGTTGAATTGACAACTCAACTGCTAATACTTGCAAATATTCTTTGGCTCCCCTTGTGTCGAATCAATAAATTTGGGTTGAATACTCTACCCTCGAAAAATGTTGCTATCCCCTATACTTGTGAGTTATCAGACGACGACCGCTGCGTGTTGGCGGCTCGCTCTAACTGCGGTAATGGTAGTTCGGTTGTCTCGAAATCTTAATGTAATTTTTATTATGTTTGAGGTGCTTTGTACTTTCGGTGATTTATGATAATAGATTTAGATCATTTTCGCAAAAAAAAATAGTTATGTGTAATACCATCAGATTTTTTTCCCAAATATAAATCCAATACTATACGTTTTATGGTATATAACCTATACTTCATTCAACTTCCACTCGTTTTCCTCCCCTAATCCTACATGGCTAGGGCAAACTTTCCTCGTCAAACTTCACAGGTGAGTCCGTGGATTGGCCTTCCCTATGCTTGCCCCTCCGGTAGCCAATGGCGGGGAGAGGAATCCTAGTGCCTCCGCTTCGGTTAGTAGTTTAGGTTAGGATTTTTTTAGTCCTCGCAGGTGCAGCGCTTGGGCAGATGTTGGCGATTCTTCTTCGAGTTTGTCTTTCAGGCTCCGATCGTCCTCGATTTCGTCCACATGGGCATAGTCAATGGGGCTCCGGCATAGATTCTTGCCATCTTATTGGGGTGGTGAGGTTAGGATTTCACGTCATGTGGCAAAATTTGATATCAGGTGCTTCAGATCTATGCAAGGATTCAACGGCAACAATTGCAGCTCCAGGACGCTGGTCCTTAGGGGTTGATGAGTCCAATTTATGTGACAATTTTACAAAGTATTTTGTGGATACTTAGTAGGCTTTATGGAATTTTACCGCGCTCGCGCACTTGTTTTTGTTGATAATCCCTCAGGTAATGTCTTTTGGATCAATTATCATTCAATGGAGGAAATCCTCAGAAATGGTAGTGGGATCACGTATTTAAAGTGATACTCACTTACCATAAAAGAATCAAGCAAGAAGGCCAAAGAAACGGGCGTCGGCGCGCTTGCAGAGCAAAAGACGGAGTTCTGTATGACCATGCACGCCCGTATGAGCGGTCGTATGGCACGCCGCCGTCACCGCCAGATCAACTATTTCCATCCCGTCGAATTGAATCGTGGATCAGACGCCCAGAGGCACTGGAAACTCATCCAGAAGACCGAACCCTAGCCTCCGGAGTTCATCCGGAGGAGCGATTGGGAAGGAGAGAAGGAGGATCCCTCACCGCGAGAGGGGACAACATCACCAGTGCCATCATCATCCACATCATCATCATCGTCATCATCCACATCCTTATCTTCTGCAACATCAAGAACCATAGTGGATCTTTTGGTCTATCATTTGAATTATTCCTCCATGTATGCCATTATCATTGCTATGATGTTTGTTGTTCCCATGTGTGAGTATATCCCTAGTTCTCGGGGATATGGATGAACCTTGGTATGTGTAGGATCTGAAACGTTATTGTGGATATGAGATCCCCTGTTGAATGCTTAGTTTAATAACTTCGTGAATGTTGTGAAGGGGGCCCACTCAGCATTTGTGCCTTATGGCCATGAAATATATCACTGCCGTTGTAAAGGTCTAGGATGCAGAGGTAATTCAAGGTGACATTAAAAACCTACTGCTCCTAGTCTTTGCAATTGACAGGGGAATTACAGAGAACCCTTAGAGAGGTCTGATGACCCACAAGTATAGGGGATCAATCGTAGTCCTTTCAATAAGTAAGAGTGTCGAACCCAATGAGGAGCTGAAGGAAATGACAAGCGGTTTTCAGCAAGGTAATGTCTGCAAGCACTGAAATTATAAGTAACAGATAGTTTTGTAGCAAGATAATTTGTAACGAGCAAGTAACGGTAATGGTAACAAAAGTGCAGCAAGGTAGCCCAATCCTTTTGAGGCAAAGGACAGGCCAAAACGGTCTCTTATGATAAGCAAAGTGTTCTTGAGGGTACACGGGAATTTCATCTAGTCACTTTCATCATGTTGGTTTGATTTGTGTTCACTACTTTGATAATTTGATATGTGGGTGGATCGGTGCTTAGGTGTTGTTCTTACTTGAACAAACCTCCTACTTATTATTAACCCCCTCGCAAGCATCCCCTACTACGAGAAAAGTATTAAGAATAAATTCTAACCATAGCATTAAACTTTTGGATCCAATCGGTCCCTTAGGGAATAGCGCATAAACTAGGGTTTAAGCTTCTATCACTCTCGCAACCCATCATCTAATAACTACTCCACAATGCATTCCCTTAGGCCCAAATATGGTGAAGTGTCATGTAGTCGATGTTCACATGACACCACTAAGGGAATCACAACATACATATCATCAAAATATCGAACACATATCAAGTTCACATGATTACTTGCAACATGATTTCTCCCGTGACCTCAAGAACGAAAGTAACTACTCACAAATAATAATCATGCTCAAGATCAGAGGGGTATTAAATAGCATAATGGATCTGAACATATAATCTTCCACCAAGTAAACCATATAGTGATCAACTACAAGAAGCAATCAACACTACTAGTCACCCACAAGTACCAATCTATAGTTCCGGTACACAGATTGAACACGGGAGATGAACTAGGGTTTGAGAAGAGATGGTGCTGTTGAAGATGTTGATGCAGATTGCCCTCCCCAAGATGGGAGAGTTGTTGGTGATGATGATGACGATGATTTCCCCCTCCGGGAGGGAAGTTCCCCCGGCGGAATCGCTCCGCTAGAGGGCAAAAGTGCTCCTGCCCAAGTTCCGCCTCGAGAAGGCGGTGCTTCATCCCGAAAGTCCTCTCTTTATTTTTTCTAGGTTAAAATGACTTATATACCAGAAGATGGGCACCGAAGGTGGGCTGGGCTGAGCACAACCCACTAGGGCGCGCCTGGGGGGCCTAGCGCGCCCTGGTGTCTTGTGCTCACTAGGTGGCCCCCCTCCGGTAGTTATTTGCTCCAGTATTTCTTATTTATTCCATAAAAAGTCTCCGTGAAGTTTCAGCTCATTTGGAGTTGTGCAGAATAGGTAGCCTGACGTAGCCTTTTCAGGTCCAGATTTCCAGCTGCCGGAATTCGCCCTCTTTATGTGAACCTTGCAAATTATGAGAGAAAAGGCATTAGAAGTACTCCAAAAAGCATTATTATGCATAAAAACATTATAAATAACAGTAGGAAAACATGATGCAAAATGGACGTATCAACTCCCCCAAGCTTAGACCTCGCTTGTCCTCAAGTGAAAACCGAAATCAAAAAACATGTCCACATGCTTAGAGAGAGAGGTGTCGATAAAAACAAAAATACGGACATAGAAGCATCATGTAAATTATTATAACAGCAACAAACTTTAACATAAAAACTTTTATCATAGAACTTTTATCATAGACTTCTCATGAATAAGTAACAATTCATCACAACATCGAAGTATAAAGCATAAACTCTATTGGAAACCAAGAAACTATGTTCTCAGTCAACTTTGCAACTACAATTCATCATCTTTTCAGGAAGGGTCACGTATCGGAGCCTTTAGGCAAGTCCACATACTCAACCATCATATAGTCTTCTATGATTGCTAACACTCACCGCATACACATGAGCAAAACGTTTCAACCGGACACAGAGAAAGATAGGGGCTTATAGTTTTGCCTCCCAACATACTCACCTTGAAGGTGATGTCAACAATAATAAGTCATGCTACCCATATTCAACTGGATATATGTGCCTAGATCTTTCCTCACCACATGATGCTTGCCAAAAGAGAAAATAAAAAGGAATAGAGAGAAAAACTTTGACTCTTGCATGAAAGTAAATACATAAAAGTAAAATATAGGCCCTTCGCAAAGGGAAGCAGAGGTTGCCATGCGCTTTTTGTTTGTATGCTCAATCCCTTAGTGCAAAAGAACGTCACGTTATATTGCCCCTTGTGATAGCAACCTTTATTATGCAGTCTGTCGCTTTTATTCTTCGCCATCACAAGTTCGTACAACGCTCAATTTTCTCTTACACTAAATGATCTAACACTTTTAGAAGCAATTTTTATTGCCTTATTGCACCGACGACAACTTACTTGAAGGATCTTACTCAATCCATAGGTAGGTATGGTGGACTCTCAAAATAAGATTTGGGTTTAAGGGTTTTTGGATGCACAAGTAGTATCTCTACTTGGTGTGGAATTTTTGGCTAGCAAAGATAGGGGGCAAGCACTACATGTTGAAGGATCTATGACAATATAACTTCTATGTGAATATGAACAAACATAAATCGTTACATTGTGTTCCTTGTCCAACGTCAATAATTTTGGCATATAATATTTTGATGGGGGCTCACAATCACAAAAGATTTCTAAGATAGTGTATTTGCATGTGAATCTTCTCTTCCCTTATTAATTCTTTCATGAATTGCATCATTGACCAATGCTATGTTTGTCATTCTCCAATAAAATTTTCTACTTATACTTTTCCTTATGTGGTGTCATTACTTACCATAAGATTAGCATATGATCTTTTTCATTTATTTCCTTTCTTTTTGTTGAAACATGAAAGTAAAGAAAGTAAAACTCATACTAAACTTTATTATATATCTCGCACACGATTACAAAGATAGATCACTAAGCAAACTCTCAAGAAGAAAGGATCAAACTAAACTTTTATTCATCTAAAGCAAAAGATAATTATGGATCGAACTAAGAAAAGTAAAGGCAAAAGATAGTGGAGGTGATATGATACCGGGGCACCTCCCCCAAGCTTGGCGTAAGCCAAGGGGAGTGCCCATACCCGATACTCAATTTTCTTTTGGTGATGAAGAAGGAGGTGGTGGTGATGAAGTGGTAGCGATCTTGTCCTTGAGTTTCCATGGCAGAGGTTTACCATCATAAGAGGAGGAGCGAGTCTCTCGGGTCCTGCAAATGGTAGCCAAACTCATACCTTTAAACCTTGCCTCATATTCAAAGACTTGGTTTTGAAGGTCGTAGATCTGGCTCTGGAGGAAGTTGATTTGCTCGTTGAAGGAAAATACGATGTCCTTCATGGACTTGCCATCCACCTTGAGATCGCGGGTGTAGTCCGCGATCATGAGGTGATTGGCATTGAGTCCATGTTCCACCATCCCCTTGCACCGGAAGACTTCCTGCTCCACAGCTTCAAGCCTAGCCTCCATGGATCCAGTCCCCTTGGGGCCTTGCACATCACGGATGTGGAGCACCCCCTCACGCATCTGGATGGCTTGAGGGTGCTGCATCACCTCCCGTAGATATGGGTTGATGACGTTCTCGAAGAACTTGTCCTTGGAGGAGCTTGAAGTGGCCATGGCGGATTAGATCTGTCAGAAAACAACAAGAAAAGAAAACAGGAGATTTCTCCGCGATACGGAGGTCAATAGGTTCAGGGGGTATATAAAGATTTTTTTTATCTTGGGAAACAAGCAAACGGAAGAAAAACGGAGTCAGGAAGGTACCCGAGGTGGGCACAACCCACCTGGGTGCGCCTGGCATGCCAGGCGCGCCCTGGTGTCTTGTGCCCACCAGGGGTGCCTTCCTGGTTGTTTCTTATTTTCCTAATTTTTGTTATATTCTAAAACGGACAGAAAATATTTTTGCAGATTTTTCGGAGTCCGTTTACTTACCGTATCACGTACCTCCTCTTTTTCACGATTCTGGAGGGTTCCGGAAAGTTTCTTTTATGTGTTCTTCCGGTGTCATAGTTTGGATAACATTGCTTTCAACATTAATGGGCGTACCTGAGATATAATGTTTTATTCTTTGCCCATTGACAACCTTCGGGTTAGTACCTTCGGCATTATTTATTTTGATAGCTCCAGATCGATAAACCTCCTCGATAACATAGGGTCCTTCCCATTTGGAAAGGAGTTTTCCTGCAAAGAATCTGAAACGAGAGTTGTACAAAAGAACATATTCTCCAACCTTGAACTCACGCTTTTGGATTCTTTTATCATGCCATCTTTTAACTTTTTCTTTAAATAACTTGGCATTTTCATAGGCTTGGGTTCTCCATTCATCTAATGAGCTAATATCAAATAACCTCTTCTCACTAGCAAGTTTGAAATCATAGTTGAGTTCTTTAATTGTCCAATATGCTTTATGTTCTAACTCAAGAGGCAAATGATAAGCTTTTCCATAAACCATTTTATAAGGAGACATACCCATAGGATTTTTATATGCTGTTCTATAAGCCCAAAGTGCATCATCTAATTTCTTAGACCAATTCTTTCGAGACCTATTGACAGTCTTTTGTAAAATTAATTTTATTTCTCTATTGCTAAGTTCAACTTGACCACTAGACTGAGCATGATAGGGTGATGCAATTCTATGGTTAACATCATACTTGGCAAGCATTTTACGGAAAGCACCATGAATAAAGTGTGGACCACCATCAGTCATTAAATATCTAGGGACTCCAAACCTTGGGAAAATGACTTCCTTAAGCATTTTAATAGAGGTGTTGTGATCAGTACTACTAGTTGGAATAGCTTCTACCCACTTAGTAACATAATCGACAGCAACCAAAATATGAGTATACCCATTAGAGGAAGGAAAAGGTCCCACGTAATCAAATCCCCAAACATCAAATGGTTCAACAGCAAGAGAATAATTCATAGGCATTTCTTGACGCTTACCGATATTACCTATTCTTTGACATTCATCACAAGATAAAACAAACTTACGGGCATCCTTTAAGAGAGTAGGCCAATAAAAACCAGATTGCAATACCTTGTGAGCAGTTCTGTCTCCCGCATGATGTCCTCCATAAGCTTCGGAGTGACATTTCCATAGGATTTGTCCCTGTTCATGCTCAGGTACACAACGTCTAATAATACTATCTACTCCTTGATAAAGATGTGGGTCATCCCAAAAGTAATGTCTTAAATCATAGAAGATTTTTTTTCTTTTGTTGATAAGTGAAACTAGGTGGTAAATATTTAGCAACAATGTAATTAGCATAATCAACATATCAAGGAGTGTTATGAGAAACATTTATTGCAGCTAACTGCTCATCAGGAAAGCTATCATTAATAGGTTGTGGGTCATCAAGAATATTTTCAAGCCTAGACAAGTTATCAGCCACGGGGTTCTCAGCTCCCTTTCTATCAGTGATGTGTAAATCAAATTCTTGTAGCAAGAGAACCCACCTAATGAGTCTAGGTTTAGCATCTTTCTTTTCCATAAGATATTTTATAGCAGCATGATCGGTGTGAACAATTACTTTAGAATCTACAATATATGATCTAAATTTATCACAAGCAAAACACAACTGCTAAAAATTCTTTTTCAGTAGTAGCATAATTTCGTTGGGCACTGTCTAAATTTTACTAGCATAATGAATAACATTTAGTTTCTTATCAACTCTTTGTCCTAGAACAGCACCAACAACATAATCACTAGCATCACACATAATTTCAAAAGGCAAGTTCCAATCAGGTGGTTGAACAATAGGTGCAGTAATTAAGGCTTTCTTGAGTGTTTCGAAGGCTTCCAAACAATCATCATCAAAAACAAAGGGAATATCCTTTTGCAAAAGATTTGTAAGGGGCCTAGAAATTTTAGAAAAGTCTTTGATAAATCTCCTATAGAAACCAACATGACCAAGGAAACTACGAATACCTTTGATATCTTTAGGACATGGCATTTTCTCGATTAAATCAACCTTAGCTTTGTCCACCTCAATGCCTCTTTCAGAAATTTTATGGCCCAAAACAATACCTTCATTAACCATAAAGTGGCACTTCTCCCAATTCAAGACAAGATTTGTTTGCTCACATCTCTATAAAACTAGATCAAGATTGCTTAAAAAATCATCAAAAGACTTCCCATAAACAGAAAAGTCATCCATGAAAACCTCAACAATCTTTTCACAAAAGTCGTAGAATATAGCAGTCATACATCTTTGAAAAGTAGCAGGTGCATTGCATAAACCAAAAGGCATACGTCTATAAGCATAAGTTCCAAAAGGACAAGTAAAAGTGGTCTTTTCTTGATCAGGTTGAGAAACAAGTATTTGTGAAAACCCAGAATATCCGTCAAGGAAGCAAAAATGTGTGTGCTTAGATAATCTTTCTAGCATTTGATCAATAAAAGGCAGAGGGTAATGATCTTTTCTAGTTACTTTGTTTAATTTTCTAAAATCAATTACTATTCTATAGCCTGTAACAATTCTTTGTGGAATAAGTTCATTCTTATCATTACGAACAATAGTAATACCTCCTTTCTTAGGGACACGATGAACGGGACTTACCCATCTACTATCAGCTATAGGATAGATTATACCTGCTTCTAGAAGTTTTAATATTTCCGTTCTTACCACTTCTTTCATCTTCGGATTTAACCGACGTTGATGATCAACAACGGGTTTAGCATCAGGTTCCATATTAATCTTGTGCTGACATAGAGTGGGACTAATGCCCTTAAGATCATCAAGAGTATATCCAATAGCAGCTCGGTGCTTCCTTAGAACTTTCAATAATCTTTCTTCTTCATGTTCTGAAAGGTTAGCACTAATAATAACATGATATATTTTCTTCTCATCAAGATAAGCAAATTTCAAAGTGTCTGGCAATAGTTTTAATTCAAACACAGGATCACCTTTGGGTGGAGGAGGACCTCCTAGAGTTTCAATAGGAAAATTATGCTTAAGCAAAGGACGTTGTTCAAAGAAAATCTTATCTATTTCATTTCTTTCATGCATATGTAAATCATTTTCATGGTCTAGCAGATATTGTTCTAAAGGATCAGTAGGGGGTACAGCAATAGAAGCAAGACCAATAATTTCATCCTTACTAGGCAATTCTTTTTTATGAGGTTTTCTACTAAACTTGGAAAAATTAAACTCATGAGAGTCATCACCAAAACTAACACCGACAGTTTGTTTCTCACAATCTATTTTAGCATTAATGGTGTTCAAGAAAGGTCTACCAAAGATAATGGGACAAAAGTCATCTTGTGGGGAACCAAGAACAAGAAAATCAGTAGGGTATTTTATTTTCCCACACAAGACTTCAAAATCTCTAACAATCCCAAGAGGTATGATGGTGTCTTTATTAGCAAGTTTAATAGTAACATCTATGTCTTCTATTTCAGCGGGTGCTATGTCATTCATGATTTCTTGATACAAGGTAAAAGGAATAGCACTCACGCTAGCACATATGTCACATAAACCATGATAACAGTGATCTCCTATTTTAACTGAGACAACAGGCATGCCAACAACAGGTCTATGTTTATCTTTTTCATCGGGTTTGGCAATTCTAGCAGCTTCATCACAGAAGTAAATAACATGCCCATCTATATTATCAAACAGGAGATCCTTAACCATAGCAACACGAGGTTCTACCTTGATTTGTTCAGCTGGTTTAGGTGTTCTAATATAACTTTTATTGACCACAGTTGAAACTTTAGCATGTTCCTTTATCCTAACAGGGAAAGGTGGGTTTTCAATATAAGCAGTAGGAACAACTGGATCAACATTGTAGATGATAATTTCTTCTTTAGCTATTACCGGTTCTTTAATTTCTTCTTTAATAGGTGGGTGATATCTAAACCACTTCTCCTTAGGGAGATCAACATGAGTAGCAAAAGATTCACAAAAGGAGGCTACTATCTCAGAGTCAAGTCCATATTTAGTGCTAAACTTTTGAAAAGCATCGGTATTCATAAAAGATTTAACACAATCAAACTTAACCTTAATACCTGACTCTTTACCTTCTCGAGTTCCCAATCTTTAGAGTTGCGTTTGATTCTTTCTAAAAGATCCCACCGGAATTCAATGGTCTTCTTCATAAAGGAACCAGTACAAGAAGTATCGAGCATGGATTGATCATTACGAGAAAGCCGAGCATAAAAGTTCTGGATAATAATTTCTCTTGAGAGATCATGATTGGCGCATGAATATAACATTGACTTAAGCCTCCCCCCAAGCTAGAGTGATACTTTCTCCTTCACGAGGCCAAAAATTATATATATAATTTCGATCACGATGAACTAGATGCATAGGATAAATTTTTTGATGGAACTCCAATTTCAATCGGTTCCAATTCCAAGATCCAATATCATCACATAGCCTATACCATGTCAATGCCTTTCCCTTCAAAGATAAAGGGAAAAACTTCTTCTTAGCTTCATCAACGGGTAAACCTGCAAGCCTAAACAATCCACAAATTTCATCCACATATATCAAGTGCATATCAGGATGTTCAGTTCCATCTCCTGCATAAGGGTTAGCCAGCAGTTGTTCTATCATACCCGAAGGAATTTCATATTCAATATTTTCAGTAGGTGCAGTAGGTTGAGGGGCATCTAATTGTGGTTCCGATCGAGGTGAAGATACCCCGAACAAACCCCTCAAAGGATTATTTTCCATAGTAACAAGTGATAATAAATTTCAGCACGTAGTAATAATTTTTCCTTACCGATTTCCACTTACCAAGAGCGCTTCACTCCCCGGCAACGGCGCCAGAAAAGAGCCTTGATGACCCACAAGTATAGGGGATCAATCGTAGTCCTTTCGATAAGTAAGAGTGTCGAACCCAATGAGGAGCAGAAGGAAATGACAAGCGGTTTTCAGCAAGGTAATGTCTGCAAGAATTGAAATTATAAGTAACAGATAGTTTTGTAGCAAGATAATTTGTAACGAGTAAGTAACGGTAATGGTAACAAAAGTGCAGCAAGGTAGCCCAATCCTTTTTAGGCAAAGGACAGGCCAAAACGGTCTCTTATGATAAGCAAAGTGTTCTTGAGGGTACACGGGAATTTCATCTAGTCACTTTCATCATGTTGGTTTGATTTGTGTTCACTACTTTGATAATTTGATATGTGGGTGGATCGGTGCTTAGGTGCTGTTCTTACTTGAACAAACCTCCTACTTATGATTAACCCCCTCGCAAGCATCCGATACTACGAGAAAAGTATTAAGAATAAATTCTAACCATAGCATTAAACTTTTGGATCCAATCGGTCCCTTACGGAATATCGCATAAACTAGGGTTTAAGCTTCTGTCACTCTCGCAACCCATTATCTAATAACTACTCCACAATGCATTCCCTTAGGCCCAAATATGGTGAAGTGTCATGTAGTCGACGTTCACATGACACCACTAAGGGAATCACAACATACATATCATCAAAATATCGAACACATATCAAGTTCACATGATTACTTGCAACATGATTTCTCCCGTGACCTCAAGAACAAAAGTAACTACTCACAAATAATAATCATGCTCAAGATCAGAGGGGTATTATATAGGATAATGGATCTGAACATATAATCTTCCACCAAGTAAACCATATAGTGATCAACTACAAGAAGCAATCAACACTACTAGTCACCCACAAGTACCAATCTATAGTTCCAGTACACAGATTGAACATGGGAGATGAACTAGGGTTTGAGAGGAGATGGTGCTGTTGAAGATGTTGATGGAGATTGCCCTCCCCAAGATGGGAGAGTTGTTGGTGATGATGATGACGATGATTTCCCCCTCCGGGAGGGAAGTTCCCCCGGCGGAATCGCTTCGCCGGAGGGCAAAAGTGCTCCTGCCCAAGTTCCGCCTCGAGACGGCGGCGCTTTGTCGCGAAAGTCATCTCTTTTATTTTTTCTAGGTCAAAATGACTAATATACCAGAAGATGGGCATCGGAGGTGGGCTGGGCTGAGCACAACCCACCAGGGCGTGCCTGGGGGGCCTGGCGCGCCCTGGTGTCTTGTGCTCACCAGGTGCCCCCCCCCTCCGGTAGTTATTTGCTCCAGTATTTCTTATTTATTCCATAAAAATTCCCCGTGAAGTTTCAGCTCATTTGGAGTTTTGCAGAATAGGTAGCCTGACATAGCCTTTTCAGGTCTAGATTTCCAGCTGCCGGAATTCTCCCTCTTTGTGTGAACCTTGCTAATTATGAGAGAAAAGGCATTAGAAGTACTCCAAAAAGCATTATTATGCATAAAAAACATTATAAATAACAGTAGAAAAACATGATGCAAAATGGACGTATCAAGGTCGCGTCCACCGGGGAAACCCTTAATTATCATGAGTTGTAACCCCTCTGGGGGAGACTATGATGGTGACGTGTGTGGCACGAATTCTACCACCAGTAGAATGTGTACTGTACCCGCCCAGCATAATTGTCAACAGTCGTTCAAGTATCCCGTCCATACTATGCTTATGCATAAGTGCGCTAGAAACATACCAATGGGGATTCCGGACTCCCTGAGAACGCCTTTTATTCTGTTGTTTCACCCGTCATTACAATCGTTGCACTTGATTTAGTTTTATGTTATTTAGTTACAAGTCACAACACTACTCAATCATCATTTATATCCGCCCTCACTCTGCTTTAAGTCTACAATTACCTGCAGGCACAAAAATACATAATTCTCTACAAGAGGCGAAAGTCTGATTCTTGTGCTCCCTGCGGGATCGATACTCTTACTTCAAAAAATACTACAACTAAACCGTGTGCATTTGCAGGCTATCAGGGGCATGTGCACGCAGACTTCCTAGCTGTCATCGACAAGGTCAAGCCGGCTCCAGTAGGGGAGCAGCAATAGTGGCGCGTCGGCGGCTTGTTCTGGCGGCAGTAGTGGTTGTTCGATGGTCTCGGAATCTCGATGTAATCTCGATGTAATCTTTGTTATGTTTGCGATACTTTGTACTTCTGGTGAACTTTTACAATAGATTTGATGTTTTTGGCAAAAAAAAACTTAGCCTCCATTCGTTTCTAAAAAATAAAAAACTTATATTTCCTTTGTCGCAAAATGTAGCGCATGTAACTTCGAACTCACATACCAAGTAGTTAAGAGGGGCCATTTAGGGTTCATGCATTGGTAGTAGAGTTGTTGGTCATAAATGCTTCTATTAGAGTTGGCTTACTGCGTCTTGTTTCTGTAATATGCCTAACAATATGGGGGGGGGGGGGGGGGGGTGGAGGATGGGTGGGATGGAAACTAAGATGCGCTATGTTTTATGACACAGTGAGTATTTTGTTAGTAAATTCAGGTTCAAAATTTGACCCCAAAACAAGGGTGCCTTATAAGCACGGAAGAAGGAACAGTATAATCTTTCCTACTTATAAAGGTTGGAGTTAATGATGAGTTCAACTGTGAGGCCAACAACCTTCACAATAAACAAACAAAACTACTATGTGGCCGATTTTGAGACGACACATGATCCAACGACTATGTGGCACTTGCTCCTACTCATACACGGTTGGATCCATAGCATGGTCCAAATATCGACCGGACAGTGTCGTCCGTATAGCAGCTCTCATAAACAAATACACTCATCTTCCTCTGAACATGTGGAAGTAGCAAACTTTCAATAGACATATAAACAATTTTATTTTACTCATGTGTGTTACCTAACACAAAAAAGCAAATAAACTACTACTTTAATGAGAAACCAACACTCATGTAGAAGACACAAATAACAATTGCCAAAAATATGACTCCAAGTCAAAATCATTATTTCGGTTTTAGTTTCACTTCCCAACAAAATTTTCAAGTTCTATATCATACCATAGGAGAGTGAACAAATTGTAATGCACATTCTCCCATGTTTCCAAATTCAAAATGTTGTCATTATAATCTTTCAAAGGACCTACTACGGTCACATCAAATTCTTCGACGCCTACCTCATCCCTCTTATTGTATTTTTGCTCTATTTTTTCCATGAATCGTGCAAGATACTAACGTCTTTTGATCATCTCCTAAGTCGGTGACCTACTACGGTCACATCAAATTTTAATAGCTCCATAGCAACGCACGGGCACTGTGCTAGTTTTAATAAAAAAATTGGAGTCTACTCTACTATTAGATACTTGGTCTGTATAAAACATACTACCTCCGTCGCATATTAAGTGTCGCTCAATCGTATGTATGTACATGTATTTCAGTGTTAGATACATCCGTTTGAGCGATACTTAATGTGGGACGGATAGAGTAACATATTATGATAGAGTGTATCTAGATTCCACGACAAGGTTACCCAATGGGTTTGGTATATGCTAAGAGAATTTCTAGACCTTCTCCTAAAAGTTAACTTTATATAGCACCTAATTAAACTTAAGTCCCAATAACTTGAAGTGTTTGGGAGGGTTGCACCTAGTCCGTTCCACTAAACTTAACTCCCAATGTTTTTTTCCTTTGCTATCTCTTCCAACCATTTGCATATATAAACAACATTTGACCTATACATGCATAACATATTATTTTGGACTCCATGTTTGTAACAACATATTAGAACCACATTTCAAATTTAATGTTTTCAAATTTTCCAAATTCAAATTCAAACACTACATAGAGTCCTGTAAATATTCCAAAATCAGAATACAAAAGCATGATAACTATCACAAGAATGAACTATCACCTATGAAGCTCCCACAAGGGCTTGACATGGTCATTTTGGAGTTGGTCACAAGCTCCCTAGTTCTGGATCTTTTGATGCACTCTGAGGAACTACTACTACCACAGGCAAAGCACCGGCAAGCCCCCGTTGCGACGCCATGCATTGCAGAGCCGTTACAGACCGTCTGCAGCTGGTCCTCGCCTACATTAATGACGACTACTGTGATGGGGTGGGTTGCAGCATCACCAGCTGCGGCAACCCCGACGCCTAGCTTGCAGCACCGCATCGCCCCACGGTGAGCTGGTCAATGTTGCGTAGCTCCTCACTACGGCCTCGGATGGCAGCATGTGCGGCAAGCGGCGGCCGCCTTGCGACATTGTTGATCTCTACGCAACTGGCGGCTGCTACCCTCGCGGCCCGCGACCCTGCCGTCACCATGAGCAACATCGCCCCTTTGCTGCAACAGCTCGTCATCAACATCGCCAAACAACATCGTCGCAGCGTAGCGGTGATCCCCTCGTAGCAGCAGCAGCTTCATCGACCGAGGTTGGGAGAGGGCAGTGAAAGAGGGGAGGTTCTAGGGGAGATAGGAAAACAAGGTTGTAGAGGGATTGGGAAGAGAGAAGAGCAAGATTGTCTCAATCCAAGGAAGATGACGACTCGGTCGAGAAAAGGGGATAAGGTTTGCGGGAATGAGCGGTGAGTAGGGCCACAGGGACGCGCGTCAATCTCTCGAGGCGGCTGAGAAAAACATGGAATCGGCCAGGGAAAATAAAACATTTCCTTTTAATTAATATCTTACTTGCAACCTACACAACAATTATCGCGTCCCCGCACATAAAAACAGTTATCGTAGATTGTTTTCAGATGACATAAAGCATAGGCTCGGTCACTTTTCAACATTGTCAATGGGAAGCAAATAGGGTGACGCATAAATTGGCGAGAAGTTTTGTTTAAAGTGCGCCAGTAGGCTTTCTCTATGGGAACCCCTATTTGACGCTCTTTGCAAGCTGAATAGGCAGCACCACACACAGTAGGCAGTTCGAGTGGGCTGGGCCATTGGGTGGCATCACATCGAGCTATACAGCGGGATGAAAAAAAACGCAAAAAAGCAAGGCACGCTGCGAGGATTTGAACCGGCGAGCAGCCGCTGAAGCTGACTAGCTTCGTTGATTTTATAGCAACGCATACCTTAAAGAACCCATTGTAGCCGTAGAATCGGACTGCTCTACTATAGCAAATCGGAATCAGTTACTGTCTAGTGAACATTTCTTTCAACAAATTGAGAAACATTTTTTTAAAGTGTATATTTTGAAAAGGTGCGAACATTTTCTGAATTTGTGAACAATTTTGCAAAAACAGAAACATTTTTTAATATATTATCAATTTCTTTGAAAAAACACAATATTATTTTTAAAAATTTGAAAAAATTTAAAGTTGTGATTTTTTTATGAAATTCTGAACAATTTTTGAATCCATGAACATTTTTCGAATTTGTGAACAAAAATTTGAGAATTGGATCATTTTATGGAGTTTCAAACAAAAATATGAAACCACAAACATTTTTTTTGAAATTCTTGAACTTTTTAATGTGAATATTTTTTGAATTTG
Source organism: Thinopyrum elongatum (assembly GCA_011799875.1). NCBI lineage: Eukaryota > Viridiplantae > Streptophyta > Magnoliopsida > Poales > Poaceae > Thinopyrum > Thinopyrum elongatum. The sequence goes on from CM022298.1 coordinate 659,603,534, forward strand.
TGAATATTTTTTGAAATTCATGAACATTTTCTAAACACGAAAACATTTTTTGAAATTCCTCATCATTTTTTGAAACACAAACATTTTTGGAATTTCTGAACAAATTTTGAAAATTAAAAAAATAACAAATAATTTAAGAACAAAAAAAGGTTTATGAACCTTCTTGACGGTTTCCAAAACCGGTCAGGAACCTTCCAGAAGATTCGCACGCTCAAATGGGTCGGCCCATTCTATCGAAGAGCTGTACGTTTTTCGTCGTCGTCTAGTGATCATTGTTTTTGTGAGAAAATAAATTTACTCTCGTTCTTTTGGCGGTGACATGAGATTAAAGATTTCTGTCCTCGCAGATCCAATTATTCAGATCTATTGAGTTTATGTTGGTATGTCAAACTTTTTTTGTTGATTTGATTCTTTGTGGAGTTGAAATGTTTCATCGACAACATGGTGAAGATATTGTGATCCGATGTCCTGCACTTCTAGGGGATCATCCCCGGCCCACGTACGTTCATCGATCAAGGCTTCACATCTATTTGGATGGGCGACTTGAGGCACTTTCAAGAACCATTATGGGTAATGTTCGTGCAGGTGAAAGAGTGACAATATCGTTGGTCCAGTCCAATTACAGTCTTTTTACCGAAGTCTTTGGAGCCACGAAGAAGGTGTTTCTAAAAGATTTCATTGTAATTCTTAGTCATAGGAGTTACTTTATATTTTCTTGGAGATCCAAATCAATCAGTGTATCTGTAATTGTTATGATTATGAATAAAATTACGTTGTTTTAAAAAAAGGAAATTCCCTCCTCTATCTAGAAAAAACTCACTCTATCTTACTTTCAATGCAACTGAGCTGGATTTGCAATTCGGAAGTAGAAGTACAGTATTAAGTGAAAATGGCCCACATAAGAAAAAAGAGGAATCGCCGCCTAATGAACCCCTAATGAGGCCCCCAGAGTTCGACGCGATAGACGGCGAAGTCGGAGGCCTGTGTGGGGTCGCGCAGCAGCGGCCTGGTGACCCTGTCGACCTCGGCCACATCGAAGCCGTGCTCCCGCAGCACGTCCACGCAATCCTGCACGCCATAACGCACCTCGCTGGCCGCCCACCCCACCGTGCCGTTCCGCCACAGCCGGCGCAACGTGGCCGCCATCGCCGGCATCTCCTCCGGATCATAGAACACATCGGACATGAGCACCACGTCCACGGGCAGGAGCTCGCAATCGGGCAGGTCGGCGTTCTCGCCCCAGCGCAGCTCCCGCACGTCAGCCTGCGCGGGCGTGAGACCGTTGGCCTCGGCGTTGGCCCTGAGGCCCGGCAGGAGCGGCCCGACGTCTGTGAGCACGCAGCGCGCGGCGCCGAGGCACGCGACGGCCGCGATGCCCGGGAGGCCGGTGCCGGCGCCGAGCTCGAGAACGGTGGCGCCGTGGATCGTCCCGGGTCTGGCCGAGGCAAGGTGGGTGGCGAGGACGACGGCGGAGTCCCAGAGCCAGGAGCCGGTGAGCGCCCGCCCCGTGGCCGGGTCGTGCGCGCCATCGCGCTCCACCACGGCCAGGGCCCGCCCGGCCACGTCGACGTGCAGCACCGCATGCATCACGTGTGGCTTATCTGCTTGATCGCAAGGCTTTATTAACCGAAAGCTTCCGAACGAGTGGAAGGTTCAGGATAATGCCGGACCGCCGCTTGGCTGTCTATTTGGCTCGATCTATCCATACCTGACCTGGATGTGTCCGTGTTCCTTACAGACTGGATTTTTATGCCGTGTTCAATTCACAAGTCGGGGCATCTTCCATTGTTATCTATATAGGCAAAAGAAAAATTGAAAAGGATTAGATCTATTATAATAATTCACCGGAAGAGTACAAAGGATCTTGATTGCATCGAAATTCTGAGACCACTGAACAAACAAAACTATCGCAGAACGAGCCGCCGACGCATCGTTGTCGCCGCTCCCCTATCGGAGCCAGTTTGAACTTGTCGATAACAGCCGGGAAGTCTTCGTGCATGTGCCCTTAAGGACCAGCGCCCTGGAGTCGCACTTGTCACCGTTGAACCCTTGCATAGGTTTGAAGCACCTGGCACCAAATTTCACCACATGACGAGAAACCTAACCTCACTCATAAGGAGACGGTAAAAATCTACGTCGGGGCTCAGTCGACTACATCCATACATGTTGGTGTTCTTCCAAACTATATATGTGCCTAATGACGCATCTAGGTTCAAGTCGTAACCCTTTGCTCGTTCCCAGGGACACCCAGAGCTAGTGTTTCTCGTGCCTCCCATCGGCGCCGCCGGTCTGCCTCGTCTCTTGTGGCCTCAGGGCCATGGAGGCGTAGTGGATCCGAGCCCTTATCGGCGGGAGAGCTCCATTTTTAGATGTTTTCTTGAGTTTTGTTAGGGTTTTGGTCCTGCTCAGAGAGGCTATGCGGCGTCATCTCTCTCAAGATGGAATAAGGTTCTCCTTGCCTAGCCCCCGTCCCGGCGGTGCTTCTAGCTTTGTCGGAGGGCGTGTGGAGGTTTGTCTCTGGCGGATCTCACGGGATTCGATCGAAGCTTGTCTTCGGTGGATCCACGTAGATCCAGTCTTCGTTCGTATGCGTTTGTGTGTCTAGAGGTTGGTTCCTTCCGATCTACGCTTCTCTTTATCGTCGGCGTTTGTTGTTCTAGTGTGCTGGCCCTATAGGGCCTTAGCACGATGCCTTCTCGACTGTCTACTACAACAAGGTTTGTGTAATGCCCCGGACACACTCGCCGGCGGTCATTACTCCTGGCGAGATCTAGATTGGCCCCACAGATCAATACTAGTCTTTCCTGCGCACTTTGTACTCACTCGTGCGCACCCGGGAGCAACTTTCCGGTCGGTAACCCATCCTGAAATTACTCCAAGCTAAGCACGCTTAAGTTTGGAGTTCTTTCTGAATGGGCTCCTGGAAAAGAATGAATTCTTTATTTATATGAGTAGTCTATCATCCCTAATAAGCCAGGCTATCACATACACCCCCACTCAATGGAACCGACTTCCTCATCGGCCAACAGGAACGTTCCCTCTTGGCACATACGTCTGTGCATCCGGTCCGGCACATGTGCCATGCTATGTGCCACGATGGGTCACAAACGTCAAGCACAACATGACCGTGCACCTGTCCGCAAACATCCGTGTAACCGCGAGGGTCGGCTCTGATACCAACTTGTAACGCCCCAGACACACTTGTCGGCGGTTGTTACTCCTGGCGAAATCTAGACTGACCCCACAGATCAATACTAGTCTTTCTTGCGCACTTTGTCCTCACTCGTGCGCACCCGGGAGCAACTTCCTGGTCGGTCACCCATCTTGAAATTACTCCAAGCTGAGCACACTTAACTTTAGAGTTCTTTCTGAATGGGCTCCCGGAAAAGAAGGAATTCGTTATTTATATGATTAGTCTATCATCCCTAATATTCCAGGCTATCACAGTTTTGCCCAGCTCCAGTGACCGGGGGTGGCGGCTGCACGCCTTCGGCTTGCTCCGATGCTTGTAGTCGTTGCTAGATGGACTATGGACCTGGATGTAATTTTACTTCTGGTGTTTATACTACCTTGATAGTTGATGAATAGATCGGAAGTTTTTTCCGCAAAAAAACTATATATGTGCCTCAAAAAATCTCTTTGACTCTAGTTAGTCCTTTCCAAAACGAAGTATGTAGGTTTCATGGTCACTACCAATGAATACATCATGAACTCTAGCATTAGCCATTGCCCATGAAATTTTGGCACCGACCGCTATCAATGTTGAATGAGCGTACATTTTCATTTCTTCCGTTATGTATCCACATGGTAGTGGCATCAGCTCGGACCGTGTAAGGCTATACCTACTGGTTGAGGCACTAGCTTCAATATTTCAATATTAATCACGGTGAATAGCTCTTGAGGAGTAGGTGGTGTTGATGAGGAGGCAGTGGTCGGCCTTGTGGGGGAAGACAAGGCAGTGCTCGGCCTTGTGGGGCATGAGAGGGCAATGCTCGGCCTTGTGGAGGCGAAAGTCCACTTAATGAGCCTTCACCCGTTGCTGGCCCACTCATCAATGTCATATGAAGATCAAAGAGCAAAGTGGGACAAAACTCTAAGGATGGCAATGGGTACCCATTATCCATGTATCATGTGAGTAAAAACCCTGTTAGGGTAAGGATATGGGGCAAAAAGTTACCCATGGGTATATAAATAGGGAAATCTAAAAAGAACGGGTATGGGATCGTATAACCCATACCCACATACCAATGTACCCATATAAAATCTGACAAGTATGGCCAAATTATCTCTACACTTTGTGCTGAATTTGTGAACTCAAAATGTATGACTGTGTGATGTTATTTTGATGTGTTGTTGTTCACGGGAAATTAATGTTGTTTATTAAATGTGTTGTTGTTTATGATATGTTCTTGTTTATAAGTATGTGTTGTTGTTATAATGTGTTCTTGTTTATAAATTATGATTATATGTTGCTTTTTATGACCGTGAGTTGTTCAAAGTGATGCTTTGCAAACATGGGTAATCATCATATTAGCTACCCATTACATTGTGTCTATGACTAGTGGGGTCCTATCATCGTATTCGTGTTCAACCGGTAGATTTGAGTTTTTTTTGTTGCCGATTTGTCCTAGAGTTGTGGATTTTTTTTGTTAAAATTGCATAGTCTTACCCCTAAACTTGTGTATTTGTGAAATAAAAGATCTTGAAGCCCTCGTCCCCGATCTGTTCATCTGCTTCGTCTACGGCCATTCTGCTCACTTGATCTCTTTGCTTGTTCATTTCTTCCACGAGCACCATCGGATCATCCCTTCCCGAAATAGATCGAGTGGTTTTAGGATTATCATTGCTCTTCCCTTGCCTTTTCACTGTTGTATCTACTATGGTCCCTAAATCTAGTGCTACTCACGTGCTTGCATAGTCTGTGATTGATAATATGCACCTGAGACAACACTATGTGATCATGCTCTCATGTTTGATCGTGTATTTGAGTAGATCTACCTTTATCTCAGTACTGAATTACAATGTTGAATCTCTCCTTGAACCCCTTGGTTATTACTCGAATACTTAGATCTGGAGCTCAGATCTAGTGAAGTTGTTTTGCTAGACCTCTGTTTTGGTTATTCAGGTGCAGATCCATTTGACTACTTATAATCTAATCCCTGTGGAGAACACGACAACCTCTATACCTAGCACTGATCAGTCACCAATCAAATTACCACGGGAACTGACGAGAACTGGATTTATCATCCATCATAATATTAGTACCCTTCTTGACATCCTTCCTAACTTTGCCATTGTTTTCCTTTCAGCTAAACTTGAAACAATAAAAAAAATAACGTTTGTATTCCTATTTCCTATGCAAAGTTGTTTTTCAAATACTTGTATAATCCTGAGAAAGGGGATACAAAACAAGATAGCCTACACAATCCGGATTTCACGTTGAATATCATTGGCACCAATGGTGTCAGGAGTAGTGGATGAAAGTGAACCCTTAGATCTTGATCTTGATGACCTTGATGATCTCGATGATGCCGTTGGTGAACTGTTCTTGGAAGATTTCTTCCTTCTAGCCTTTCGGGGTGGCTTTGGTATGTCAGGGTATGGTGTTGATCCCGGACTACTATTTTCTGGAAGTATACCATAGGCTGATGTATCTCGAGGATGGTCAAAATCTGCCAAAGAACTTAGAAATCAGCCGGTGGTTCTCAAAAGTGTTTGTTGTAATAGCACATTTTCAAATTACTTAAATTTTGTATGGAAAGTTTAACACCTACACGGCTACACCACTTCTCCATTAGTTAATCAGAAGAGAATTTCCCAATTAATTGGCGAAAACCCGCTGAAAACCAGGTACTATAACTATATGAAGAACATTGTAAGTGTTGAATTAAATTCTTATATATAATTTAATCCATGATGCGCCCATTAGTCCGTTCGTCCCATCAACTCAGTTGTTTAATACCATCATGTGTGCCTGCAGCTCTGATGCCCCATCATGATTATTAATGAACTAACAGAAGATTGCTAAGCATAAACGGCAACATGGCAGCACGTCCCTAGGATACCGAACAGCAAGTATCCTTCCCCATTTACACATTCCACTATAATAAACAAGACATAGTCTTACTGGAAAAAAAAACATGACAGAATCTTCTAACGTGATGGAAACAGAAGGAATTGTGACCAAAATATGTGCACCACTACCAGAACTGAAGATCTGAAAAATACCTTGAGAACTCCAGGAGGTTCCTGTAGATGGTCCGTAATTGCTCAACGTTGAAATGTCCGGTGCACCCTTCATGTCGTTCATCTGCAAAGTAAGGACAAATTGAAACTATGTCAGTTTCCCATTAAGTCATGGCCAATGGGGATTATCGAGAAGAGCAACGAGTCACAAGAGATTTGTAGTACTGTTCTGAATTCTGTGAGCTATGTATATACCCAGCTAGGACTAGGAGAAGTAGCAGCACTCCCTGTCGGGCTATCCCAACCGATATGCGCGACATGCTTCACGTCTATGGGATAGCCAATCTCCATCTCTTGCTCCTTCACCACTGCAAGCATGGCATGCACCAGGGAAGGGTGAGTAAAGATAAGGTAAAGGAAGGATGCAACAAAACTCAAATTTACAGAATTAAGACATGAAGAATATCTCATACCAAAGAATTGAGTGATAACCCTGAGGCCCTTGAAGACCCCTTTCATCTTGTAAGCCATCAGTGGATGTTGTGCCCAGATGCCAGCCAGCTGAAGCTCTTCAAATGCAAAAACAGAAGAAACCAAGGTGATCAATGAGCTCTATTTCCTGAAAGAATTTTCATCGGTACCACCACCCGAAGCTAGATCAATTTCTCGTATCACGCACGACACAGAAGGAGAAGAGGTAGATGGGAAAATTGATGGTGCTCATACCTCAAGATAGAAGGTGATACCTCTCTTCTTGCTTGTTCAATGGGGGGTGTCTCCTCCCATCCTTCAACAATGGCATTAAGGACATCATCCACAGGATGGCCTTATGTGCCAGGACTTATGCAAGTTGGCAACGCATTTCAGGAACAGAAAACTGGCATCAGCAATGGTATAAAGAAAGGAGCTGTCAAGTTATATGATTATTCTAATGCTTCCTATCGGAATAATGACAATATGAGACTATATGGATCTGTCGACCAGAAACTCTTGTCTCCATACATTAGTACTTTGATTTGAGTTGTCAGTAAATGATTGGGATGCAATTTGAAACAATAAACAAACACAAGTGAATAAGATATTCATTCGCAATCTAACTGTAAGGAGTACAGTTGCATTGTTTTGATGTTCTGGGCCACTCGTTCTTCCGCTGTATACTGGCTGTTGTTTGACAGACACGAGCTAGGATCTGAATTGGATGACTACATTATACGAGATCGATGCAGCCACGTTGAGGAACATGGCTCTGAATCAGTCAAGAAGCGCGTTTCGTGGATACTGCCAAATCTCAAAAGGCCATGAGTCATTTTCTGGGCCAACTGATCGGGTATTCGACATCATTTACGTTACTACGCATAGTGCAGCTGAAAAATGACAACATCCAAATACACAGTCTAACTTCTGTTACTTTGTTTTGCGTAAAAAAAAAGTTATTCTTATGGGTCAAAACTTCTCTAGCGTTGTTATGGTCTCCAAAACACAATCTTGACTCTATTTCTTTGGCAACACATTAAATATAACAATATATAGATACTATTTTTTCGGGCAACCAGCAAAAGCTTTGAGTTCCTAATCAAGATTGATCCAAAAGACAATTCGGACACCAGATACCACATTGGAATTATGAGTATTGTCAACGTCTATCGAACATCTAAGAACACCATCTGGATATTACAGTAATAACGTACACATGAATATTACAGAAATACGTAACGATTAGTGTGATTTCTCGCTGCGCGGACCAACGCGGATTCGCAGACGCTGTCCGTCTGCACTCCTAGTTGCACCTATTGGACAGCTAGTACCAGGATTGTTTCCGTTAATGTTCTGTTTTCCTTTTTTTATTCTTATTCTTATTTTCTTTTTCTTTTTTATTTTCTTTTCTTTCCTCCCGATTCTTAATATTTACTTCAACATGCATAAAAAATGTTCATCATATTTTAAAATATTCCCATCGTGTAATTCAAAAATGGCCATAGCATATCTTGAAAAACATTAACCGTGAATTTAAAGAAATGTTCGCCTTGTATTAAAAAAGGTTCCTCGTGTACTTTAAAAAGGTTCATCGCATATATAAAAAATATACTTAGCATGTTTAGAAAATGTTCAGCGCATATTGAAAAATGCCCGTCGTGTATTAAAATGCATCCGCTTATAGCAAGAACTGTTCATGATGTATTTAAACATTCAACATTTTTTCAAAATTATCTATCATGTATTTTTTTTATCCATGTATCTAGAAACTTTCCATCAAGTATTTTAAAAATCATCACCGTTTATTTGCAAATGTTAGTTGTATCATTAAAAAAAATCATCGTGTATTTAAAAATATGTGAATTGATTTATATAAAATAATTGCATGGAAATTTTATAGGGATAATTTATATAAAATAATCCCCCTCGTCAGGATTGCCCCTAGTTTATGAAAACACGTGGTCTTGCCCAACCCACTTTGGTCGTCTTGTGCTTTTGCCCTTTGACCGTTTGACCATCACTTTGAAAAATTCATACTAAATCATAAAAGTGCAAATAAGATACCAAAATATTTGGAAAAACATCACATGTATATCAATGTCACTTGCATTCATGACAAAAGTGTTGGTAAGTGCCCATCTGAGTTTTAGCTCTTATGATACCACCATGAACAGTAAAATCTAAAAGAATTCAAAAAATTCAAAAAAAATGTTGGTGGCAAAGAATGACAAATGTTTTAAGTGCTTGCCAAGTTTCATCAGGGAATGACATTCGTGGAAGTCGTGGCAAAAAAAGATTGTTTTTTTGCCACGACTTCCACGAATGTCATTCCCTGATGAAACTTGGCAATCACTTAAAACATTTGTCATTCTTTGCCACCAACTTTTTTTTGAATTTTTTAATTTTTTTAGATTTTGTTGTTCATGGTGGTATCATAAGAGGTAAAACTCGGATGGGCACTTACCAACACTTTTTTCATGAATGCAAGTGACATTGACATACAGATGATGTTTTTCTGAATATTTTGGTATCTTATTTGCATTTTTCTGATTTGGTATGAATTAGTTATGAAGTTTTGAAAGTGATGGTCAAACGGTCAAAGGGCAAAAGCACAAGACGACCAAAGTGGGTTGGGCAAGACCGCGTGTTTTCAGAAACTAGGGGCAATCCTGACGAGGGGGACACAACTAAGGGTATAAAACAAATTATCCCAATTTTATATACATGCAATTTTTTTTTTATTTTTAAGCATCCATCCGGAATTAGTTGTCGCTGAAATGGATGTGTCTAGACATATTCCAGTGCTAAAATATATCTGTTTGAGCGACGGATAATTCCGGACGGGGAGAGTACATGATTAACATATTTTAAATACATGATTAACAGTTTTTTTTTGCAAAATGATGAACAGTTTTTTGAATATAATAAAGGTTTTCAAAATTAGTCCAAATAAAGAATCATTCAGATATGTATGTTTTAGAATATTTTGAAATATAAAATGAGTAGATCAAATTTTGTTTCGTGGGAGAAAAAAATGTCATACTTCCAGGGAGAAAATCGTGGCGTGCTAGCCTCGTGAGATAAAACTGTGTGCTTCTCGGGCCAGGCCGAAGACATGTCCATTAGGCAAGACGATTTTCGCACTCGCTATAAGCAAAATATAGAAGCTCCGTCTAAGCAGACCAACATGATTTGGGCATTTGAATGCACACGGGGGCTATAGCGCTAGATAGGCTGGCACAATATGCCTTCGTGAGGAGTAAATTTCTGCGCCTTTTTTTCTTCTGTATTTTTTGTGCCGGTTTTTATCATTTTTCTTTTGGTTTTTGGTTTTTTGTGTTTCTTTTACAGTTTTCTTCGGGTTTTCCTTTTTTTTTTCTGTTTTGTTTTTTATTTTACTTTTTTGAATAAATGTCTAGCTTTTCTTCAAATACATGTTGCATGTTGTAAATTTTTTGTACATCTAAAACATTTTTCATATTCATGCTGAACATTTTTCAAATACATGACTAAATTTTTTTAATACATGTTTTGAATATTTTTAACGAATAAATGTTAAAAAAATTCTAATAGATATTGAATATGTTTTCAATGATACCTTACATTTTATAAAATTACTCAAATACTTTTCCCATTATAGAACATTTTCTTTAAATGTCACATAAATTATCCTGAAACGCGTGAATATTGTTAAAAAATATGAAGTCTGACAACTATTTAAAAATTTTAAATACCATGAACATTTTTAAGGATGATATCAATTACTTTTTTAAAAGTATGTGAATATTTTTTTACATTGCATTAACATTTATCAAATTCAACATTTTTAGAAAAATGAAGTAAATTAGGTTTTTTGAATATGTGTATTTAGAAATAAAATCAATATAACAAAAGATAAAAAGAAAAATTGTACGAATGAAGAAGCAGAGAAGAAGAGGAGACATGTGGCTTTCATCGTGTTGGTGGGCCTGGCGCAGTACCATCGCAATGCATCCTTAGAACTCGCTACAAGTCCTTCTCAAAAAAGAAGAACTCTCTACAAGTAAGAATTATACGCTCCCTATGAATACATGTTTAGCATAGGCCTAGCTCGGCTCTAGCTGTAACAAGCCCATCCTAGAAATGCCGAGCTTGGGCCCAGCCCGACCCAATTTAACAAGTTGTAAAATTTCTATGTTTATATTTGATAAATATATACGCATGAGCTTCATCATCACTTGAACTATTGTCGACGAAGTTCGACGCAGGTGTAGAAGCGCATGCGATGCTGGCCATGCCTGAATCAGATTCCTCTTTGGATTCTTCTTCAACAACTTCTTCGGACTTAGAGACTTCTTCCTCAGAGTCCATTTCTTTCTCAATGTACGCCTTATCCTTGTGAGAGTTGTTCTTCTGGTTGGAGTGAGTCATGGAGGGATTTCTTGACGAAGACTTTGATGAAGACTTCGAGAAGGAATTATAATTCTTCTTTGAGAACTTTTGTTATTTTTCTTCTCAACATCAGAATCATATCTCTTGGTCTTGCTCTTGAAACTCTTGCTACTGCCCATGTTGAACTTGCCACTTGCTCTAGCTTCAACTTCCACATTGGACAATCAGAGATGAAATGTCCAAGCTTCTTGCACTTGAAGCATGTATAGTCTCTAGAAGATTTTGAGCTTGACGAGGACTTTAAGTTACTGCTCAAGCTTTTCTTCTGGAACTGATTCTTTTTTCGAAAGTGCTAAAAGTGCTTAGTTACCAGCTCAAGATCTTTGTTGATACTGTCAGGGTCATTGGAATCTTCATCAGCATATTCTTCAGCGTTTGAGGAAGAATTAGCTGCAGATTTGAGAGCATGATTCTTTCGGTAGCTAGAGCCATATAGATCTCTTTCTTCTTCTTGTTCTTTATGGGTGTTCAGCCTCTCCATAACATCAGCAGGATCGAGACTTTTGAAATCATGTCTTACGTTGATCATCAAGACGAGGGTATCGAAAGAATTGTCCAGGGACCGTAACAACTTCTTCACAATCTCATGATCGGTAATATATTCAGCACCAAGACCTTGCAGCTCGTTTGTGATATCACTCAGACAATCAAAGTTTCTTGACAATTTTCATTCCCGGGCCTCTAAGCGGTTGAACTTGGCCCGAAGAATATCAATTTGTGTTTCTTTCTGAGTTGAAACACCTTCATTGATCTTCTCTAATATGTCCTAGATTTCTTTCACTGATTCAAGTCTTATGTAGCGAAGGAATTGCGCTCTAGAAAGATGATTGCAGATGACGTCCTTTGCTTGAGCATCCAATTGCACAAGCCTCTTCTCTTATGTTGTGAGATAACCAGGAGTCTCAATCATGTATCTATTCTGCACAACCTGCCACATAACATCATCAATAGCCTTGCTATGAACCCTCATATTTTCTTTCCAGAAAGGGTAATCCGTCCCATCGAAGCCAGATATCTTCTCCATAGACTTGAGGTTAACTGCTGAAGACATACTCAAACTCCAAGGTTGTTAGACCTTAAAAAGCAAAGACAAGCAGTACATTGCTCTGATACCAATGCTAGGATAGGAGTATGTTGACTACAGAGGGTGAATAGGACATTTAAAATTTCATTCGAAACTTCAATACTCTCAACACAATACAACTGAAATAAAACTAAGCAAGGCGATATCAAAAGAATTGTCAAAGGACCGAAGCAACTTCTTCACAATCTCATGATCAGCAATATATTCAACACGAAGACCTTGCAGCTCATTTGCGATACCACTCAGATGATCAAAGGTTTCTTGAAAGTTTTCATTCCCGAGCCTCTTGAAGCAGTTGAACTTGGCCCAGAGAATATCAATTCGTGTTTCTTTCTTAGTTGAAACACATTCATTGATCTTCTCTAATTTGTCCCATATTTCTTTCACTGATTCAAGTCTTATGTAGCAAAGGAATTGCACCCTGGAAAGATGATTGCAATTTATGTCCTTTGCCTGAGCATCTAGTTGCACAAGCCTCTTCTCTTATGAAGGGAAACGTAGCATGCAAATTCAAAAAAATTCCTACGCTCACGCAAGATCTATCTAGGAGATGCATAGCAACGAGAGGGGGAGAGTGTGTCTACGTACCCTCGTAGACCGAAAGCGGAATCGTTTGACAACGCGGTTGATGTAGTCGAACTTCTTCTCATTCCGACCGATCAAGTACCGAACGTACGGCAGCTCCGAGTTCTGCACACGTTCAGCTCGATGACGTCCCTCGAACTATTGATCCAGCAAAGTGTCGAGGAAGTAGATGGGTTTCGTCAGCACAACGGCGTGGTGACGGTGATGGTGAAGTGATCCGCGCAGGGTTTCGCCTAAGCACCGCGAGAATATGACCGAGGGTGTAATCTGTGGAGGGGGGCGCCGCACATGGCTAACAGATGTTGTTCTGTGTTCTAGGCGCCCCCTCCCCATGTATATATACGTGGGAGAGGGAGGGGAGCAGCAAGGGGGGCACCCCAAGTAGGAGGAATCCTACTTGAGCGCTTCCCCAATTCGGCCTCCCCCCTTCCTTATTTACCGGAGGGGGAAGGAAGGAGGAGGGAGGAGGGAAGGAAGGGGGAGGCCGAATCCCTCCCCTTCCTTCTCTCTTCCCCTCTTTCCTTCCTCCTCTGGTGCGGCCCATATGGGGGGCGCGGCAGCCCCTGCTGGCTGTTGCGTTTCCCCTCTTGGCCCATTAGGCCCATATCTTTGCCGGGGGGGGGGGGGTGCCCGGAACCCCTTCCGGTGACCCGATATGTACCCGGTACCCTCCGGAACACTTTCGGTGTCCGAATACTATCGTCCTATATATATCAATCTTTACCTCTCGACCATTTCGAAACTCCTCGTCATGTCCGTGATCTCATCCGGGACTCCGAACAACATTCGGTCACCAAATCACATAACTCATATAATACAAAATCGTCATCGAACGTTAAGCGTGCGGACCCTACGGGTTCGAGAACTATGTAGACATGACCGAGACACTTCTCCGGTCAATAACCAATAGCGGAACCTGGATGCTCATATTGGCTCCGACATATTCTACGAAGATCTTTATCGGTCGAACCGTTATGACAACATACGTTATTCCCTTTGTCCATCGGTATGTTACTTGCCCGAGATTCGATCGTCGGTATCTTCATACCTAGTTCAATCTCGTTACCGGCAAGTCTCTTTACTCGTTCCGTAATACATCATCCTGTGACTAAGTCACTTTGCTTGCAAGGCTTCTTATGATGTGCATTACCGAGAGGGCCCGGAGATACCTCTCCGATACTCGGAGTGACAAATCCTAATCTTGATCTTTGCCAACCCAACAGACACCTTCGAAGATACCTGTAGAGCATCTTTATAATCACCCAGTTACGTTGTGATGTTTGATAGCACACAAGGCATTCCTCCGGTATCCGGGAGTTGCATAATGTCATAGTCGAAGGAATATGTATTTGACATGAAGAAAGCAGTAGCAATAAAACTGAACGATCATTATGCTAAGCTAACGGATGGGTCTTGTCCATCACATCATTCTCCTAATGATGTGATCCCGTTCATCAAATGACAACACATGTCTATGGCTAGGAAACTTAACCATCTTTGATTAACGAGCTAGTCTAGTAGAGGCTTACTAGGGACACAGTGTTTTGTCTATGTATCCACACATGTATCAAGTTTGCGGTTAATACAATTCTAGCATGAATAATAAACATTTAACATGATATAAGGAAATATAAAATAACAACTTTATTATTGCCTCTAGGGCATATTTCCTTCAGTCTCCCACTTGCACTAGAGTCAATAATCTAGTTCACATCGCCATGTGATTTAACACCAATAGTTCACATCTTTATGTGATTAACACCCATAGTTCACATCGCCATGTGACCAACACCCAAAGGGTTTACTAGAGTCAATAATCTAGTTCACATCGCTATGTGATTAACACCCAGAGAGTACTAAGGTGTGATCATGTTTTGCTTGTCAGAGAAGTTTAGTCAACGGGTCTGCCACATTCAGATCCGTATGCATTTTGCAAATTTCTATGTCTACAATGCTCTACATGGAGCTACTCTAGCTAATTGCTCCCACTTTCAATATGTATCCAGACTGAGACTCAGAGTCATCTGGATCGGTGTTAAAGCTTGCATCGACGTAACCCTTTACGATAAACTCTTTATCACCTCCATAACCGGGAAATATTTTCTTAGTCCTCTTAGGTAACTAAGGATAATTTTGACCGGTGTCCAGTGATCTACTCATGGATCACTATTGTACCCCCTTAACAAACTCATGGCAAGGTACACAACAGGTTTGGTACACAGCATGGCACACTTTATAGAACCTATGGCTGAGGCATAGGGAATGACTTTCATTCTCTCTCTATCTTCTGCCGTGGTTGGGCTTTGAGTCTTACTCAACTTCACACCTTACAATACAGGCTAGAACTCCTTCTTTGACTGATCCATTTTGAACTCCTTCAAAATCTTGTCAAGGTATGTATTCATTGAAAAAACTTATCAAGCGTCTTGATCTATCTCTATAGATCTTCATGCCCAATATGTAAGCAGCTTCACCGAGGTCTTTCATTGAAAAATTCTTATTTAAGTATCCTTTTATGCTATCCAGAAATTCTATATCATTTCCAATCAGCAATATGTCATCCACATATAATATCAGAAATGCTATAGAGCTCTCACTCACTTTCTTGTAAATACAGGCTTCACCATAAGTCTGTATAAAACCATATGCTTTGATCACCTTATCAAAGCGTATATTCCAACTCCGAGATGCTTGCACCAGTCCATAGATGGATCGCTGGAGTTTGCACACTTTGTTAGCACCTTTAGGATTGACAAAACCTTTTGGTTGCATCATATACAACTCTTCTTTAAGAAATCCATTAAGTAATGCAGTTTTGACATCCATTTGCCAGATTTCATAAAATGCGGCAATTGCTAACATGATTCGGACAGATTTAAGTATCGCTACGAGTGAGAAAATCTTATCATAGTCAACACCTTGAACTTGTCAAAAACCTTTTGCGACAAGTCAAGCTTTGTAGACAGTAACACTACCATCAGTGTCCGTCTTCCTCTTGAAGATCCATTTATTCTAAATGGCTTGCCGATCATTGGGCAAGTCCACCAAAGTCCACACTTTGTTCTCATACATGGATCCTATCTCAGATTTCATGGCCTCAAGCCATCTGTCGGAATCTGGGCTCATCATATCTTCTTCATAGTTCCTAGGTTCGCCATGGTCTAATAACATGACTTCCAGGACAGGATTACCGTACCACTCTAGTGCGAATCATGTTCTGGTTGACCTACGAAGTTCTGTAGTATCTTGATCCGAAGTTTCATGATCATCATCATTAGCTTCCTCTCTAGTTGGTGTAGGCATCACGGGAACAGTTTTCTCTGATGAACTACTTTCCAATTCGAGAGAAGGTACGATTACCTCATCAAGTTCTACTTTCCTCCCACTCACTTCTTTCGAGAGAAACTCCTTCTCTAGAAAGGTTCCATTCTTGGCAACAAAGATCTTGCCTTCGGATCTGTGGTAGAAGGTGTACCCAATTGTTTCCTTAGGGTATCCTATGAAGACGCACTTCTCCGATTTTGGGTTCGAGCTTATCAGGCTGAAGCCTTTTGACATAAGTGTCGCAACCCCGAACTTTAAGAAATGACAGCTTAGGTTTCTTGCCAAACCATAGTTCATACGGTGTCATCTCAACGGATTTAGACGGTGCCCTATTTAACGTGAATGCAGCTGTCTCTAATGCATAACCCCAAAACGATAGTGGTAAAACGGTAAGAGACATCATAGATCGCACCATATCTAATAAAGTACGGTTACGATGTTCGGACACACCATTATGCTGTGGTGTTCCAGGTGGCGTGAGTTGTGAAACTATTCCACATTGTTTTAAATGAAGGCCAAACTCATAACTCAAATATTCACCTCCATGATCAGATCGTAGAAACTTTATTTTCTTGTTACGATGATTCTCCACCTCACTCTAAAATTCTTTGAACTTTTCAAATGTTTCAGACTTGTGTTTCATTAAGTAGATATACCCATATCTGCTCAAATCATCTGTGAAGGTTAGAAAATAACGATACCCGCCGCGAGCTTCAACACTCATCAGACCGCATACATCGGTATGTATTATTCCAATAAGTCATTAGCTCGCTCCATTGTTCCGGAGAATGGAGTTTTAGTCATCTTGCCCATGAGGTATGGTTCTCAAGTATCAAATGATTCATAATCAAGTGATTCCAAAAATCCATCTGCATGGAGTTTCTTCATGCGCTTCACACCAATATGACCTAAACGGCAGTGCCACAAATATGTTGCACTATCATTATCAAATTTGCATCTTTTGGCATCAATATTATGAATATGTGTATCACTACGATCGAGATTCAATAAACCATTTACATTGAGTGTATGACCATAGAAGGTTTTATTCATGTAAACAGAACAACAATTATTCTCTGACTTAAATGAATAACCGTATCGCAATAAACATGATCCAATCATATTCATGCTCAACCAAATAACATTTATTTATTTAGGTCCAACACTAATCCCGAAGGTAGAAGGAGTGGGCGATGGTGATCTTATCAACCTTGGAATCACTTCCAACACACATCGTCACCTCGTCATTAACTAGTCTCTGTTCATTTTGCAACTCCTATTTCGAGTTACTAATGTTAGCAACTGAACCTGTATCAAATACCCAGGGGCTACTATGAACACTAGTAAAATACACATCAATAACATGTATATCAAATATACATTTGTTCACTTTGCCATCCTTCTTATCCGCCAAATACTTGGGGCAGTTCCGCTTCCGGTGACCAGTTCCTTTGCAGTAGAAGCACTCAGTTTCAGGCTTGGGTCCAGCTTTGGGCTTCTTCCCGGGAGTGGCAACTTGCTTGCCATTCTTCTTGAAGTTCCCTTTCTTTCCATTGGCCTTTTTCTTGAAACTAGTCATCTTGTTAACCATCAACACTTGATGCTATTTCTTGATTTCTACCTTCGCCGATTTCAGCATCGCGAAGAGCTTGGGAATTGTTTTCGTCATCCCTTGCATATTATAGTTCATCACAAAGTTCTAGTAACTTGGTGGTAGTGACTAGAGAACTCTGTCAATCACTATCTTATCTGGAAGATTAACTCCCACTTGATTCAAGCGATTGTAGTACCCAGACATTCTGAGCACATGCTCACTAGCTGAGCTATTCTCCTCCATCTTGTAGGCAAAGTACTTGTCAGAGGTCTCATACCTCTTAACACGGGCATGAGTTTGAAATACCTATTTCAGCTCTTGGAACATCTCATATGCTCCGTGGCGTTCAAAACTTTTTGAAGTCCCGGTTCTAAGCCGTAAAGCATGGTGCACTTAACTATCAAGTAGTCATCATATCGAGCTTTGCCATGTGACGCCCCCGGCTCAATCGTGCACTAATCATACACGCAAATGCACACGATCAAGCCTAAGGACTCACGGGAAGATATCACAACACAACTCTAAAACATAAATAAAGTCATACAAGCTTTATATTACAAGCCAGGGGCCTCGAGGGCTCGAATACATAAGCTTGCGAACAAGCGTCAGCGGAAGCATCAGATATCTGAGTACATATATTAAAATAGAAACAGAAAGGCCTTTAGAAAGGCGGGGCAAAAGAAAACACTACGATCGAAAGGCGTAGGCCTCCTGCCTGGGACCCTCCGAACCTACTCCTGGTCGACGACAAGCTCGTAGTAGTATCCATCCTCGGGGTAGTAGTAGCGATCGTCGGTGGGGGTAACTGTATTCGGGGCTCCGTCATCTGGTCACGACAAATGAATATGGGGAAAAATAAAGCAAAGCAACCATGAGTACTCATCCGAAGTACTCAGCAAGCAAGGATCTACACTACATATGCAACATTATCAAAGGAAGACTGTATATGTGGACTGGGCTGCAGAAATGCCAGAATAGAGAGGAAGGCCTAGTCCTATCGAAGACTAGCATCTTCAGCGGTCTTGCAGCAATAGAAGAGAGTAGAATAGTACAATATAATGTAGCAGTATCAATAAGTCTCAACCTCACCCAGAGATCCTTTCTCGACTCCCTGCGAGAAAGCAATCCCAGAGCCATACAGTCATCAACCTCGTCCTGAGATCCCTTCTCGACTCCCTGTGAGAAGCAATCCCAGAGCCATATATCCAGGTATCATCTCACGTTCTAGTTGTGTCGATCGTGATACAACTCCGAGTGTCCGTTACCAAGGATCCGGCTATGCATAGATTAGTTCTTCCCTGCAGGGGTGCACCAACTTACCCCCCACGCTCGCTTAACTCCGACCGGACACACTTTTCTGGGTCATGCCCGGCCTCGGCCAAACGACACACTGCAGCTCTACCTAAAGCTCAGCAGAGAGGTCCCCGCCGGTCTACATCCTAAGCACTCAGGGGTCTTGGGCCATCGCCCTGTGCACTCCGGGTCGTTGTGTGCAGGGTGGATACCAGCACCGCCTCGGATGGTCGGCACGATCCGACCGTGCCACAATGCTGAACTGGACGTCTGACAGAACTTTCGGCTGATGCATATGATGTAGAACGCCCATACTATGCCCACGTGATGGTTAGTGCTATCGGGCCAGAGGCCCACTCGAATCAAATATCCAAACCATTAGTACCTTGGGGTTGAGGTAACGAGCAGAGACTCACCATCGATGTGACCCCGTCGCCCCGTCTCGAGGACTTGCGGCAAGGGCCAAGAATGCCTGGCCACGCCTCGTATTCATCACTCGGGCACCATACAGGCAACCCGTCTTCACATCACACGCGGGTACCCCTCAGGGTCGACCCACCTTTCCAAGTAACAGTGTAAAATCCAAGTATCCGTGTGTCCATAACATCAGGGGAATCTGAGGTATCACCCTCGTTGGATTCCTACTTGATGTATCCGTCAAGGTGAACTCGGAGGAATCACCCTCGATGGGTTCACACTTGATGTGTTGCACGACAGCGTCGTTACCGGAAGTGGTGAAGGAGGAATCACCCTCGATGACCACGACCGAATAGCTACTCTACAGAGTTAACATGAGAAGTGCTACACGAGGTATCACCCTCGGCACTCGATATTAACGCTGCAGTGTCGTTACAACTAACGGGGGGTGATGTGCGGTGCCGGGGTCTGGTCTTCAATCCCGTTGATCGGGTCTTCTGATAATCCAGCGGGGCAATCGGGATAAGTGGGGTCACTGATAGGTCTCTACCCAGCCTATACTAAGCAGTTTAGGATATGCAGGTAATTATCAACAACAGGTTACAATAAACAGGCTATGCATCAGAATAGGTAAAGCAGTAGCAACAGCAATTCTAATGCAAGCATGAGAAATTAGAATGGGCGATATTGGGATGATCAAAGGGGGGGCTTGCCTGGTTGCTCTGGCAAAGGCAAGGTCGTCAACGGTGTCGTCAGGCTCCTGAGCTGCGTCGGTACCGGGAACTGCGTCGGGGTCTAACGAGAGAGAAGAGGGGGAGGAAACAGTATAAATACACAGCAAACATGAGCAACACAATGTACGACATGACAATATGCAGTGTCGGGTGTGTCCTAACGTATGGTTGCACGTCACAGAGGAAGGGGGAATCCATCCGGGAATGTTTTCCCGGTTCCGGACATTTGTCAGACAGATGACCAGAGGGGAACGGTTCCATGTTCGGATAGTCAGGGACATGTGATGGACAAATGGACTGCGTATTTGGATTCGTCTCGTCGTTCTGAGTAACTTTCATGTACAAAGTTTTTCGATCTGAGCTACGGATTATTTTATAAGATTTTTCAAAGTTTTATTGATTTTCTGGAATTTACTGGAATTAATTTAAATTCAAAATTAAATTGGAAAATGCTATGGGTACAGAGAGTGTGTACACAGGGATGTGTATGTGTGGCTGACAGTGGGCCAGAGTCAAAGTCAACGGCTGACTGTGTGAGCCTTATCCAAATGAACAGTACACGGGGGCCCCACATGTCATTGGGTGATATACTAAATAGAGTTAAATTTAATCCAGGGACTAATTAAGTGCGGTGGGGCCCGATGTCAGAGGCTGTTTTAGGGGGGAATTAGCACCTAATTAGATTAACACTAATCAACTAGGGCAGGGCCCGCTTGGTAGTCAGTGGGAGGGGGAGGTTAGCGCTAAATAACTGGGGTTATTCCCTCCAAGTCAACAGAGGGGGCCGGCTGGGCTCGCGCTGCACAAGGCGCCGGCGGCCTCGCGGGCGCGCATGGCGCAAGGGGGAAGGAGCAGGGCGCCATGGGGCTGGGCAGCGGCGCGGGCCGGCGCGCCAGGCCGTGGCCGGCACACGTGCGGGGCGAGGCGCAGGGGTGCGGAGACCGAGCAGCAGCAGGTAAGCGGAACCAGCGGGCACGGTGAGCGAGCAAGCAGAGGCAGGCGACAGTGAGCGCGGGAGCGTGCGGCACCGGGCAGCAGCAGCGTAAGAGCAGCAGGTGCAGCGGTGGGCGCGGGGCCTTTCGGCTGCGGTGGCTGGGGGCTCGCGGGGCTGCGGTACAGCAGCGGCAGCAGGTCAATACGGCAGCGGCAGCAGCGGCCGAAGACGGCTGCGGCCGGGCACGGCGGGGCAAGCAACAGAGGCATGGGGGAGCCGTGCCAGTACGCAGCGGCGCAGCGGTAGCAGCCAGCGGGTGGTCGCGGCGGTAGCAGGAGCAACGGGCGTGGCCAGGGCCGCGGGCGAGCACGCGCGAAGCGAGTTTCGGCCATGGCGGTCGAGCGCGGGGACGGTGCTACGGTGGTCAAAACGAAAGAGGGGGGGTCGAAGGTGGAGCTCACCGCGAGCTCACAAGAGAGGTCGGGACGACCGGAGGTGACTTGACGGCGACGTATGCGACGATGGCGTCCGGCGGCCGCGCACGGAGCAGACGGCTCCATGGCGGCGATGTGGTGCGTCCCGACACGAGCTAGTCCTCGTAGTCGATGAAGCAGCGGACGACGGTCCTCCAGGGCATAAAATCATGGCAAACGGTGGCCGGTGGCCATGGGATCGACGACGATGACGACGACCACGAGCTTGGCCTTGTTCAGGTTGTCGAATTTGAGCGAGGGAGAGGAGGATTTGGCTAGGGTTGCAGAGGGAGAGGGAGGCTACTGGGGGTGCTCTTATCCTCGGGGAGGGTCGCGGGATGGCCGGCACCTGGCAATCGAAACCATGGACGCGGCGTGTGCGTCCACGGCGTCTGTGATGAACAGGGAAGGAGACAGGGAGAGTTGGGCTGGGGTGGATTGAGCTTGTTGGGCCGGTTGGCCCAGTGGGGGGGGGGGGTTTCATTTCATTTCTTGTTTTTCTCTTTTATTCATTTTATTCCTTTTCTGTTTACATTTTATTTTTTATTTATTATAGCTTTATCAAATATAAAAAAATGAGCCCCTAATTTAGTGTCAATAAATATGCTACTGTCCCAAAAGTTTTGGGCAACTAAACAAAATAGTTTTATAATTTAATAATTGAAAATGCATTTAATTAATTGCTTTTGCTACTATTTTATCCATCTAATAGTATTTAAATATTTTATAAAGGTGTGGTTTCTCCACCATAATTACCTATGCATTATTTGGTTCACTCCGAACATTTTAGTTTTAATTTTTGAAAAAAATTATTGTTGCTTGATTTTGAATTTGAATTTGAATCGGTTTTGAATCAAAGGGGAATCTAGCAACAGTAATTGCGATGACATGGCACCTTTAGCGTGTGGTTACTGTAGCTTAACTACCGGGGTGTTACATGCCAAACGTTCATAACGTCTGCATCTGCTCCTGCAATAGGTGTGTCTCATAGCGGTGCATCAAGGACATAATTCTTCTGTGCAGCAATGAGGATAATCCTCAGATCACGGACCCAGTCCGCATCATTGCTACTATCATCTTTCAACTTAGTTTTCTCTAGGAACATATCAAAATAAAACAGGGGAGCTATACGCGAGCTATTGATCTACAACATAATTTGCAAATACTATCAGGACTAAGTTCATGATAAATTAAAGTTCAATTAATCAAATTACTAATGAACTCCCACTTAGATAGACATCCCTCAAGTCATCTAAGTGATACGTGATCCAAATCAACTAAACCATGTCCGATCATCACGTGAGATGGAGTAGTCATCAATGGTGAACATCTCTATGTTGATCATATCTACTATATGATTCACGTTCGACCTTTCGGTCTCCAGTGTTCCGAGGCCATGTCTGTACATGCTAGGCTCGTCAAGTTTAACCCGAGTATTCTGCATGTGCAAAACTGTCTTGCACCCGTTGTATTTGAACATAGAGTCTATCACACCCGATCATCACGTGGTGTCTCAACACGACGGACTGTCACAACGGTGCATACTCAGGGAGAACACTTATACCATGAAATTTACTAAAGGGATCATCTTATAATGCTACCGTCGTTCTAAGCAAAATAAGATGCATAAAGGATAAACATCACATGCAATCAAAATATGTGACATGATATGGCCATCATCATCTTGTGCTTTTGATCTCCATCTCCAAAGCATCCTCATGATCTCCATCGTCACCGGCTCGACACCTTGATCTCCATCGTTGCGTCGTGGTCGTCTCGCCAACTATTGCTTCTACAACTATCGCTAATGCATAGTGATAAAGTAAAGCAATTACATGGCGTTAGCATTTCATACAATAAAGCGACAACCATAAGGCTCCTGCCAGTTGCCGATAACTTTTACAAAACCTGATCATCTCATACAGCAGCGTATATCACATCATGTCTTGACCATATCACATCACAACATGCCCTGCAAAAATAAGTTAGACGTCCTCTACTTTGTTGTTGCAAGTTTTACGTGGCTGCTATGGGCTTCTAGCAAGAACCGTTCTTACCTACGCATCAAAACCACAACGATGATTTATCAAGTTTGCTGTTTTAACCTTCAACAAGGACCGGCCGCAGTCAAATTCGATTCAACTAAACTAGGAGAAACAGACACCCGCCAGCCACCTTTATGCAAAACTAGTTGCATGTCTGTCGGTGGAACCGGTCTCATGAACGTGGTCATGTAAGGTTGGTCCGGGCCGCTTCATCCAACAATACCGCCGAATCAAAATAAGACATTGGTGGTAAGCAGTATGACGATCACCGCCCACAACTCTTTGTGTTTTACTCGTGCATATCATCTACGCATAGACCTGGCTCAGATGCCACTGAAGGGAAACGTAGCATGCAATTTCAAAAAAATTCCTACGCTCACGCAAGATCTATCTAGGAGATGAATAGCAATGAGAGGGGGAGAGTGTGTCTACGTACCCTCGTAGACCGAAAGAGGAAGCGTTTGACAACGCGGTTGATGTAGTCGAACTTCTTCTCGTTCCAACCGATCAAGTACCGAACGTACGGCACCTTCGTGTTCTGCACACGTTCTGCTCGATGACGTCCCTCAAACTATTGATCCAGCAAACTGTCGAGGAAGTAGATGAGTTCTGTCAGCACAATGGCGTGGTGACGGTGATGGTGAAGTGATCCGCGCAGGGCTTTGCCTAAGCACCGCGAGAATATGACCGAGGGTGTAATCTGTGGAGGGGGCGCCGGCGCCACACACGGCTAACAGATGTTGTTCTGTGTTCTAGGCGCCCCCTCCCCATGTATATATACGTGGGAGAGGGAGGGGAGCAGCAAGGGGGCACCCCAAGTAGGAGAAATCCTACTTGGGCGCCTCCCCAATTCGGCCTCCCCCCTTCCTTATTTACCGGAGGGGGAAGGAAGGAGGAGGGAGGAGGGAAGGAAGGGGGAGGCCGAATCCCTCCCCTTCCTTCTCTCTTCCCCTCTTTCCTTCCTCCTCTGGTGTGGCCCATATGGGGGGCACAACAGCCCCTGCTGGCTGCTGCGTTTCCCCTCTTGGCCCATTAGGCCCATATCTTTGCCGGGGGGGGGGGGGGTGCCCGGAACCCCTTCCGGTGACCCGATATGTACCCGGTACCCTCCGGAACACTTCCGGTGTTCGAATACTATTGTCCTATATATCAATCTTTACGTCTCGACCATTTCGAGACTCCTCGTCATGTCCGTGATCTCATCCGGGACTCCGAACGACATTCGGTCACCAAATCACATAACTCATATAATAGAAAATTGTCATCGAACGTTAAGCGTGCGGACCTTACGGGTTCGAGAACTATGTAGACATGACCGAGACACTTCTCTGGTCAATAACCAATAGCGGAACCTAGATGCTCATATTGGCTCCCACATATTCTACGAAGATCTTTATCGTTCGAACCGTTATGACAACATACGTTATTCTCTTTGTCCATCGGTATGTTACTTGCCCGAGATTCGATCGTCGGTATCTTCATACCTAGTTCAATCTCATTACCGGCAAGTCTCTTTACTCGTTTCGTAATACATCATCATGTGACTAAGTCACTTTGCTTGCAAGGCTTCTTATGATGTGCATTACCGAGAGGGCCCAGAGATACCTCTTCGATACTCGGAGTGACAAATCCTAATCTCGATCTATGCCAACCCAACAGACACCTTCGGAGATACCTATAGAGCATCTTTATAATCACCCAGTTACGTTGTGACGTTTGATAGCACACAAGGCATTCCTCCGGTATCCGGGAGTTGCATAATCTCATAGTCGAAGGAATATGTATTTGACATGAAGAAAGCAGTAGCAATAAAACTGAACGATCATTATGCTAAGCTAACGGATGGGTCTTGTCCATCACATCATTCTCCTAATGATGTGATCCCGTTCATCAAATGACAACACATGTCTATGGCTAGGAAACTTAACCATCTTTGATTAACGAGCTAGTCTAGTAGAGGCTTACTAGGGACACAGTGTTTTGTCTATGTATCCACACATGTATCAAGTTTCCAGTTAATACAATTCTAGCATGAATAATAAACATTTATCATGATATAAGGAAATATAAAATAACAACTTTATTATTGCCTCTAGGGCATATTTCCTTCATCTTATGCTGTGAGATAACCGGGAGACACAATCATGTACCCATTCTGCACAACCTACCACATATCATCATTGATAGCCTTGCTATGAAACCTCATATTTTCTTTCCAGAAAGGGCAATCCATCCCATCAAAGATAGGTATCTTCTCCGTAGACTTGAAGTTAACTATGGAAGACATACTCAAATTCCAAGGTGGTTAGACCTTAAAAAGCAAAGAAAACCAGTACATTGCTCTGATTCCAATTGTAGGATACGAGTATATCGACCAGAGAGGGTGAATGGGAGATTTAAAATTTCATTTGAAACTTAAATACTCTCAACACAACACAACGGAAATAAAATGAAGCACATGCAATTCTACGAAAGAAAACTACTACAGAAAGAAAATAAGACTGCATAGAAAGAATATCTCTTCAGAAAGTAACCTCCAGAACTCAGGTAGAAAACTCCGACATAAAACACTACTGAAAGGAAATAGTTAGCACTACTACGAAATACTAGTCAGAACATTTCTAATAAGAATAACTTGGTAGCAGTAGATAAAGAACTGGCTAACATAGAAACAAATCACCTTCAGCACACAAGTTGAAATACAAAGATGAACATGTCAAAGTGCAGAAACTAATGTGTAATGACATACAATAGAACAACACAGATAGAAAACAAACCAAGATTACTGAAAGAAATGTTACAAATAGAAATTACCAGTGTTGCTCGATGGCGATAGGTGATTTGGTAGACCATTTCACTCTTATGCAAAAGAGTTATGTCTAGTTGGAGGGGCTTGTGGCGAACCAACTTGTGGTTGGATGGTTAGGAGGACAGTGATATCCCCAGCCCACCAGGATTCAAATCTTGGTGCTCGCATTTATTCTGAATTTATTTCAGAATTTCCGGTGATACGCACTCAGTGGGCGGAGACGTTCCCGTCGACCATGAGGCGCCTACGGTGACTTCGTAAAATCTCAAGATGACATGCCGACTCAGTCTCTCGGAGGTGCTCATAGGGTTAGGGTGTGCGTGTGTGCATTCATAGGGATGAGTGTATGCGTGTTTATATGAGCGCTTGTGTGTGGACTGTGTTAAAAAAAAGTTGGAGGGGCTTGTGATTGAACACATGAGTAAACATCTTTTCGTCCTATTCTCCTCAAGGTGAAGTTCCTCGAACTTCAATTGATTTCACTCAAGGTAGTTTCTTATCGGCAATCTCCAAACCTTGAATTTGCTTCACAAACCGCAATGACTCTTGGTTGTTGAAGACTTTTCTTCGGTGACCACAATTACTCATAGTCACTTAGACAGACACCTAACTGTCTAGAGACTTAGCAACTCTCAAGACTAATAGATTCAAAGCTCTCGATTTAGATCTCTGTGATGCTCAACCACTATCTAAGTTTTCGGCTCTGGGTTTTGTTTCAGTGGATTTACTCAAATCTCTCGGAGAAGGGTTCTCAAACAATCTTATCGAAAAATCAAACGGAGCAGCCGACCACAACGGTAGGCGTGAGGTGGCTATTTATAGTCGGGGCAATCCAGGGTGAAATGGACATTAAGGGCATGCGGCCCAGTGAATGGCCAACCGACATGTTTCCAACGGTTGTATTTCAAACTCACACGGCAACTTTACTTGATGAACAAGTAAAGTTGACTCCTCTGCTAGAGAATTTCTCGCATAGCCTAGAAGAACTTCGTCTCTGGCTGACAAGTAAATGATTTTGCGCATGAAGTGATTTCTCTCCACTCACTTGGGATAAGTTTCAGTTAAGCATCATAAAGACAAAAGTCTTCAAACATTGAGCCCCTCTTAATAGTACGGTCGTCCTATGATTCAAAGACAGAAATGAACTACCAAAGAAAATAATATGTCTTCTTTTCGTCTTCATTCTTCTCTGTTACGGTCATTTTCTCTTGGACCGCACTCCATAGCAATTGCTTCACTTCAGCAATATTTTGTGGGTCGTCTCCGAGATGCAATCTTCCACATAGTAAACTTCTCGAAGCTTAGCAATATTCTCTGCCGTGCGGATAACTTTTGCAGAAGTATATAGCAAACTTCTCAGAAGTAGCAATCTTCTCGGTAGTAAACTTCTCAAAGCTTAGCAATCGTCTCTGCTGCATAGGTAACTTATGTAGAAGTTTATAACAAACTTCTTGGAAGTAGCAATCTTCTCGGTAGCAAATTACTCAAAAGATTATAGAAATCTTCTCTAAACTATAGGGACCTATTCTCTCTGTGTGCACTAGCAAACACATTAGTCTCTCACTGTTTCTGTCCAGCAATCTCCAAAACTCTCAGGGCACTCGATTGCACCAATAACTTTGTATTGGTTTGTTCATTCGTGTCTTTATCTATAAAGGGGGACACAAGCATGTTCCATGTAATTATTGGTTTCAGCTCTTAGCAAAGGATGTACATTAAGACGGAAGCCAATGATTGGGTCACTTCTCGTGCGGAGCACTTGACCTCCATAATACCACGAGTGTAGGCCTTTGTGTTCCCATTTTTGTTGAGGTGTAATGAACCTCGCTCGAACCTCTGTTAGGGCATCTCCAACCCCCTATCACAAAACGCCCACAAACATTTGGACCAACACGTCCGCACGTTTGAATTGTTGCAAACCGGCACTAAACCTGGGGAGGTTTGCGAATGTCCGGACCCCCACCACGTATGCATCCAACTGCGTGGTCCCACCCATAAACCTCTTATGCGCGACTGTTTCCTGTCCCGCACGACCGCTGCAAACATACCTCAAGGAAGAGGCGCCACATTCATGCCAGTCCAGAGCAGAAGCAACCAGTCTACAGCATGTCGGCCATTGAAGGGGTGCGGTGACCAAGAGCGCCGCCCATGCCGCGTCTAATCGCTCGCTCTCTTCACCGTGTTCAATGTCGCCTTACAGTGACATGTCCGCTCGCTCATTTTCTGCTCCATGTTCAATGCCAGCTCAGAGTGAAAAACAATTGCCCTTCGTCCACCTGCCCAACATTGAACAGACATTGAGGCCGAGAAACCCACTCTGGACGCCCGCATTCAAACCGGCGTTTGGCTTGGCCGGCACCCGATATATAAGCCGTGTGTCGGGGTTACGATCCTGACAATGAGTACTAGGGGTACGAATAAGGGGCAGAACCTAGCTACGGCGCAGGTGTAACACTCGGTGTTTAACGAGTTCAGGCCCCTCTCGGCGGAGGTAACAACCCTAGGTCTCATGCCCTGAGGCTTGGTTTTGATTTGACGGGTATGGTTACAAATGTTGCTCGACCCTAGCTCAAGAGGTGGAGTGCAACCTATATAGAGTGCGCCGCAGCCCCACGTCCTCCACGCCGCCAGGGCACTTAATGACATTGATTGTGTCAGTTACATGTGTAAAGAGCCTCTACTACGGTAGTTACAGGTAACGGTAGTCTTGACTCCGCCTTAAGGGCAACTTAGGATTCTTCGACCGTTGCAGCTCCCACGCGCGTCCCTTCACCTCTTTAGGCCGAGTGGTGGCTGTCCAGCCGAGTGATGGGTGGTCGTACGAGTGCTGTCGAGCTGTCCGAGTAGATTTTTTAATATATGCATCCGAATGCTGGTATGGTCTAGCGACCTACCCGTGGTGGTGATGGGCCCCATGTGGGCCCTATATGATGACCCTACCTGTAATAGGTGACCTCATCACCGTGCGCACGTGATATATAAGCATGCTCGCGCACAGCAGAAACTGCACCACCTACGCTCCCCTCCACCGTTCATGACCGCTGGCGAGCCTCCAATTCCATTCGTCCTCCGCTCACAACCTTCCTTCGACACAATGTGAGCGGCGCTCTCGTCAGCTCGGAACCACGAGATGGTGCCCCTTGCAAATGGTCGGCAGACCCAAGGTGCGTGACACATACCGTCCATACTACCGCCGAGTTCGTCGGACAAAAGCTTGGAGGACAATGACCGAACAAGTGAGGAGGCGCCCGACAACTAGCCCGAGCCCGTGCTGGTTGCCGGCTTCACCATGGCGCGAGCATAGATGCACTTCGAGGTTGTCATGGCGGAGGAGGAGGAGCTTGCACCAGCGGTCTCCGTGTTCCAGATGGTGCGGGCTCCTCAACCAGCACTGGCTGACATAGGGACTCCCTAGCTTTTGCCTCAGTTTTGAAAAATATCTCGAAATGCAACAACCAAAATAGACCTAGGGCGTGTTTGGTTGCCCACAAAATCGCAACCAGGCCCGCTGCATACAGCATCTTTTTGATGTTGGGCTGTTTGATTACACGCATATAATGTTGGGCCGGTATGGCATGATTCTTAAAGCATCTCTGGGCCTGACTCACTGGAAATGTCTGAATCGGCAGTTTCCATCGAGCCAGGCCTGAGCCATGCTTTGGAGCGCATGTGGGTGGCTCTGGATGTACGGGTTTGCACCTAATCACCTCTTAATCTCTCTCTCTCACCCCCCCTCCAAGCACCTCACCTTGCCTCCTCTGCTCGCCGCCCAAGTGGTGCCTCCTCGCTTCACCGGCGCTTTCGTCCACCCCAGTGCCCTAGATCCTAGCCTCCTCCGCAAGCAGGCGTCCACCCCAGTGCCTCGCCTTCTCCACGAGCAGGCACCAGCGCGGGCGTTAACCTATTGGGGAACATTGCATGGAAAACAAAAAATTTCTACGCACATGCAAGATCTATCCATGAAGATGCATAGCTACGAGAGGGGGAGAACATCTTCATACCCTTGAAGATCACTAAGCGGAAGCGTTTATCAATGCGGTTGATGTAGTCGTACACCTTCACGATCCGTCCCAATCAAGTATCGAATGTACGGCACCTCCGCGTTTAGCACACATTCAGCTCGATGACGACCTCGCCTTCTCGATCCAGCAAGAGAGGCGAAGTAGTATATGAGTTCCGGCAACATGACAGCGTGGTGACAGTTGGTGATGAAGAACAATCTCCGCAGGGTTTCGTCAAGCACTACAGAAACTAGACGGAGGATAAACTAGAGGGGATGCGGTTGCCGGCACACGGCTTGGTGAATCTTGATGTGTCTTGGGTGCTAGCCCTGCCCCTCTATTTATATGTTGATCCCTGGGGTCGAAACCTGGAGTAAAAGTCTCCTCAAAGTCGGTTTTGCCCGAAAGGCAAGAGTCCATCTCGGACTCCAGGGCCAGACGCTAGGGTTCCCGGCGTCTAGGCCCAAACGCCAGGGTCTCTGGCGTCTGGCCTCTGGTCTCCGCAAAACTTCCTTTTGCTCTTTCCAAAACCCTCGTGGGCTTTCGCCTTTGGCCCAAATAAAGTGTTCTCGTACCCAAACATTTCGGGAAACATCCGAAACCCCTTTCGGTGAATTCCGGAACCCTTCCGAAGACCAAACACTATTATCCCATATATCAATCTTTACTTCCGGACCATTCCGGAGCTCCTCGTCATGTCCGTGATCTCATCCGGGACTCCGAACAACATTCAGTCACCAACATACACAACTCATATAATACTATATCGTCAACGAACGTTAAGCGTGCGAACCCTACAGGTTCAAGAACTATGTAGACACGACCGAGACGCCTCTCCATTCAATAACCAATAGCGGAACCTGGATGCCCATATTGGCTCCTACATATTCTATGAAGATCTTTATTGGTCGAACCTTATGACAACATATGTAATTCCCTTTGTCCATAGGTATGTTACTTGCCCGAGATTTGATCGTCGGTATCTTCATACCTAGTTCAATCTCATTACCGGCAAGTCTCTTTACTCGTTCCGTAATACATCATTCTGCAACTAACTCATTAGTCACTTTGCTTGCAAGGCTTCTCATGATGTGTATTACCGAGAGGTCCCAGAGATACCTCTCCGATACTCGGAGCGACAAATCCTAATCTTGATCTATGCCAACTAAACAAACACCTTCAGAGATACCTGTAGAGCATCTTTATGATCACCCAGTTACGTTGTGACATTTAATAGAACACAAGGTATTCCTCTGGTATCCGGGAGTTGCATAATCTCATAGTCGAAGGAATATGTATTTGACATGAAGAAAGCAATAGCAAAAAAACTGAACGATCATTATGCTAAGCTAACGGATGGGTCTTGTCCATCACATCATTCTCCTAATGATGTGATCTCGTTATCAAATGACAACACATGTCCATGGTTAGGAAACCTTAACCATCTTTGATCAACGAGCCAGTCTAGTAGAGGCATACTAGGGACACGGTATTTGTTTATGTATTCACACATGTATTTAAGTTTCCGATCAATACAATTCTGGCATGACTAATATATCTTTATCATGAATAAGGAAAATATAAAATAACAACTTTATTATTGCCTCTAGGGCATATTTCCTTCAGTCTCCCACTTGCACTAGAGTCAATAATCTAGATTACATTGTAATGAATCTAACATCCATGGAGTCTTGGTGCTGATCATGTTTTGCTCGCGGAAGAGGCTTAGTCAACGGGTCTGCCACATTCAAATCCGTATGTACTTTGCAAATTTCTATGTCTCCATCCTTGACTTTTTCATGAATGGAGTTGAAGCGTCTCTTGATGTGTTTGGTTCTCTTGTGAAACCTGGATTCCTTCGTTAAGGCAATTGCTCCAGTGTTGTCACAAAAGATTTTCATTGGACCCGATGCACTAGGTATTACACCTAGATCGGATATGAACTCCTTCATCCAGACTCCTTCATGTGCTGCTTCCGAAGCAGCTATGTACTCCGCTTCACACGTAGATCCCGCCACGACGCTCTGCTTGGAACTGCACCAACTGACAGCTCCACCATTCAATATAAACACGTATCCGGTTTGTGACTTAGAGTCATCCGGATCAGTGTCGAAGCTAGCATCGACGTAACCATTTACGACGAGCTCTTCGTCACCTCCATAAACGACAAACACATCCTTTGTCCTTTTCAGGTACTTCAAGATGTTCTTGACCACTGTCTAGTGATCCACTCTTGGATTACTTTGGTACCTCCCCGCCAAACTTATGGCAAGGCACACATCAGGTCTGGTACACAGCATAGCATACATGATAGAACCTATGGCTGAGGCATAGGGAATGACTTTCATTTTCTCTCTATCTTCTGCAGTGGTCGGGCTTTGAGTCCGACTCAACTTCACACCTTGTAACACAGGCAAGAACCCTTTCCTTGACTGATCCATTTTGAACTTCTTCAAAACTTTATCAAGGTATGTGCTTTGTGAAAATCCTATTAAGTGTCTTGATCTATCTCTATAGATCTTGATGCCCAATATATAAGCAGCTTCACCGAGGTCTTTCATTGAAAAATTCTTATTCAAGTATCCTTTTATGCTATCCAGAAATTCTATATCATTTCCAATCAATAATATGTCATCCACATATAATATCAGAAATGCTACAGAGCTCCACTCACTTTCTTGTAAATACATGCTTCACCGTAAGTTTGGATAAAACCATATGCTTTGATCACCTCATCAAAGCGTATATTCCAACTCCGAGATGCTTGCACTAGTCCATAGATGGATCGTTGGAGCTTGCACACTTTGTTAGCACCTTTAGGATTGACAAAACCTTCTGGTTGCATCATATACAACTCTTCTTTAAGAAATCCATTAAGGAATGTAGTTTTGACGTCCATTTGCCAGTTTTCATAATTATAAAATGCGGCAATTGCTAACATGATTCGGACAGACTTAAGCATCGCTACGGGTGAGAAAGTCTCATCGTAGTCAACTCCTTGAACTTGTCGAAAACCTTTCGTGACAAGTTGAGCTATGTAGACAGTAACATTACCATCAGCGTCAGTCTTCTTCTTGAAGATCCATTTATTCTCAATGGCTTGCCAATCATCGGGCAAGTCCACCAAAGTCCACACTTTGTTCTCATACATGTATATCAAATATACCTTTATTCACTTTGCCATCCTTCTTATCCGCCAAGTATTTGGGGCAGTTCCGCTTCCAGTGACCAGTCCCTTTGCAGTAGAAGCACTTAGTTTCAGGCTTGGGTCCAGCTTTGGACAGCTTCCCGGGAGTGGCAACTTGCTTGCCATTCTTCTTGAAGTTCTCTTTCTTTCCCTTGCCCTTTTTCTTGAAACTAGTGGTCTTGTTAACCATCAACACTTGATGCTCCTTCTTGATTTCTTCCTCCGCAGCCTTGAGCATTGCGAAGAGCTCGAGAATTGTTTTGTTCATCCCTTGCATATTATAGTTCATCACGAAGCCTTTGTAGCTTGGTGGCAGTGATTGAAGAACTCCATCAATAACACAATCAACTGGAAGATCAACTCCCGGCTAAGTCAAGTGATTATAATACCCAGACATTTTGAGTATGTGTTCACTGATAGAACTGTTCTCCTCCATCTTGCAGCTATAGAACTTGTTGGAGACTTCATATCTCTCAACCCGGGCATTTGCTTGAAATATTAACTTCAACTCCTGGAACATCTCATATGCTCCATGATGTTCAAAATGTCTTTGAAGTCCCGGTTCTAAGCCGTAAAGCATGGCACACTGAACTATTGAGTAGTCATCAGATCAAGCTTGCCAGACGTTCATAACATCAGCTTCAGCTCCTGCAGCAGGCCTTTCACCTAGCGGTGCATCAAGGACATAGTTCTTCTATGCAGCAATGAGGATAATCCTCAAGTTAAGGACCCAGTCCGTGTAGTTGCTACCATCATCTTTCAACTTAGCTTTCTCTAGGAACGCATTAAAATTCAGGGAACGGTAGCTCGGGCCATTGATCTACAACATAGATATGCAAAAACTATTAAGACTAAGTTCATGATAAATTTAAGTTCAATTAATCAAATTACTAATGAACTCCCACTTAAATTAACATCCCTTAGGTTATTTAAGTGATACGAGATCCAAATCAACTAACCCATGTCCGATCATCACGTGAGATGGGGTAGTCATCAATGGTGAGCATCTCTATGTTGATCATATCTGCTATATAACTCACGTTCGACCTTTCGGTCTCCAGTGTTCCGAGACCATGTCTGTACATGCTAGGCTCGTCAAGTTTAACCCAAGTATTCTGCGTGTGCAAAATTGTCTTACACCCGTTGTATGTGAACATAGAGTCTATCGCACCCGATCATCAGGTGGTGTCTCGAAACGACGAACTTTCAAAACGGTGCATACTCAGGGAGAACACTTATATCTTGAAATTTAGTGAAGGGATCATCTTATAATGCTACCGTCATTCTAAGCAAAATAAGATGCATGAAAGATAAACATCACATGCAATCAAAATATGTGACATGATATGGCCATTATCATCTCGTGCTTTTGATCTCCATCTCCAAAGCATCGTCATGATCTCCATCATCACCGGCTCGACACCTTGATCTCCATCGTTGCGTCATGGTCGTCTCGCCAACTATTGCTTCTATAACTATTGCTAACGCATAGCGAAAAAGTAAAGCAATTACATGGCGATTGCATTTCATACAATAAAGAGACAACCATAAGGCTCCTGCCGGTTGCCGATAAATTACAAAACATGATCATCTCATACAATAACATATATCACATCATGTCTTGACCATATGACATCACAACATACCCTGCAAAAACAAGTTAGACGTTCTCTACTTTGTTGTTGCAAGTTTTACGTGGCTGCTACGGGTTTCTAGCAAGAACCGTTCTTACCTATGGCAAAAACCACAACGGTGATTTATCAAGTTTGCTATTTTAACCTTCTTCAAGGACCGGCCGCAGTCAAATTCGATTCACCTAAAGTAGGAGAAACAGACACCCGCAAGCCACCTTTATGCAAAACTAGTTGCATGTCAGTCGGTGGAACTGGTCTCATGTGCGTGGACATGTAAGGTTGGTCCGGGCCGCTTCATCCCACAATACCGCCGAATCAAAATAAGATGTTGGTCGTAAGCAGTATGACTATCACCGCCCACAACTCTTTTGTGTTCTACTCGTGCATATCATCTACGCATAGACCTGGCTCAGATGCCACTGTTGGTGAACGTTGCATGGAAAACAAAATATTTCAATGCACACGCAAGATATATCCATGAAGATGCATAGCTACGAGAGGGGGAGAGCATCTTCATACCCTTGAAGATCGCTAAGCGGAAGCGTTTATCAATGCGGTTGATGTAGTCATACACCTTCACGATCCATCCCGATCAAGTACCGAACATACGGCACCTCCGCGTTCAGCACACGTTCAGCTCGATGACGTCTTCGCCTTCTCGATCCAGCAAGAGAGGCGAAGTAGTAGCTGAGTTCTGGCAGCACGACTGCGTAGTCACGGTTGGTGATGAAGAATGATCTCCGCAGGGCTTCGCCAAGCACTACAGAAACTGGACGGAGGAGAAACTAGAGGGGACGGGGTTGCCGGCACACGGCTTGGTGAATCTTGATGTGTCTTGGGTGCTAGCCCTGCCCCTCTATTTATATCTTCAGCCCTGGGGTCGAAACTTGGAGTAAAAGCCTCCTCAAAGTCGGTTTTTCCCGAAAGGCAAGAGTCCTTCTCGGACTCCAGGGCCAGACACCAGGGTTCCCGACGTCTGGGCCCAGACGCTAGGGTCTCTGGCGTCTGGCCTCTGGTCTCCGCAAAACTTCCATTTGCTCTTTCCAAAACCCTCATGGGATTTCCCCTTTGGCCCAAATAAAGTATTCTCGTACCCAAACATTTCGGTAAACATCTGAAACCCCTTCCGGTGAATTTCAGAACCCTTTCGAAGACCAAACACTATTATCCCATATATCAATCTTTACTTTCGAAGCTCCTCGTCATGTCCGTGATCTCATCCGGGACTCCGAACAACATTCGGTCACCAACATACATAACTCATATAATACTATATCGTCAACAAACGTTAAGCGTGCGGACCCTACGGGTTCGAGAACTATGTAGACATGACCGAGATGCCTCTCCAGTCAATAACCAATAGCGGAACCTGGATGCCCATATTCGCTCCTACATATTCTATGAAGATCTTTATCGGTCGAACCTTATGACAACATACATAATTCCCTTTGTCCATTGGTATGTTACTTGCCCGAGATTCGATCGTCGGTATCTTCATACCTAGTTTAATCTCGTTACCGGCAAGTCTCTTTACTTGTTCCGTAATACATCATTCTGCAACTAACTCATTAGTCACTTTGCTTCCAAGGCTTCTTATGATGTGTATTACCGAGAGGGCCCAGAGATACCTCTCCGATACTCGGAGTGACAAATCCTAATCTTGATCTATGCCAACTCAACAAACACTTTCAGAGATACCTGTAGAGCATCTTTATGATCACCCAGTTACATTGTGACGTTTCATAGAACACAAGGTATTCCTCTGGTATCCGGGAGTTGCATAATCTCATAGTCGAAGGAATATGTATTTGACATGAAGAAAGCGATAGCAAAAAAACTGAATGATCATTATGCTAAGCTAACGGATGGGTCTTGTCCATCACATCATTCTCCTAATGATGTGATCTCGTTATCAAATGACAACACATGTCCATGGTTAGGAAACCTTAACAATCTTTGATCAATGAGCTAGTCTAGTAGAGGCATACTAGGGACACGGTATTTGTTTCTGTATTCACACATGTATTTAAGTTTCCGATCAATACAATTCTAGCATGAATAATAAATCTTTATCATGAATAAGGAAAATATAAAATAACAACTTTATTATTGCCTCTAGGGCATATTTCCTTTAGTCTCCCACTTGCACAAGAGTCAATAATCTAGATTACATTGTAATGAATCTAACACCCATGGAGTCTTGGTGTTGATCATGTTTTGCTCGCGGAAGAGGCTTAGTCAACGGGTCTGCCACATGCAGATCCGTATGTACTTTGCAAATTTCTATGTCTCCATCCTTGACCTTTTCACGAATGGTGTTGAAGTGTCTCTTGATGTGTTTGGTTCTCTTGTGAAACCTGGATTCCTTCGTTAAGGCAATTGCTCCAGTGTTGTCACAAAAGATTTTCATTGGACCCGATGCACTAGGTATTACACCTAGATCGAATATGAACTCCTTCATCCAGACTCCTTCTTGTGCTGCTTTCGAAGCAGCTATGTACTCCGCTTCACACGTAGATCCCGCCACGACGCTCTGCTTGGAACTGCACCAACTGATAGCTCCACCATTCAATATAAACACGTATCCAGTTTGTGACTTAGAGTCATCCAGATCAGTGTCGAAGCTAGCATCGATGTAACCATTTACGACGAGCTCTTCGTCACCTCCATAAACGAGAAACATATCCTTTGTCCTTTTCAGGTACTTAAGGATGTTCTTGACCGCTGTCCAGTGATCCACTCCTGGATTACTTTGGTACCTCCCTGCCAAACTTATGGCAAGGCACACATCAGGTCTGGTACACAACATAGCATACATGATAGAACCTATGGCTGAGGCATAGGGAATGACTTTCATTTTCTCTCTATCTTTTGCAGTGGTCGGGCTTTGAGTTCGACTCAACTTCACACCTTGTAACACAGGCAAGAACCGTTTCTTTGAGTGATCCATTTTGAACTTCTTCAAAACTTTATCAAGGTATGTGCTTTGTGAAAGTCCTATTAAGCGTCTTGATCTATCTCTATAGATCTTGCTGCCCAATATATAAGCAGCTTCACCGAGGTCTTTCATTGAAAAATTCTTATTCAAGTATCCTTTTATGCTATCCAGAAATTCTATATCATTTCCAATCACTAATATGTCATCCACATATAATATCAGAAATGCTACAGAGCTCCACTCACTTTCTTGTAAATACAGGCTTCACCGTAAGTTTGTATAAAACCATATGCTTTGATCACCTCATCAAAGTGTATATTCCAACTCCGAGATGCTTGCACCAGTCCATAGATGGATCGCTGGAGCTTGCACACTTTGTTAGCACCTTTAGGATCGACAAAACCTTCTGGTTGCATCATATACAACTCTTATTTAAGAAATCCATTAAGGAATGCAATTTTGACGTCCATTTGCCAGTTTTCATAATTATAAAATGCGGCAATTGCTAACATGATTCGGACAGACTTAAGCATCGCTACGGGTGAGAAAGTCTCATCAAATTCAACTCGTTGAACTTGTCGAAAACCTTTCGTGACAAGTCGAGCTTTGTAGACAGTAACATTACCATCAGCGTCAGTCTTCTTCTTGAAGATCCATTTATTCTCAATGGCTTGCCAATCATCAGGCAAGTCCACCAAAGTCCACACTTTGTTCTCATACAT
Source organism: Thinopyrum elongatum (assembly GCA_011799875.1). Classification (NCBI taxonomy): domain Eukaryota; kingdom Viridiplantae; phylum Streptophyta; class Magnoliopsida; order Poales; family Poaceae; genus Thinopyrum; species Thinopyrum elongatum. The sequence continues at coordinate 659,642,399 of CM022298.1, forward strand.
GGATCCTATCTCAGATTTCATGGCCTCAAGCCATTTATCCGAATCTGGGCTCATCATAGCTTCTTCATAGTTCGTAGGTTCGTCATGGTCTAGTAACATGACTTCCAAGACAGGATTACCGTACCACTCTGGTGCGGAACATGCTCTGTTCGACCTACGAGGTCCAGTAGTAACTTGATCCAAAGTTTCATGATCATCATCTTTAAGTTCCTCTCTAGTTGGTGTAGTCATCACGGGAACGGATTTCTCTGATGTGCTACTTTCCAAATTGAGAGAAGGTACAATTACCTCATCAAGTTCTACTTTCCTCCCACTCACTTCTTTCGAGAGAAACTCCTTCTCTAGAAATGTTCCATTCTTGGCAATAAAGATCTTGCCTTCGGATCTGTGGTAGAAGGTGTACCCAATTGTTTCCTTAGGGTATCCTATGAAGACGCACTTCTCCGATTTGGGTTTGAGCTTATCAGGTTGAAGCCTTTTGACATAAGTGTCGCAACCCCAAACTTTAAGAAATGGCAGCTTAGGTTTCTTGCCAAACCACAGTTCATATGGTGTCATCTCAACGGATTTAGACGGTGCCCTATTTAATGTGAACGTAGCTGTCTCTAATGCATAACCCCAAAACAACAGTGGAAAATCGGTACGAGACATCATAGAACGCATCATATCTAATAAAGTACGGTTACGACGTTCGGACACACCATTACGCTGTGGTGTTCCAGGTGGCGTGAGTTGTGAAACTATTCCACATTGTTTTAAATGAAGGCCAAACTCGTAACTCAAATATTCGCCTCCGCGATCAGATCGTAGAAACTTTATTTTCTTGTTACGATGATTCTCCTCTTCACTCTGAAATTCTTTGAACTTTTCGAATATTTCAGACTTGTGTTTCATTAAGTAGATATACCCATATCTACTCAAATCATCTGTGAAGGTCAGAAAATAATGATACCCGCCGCATGCTTCAATACTCATTGGACCGCATACATCAGTATGTATTATTTCCAATAAGTGATTAGCTCGCTCCATTGTTTCAGAGAACGGAGTTTTAGTCATCTAGCCCATGAGGCATGGTTCGCAAGTATCAAATGATTCATAATAAAGTGATTCCAAAAGTCCATCTGTATGGAGTTTCTTCATGCGCTTTACACCAATATGACCTAAATGGCAATGCCACAAATATGTTGCACTATCATTATCAACTTTGCATCTTTTGGCATCAATACTATGAATATGTGTATCACTACTATCGAGATTCAACAAGAATAGACCACTCTTCAAGGGTGCATGACCATAAAAGATATTACTCATATAAATAGAACAACTGTCAGGACCGGTTTTTCAACAAACATTTATTGAAAAATTGCCCCTTTCGTCAGACCATTACAGAAAAATCCTTCTTACTGGTAGACAAATCCTTGATACAGAAATCCAGTAGTACTAAATATTATACAGGGTTGAGCTGAGGCTGCTCAACAATTTATTACAAGCACGCCAATATTACAATAAAGGCGGATATGACACAAAGGGTATGGTGGCATAACTACTGACTCGCAATAAAAGTGGTGGTGGATATGTCACAGTGAAGAGGGTGACATGACTCCAAAATCTTACAACTCATCAAGCGCCGGAGTGAGGCTCGATGATTTTATTTAGGGTAGCGGAAGCGTATATAATACAAGTGACCAACTCCAGGATCGAAAGGGACTGACTGGGACTCCTCTAGGCGTCGGACTCCCTATCGTACTCTTCATCCATAAGATCACCTTCGTCAACATCTGGCCAAATCAACAAGCCAGGTGAGTCCTTTGAATGTACTCGCAAGATAGTTTGGACATAAGATATAACAAATGTAAACATGATGCACATGAGCATATTAGTAATACAAACTCAGGTAATAAATTTGCACTGCAAGATAAATAAAAAGGAAGTCAGGCGGTAGTCCTCCCGAAATCCCAATAAAATAGCTGAAGACCGATCGGGTGTCTGAAGCGACGCCTCGAAAGGTAAAAATAAATTAAAATGCCGCAGTCGGGCGTCAGGGCGACACCACATAAAGGGCTTATACTGAAAAGTAAATGATAGTACGTGCCAGAGTCGGACGTCTGAGCGACATCTCGGAAAGGGCTTATGATGGAAGTAAATAACAAGAATGCCACAGTCGGACGTCTGAGCGACATCACATAAAGGGCTTATATCAAAAGTAAATAACAAGAATTCCACGGTCGGACGTCTGAGCGACATCTCAAAAAGGGCTTATATCAAAAGTAAATAACAAGAATGCCACAGTCGGACGTCTGAGCGACATCTCATAAAGGGCTTATATCAAAAGTAAATAACAAGAATGCCACAGTCGGACGTCTGAGCGACATCACATAAAGGGCTTATATTTCGTCATTCGAATTCAAGTAGTCCATGAAGGTAGCATCATCCCAAGGAATATTCGGTACATAATAATAAACCGGTTAGTCCATCCACAGGAATAACATTCAGCTGGGTTTACCACTGTCAGTTAACATGCTTGTTCTCCGGAGACTGTCACTGACACTGACACTGAGACAGACACTGAGACTGACACTGATCTGTTAATCAACGTCCTTGACCATGGACATGGTTACTCGAATGGTTTTGACTCTGCAGAGTTTGTACTCTTTACCCACAGCCAACGGATTTCAGTAGTCACAAAGGACTAGTTCCGTTTATGGTATTTTAGAAGAAAACACATCTAACCAGTACACACCCATTCCACATCCGATGCCAGGAATCACCCTAGGCAACGTTCAAGAAAAACTCTAAGACGGGGAGGCCAACACCTCGAATAGCATGGGATCAAATTTGTATCGCGCGCTCTAAGGGGTGCCCCCCTCTCGGTCCCAACCGGAAACACCCATGCCCCCTGACCGGATGACGGGCTTTAATCCAGGGCCATGGAACCCTCATTCCGGCCCCTCTATTTGGTGTGTACCTGGAAAGAGGTTTGCAACTTACTAAACCGCATTCTTTGCAGAAAACATGTGGTAGCACGAAAAGGGGACGAACGGGAACAAGACTTGATCCACGTTAATACTGGAGTTAAACAGTTGATATAGAACTGGCATGCTTCAACAATACCAGCTTGCAACCTATCATGCCACCACATGATCAGGTTATTTCACCATCTTATGAACACATCAAGTTTCGAAGCTCACTTGCAGCTTGCTTTGCATGAAATATAACATTCTACAAATGCTTATATAAACATGCCATGAGAAAACCACTCAAGCAAACATGAAAAACACTCATCATATCAAAGGTTCAAACATGCTTGCCTGGTTCGGTGTAGTCGGAGTCTAGCTCGGCGAAGTTGGCGGCACCGTCACTTCCTTCGGTATCTACGTTATAAAAAAATCAACTCAAAATCATCTTTTGTTTAAAAGTTATTTAGGTTTTAGTCCAGGGACTAATCTGCGATGAAACAAAAACTTTCTAGGGGGTAGGTTGAAAAAATAGAAAACGCTTCGGTTGGAATACGCCTTCCAGAGAAGAAAACGCACCCGACCCGAAGGCGCCAACAGAAAATGATTTCGGAGAAGAAGAGGAGAGGCTGACGAGGGGGTCCCTCATGTCAGGTTTAAATCGGGCTCGCCGGCGCCAGAGAGCTTGCGGTGGACGCCGGCGATGATTCACGGCGAGCCAGAGGGAAAGGATGGTACCGGCGTGCTCAGGAGGTTGGCCCGCGTCGATGAGAGGTGGAAGGGATCGACGGGAAGCACCACGGCGACAGCCACTTCCTCTCCGGCGGACGGCGGCGTCGGGCGATGATGGATCTCACCGGATAGGGTTTCTGACTCCCAATTGAGTCTTGGGTTGGATGGGGTGGTCGACTAGAAAGTTACTGGCAAAGTTTGGGAAGCGGGGGCGCACTCACCAGAGAAGAATTTGCCAGAGCCCGAAGCGGATCAGGGCGGCTGGAGTCGGGGAAGAAGGCTCTCCCGAGGCCCTCTGATGAGCGTGGCGAGGCTCTGAGGAGAGGAGGAGAGGTGCTGGGTCGAAAACGAGCTCGGGGGCATCTATTTATAGCTGGCCCGAGGTGGTTGCCGAGAACGGGATAACTCCGGCGAGCGATTACGGCGAGGCAGGGGTTGGACGGAAGGATTAGGCAACTGGGTGTCTTCGGATTGGTCCACTGGCACCACTCAAAGGTTAAACCTGGTTGGATTTGGCCTGCTCCCGTGGTCTCGGCGGGACGGAGCTCACGGGCTCGTCGGCGGCAGAGAGCGCGCTTTGCGCTTCTCAGGCCACGGCGACGGTTCTGCAGCGTGCTCAGAGCAGGAGGTGAACACGCGTAGGCCACCAGTGGCTCGGGCGGTGCGGAGGACGGCGTTCTGCAACGCTGGCTTCTGCCAGCCGCCACAGGAGGTTCTGCCACTGCGGAAGGCGCCGGAGTTGAGGCGACAAGTCGCCACCGACGCTCGCAACCGGCCAAGCAACCGTGCGGCACACTAGATAAGAAGGGGGAACAGGGAGCAAGGCGCCAACGCGTGCACTGGCGAGATCGACGACGAGCTCTGACGAAAAACGACACTGAACCCTCTGAACTTTTCTGAAATCGATAGAACAGTGCACGCAAGCTGCTCGATGAAATGTTTGACGCACGTGGAAAAATTTTCTTGAGCTGAAACTTGGAGGGGTGGTCTCTTGCTGCATCCTGAGACTGCCTAAATTTTCTCAGAATTTTTGGAAAGGGAAAAGAATGAATTTCACCAAAAAGGGCAAATCTGGTCCAAACTTGCAGCAAGTAAATTTTGAAAAATTTGAACTGTGGACCAACAGATCTTGATGGATCTAGGTTGAGGGTACTAAGGACTAGCCAGAGGAATTTATTTGGAACCAATACTCAAAGGAATCTGGCAGTTCCTTTGTAAAACACCAAGGTCCAAATAAATGACAAAAAAATTGTTTTGAGGTTAAAATAAATAGAAATAAAATCTAAAGGAGGTTGAAACTTGCTGGAATTGGATGCTTGGCTTGACTCAAAGAAGGGAGGAGGGTTTTGGAAGAAAGTTTTCTACATAGGTCATGGCAAGAGAGTATTTTTTGAATAGGGAAGTAGAAATCCAAAAATTATAGGAATTCTTTTTTTTTAAAGAAAAAGTAAAACAACCCAAGAGCATTTATGTTGAACCAACACATGTTGAAAAACCCTCAAGACTAGAATCAAGATCGAGAAGGACTCATAAAAGATTTGTCATAAAAAGAGGATTTGAGGAGGAGAGTCCCTCTTTTAGAAAAATTCAAATAACCTCCTTCAAATCAAATAAAGAATTTGGTAAAAATCAAACCAAAATTTTGGGGTGTTACAACACCTACCCCCTTAGGAAAAATCTCGTCCCCGAGATTTCAGCTGATCCTCAAATAGGTGTGGGTACTCTGCCTGAAGAAAATCCTCTCTTTCCCATGTTGCTTCATTCTTGGTATGATTGCTCCATTGAACCTTGAAAAACTTAATTGTGTTCTGACGGGTCCTTCTTTCAGACTCCTCCAATATTTTTATTGGACGTTCCCGGTAGGTGAGGTCTGGTTGTACGTCAATGTTCTCATGAGATACATGCTTCTCTGGATTGCTTACACATTTCCTCAACTGTGAGATGTGGAACACGTCATGGACGTCTGACAGTTCTTCAGGTAGGTCTAGCTGGTAGGCCACTGTGCCTCTTCGTGCAATTACACAGAAGGGTCCAATAAATCGTGGTGCCAGCTTCCCTTTAACTTTGAATCGTTGCAGGCCCCTCATAGGGGATACTCTTAGATACACATATTCACCGGGTTCAAAACTGACTCATGATGTTTTTGATCGTAATAACTCTTTTGTCGGCTCTGGGCTGTCTTGAGTCGATCCCTGATTAGTTTAACTTTCTCCTCAGCTTCCTTGAGCATGTCTGGGCCGAAGATACGACTGTCTCCTGTCTCTGACCAATTTAATGGGGTACGGCATCTTCGCCCATACAAGGCTTCAAAAGGTGCCATTCGTAGACTGGCTTGGTAACTGTTGTTGTACGCGAACTCGGCATACGGCAAGCTTTCTTCCCAACTGGTTCCATAGGTGAGAACACATGCTCTTAGCATGTCTTCTAGAATTTGGTTCACACGTTCAGTCTGTCCTCCAGTCTGGGGGTGGTATGCTGTGCTGAATACTAGTTGAGTTCCCAGAGCTTGTTGTAAATGATCCCAAAATCTGGAGACGAATTGAGTGCCTCTGTCGGATATTATAGTCTTTGGAACTCCATGCAGACAAACAATACGGGAGAGATAAAGTTTGGCAAGCTTTTGAGTGGTGTGGGTTGTCTTTACTGGAATAAAATGTGCCACCTTGGTTAACCTATCTGTGATGACCCATATGGCATCATTTCCGTGTCATGACCGAGGTAGTCCGACAATAAAATCCATTCCAATTTCGTCCCATTTCCATTCGGGTATCCTGTTTGGCTGTAATAGTCCGGCTGGTTTTTGGTGCTCGGCCTTAATGCGCTGACATGAATCACAACATGCAATGAATGTGGCTATCTCCCTCTTCATACCGTGCCACCAAAATTTTTCTTGAATGTCCTTGTACATTTTGGTTCCCCCAGGGTGGATTGAATATGGAGCGGTGTGGCCTTCAGCCAAAATTTGCTGTTTGAGGTCCTCTACATTTGGTACGCAAAGCCTGTCTCCGTACCATAATATTCCCTCATCGTCTATGACGAATTCTGAGGCCTTGCCCAGACTCACTTTTCTTTTTATGCCTTCGATGCTGGGGTGTCCATGCTGAGCTTTCTTAATCTGTTCCATTAGGGTGGGCTGTATTTCCAAATTTGACATAGTGCCTTCAGTGACCAACACCATGTTGAGTTTGGCAAACTCCCTATGAAACTCAGGTCTCAAGTTTTGTAGACCGTCGTTGCCCAAGCTTGGGTTTCGGCTGAGAGCATCTGCCACTACATTCGCCTTTCCTGGATGGTAGTGAATGCCAACATCATAATCTTTCACTAATTCCAACTAGCGTCGTTGTCGTAAATTGAGTTCTGGTTGTGTGAAAATATATTTGAGGCTTTTATGGTCCGTATATATTTCACAACGATTCCCAAGCAAAAAGTGCCTCCATTCTTTGAGTGCATGAATAACTGCTGCTAATTCCAAGTCATGAGTAGGATAACTTTCTTCATGCCTTTGTAGTTGCCTGGAAGCATATGCGACTACTTTGCCTTCTTGCATTAATACGCATCCGAGGCCCTTCCGGGACGCGTCGCAATATACTTCAAAATTTTTGTGTATGTCTGGTACGACCAATACTGGTGCTGTTGTTAATCTCTTTTTGAGTTCTTGGAAACTTTTCTCGCAAGCTTCAGTCCACGCAAATTTCTTATCCTTCTTGAGTAGCTGTGTCATAGGTTTTGCTATGGTGGAGAATCCCTCAATAAATCTTCTATAATATCCAGCCATTCCCAGAAAACTTCGTACATCTGTAACGTTGGCTGGTGGTTTCCAGTCAAGTACGGCCTTGACTTTTTCTGGGTCCAGGGCGACACCTTCTTGGGTTAATACGTGGCCTAGAAAACCAACCTGTTTTAACCAAAATTCACATTTGCTGAATTTGGCGTACAATTGATGTTTCCTTAACTCTCCCAGTACAATTCTGAGATGTTCAGCATGTTCTTCTGGTGTCTTAGAATATACTAAAATATCATCAATGAACACCACAACAAATTTTCCCATAAATTTCATAAATACTTTGTTCATGAGGTGGACAAAATATGCGGGGGCGTTTGTCAGTCCAAATGGCATTACTGTAAATTCATATAACCCGTATCTGGAGGTGAATGCTGTCTTAGGGATACCTTCTGTCCGTACTTTTAATTGATGATATCCCAACCTTAAATCAATTTTTGAGAAAACCTTGGCTTGTGCGAGCTGGTCGAATAAATCATTTATCTGTGGCATCGGATATTTGTTTTTGATGGTGACCATGTTAAGCGCTCGATAGTCTATACATAATCTCAGTGTCCCATCCTTTTTCTTGGCAAATAATACTGGTGAACCCCAAGGTGAGGAGCTGGCCCGGATAAATCCTTTGTCCAGTAATTCTTTTATTTGCTTCTTCAATTCTACCAACTCGGAGGGTGCCATTCTATAGGGTTTCTTGTAAATGGGAGTGGTTCCAGGTGCTAGTTCAATGATGAACTGTATTTCCCGGTCAGGTGGCATGCCTGGTAGCTCTTCGGGAAATACATCAGGAAACTCACACACCACTGGAACTTTACTTAATTCTGAAATATCCACCTTGTTCAATCTTGGTCGCAGTGATATTGTTCTTTCTTGAGCTGCAATTTTTATTGTCTTCCCGTGATGATGGGTGAGAATCACAGTCCGATTGAAACAGTCGATAAATCCCTTGTTGGTGGTTAACCAGTCCATTCGTAGGATAACATCCAGTCCCTTATTTTCCAATACAATGAGGTTTGCCTGAAACTTTAATCCCTCAATCTCAATAACCACACCATGGCAGTAACTCTGAGTGATTTGCTTAATCCCGGGGGACTTGATGGTCATGGAATTTTCCAAGGGAAGAATCAGAAAATTATGTTGCAAAGCAAATTTCTTGGAAACGAACGAGTGAGAAGCTCCAGAATCAAACAAAACCGTGGCAGGTATTGTGTTGACAGGGAACGTACCGAGTACGATGTCCGGAGCATTCTGTGCTTCCTCCTTGGTCACATGGTTCACGTGACCTTTCCTGTGATTGTTATTGTGGTTGAAGTTATTGCGCTTAGGGGCTGAATTATTTCCAGTGTTGTTCGGCTTGAGGGCCGAGTTTCTTGGCTTTGGGCACTGCTTGGCATAATGTCCTTCCTCACCACAAGCGAAGCAAGTAACGCCCGGGTGATACGTAAAATCCTTGTCCCTTGCACGAAAATTTTTGTTTGGGCGTAGAACATTGGTTGCGGATTTGTTCGCCCCATTTTTCTGGAAATCTTTCTTGTTCCTGTTGTTGCGAGAATGAGTAGTCTTGTCCCTTTTGCGCTTGCGAATATCCTCCAAGCTGCGGTGCTCATTTTCTAATGTAATAGCCTTGTCCACAAGCGTTTTGAAATCTGGGAAGGTGTGCACGACCAGCTGGCATTTAAGTGCTAGTGCCAGACCGTCCAGAAATTTTTCCATCTTTTTATTTTCAGTCATATGTTCTTCGTTGGCATAACGAGATAATTGAGTAAACTGACTATTGTACTCAGTCACTGTCATGCTTCTCTGCTTGAGGTCATCAAACTCCCTTTTCTTGATCTTCATGACACTTCTGGGAATGTGTGCCCCACGAAAAATTTCCTTAAATTCCTCCCAGGTGATGTTGTTTTCATTGGGGTGCATGTGTAGGAAATTTTCCCACCATGATGCAGCTGCTCCAGTGAGGTAGTGAGGTGCATAAAGTACCTTCTCACGGTCCGAACATTGTGCAATAATTAATTTCCTCTCAATGTCTCGAAGCCAATCATCGGCCTCAAGAGGTTTATCAGTGTGAGAGAAAGTTAGGGGACGTGTCTTTTGAAGTTCAGACAATTTGGAATGCTGCTGGTATGGTTCGCGGTGATTTCCCATATTGATAATATGGTTCATCATCTCTTGATGCTGCTGCTGGCTTTGCTCATAAAGGTGGCATACTTGAGAAAATGCTGCTTCTCTGCCTTGCTGACTTGGCTGCCCCTGTGTGAAATTGTTACTTGTCTGGGTACCATAATTTTCTTCTGGCGGACTTGGCATGGAACGAGTCCAGGGACGAGGCATTTCCACTCTGGGGTATTTTTGCAGAACTCATGAGAAAAACTGAGTAAAAATAAATAATTTTGCAAAGGCAGAAATTTAAAAACTCCAAGATTTTTCAAGAAAATACTTGATTGCACATGGAGAAGGACCGCTCAGTACATATCTTACAAGCAAGCCGTAATTATACAATACATCACTCAGGATGTGCGTACACATTCCTGACATGTTATTTAGGCTAGTGCACTTCTCCGAGTTCCTACATGATGCGCACACAACTACTTCTCACCAAGCCTATATACATATAAACATATCATACAAGCTGGTACATCACACGGCTGCTCGGCGCACTCAGTCGGAGATGGCAAAAACTTCCCTCGGCCTGTCGAGGGTAAGTCCCAGTGATGCTGGAGACTCAACCTCCTCCTCACTAATAGGCTCCATGCGTGGAGTACTGGGTTGTGGAGCTAGTGCGGCAGGTGGTGCAGCACTGACTGGGGTAGGAGCAATGACTTGGTCAAACTCCTCCGTGGTAGGCAGGCGGCGAGCGGTGGCTAAGATGGCAGGTGCATAGGATGCTGAGGACGAGATGTATGACAGTGGTGGCGCTGTATGGAGGAGTTCCCTCCTGTTGGCGGTACAGCCCTGAACTAAGTCCATACGAGCAGCCACAAAGTCATCCACGGGGTTATCAAAAGCTGCCTCAAGAGCTTTGAGATACTCAACAAGCATCTCAATAGCCTCATCTCTCTCTCCCCTAGTGCAAGCGAATGCATAGTGACAAGTGTATGGCACGTGGCATGGGAGGTAGCGGTAGCGACGAGCCTTCATTGAAGGAAGAGCATCCCGGAGACGAGCTATTGCCTCACGGGCAGCCATCTGCATGGCATGCCTCTCCGTAGGCATGGCCCTCCCAACAAATCGGAAGCGGCGTGACTCAGAGCGTCCTCCCTTGAATTGCACCGCGGCCTGGTGCATAGACACGCTGTCGCTGAGCTTGTGCTGGTAGAGTGTGAACTCCGGACGAGCCGATGGCCCGATCGCGACCTTGGCGATGGAGACGAGAAGCTTGATAAACCCCTCAGGTACATTGGCGAACACCTGTGACTCACAGTCGCGGCCAGCCATCTACAAAAGTAGACAAAAATTCCAGATAGTCAAATCATAAATTTATGATGACTAACAGAAAATTGCTACAATTGGCAAAATGATAAAATATCACCTATTACGCTAATAACCGATTAGCGATCGCACCTAGTGGCTTCCTACAGTCAGCCTGGCTCTAGTACCAAGGTTGTCAGGACCGGTTTTTCAACAAACATTTATTGAAAAATTGCCCCTTTCGTCAGACCAGTACAGAAAAATCCTTCTTACTGGTAGACAAATCCTTGATACAGAAATCCAGTAGTACTAAATATTATACAGGGTTGAGCTGAGGCTGCTCAACAATTTATTACAAGCACGCCAATATTACAAATAAAGGCGGATATGACACAAAGGGTATGGTGGCATAACTACTGACTCGCAATAAAAGTGCTGGTGGATATGTCACAGTGAAGAGGGTGACATGACTCCAAAATCTTACAACTCATCAAGCGCCGGAGTGAGGCTCGATGATTTTATTTAGGGTAGCGGAAGCGTATATAATACAAGTGACCAACTCCAGGATCGCAAGGGACTGACTGGGACTCCTCTAGGCGTCGGACTCGCTATCGTACTCTTCATCCATAAGATCGCCTTCGTCAACATCTGGCCAAATCAACAAGCCAGGTGAGTACTTTGAATGTACTCGCAAGACAGTTTGGACATAAGATATAACAAATGCAAACATGATGCGCATGAGCAGATTAGTAATACACACTCAGGTAATAAATTTGCACTGCAAGATAAATAAAAAGGAAGTCAGGCGGTAGTCCTCCCGAAATCCCAATAAAATAGCTGAAGACCGATCGGGTGTCTGAAGCGACGCCTCGAAAGGTAAAAATAAATTAACATGCCGCAGTCGGGCGTCAGGGCGACACCACATAAAGGGCTTATACTGAAAAGTAAATGACAGTACGTGCCACAGTCGGACGTCTGAGCGACATCTCGGAAAGGGCTTATGATGGAAGTAAATAACAAGAATGCCACAGTCGGACGTCTGAGCGACATCACATAAAGGGCTTATTTCAAAAGTAAATAACAAGAATGCCACAGTCGGACGTCTGAGCGACATCTCATAAAGGGCTTTTATCAAAAGTAAATAACAAGAATGCCACAGTCGGAGGTCTGAGCGACATCTCATAAAGGGCTTATATCAAAAGTAAATAACAAGAATGCCACAGTCGGACGTCTGAGCGACATCTCATAAAGGGCTTATATCAAAAGTAAATAACAAGAATGCCACAGTCGGACGTCTGAGCGACATCACATAAAGGGCTTATATTTCGTCATTCGAATTCAAGTAGTCCATGAAGGTAGCATCATCCCAAGGAATATTCAGTACATAATAATAAACCGGTTAGTCCATCCACAGGAATAACATTCAGCCGGGTTTACCACTGTCAGTTAACATGCTTGTTCTCCGGAGACTGTCACTGAGACTGACACTGATCTGTTAATCAACGTCCTTGACCATGGACATGGTTACTCGAATGGTTTTGACTCTGCAGAGTTTGTACTCTTTACCCACAGCCAACGGATTTCAGTAGTCACAAAGGACTAGTTCCGTTTATGGTATTTTAGAAGAAAACACATCTAACCAGTACACACCCATTCCACATCCCGCTGCCAGGAATCACCCTAGGCAACGTTCAAGAAAAACTCTAAGACGGGGAGGCCAACACCTCGAATAGCATGGGATCAAATTTATATCGCGCGCTCTAAGGGGTGCCCCCCTCTCGGTCCCAACCGGAAACACCCATGCCCCCTGACCGGATGACGGGCTTTAATCCAGGGCCATGGAACCCTCATTCCGGCCCCTCTATTTGGTGTGTACCTGGAAAGAGGTTTGCGACTTACTAAACCGCATTCTTTGCAGAAAACATGTGGTAGCACGAAAAGGCGATGAACGGGAACAAGACTTGATCCACGTTAATATTGGAGTTAAACAGTTGATATAGAACTGGCATGCTTCAACAATACCAGCTTGCAACCTATCATGCCACCACATGATCAGGTTATTTCACCATCTTATAAACACATCAAGTTTCGAAGCTCACTTGCAGCTTGCTTTGCATGAAATATAACATTCAACAAATGCTTATATAAACATGCCATGAGAAAACCACTCAAGCAAACATGAAAAACACTCATCATATCAAAGGTTCAAACATGCTTGCCTGGTTCGGAGTAGTCGGAGTCTAGCTCGGTGAAGTTGGCGGCACCGTCACTTCCTTCGGTATCTACGTTATAAAAAAAATCGGATACTAACGTAAATACCGTGCGTGCATAAAAATTGTTCCAAATATTTTTCAAATAAATATGATAAAAAACTAGACAGAAAATTAAAGATGACAGAAAAAGAATCAACTCAAAATCATCTTTTGTTTAAAAGTTATTTAGGTTTTAGTCCAGGGACTAATCTGTGATGAAACAGAAACTTTCCAGGGGTAGATTGAAAAAAACAGAAAACGCTTCGGTTGGAATACGCCTTCCAGAGAAGAAAACGCACCCGACCCGAAGGCGCCAACAGAAAATGATTTCGAAGAAGAAGAGGAGAGGCTGACGAGGGGGTCCCTCATGTCAGGTTTAAATCGGGCTCGCCGGCGCCAGAGAGCTTGCGGTGGACGCCGGCGACGATTCACGGCGAGCCAGAGGGAAAGGATGGTACCGGCGTGCTTAGGAGGTTGGCCCGCGTCGATGAGAGGTGGAAGGGATCGACGGGAAGCACCACGGCGACGACCACTTCCTCTCCGGCGGACGGCGGCGTCGGGCGATGATGGATCTCACCGGATAGGGTTTCTGACTCCCAATTGAGTCTTGGGTTGGATGGGGTGGTCGACTAGAAAGTTACTGGCAAAGTTTGGGAAGCGGGGGCGCACTCACCAGAGAAGAATTTGCCGGAGACCGAAGCGGATCGGGGCGGCCGGAGTCGGGGAAGAAGGCTCTCCCGAGGCCCTCTGATGAGCGTGGCGAGGCTCTGAGGAGAGGAGGAGAGGTGCTGGGTCGAAAACGAGCTCGGGGGCATCTATTTATAGCTGGCCCGAGGTGGTTGCCGAGGACGGGATAACTCCGGCGAGCAATTACAGCAAGGCAGGGGTTGGACGGAAGGATTAGGCGACTGGGTGTCTTCGGATTGGTCCACTGGCACCATTCAAAGGTTAAACCTGGTTGGATTTGGCCTGCTCCCATGGTCTCAGCGGGACAGAGCTCACGGGCTCGTCGGTGGCAGAGAGCGCGCTCTGCGCTTCTCAGGCCACGGCGACGGTTCTGCAGCGTGCTCAGAGCAGGAGGTGAACACGCGTAGGCCACCAGTGGCTCGGGCGGTGCGGAGGACGACGTTCTGCAACGCTGGCTTCTGCCAGCCGCCACAGGAGGTTCTGCCACTGCGGAAGGCGCCAGAGTTGACGCGACAAGTCGCCACCGACACTCGCAACCGGCCAAGCAACCATGCGGAGCACTGGATAAGAAGGGGGAACAGGGAGCAAGGCGCCAACGCGTGCACTGGCGAGATCGACGATGAGCTCTGACGAAAAACGACACTGAACCCTCTGAACTTTTCTGAAATCGATAGAACAGTGCACGCAAGCTGCTCGATGAAATGTTTGACGCACGTGGAAAATTTTTCTTGAGCTGAAACTTGGAGGGGTGGTCTCTTGCTGCATCCTGAGACTGCCTAAATTTTCTCAGAATTTTTGGAAAGGGAAAAGAATGAATTTCACCAAAAAGGGAAAATCTGGTCCAAACTTGCAGCAAGCAAATTTTGAAAAATTTGAACTGTGGACCAGCAGATCTTGATGGATCTAGGTTGAGGGTACTGAGGACTAGCCAGAGGAATTTATTTGGAACCAATACTCAAAGGAATCTTGCAGTTCCTTTGTAAAACACCAAGGTCCAAATAAATGACAAAAAAATTGTTTTGAGGTTAAAATAAATAGAAATAAAATCTAAAGGAGGTTGAAACTTGCTGGAATTGGATGCTTGGCTTGACTCAAAGAAGGGTGGAGGGTTTTGGAAGAAAGTTTTCTACATAGGTCATGGCAAGAGAGTATTTTTTGAATAGGGAAGTAGAAATCCAAAAATTATAGGAATTCTTTTTTTTTAAAGAAAAAGTAAAACAACCCAAGAGCATTTGTGTTGAACCAACACATGTTGAAAAACCCTCAAGACCAGAATCAAGATCGAGAAGGACTCATAAAAGATTTGTCATAAAAACAGGATTTGAGGAGGAGAGTCCCTCTTTTAGAAAAATTCAAAGAACCTCCGTCAAATCAAATAAAGAATTTGGTAAAAATCAAACCAAAATTTTGGGGTGTTACAACAACCATTATTCTCTGATTTAAATGAATAACCGTCTTGCAATAAACAAGATCGAGATATAATGTTCATGCTCAACGCAAGCACCAAATAACAATGATTCAGGTCTAAAACTAATCCCGAAGGTAGATGTAGAGGTAGCGTGCCGACGGCGATCACATCGACCTTGGAACCATTTCCGATGCGCATCGTCACCTTGTGCTTAGTCAATCTTCGTTTAATCCGCAGCTCCTATTTCGAGTTACAAATATGAGCAACCGAACCAGTATCAAATACCCAGGCACTGCTACGAGCATTAGTAAGGTACACATCAATAACATGTATATCAAATATACCTTTGTTCACTTTGCCATCCTTCTTATCCGCCAAGTATTTGGGGCAGTTCCGCTTCCAGTGACCAGTCCCTTTGCAGTAGAAGCACTTAGTCTCAGGCCTGGGTCTAGCTTTGGACTTCTTCCCGGGAGTGGCAACTTGCTTGCCATTCTTCTTGAAGTTCTCTTTCTTTCCCTTGCCCTTTTTCTTGAAACTAGTGGTCTTGTTAACCATCAACACTTGATGCTCCTTCTTTATTTCTACCTCCGTAGCCTTGAGCATTGCAAAGAGCTCGAGAATTGTTTTGTTCATCCCTTGCATATTATAGTTCATCACGAAGCCTTTGTAGCTTGGTGGCAGTGATTGAAGAACTTTGTCAATAACACAATCAACTGGAAGATCAACTCCCAGCTGAGTCAAGTGATTATAATACCCAGACATTTTGAGTATGTGTTCACTGACAGAACTGTTCTCCTCCATCTTGCAGCTATAGAACTTATTGGAGACTTCATATCTCTCAACCCGGGCATTTGATTGAAATATTAACTTCAACTCCTGGAACATCTCATATGCTCCATGACATTCAAAATGTCTTTGAAGTCCCAGTTCTAAGCCGTAAAGCATGGCACACTGAACTATTGGGTAGTCATCACATCGAGCTTGCCAGACGTTCATAACATCAGCTTCAGCTCCTGCAGCAGGCCTTTCACCTAGCGGTGCATCAAGGACATAGTTCTTCTGTGCAGTAATGAGGATAATCCTCAAGTTATGGACCCAGTCCGTGTAGTTGCTACAATCATCTTTCAACTTAGCTTTCTCTAGGAACGCATTAAAATTTAGGGAACGGTAGCTCGGGCCATTGATCTACAACATAGATATGCAGAAACTATTAAGACTAAGTTCATGATAAATTTAAGTTCAATTAATCAAATTACTAATGAACTCCCACTTAAATTAACATCCCTCAGGTTATTTAAGTGATACGAGATCCAAATCAACTAACCCATGTCCAATCATCACATGAGATGGGATAGTCATCAATGGTGAACATCTCTATGTTGGTCATATCTACTATATGACTCACATTCGACCTTTCGGTCTCCAGTGTTCAGAGACCATGTCTGTACATGCTAGGCTCGTCAAGTTTAACCCAAGTATTCTGCGTGTGCAAAACTGTCTTACACCCGTTGTATGTGAACGTAGAGTCTATCACACCCGATCATCACGTGGTGTCTCGAAACGATGAACTTTCGCAATGGTGCATACTCGGGGAATACACTTATATCTTGAAATTTAGTGAAGGGGTCATCTTATAATGCTACCGTCGTTCTAAGCAAAATAAGATGCATGAAAGATAAACATCACATGCAATCAAAATATGTGACATGATATGGCCATTATCATCTCGTGCTTTTGATCTCCATCTCCAAAGCATCGTCATGATCTCCATCGTCATCGGCTCGACACCTTGATCTCCATCGTTGAGTCGTGGTCGTCTCGCCAACTACTCCTTCTACAACTATTGCTAACGCATAGCGATAAAGTAAAGCAATTACATGGCGATTGCATTTCATACAATAAAGAGACAACCATAAGGCTCCTGCCGGTTGCCGATAAATTACAAAACATGATCATCTCATACAATAACGTATATCACATCATGTCTTGACCATATCACGTCACAACATACCCTGCGAAAACAAGTTAGACGTTCTCTACTTTGTTGTTGCAAGTTTTACGTGGCTGCTACGGGTTTCTATGATGTGTATTACCGAGAGGGCCCAGAGATACCTCTCCGATACTCGAAGTGACAAATCCTAATCTTGATCTATGCCAACTCAACAAACACCTTCAGAGATACCTGTAGAGCATCTTTATGATCACCCAGTTACATTGTGACGTCTGATAGAACACAAGGTATTCCTCCTGTATCCGGGAGTTGCATAATCTCATAGTCGAAGGAATATGTATTTGACATGAAGAAAGCAATAGCAAAAAAACTGAACGGTCGTTATGCTAAGCTAACGGATGGTTCTTGTCCATCACATCATTCTCCTAATGATGTGATCTCGTTATCAAATGACAACACATGTCCATGGTTAGGAAACCTTAACCATCTTTGATCAACGAGCCAGTCTAGTAGAGGCATACTAGGGACACGGTATTTGTTTGTGTATTCACACATGTATTTAAGCTTCCGATCAATACAATTCTAGCATGAATAATAAACCTTTATCATGAATAATGAAATATAAAATAACAACTTTATTATTACCTCTAGGGCATATTTCCTTTAGTCTCCCACTTGCACTAGAGTCAATAATCTAGATTACATTGTAATGAATCTTACACCCATGGAGTATTGGTGCTGATCATGTTTTGCTCGCGGAAGAGGCTTAGTCAATGGGTCTGCCACATACAGATCCGTATGTACTTTGCAAATTTCTATGTCTCCATCCTTGACCTTTTCGCTAATTGAGTTGCAGTGTCTCTTGATGTGTTTGGTTCTCTTATGAAACCTGGATTCCTTCGTTAAGGCAATTGCTCCAGTGTTGTCACAAAAGATTTTCATTGGACCCGATGCACTAGGTATTACACCTAGATCGGATATGAACTCCTTCATCCCGACTCCTTCATGTGCTGCTTCCGAAGCAGCTATGTACTCCGCTTCACACGTAGATCCCGCCATGACGCTCTGGTTGGAACTGCACCAACTGACAGCTCCACCATTCAATATAAACACGTATCCAGTTTGTGACTTAGAGTCATCCGGATCAGTGTCTAAGGTAGCATCGGCGTAACCATTTACGACGAGCTCTTCGTCCCCTCCATAAACAAGAAACATATTTGTTGCATGTTTTTTGTTTCATAGAATATCCATATCAAACTATGTCCAAATGCAATAAAATTTTATGGAGAATTATTTTGGAATATATGTGATTTTTGTGAGGCGGAATCAACGCAAACGGAGGCCCACAGCCTCCACTACCCACTAGCGTGCGCCAGGCCCCCCTGGCGCGATGGTGCCTTGTGGGCACCCTGTACGTCGGTTGGGGCTCTTCTTCAGGCGCAAGAAGGATAATTTTTGAAAATAATCATGTAAAAATCTTAGCACAATTGGGGTTACGGATCTCCGGAAATTTAAGAAATGGTGAAGGGCCAGAAAACAGGAACGCGAAACAGAAGATGACAGAGAGATAGATCCAATCTAGGAGGGGATCTCGCCCCTCCGCCTCCATGGAGGCCATGGACTAGAGGGGAACCCTACTCCCATCTAGGGGGGAGGTCAAGGAAGAAGAAGAAGGAGGGGGGCTCTCTCCCCCTCTCTCCCGGTGGCTCCGGAGTGCCGCAGGGGCAAGGATCGTGATGGCGATCTACATCAACAACCTTGCTACCGTCAACACCAACTTTCTCCCCCTCTATGCAGCAGTGTAACCTCTCTATTCCCACTGCAATTCTCTACTTAAACAAGGTGCTCAACACTATATATTATTATCCAATAATATGTGGTTATCCTATGATGTTTGAGTAGATCTGTTTTGTCCTATGGGTTGATTGATGATCGTGATTGGTTTGAGTGTATGTTTTATTTTGGTGCTGTCCTATGGTGCCCTCCATGTCACGCAAACGTGAGGGATCCCTGCTGTAGGGTGTTGCAATACGTTCATAATTCGCTTATGGTGGGTGGCGTGAGTGACAGAAGCATAGACCCGAGTAAGTGGGTTGTTCCGTATGGGAGTAAAGAGGACTTGATACTTAATTTTGTGGTTGGGTTTTACCTTAATGATCTTTAGTAGTTGCGGATGCTTGCTAGAGTTCCAATCATAAGTGCATATAATCCAAGTACGGAAAGTATGTTAGCTCATGCCTCTCCCTCATATAAAATTGCATAAATGATCACCAGTCTAGTTATCTATAACCTAGGAACAAATAACTTTCTTGTGTGAAAAAAACTTTCTACTAAACTACTACTTTTATTATCTTGCAATTTATTCATAGTTTTATTCTCGCAAAGTACTTCTAGTTTTATTCTTGTTCTAGGTAAAGCAAACGTTAAGTGTGCGTAGAGTTGTATCGATGATCGATAGAACTTGGGGGAATATTTGTTCTACCTTTAGCTCCTCGTTGGGTTCGACACTCTTATTTATCGAAAAAGGCTACAAACGATCCCCTATACTTGTGGGTTATCAAGACCTTTTTCTGGCGCCGTTGCCGGGGAGCAATAGCGTGGGGTGAATATTCTCGTGTGTCCTTGTTTGCTTTATCACTAAGTAGATTTTATTTTGTGCTCTTGTTTTATATCTTTAGTTATGGGTAGGAAACGCAAAATACCAAAAAATTAGTTGTACCTGCTAAACCAATGGTTGAAGAACCACCCAAAATCTATCATACTGTTGAAGCTTTCTCCTTGGATCATCTTTGATCCCTATGTGCTCGTGCTAAAAACCCAACTAGCTTAGTTGAGGGAAAATCATTAAATGAGCATGCTTATTTTTTGTGACACCGCTTATCTCAAAAAGGGAAACTTTTATGGCATCATATTAATAGTTTGTATTGCTATGGTTTGAATTTATGCGAAATACATGATTCTACTTGTTGTTCTGAAGATCCTAAAAAACACCTTTCTTTCCAATGTGAGTTTAGTGATAATGGAATCGTATCTTCTTATGCTAAGGGTGATTATAATTACTATGATGTTGAACAAATTGAAGAATTTGTTGCTTTTAAGGGTGCTTATGAAATTGCTTCTTTGATTGAAAAGTATGATGCTACTCTTGACAAATCTGAAAATTTTGCCATACTTAAATACTGCTATGAAAACTATGCTTCTAATGCTTATATAAAACCATATATCGAGGACTCCTCCGCTGTCCAAGAAGAGACTAATATTTTGCAGGAACCTATGGAAGAAGAAATTGCTGAAATTGTGAGCTCATTAGATGAAAAAGATGATGAGGAGAGCGAAGAACAAAAGGAGGAAGAGCGGATTAGCTACCCGTGCCCACCTTCTAATAAGAGTACGTCTCCAACTCATACATTTTTTAATGTCCCTTCGTTCTTACCGACGGACGAATACTATGATAATTGCTACGATCCCGTGGATTCACTTAAAATATCCCTTGTTGATGAACTTGATGCTTGCTATGCTTGTGGCCAAGATGCCAATATGAATTATGCTTATGGAGATGAACTTGCTATAGTTCCTTATGTTAAGAATGAAATTATTGCTATTGCACCCACACATGATAGTCCTATTATCTTTTTGAACTCTCTCAACTACACTATATCGGAGAAGTTTGCTCTTATTAAGGATTACATTGATGGGTTGCGTTCTACCATTACACATGGTGATTTTTATGAATATAATATGCATGTGATTGCTGCTCCTACTTGCAATTATTATGAGAGAGGAACTACATCTCCACCTCTCTATGTTTCCAACACAATAAAATTGCAAGAAACTACTTATGCTATGTATTGGCCTTTACTTGATGAGCATGAATTGTTCTTTTATGACATGCCAATGCATAGGAAGAGAGTTAGACTTTGTTGTTGCATGATATATATTACTTTGTGCTCACTACTAAATTATAAATCATTGCTAATTATAATTGGCTTTCATATACCTTGGGATCCGGGTGGATCAATTACTTGAGCACTTTATGCCTAGCTTAATGGCTTTAAAGAAAGCGCTGCCAGGGAGACAACCCAGAAGTTTTAGAGAGTCATTTACTACTGTTGTGTGCTTTTAAAACAAAAAATATAGAGGGGAACCTAAAACTTTTCAAAAAGAAAAGTGAAAGTGAGAAAGACGAACACCGTTGAAGTGGGGGACGTCCTTGAACTTTGTTCATGCGCATGGAAACTTTGTGAATCTCAATTAGAGAAAATTTTCAACAAAAATAATTATCTTGTTGTATAAATCCATTGTATTATAAAAATAATGTGCCCAGATTTGCCTTTAGGATGATTAGATTGCTTGTTGGTATGTGCGGTGCAAAAACAGAAACTTTGGCTGAAGTGTGTGAATTTACATTTTTTACTGGAACGTCAAAAGTTTCTGAAATTATTACACAGTACTTCTATGAAATATATTTATTTTATCCTAATGTTTCAGAATTTTTGGAGTTACAGAAGTATACTCAAAGTTCAGATTGCTACAGACTGTGCTGTTTTTGACAGATTCTGTTTTTGATGCATTATTTTGCTTGTTTTGATGAAACTATGGATATTAGCGAGTGTATAAGCCATGGAGAAGTTAGGATACAGTAAGTATAATGCAAAAAATAAAATATGAATGGGTTTGCAACAGTACTTAAAGTAGTGATTTGCTTTCTTATACTAACGGATCTCACAAATGTTTTTGTTAAGTTTTGTGTGGGTGAAGTGTTCAAAGATCGAGGAGGTCTTGATATGAGGAGAAGGAGGAGAGGCAAGAGTTCAAGCTTGGGGATGCCCAAGGCACCCCAAGTAAATATTCAAGGAGACTCAAGCGTCTAAGCTTGGGGATGCCCCGGAAGGCTTCCCATCTTTCTTCAACAAGTATCAGTATGTCTCGGTTTTTGTTTCGTTCACGTGATATGCGTAAATCTTGGAGTGCCTTTTTATTATTATTATTATTATCAATTTTAAAAAATAAATAAAAGGAGAAAAAAAGAAGAAGAAAAAAGTAAAAAATAAAAGAGAGAAGGGGCATGCTAATTTCACACTTGTGCTTCAGAGTAGCACCATGTTTTTCATATAGAGAGTCTCCTATGTAGTCACTTTCATATACTAGTGGGAATTTTTCACTATAGAACTTGGCCTGTATATTCCGATGATGGGCTTCCTCAAATGCCCGAGGTCTTCATGAGCAAGCAAGTTGGATGCACACCCACTTAGTTTTCTTATTGAGCTTTCATACACTTATAGCTCTTAGTGCATCCGTTGCATGGCAATCCCTACTCCTCGCAATGATATCAATTGATGGGCATCTCCATAGCTCGTTGATTAGCCGCGCTGATGTGAGACTTTCTTACTTTTTTGTCTTCTCTATGTTTACCCTTATCATCATACTCTATTCCACCCATAGTGCTATGTCCATAGCTTGCGCTCATGTATTGTGTGGGGGCTGAAAAAGCTGAAGCGCGTTAAAAAGTATGAACCAATTGCTCGGCTTGTCATCGGGGTTGTGCATGATAAATAATATGTGTTAAGAAGATGGAGCATGACAATACTATATGATTTTGTAGGGATAGCATTCTTTAAGCATTGATATTTTAAAAGACATGATTGTTAGTTGGGATGCCTGAGTATTGATGTCTTTATGTCAAATTATGGACTATTTCTTTGAATCACTCGTGTCTTAATATTCGTACCATGATTAGATATATGATCAAGATTATGCTAGGTAGCATTCCACATCAAAAATTATATTTTTTATCATTTACCTACTCGAGGACAAGAAGGAATTAAGCTTGGGGATGCTGATACGTCTTTGTCGTATCTATAATTTTTTATTGTTCCATGCCAATATTATACAACTTTTACATACTTTTGGCAACATTTTATATGATTTATTGGACTAACATATTGATCCAGTGCCCAGTGCCCGTTCCTGTTTGTTGCATGTTTTTTGTTTCGCAGAATATCCATATCAAACGAAGTCCAAATGCAATAAATTTTATGGAGAATTATTTTGGAATATATGTGATTTTTGGGGGGTGGAATCAACGAAAACGGAGGCCCACGGCCTCCACTACCCACCAAGGCGCGCGGTGGTGCCTTGTGGGCATCCCATAAGTTGGTTGGGGCTCTTCTTCGGGTGCAAGAAAGATAATTTATGAAAAAAACGTGTAAAAATCTCAGCGCAATCGGAGTTACGGATCTCTGAGAATTTAAGAAACGGTGAAGGGCCAGAAAACAGGAACGCGAAACAGAAGATAACAAAGAGATAGATCCAATCTAGGAGGGGCTCTTGCCCCTCCACCACCATGGAGGCCATGGACTAGAGGGGGAACCCTCCTCCCATCTAGGGGGAGGCCAAGGAAGAAGAAGAAGGAGGGGGGCTCTCTCCCCTTCTCTCCTGGTGGCGCTAGAGTGCAACCGGGGCAAGGATCGTGACGGCGATCTACATCAACAACCTTGCTACCGTCAACACCAACTTTCTCCCCCTCTATGCAGCAGTGTAACCTCTCTATTCCCGTTGCAATTCTCTACTTAAACATGGTGCTCAACACTATATATTATTATCCAATGATATGTGGTTATCCTATGATGTTTGAGTAGATCTGTTTTGTCCTATGGGTTGATTGATGATCGTGATTAGTTTGAGTTGTATGTTTTATTTTGGTGTTGTCCTATGGTGCCCTCCGTGCCGCGCAAACATGAGGGATCCCCGCTGTAGGGTGTTGCAATACGTTCATTATTCGCTTAAGGTGGATGGCATGAGTGACAGAAGCACATACCCGAGTAAGTGGGCTGTTGCGTATGGGAGTAAAGAGGACTTGATACTTAATGCTATGGTTTGGTTTTACCTTAATGATCTTTAGTAGTTGAGGACTCTTGCTAGAGTTCCAATCATAAGTGCATATAAATCAAGCACGGAAAGTATGTTAGCTCATGCCTCTCCCTCATATAAAATTGCAATAATGATCACCGGTCTAGTTATCGATCACCTAGGGACAAATAACTTTCTTGTGTGACAAAAGCTTTGTACTAAACTACTACTTTTATTATCTTGCAATTTATTTGTAGTTTTATTCTTGCAAAGTACTTCTAGTTTTATTCTTGTTCTAGGTAAAGCAAACGTTAAGTGTGCGTAGAGTTGTATCCATGGTCGATAGAACTTGAGGGAATATTTGTTCTACCTTTAGCTCCTCGTTGGGTTCGACACTCTTATTTATCGAAAAAGGATACAAACGATCCCCTATACTTGTGGGTTATCACGGCGCCGGCAGACACCGACACGGAGGAGGAAGATAGGCTACGGCTACTCCTTCTTGGGCAGCCACGTCAAGGGTCAGGTCCTTGGTGCTCAGCTCCCTGCCGACATCCTCGTCGCCGAGGGGGATCTGCAGTAGCCCGAGATTGACGCGAACACTACAGACGCTTGGTACGAAGCCTGGTCCTTGTCTGAACAATTGAGTTTTGGGAGTGTTAGTCAGGTCCCGAGCTCACACGTGATCCATCAATTATCTGGAGTGGCTGATAGCTAGCTGGTCCGTGCAGTGGCTCAACTACATCGCCGCCACATGCCGCCCTGGCGCTCTGGGGGTTCGCTCCCCTGCATCGCCTGCCCCTTCTTCACCCCCGTGTCTCAGTCTGAGGCGGCGCTCGTCCAGCAGCTCGACCACCTCACATTCGCCATGGTCATGCCCTACGCCGAGCTAGACACGCTCGCCGACCTCGAGGAGTCAGATCCGCAAGCTCCCCACTTACGAGGCCCGTCGCGCGCTCCTGCAGCACGCACGGTGCTTGTGCTAGGACACATGCCACCTCTGCGACGCTGATAACCCACAAGGATAGGGGATCAATTGTAGCTTTTTTGATAAATAAGAGTGTCAAACCCAACGAGGATCTAAAGGTAGAATTTATATTCCTTCAAGTTCTATCGACCATCGATACAACTCTACGCACACTTTATGTTCGCTTTACCTAGAACAAGTATGAAACTATTTTGTAGGTGTGATCCTAGAACTACTTTGCAAGAATAAAACTAGGAGTACTTTGCAAGATAATAAAAGTTAGTTATTTAGTAGATAGCTTTTTGTAACACAAGAGAAGTATTTTGTCCATAAGCAATCGATAACAAGACCGGTAATCATCACTACAATTTTTTATGAGGGAGAGGCATGAGCTAACATACTTTCCGTATTTGGATCATATGCACTTATGATTGGAACTCTAGCAAGCATCCGCAACTACCAAAGATCATTAAGGTAAAACCCAACCATAGCATTAAGTATCAAGTCCTCTTTATCCCATACGCAACAACCCACCTACTCGGGTATGTGTTTCAGTCACCACGCCACCCATCATAAGCAAATCATGAACGTATTGCAACACCCTATAGAGGGAGTCCCTCACGCTTGCGTGACACGAAGGGCACCATAGGACAACACCAAAATAAAACATATAACTCAAAACAATCACGATCATCAATCAACCCATAGGACAAAATGAATCTACACAAACATCATAGGATGGCAACACATCATTGGGTAATAATATGTAGCATTAAGCACCATGTTTAAGTAGAGATTACAGCGGGTAGAAGAGGTGTTACACCGCTTCATAGAGGGGGAGAAAGTTGGTGTTGACGGTAGCAAGGTTGTTGGTGTAGATCGCCGTCACGATCCTAGCCCCGGCGGCACTCCGGCGCCACAGAGAGAGAGAGAGGGGGGGGGAGAGCCCCCCTACTTATTGTTCTTCCTTGGACTCCCCCCTAGATGGGAGGAGAGTTTCCCCTATGGTCCATGGTCTCCATGGTGGCGGAGGGGCGAGAGCCCCTCCGAGATTGGATCTCTCTCTCTCTCTCTCTCTCTCTCTATGTTCTCTTCTGTTTTGCGTTCCTATTTTCTGGCCCTTCACCGTTTCTTAAATTCCCGGAGATCCGTAACTCCTATTGGGCTGAAATTTTGAGGGAATTTTTATCCGTAAATTATCTTTCTTGTGGCGAAAGACGGACATCAACCGCCTTACGAGGTTCCCACTACCCATCAGGGCGTGCCTGGGCCCCCTGCCGCACCCTGGTGCCTAGTGGGCCCCTCGAGCACCGTCTTGAGTTGATTCTTCTTCCAAAAATTCACATATATTCAAAAAAAATCTCCGTAAAGATTTATCACGTTTGGAATTCATTTGATATGGATATTCTGTGAAACAAAAAACATGCAACAAACCGGAACTGGCACTGGGCACTGGATCAATAGGTTAGTCCAATAAATCATATAAAATGTTGCCAAAAATATGTGAAAGTTGTATAATATTGGCATGAAACAATCAAAAATTATAGATACGACGGA
The DNA here is from genome assembly GCA_011799875.1 of Thinopyrum elongatum. Classification (NCBI taxonomy): domain Eukaryota; kingdom Viridiplantae; phylum Streptophyta; class Magnoliopsida; order Poales; family Poaceae; genus Thinopyrum; species Thinopyrum elongatum. The sequence goes on from CM022298.1 coordinate 659,668,942, forward strand.
GACGTATCAGCATCCCCAAGCTTAATTCCTGCTCGTCCTCGAGTAGGTAAATGATAAAAAAGATAATTTTTTATGTGGAATGCTACCTAGCATAATCTTGATCATATATCTAATCATGGCATGAATATTAAGACACGAATGATTCAAAGCAATAGTCTATAATTTGACATAAAGACATCAATACTTAGGCATCCCAACAAACAATCATGTCTTTCAAAATATCAACGCTAAAGAGAGTTATCCCTACAAAATCATATAGTCTAGTCATGCTCTGTCTTCTCGACATAAAGTATTTATCATGCACAACCCCGATGACAAGTCGAGCAATTGGTTCATACTTTTTAACGCGCTTCAGCTTTTTCAACCCTCATGCAATACATGAGCGCAAGCCATGGATATAGAACTACGGGTGGAATAGGGTATGATGATAGGGGTAAATATTGAGAAGACAAAAAATTAAGAAAGTCTCACATCGACGCGGCTAACCAACGGGCTATGAAGATACCGACTACCTCCTGTCACTCTATGAACAATCCAGGCAGACAAAAAGGGTATTTATTTGAAGTTTTTAGAGGTGGCACATGCAAATTTACTTAGAACGGCAGGGTAATACCGCATATAGGTAGGTACGGTGGACTCATCTGGAACAACTTTGGTTTTAGGATTTTGATGTACAAGCAGCATTTCTGCTTAGTACAGGCGAAGGCTAGCAAATAGGTTGGGAAGAGGCCAACTAGAGAGCGAAAACGGTCATGAACATGCATTATGCATAATGAACATTGGATACTAGCATGGGTAGGATATGAACACCATGAAATAAATATCATAGAGGCTATGTTGTTTTGATTCAACTACATGCATGAACATGTGCCAAGTCAAGCCACTCGAACATTCGGAGGAGGATACCATATCATCATACTACATCACAATCCTTTTAATGCAATGTTGATATCCAAGATAAATCACTATCCACTCCTAGTTACTTAAGCATGGCATGAGAAACTATAATCTCTAATTGTCATTGCAAACATGTTTGATCATAATATGTTGAATCATGGATACTAGGTTAAACATATTTACAAAAATAGAACAAGTTGAGTTCATACCCGTTTCTCTCTGCCACAGCCAGTTCACCAAATATCGTCAGTGTTGCCTTTCACTTGCACGACCGAACAATTTCAAAATAATAATAGTGCAAGAGTGCCGTGGACTAAGCTGAAATCTGCAAACATTTTATTCAAAGGAGAAGACAAGGTAATTTGGGCTCTTTGTTAGATCAACAATAATGCAAATGAGAGCCACTCAACATTTTCACCGTGGTCTTCTCCTTGGTATGACTCAATAAATGGAAAAGAAATTCAGAGAAACACACTAAAATATTTTTGGAGTTTTTAGTTTTTCTAGAAGAAAGCAAATTAAAGAAGGAAAAACAAAAATGAGAGAAACTACTTACACAGGAAAGCTCCCAACAAACAAGAAGAAGAATCGAGAAATCTTTTTGGGTTTTTCTTAAAGTTTTTCAAACACACAAGAAGAAGGCGAGAAAATAAATCTAGCATGGATAACACAATGAAAAAGTGTGGACGCCGACAACTGGAATGAAATGTGTGAATATGAATGTAATGTCGATGGAAATACGTACTCCCCCAAGCCTAGGCTTTTATCCTAACTTGGTAATCACCACTCGTAGTAGCCCTCGGGTCCCACGTTGAAGTGTTGTGGAGCGGGCACTGATACGTCTCCAATGTATCTATAATTGAAGTATTCATGCCATGTTTACAAAAATTTTATACGGTTTTGGTATGATTTTATTAGAACTAACCCGGACTGACGCTGTTTTCAGCAGAACTACCGTGGTGTCATTTTTTGTGCAGAAATAAAAGTTCTCGGAATGAGCTGAAAATTTACGAAGAATATTTTTGGAAAATATAAAAAATACTAGAGCGAAAAGATACCGGAGAAGAGTCCCGAGGCAACCACAAGGGTGGGGGCGCGCCCCCCCTGGTTTGCCGCTGCCTTGTGGACCCCCCTGACATCAGACCGATGCCAAAAACTCCTCTAAATACAGAAACCCCCAAAAAGAAACCTAGATCGGAAGTTCCGCCGCCGCAAGCCTCTGTAGCCATGAAAAATCAATCGGGACCCTGTTCCAGCACCCTGCCGGAGGGGGGAATCATCACCGGTGGCCATCTTCATCATCCCGACGGTCTCCATGTCGAGGAGGGAGTAGTTCACCATCGGGGCTAAGGGTATATACCAGTAGCTATGTGTTTGACCTCTCTCTCTCTCTCGTGTTCTTGATTTGGCACGATCTTGATGTACCGCGAGCTTTGTTATTATAGTTGGATCATATGGTGTTTCTTCCCTCTCTATCTCTTGTTGTGATGAATTGAGTCTTTCTCTTTGAAGTTTCGTTATGTTGGATTGAGTATTGGATTTGAGAACACTTGATGTATGTCTTGCGATGGGATATCTGTGGTGACAATGGGATGTTCTATTGATTCACTTGATGTATGTTTTTGCACTCAACTTGCGGATCCCCGAGGTGACATTGGGGTAATCTATGCATAGGGGTTGATGCACGTTTTCATCCTACGTTCTTCGATAGAAACTTTGGAGTGATTCTTTGTTGCATGTTGAGGGATTATTATGTGATCCAATTATGCTATCATTGTTGAGAGAACTTGCACTAGTGAAAGTATGAACCCTAGGCCTTGTTTTCAAGCATTGCAATACCATTTTCGCTCACTTTTGTTACTAGTTACCTTTCTGTTTTTATATTTTCAGATTACAAAAACCTATATCTACCATCCATATTACACTTGTATCACCATCTCTTCGCCAAACTAGTGCACCTATACAGTTTACCATTGTATTGGGTGTGTTGGGGACACAAGAGACTCTTTGTTGTTTGGTTGCAGGGTTGTTTGAGAGAGACCATCTTCATCCTACGCCTCCCACGGATTGATAAACCTTAGGTCATCCACTTGAGGGAAATTTGCTACTGTCCTACAAAACTCTGCGCTTGGAGGCCCAACATGAGTCTACAAGAAGAAGGTTGCGTAGTAGACATCAAGCTCTTTTATGGCGCCATTGCCGGGGAGGTGAGTGCTTGAAGGTATATCTTTAAATCTTGCAATTGAATCTTTTAGCTTCTTGTTTTATCACTAGTTTGGTTTATAAAAGAAAACTACAAAAAAATGGAATTGAGGTTACCTCATATTATTCATCTCTATAATGTCTTTCTTGAAAATGATGGATCGGAAAATTGTGCCAAAGTGTTAGAAGAAGAATGCAATAAAATGTTTGGCATAAAATCTTTGAATGATGAGCATGATTGCAATGTTGTTAGTATGAATTCTTTGAATATCCATGATGCTAATGATATGCAAAGCCATAAGCTTGGGGATGCTATGTTTGATGAAGATGATATTTTTAGTCCCCCAAGTTTTGATGAGAATATTTATTATGATGATAGCATGCCTCCTATTTATGATGATTATATTGATGAAAGTGGGTTTGGAAGAGTGTAAACTCTAGGTACTAATGATCTCACTATTTTGGAGGGTGTTGAATCTTTTCAAAATATTGATAAAAGTGGATTTGGAGAGGTCATGACTTTATTTAGTGATGAATCCACTATTTTGGAAGAGGTTCCAATTGATTATGAGAACAAAGTTGCTATCTATGATGATTATTGTGATGACATGTATGCTATAAATAATAATGATAACCATGAAACTTGTCATCATGATTTTAATATTCAATTGGATTATGCCTCACATGATAGTTATTTTGTCGAGTTTGCTCCCACTACTATTCATGAGAATAAATTTTCTTATGTGGAGAGTAATAAAATTTCTATGCTTGTGGATCATGAAAATAATGCTTTATGTGATGGTTATATTGTTGAATTCATTCATGATGCTACTGAAAATTATTATGAGAGAGGAACTTATGCTTCTACATATTACAATAATATCAAGTTTCCTCTCTATGTGCTTAAAGTTTTGAAGTTATGCTTGCTTTGCCTTCCTATGCTAGTTGATGCTTGTCCCCATAAATTGTTTGCTCACAAAATCACTATGCATAGGAAGTGGGTTAGACTTAAATGTGCTAGTCATATGCTTCATGATGCTCCCATTAAGTTTCAATTCTTATCTTTTATGTGAGCATCATTGAAATTATCATGCCTAGCTAAAAAGGGATTAAAGAAAAGCGCTTGTTGGGAGACAACCCAATATTTACCCCTACTATTTTTGTGTGTTCACATGATTAAGCTACTGTAGTAATCATGTTTTATAGCTTTTGTTTGAATAAAGTGCCAAGTAAAGCCTTTGGGATAGTGTGGTTGATAGTTGATTTGATTCTGTGCCAAAACAGAAACTTTTGCGTCCAGTACATAAATTCCTAATTTTACTGGAACATGGAAAACTTATGAATTTTTTACAGTTTATTGGTATACAAATTGTCTACGTTGTCCTAGATTTTCAGAATTTTTGGAGTTACAGAAGTATGACTTTAGATCTTTACAGACTGTTCTGTTTTTGACAGATTCTGTTTACAATGCATAGTTTGCTTGTTTTATGGTTTCTATGGCTTATATTGCTTAATATAAATTGTAGAAATGATAAGTTAAACTAGGAATTGTGTGACAACAATTATGAATCTTGTCTTTGATAGTACCCAAGTGAATGATTTGTTTTATTATACTAACGGATCTCACGAAGGTTTTGTTAAGTTTTGTGTGATTGAAGTTTTCAAGTTTTGGGTGAGATATCGATATGAGGAGAATAAGGAGTGGCAAGACCCTAAGCTTGGGGATTCCCAAGGCACCCCAAGGTAATATTCAAGGAAGATCCAAGCAACTAAGCTTGGGGATGCCCCGGAAGGCATCCCCTCTTTTGTCTTCAATCCATCGGTAAATTTACTTGAGGCTATATTTTTATTCGTCACATGATATGAGTTTTGCTTGGAGTGCCATTTTATTTTATTAGTATTTGCTTGATGTTATTTATAATAATGTTTTGCATCTTTTATTTCAATAAAAGTGTCAAGTATAGCCTTTACCATGCTTATTTTGCAAATCTATATGTTGCTGTTTTGAAAACAGAAAGTTTTCTATTGTTGTCTGAATTCTTCTGGAAAGTCAAAACGTGATAAAATCTTGAAATTTTTACACAATGAGTACCAACAAATTTTTTACAGTGTGGTAATTTTTCAGAATTTTTGGAGTTAGTGAAGTATGAGTACAATGGCACTCTTTACAGACTGTCCTGTTTAGAGAGATTGTTGTTATGTTTGCATTGTTTGCTTGTTTAATGATTCTATTTGAGGATAGGAGTATTAAATATGCAGAGGCATTTAGTATGCAATGTTATACGATAATGTTAGTGATTTGCTACAGTAGATAATGATAAGGTTTTGCATTTGATTTATACTAACTTTTCTCACGAGTTCTTGTTGAGTTTTGTGTGGATGAAGTTTTTAAGATTTAGGGAAACCATGATATAAAAGGAATTAAGGAGACACAAAAGCTCAAGATTGGGGATGCCCAAGGCATCCCTAGTTAATATTTCAAGAAGTCTCAAGCATCTAAGCTTGGGGATGCCCCGATAGGCATCCCACCTTTCTTCATCAAGAATTATCGGTTAGTATCTGTTGAGACTAAGTTTTTGCTTCTTCACATGCTATGTGCTATCCTTTGAATGTCATTTTATTTTGTTTTGCTTGCTGTTTGAATAAAATAATTAAGATCTAAATTATTATTTATGAGAGAGAGTCTTCACATAGCTACTTAATTATTCGACTACTCATCTATGTTCACTTATATCCTTTTTGGAGTAGTTTCTCATTTACTCTCGTGCTTCACTTATATCCTATGAGTAAATGGTTGAATGAATTGAATATCATAAATCTGAAATTATATATGTTTCATATGCTTATCCCATGGGGAGTAATGACTTCACATATAAGAAGTATAGGTGGTAAATTTATTGAAAGTTAGCAGACATAGCATTGGTCACTTGAACAATTCATGAAAGAATATTGAAGGAAGAGAGATTTCACATGTAAATATACTATCTTGGACATCTTCTATGATTGTGAGCCCCATTAATTATTTTCAAACTTGAGTAAATTAGTTGAAGTTGGACAAGGAAGACAACGTAATGAGTTATGCTTGGGTATATTTGTATAGAAGTTATATTGTTATGGATCCTCCAACATGTGGTGCTTGCTTTTTAGAATCTTTTGCTAGCCAAAATTTCTGTACTAAGCGGGAATACTGCTTGTGCATCCAAAATCCTTAAACCCAGTTTCTTGCCATGAGTGTCCACCATATCTACCTATGGATTGAATAAGATCATTCAAGTAAGTTGTCATCGGTGCAAAAAGCAATAAAAATTGCCCCTAAATATGTATGATCTTTTATTGAAAGGGAAAGTAAGCATTGTACGAACTTGTGATGGTAAAGAAATAAAAGCGACGGACTGCATAATAATGGTTGCTATCACAAAGGGCAATACAACGTGACGTTCCTTTGCATTAAGGGTTTGCACATCCAAAAATAAAAAGCGCATGACAACCTCTGCTTCCCTCTGCGAAGGGCCTATCTTTTACTTTTATTTTTGTTGAGTCAATTTCTTATTCCAACCTATTCTTTAGTTGACAAGCATCATGTGGTGGGGAAAGATCTAAGCATATATGGCCGTTCAAATATATCTGATCATGAATTATTATTGTTGACAATTATCTATATGATAAATAAGTTGGGAGGCGAAACACTAAGCCCCTATCTTTCTCTGTGTTCGATGGCTGCTATTTGTTCTAAAAATATGCTTTGAGTGGTAGCAATCATGGAAGACTATATGATAGTTGAGTATGTGGAATTTGCTAAATCAAAGCTCTTACATAGAACCTTCCTGAAAATAAGATGAATTGCAATTGTTTGATGACTGAGAACATAGTTTGTTAGTTTTCAAGAAAGTTTATGGTCTATGCTTTAACTTGTGAATAGCTTGCTACTCAATCATGAGAAGTTTTATGAGATGAGCTACTGTTATGATATGTAATGATGCTAGAAAAAGTGATTGAAATTATTATTGATTAAACTTATGCAGTTGCTAGCATTCACACTTCATAAATTATTTCTTTTATCATTTACCTACTCGAGGACGAGCAGGAATTAAGCTTGGGGATGCTGATACGTCTCCAACGTATCTATAATTTATGAAGTATTCATGCCATGTTTACAATAATTTTATATGGTTTTGGTATGATTTTATTAGAACTAACCCGGACTGACGCTGTTTTCAGCAGAATTACCGTGGTGTTGTTTTTTGTGCAGAAATAAAAGTTCTCGGAATGAGCTGAAAATTTACAGAGAATATTTTTGGAAAATATAAAAAACACTGGAGCGAAAAGATACCGGAGAAGAGTCCCGAGGCAACCACAAGGGTGGGGGCGCCCCCCCCCCTAGGGCGCACCCCCCTGGCTTGCCGCAGCCTCGTGGACCCCCCTGATGTGAGACCGACGCCAAAAACTCCTATAAATATAGAAACCCCCGAAAAGAAACCTAGATCGGAAGTTCCGCCGCCGCAAGCCTCTGTAGCCACGAAAAACCAATCGGGACCCTATTTCGGCACCCTGCCAGAGGGGGGAATCATCACCGGTGGCCATCTTCATCATCCCGGCGGTCTCCATGCCGAGGAGGGAGTAGTTCACCCTCAGGGCGAGGGTATGTACCAGTAGCTATGTGTTTGACCTCTCTCTCTCTCTCTCGTGTTCTTGATTTGGCACGATCTTGATGTACCGCGAGCTTTGTTATTATAGTTGGATCATATGGTGTTTCTTACCTCTCTATCTCTTGTTGTGATGAATTGAGTCTTACTCTTTGAAGTTTTGTTATGTTGGATTGAGTATTGGATTTGAGAACACTTGATGTATGTCTTGCGATGGGATATCTGTGGTGACAATGGGATGTTCTATTGATTCACTTGATGTATGTTTTGGCACTCAACTTGTGGATTCCCGTGGTGACATTGGGGTAATCTATGCATAGGGGTTGATGCACGTTTTTGTCTTACGTTCTCCGATAGAAACTTTGGAGTGATTCTTTGTTCCACGTTGAGGGATTGTTATGTGATCCAATTATGTTATCATTGTTGAGAGAACTTGCAGTAGTGAAAGTATGAACCCTAGGCCTTGTTTTCAAACATTGCAATACCGTTTTCGCTCACTTTTGTTACTAGTTACCTTGCTGTTTTTATATTTTCAGATTACAAAAACCTATATCTACCATCCATATTACACTTGTATCACCATCTCTTCACCGAACTAGTGCACCTATACAATTTACCATTGTATTGGGTGTGTTGGAGACACAAGAGACTCTTTGTTATTTGGTTGCAGGGTTGTTTGAGAGAGACCATCTTCATCCTACGCCTCCCACGGATTGATAAACCTTAGGTCATCCACTTGAGGGAAATTTGCTACTGTCCTACAAAACTCTGCGCTTGGAGACCCAACACGAGTCTACAAGAAGAAGGTTGCGTAGTAGACATCAAGCACCTGAGTATCCCACTCCTGAGGCTCCTCCTCAGCCGCTGCCTGGTTGTTCCAGTAGGCGATGATGTCCTTTGGCATGATCTGGTATCCTCTCCTGGCAATAGAATCAAACAAAGCAGGTGCAGGCAACGGAATAATATCACGAGTAATAAAACTGAAAACCAGGTTGTAAGGAATATGAATAGTAGTGTTCTCGCCATCAATAAATTGATGAGCTGCCATAGCCTGGCGATCTAGATAAACCTTGGTTAAACGGTAATCAGGTTGGCGAATCTGAATGTTAAAATGACTCGCTAAACGAGTCGCATAAATACCACCATGAATTTTACCCTTAGTTATGTTAAGGTGTAGGCGACGTGCAACAATAGGTCCCAAGCTATAAGTGTTATCGCCATAGAGTGCACGACGTAAGACAGCAAAATCTAGGGCACTAAGTGCACCAACCTTCTCTTAAGCAAGTAGACACTTGATACGTCCATTTTGCATCATGCTTTTATATTGATATTTATTGCATTATGGGCTGTTATTACACATTATGGTACAATACTTATGCCTTTTCTCTCTTATTTTACAAGGTTTACATGAAGAAAGAGAATGCCGGCAGCTGGAATTCTGGACTGGAAAAGGAGCAAATCTGAGAGACCTATTCTGCACAACTCCAAAAGACCTGAAAATTTACGGAGAATTATTTTGGAATATATAAAAAATATTGGGCGAAGAAAATACTAGAGGGGAGCCACCAGGAGGTCACAAGCCTGGGGGGCGCGCCCCTGTGGCTTGTGGGCCCCCTGGCAGGCCTCCGGTGCCCATCTTCTGCTATATGATGTGTTTTGACCTGGAAAAAATCAGAAGAGAGCTTTCGGGATGAAGTGCCGCAGTCTCAAGGCGGAACCTGGGCAGAAGCAATCTAGGGCTCCGGCGGAGCTATTCTGCCGGGGAAACTTTCCTCCGGGAGGGGAAGTCGAAGCAATCGTCATCACCAATGATCGTCTCATCGAGAGGGGGTCAATCTCCATCAACATCTTCACCAGCACCATCTCCTCTCAAACCCTAGTTCATCTCTTGTATCCGATCTTTGTCTCAAAACCTCAGATTGGTACCTGTGGGTTGCTAGTAGTGTTGATTACTCCTTGTAGTTGATGCTAGTTGGTTTATTCGGTGGAAGATCATATGTTCAGATCCTTAATGCTATTCAATACCCCTCTGATTATGAACATGAATATGCTTTGTGAGTAGTTATGTTTGTTCCTGAGTACATGGGAGAAGTCTTGCTATAAGTAATCATGTGAATTTGGTATTCGTTCGATATTTTGATGAGATGTATGTTGTCTTTCCTCTAGTGGTGTTATGTGAACGACGACTACATGACACTTCACCATTGTTTGGGCCTAGGGGAAGGCATTGGGAAGTAATAAGTAGATGATGGCTTGCTAGAGTGACAGAAGCTTAAACCCAAGTTTATGCGTTGCTTCGTAAGGGGCTGATTTGGATCCATGTGTTTCATGCTATGGTTAGATTTATCTTAATTCTTCTTTCGTAGTTGCGGATGCTTGCGAGAGGGGTTAATCATAAGTGGGAGGCTTATCCAAGTAAGGGCATGTAACACCCCCTGTCATTAGCTACAGTAATCACTTTTGATAATGACATGTCAGCTAGCTTAATAGTGCATAATCATCATTTGCATCATATTGCATTTCAACTCCTAAGTCAAATTCAAATTTAAATGAAAGTGAAATATAAAAGTTGTCCAACATAAAAACTAAAATGTTCGATAAATAACAAATATTGCAGAGGCTAGTCTAAAATTGAAACCAACAAATAATAAAATAATTGGGTGGCTCTAACATAATTAAAACAGCTAGGATTAGTGCATATTAATTATTATAAAAATTATGTGAACTCAAGTTGACTCCAAACTAATTTTTGGTAGTGTTAGGTAATGCCTAGTATTTGTTGGAGCAGTTCCTATATTTTACAAAATTCAGTATGTGGCCTAATTATTTACTAAACAGGAGAGAAAATGAATAAAAGAAAAAGGAAAAAGAAAAACAGAAAAGGAGAAATCCCCCCCCCCACGGCCCAACTGGGCAACCGGCCCACCACTCCCCTATATGGCCTCCCCCAGGAGGCCAAACCCTAATCCCCTCCCCACCCCCTCGCTCACTCCCCCCCACCAGATCCAGAACCGGATCGGGCCAGCCCCGCGCTCGCCCCCGATCGCCCCGAGCCGCGCGCTCGCCTCGCCCTCGCTCGACGCGCCCCGCTGCCTCGACGCCGATGCCGCCGCTCGCCGACCTCCTCGTCCTCCTCCCCAACCGGCCTTCCCGAGCCTCGCCGCCCCTCTTCTCACGAACGCCGGTGAGGAACCCCCCCGGCCTCCTTTTCCCTCTGGCCGCGCTCCGGCTCGCCCGTCGCGCGCTCGCCCGACCACGCACCGCGCCCGCGCGCGGCCTCGCCAGTGCTCGCTCGCCTCGGCCGCTCGTCCCTCGCACGCGCTCGCCGCGCTGCCGCTCCGGCCACCGCGCTGTGCCGACCAGCTCCGGACCCTGCCTCGCCTCCGCGCGCCCCGCACCGCGCGCCGGCCTCCGCTCGCCCGCGCCCGGCCCGCTCCGCGCCGCGCCTCCGCCTCCCCACGCCCGCGCATCGCCGCGCCGCGCTGTCGCTCGCCCTGTTGCCGCCCGCTCCGGCCACCGCCTCCCCCTGCCGGGCCGCGCCGCGCTGCCCCGCCTCCGGCCACCGCCCCATGCGCGCCGCCGCGTGCGCCCGTGGCCGCGCCTGGCGCCCTCGCGCCGCTCCTGCCGCCCGCGCCCGTTAGGCCTCTGGGCCACTGACCGTGGGGCCGAACCCCCCCCCCTGAGACGCTGACAAACGGGCCCCGCCCGAAAAACGTTTAGAGAAAATAGAAAATAAAAATAAAAATAATTAAAATAATTAAAATAATTAATTAATTAATTAATTAGTTAATTAATCCTGATTAGGTTAATCTAATTAACTAATTAGTGTTAATTAAACAGTAATTAGTAATTAACTTAATTAACCTTGCTGACATCAGCATGATGTCATGCTGATGTCATCATCAGCACTGTTTCGGATAATGTTGAATTAAATAAATAAATAAATTCCAGAAATTAATAAAAACTTTAGAAAATCATATTAAATAAACCGTAACTCCGATGAAAATATTTTATACATGAAACTTGCTCAGAATTCCGATACGAACCCAGATACGCCCTCCGTATTCCCGTCAGACGCCCGCAGCTATAAGAACGTTGAACTTTTAGACCGTTTTCAGTAAATGAATAGTGCCCAACTTTAATTAAATAAATCCAAATAAATTCCTAAACTAACTAAATCATTTAGTTAGGCAGTAGAACACCCCGTCATATCATTTAGGCATGTCATACATGTTGTTTGCGTTATTGCCGTGAATTTATTGTTTCTCTCCCCCTCCTTCTCTCTCTCGATAGACGCTGAGACCGACGACGCTGCACCTGGATACGACTACTCTACCGACGAGCAGCCCGTTGACGACCCCTCTCTCTTGCCAGAGCAACCAGGCAAGCCCCCCCCCCCCCTTGAGCATTCCAGATATCGCCCATTCTATTCTCCTGCTTGCATTAGATTTTGCTACTGTTAATGTATGCTCCTATTCTGATGCATAGCCTGCTGTTGTAACCTGTTCATTGCTACCTTACCTGCCTATGATAAACTGTTTAGTATAGGTTGGTATGAACCATCAGTGACCCCACCACCTTTTCCTTGTTGCCCCTGCTTGATCATCGACGACCCAATCAACGTGATCGTCGACCAGAGACCGACACCTCACTTCACCCCCCCCTTAGTTGTACGACTCTGCATAGTTACTATCGAGTGCCGAGGGTGATACCTCATAACGCACTCCCGATGAATACTCTGCAGTGTAGCTGTTCGGTCGTGGTCATCGAGGGTGATTCCTCCTCCTCCACTTCCGATACGACTCTGTCGTGCAACCCTCAGTGTGAACCTCGAGGGTGATACCTCATACGTTCGCCCTGATGATTTCGTCGAGTGGAATCCGCCGAGGGTGATTCCTCGGATTTCCCCCTTGATGTTATGACCACACGGTTACTTTGACCATTGTTACAGGCGGGTCCACCCTGGTGGGTACCCGCTGGGGATCTATGATTTTCGGGTGTGCCGGAAGGGCACTCGAGTGTGACATTGTGGCGGAGCATCAGAGACTCTGATTGTCTCCGCGTGATACTAATTGAGCCTATTGGATTTGGGTGTGTGATCTGAGTGGGTCGACGTGCCCTATACGCACTACCACCACGCGGGATAATGGTTATGGGACCCTCTGCGAAGTACGTTTCTCCGAAAGCTCGTCTGACATCACGATTCACCGTGCGGGCTGATTGTCGGGATTGGGCTGGATACTTCACTGACGAGTTCAGTGTCGCGCCTGCACCCCGACCAGTCTCGCAACGCGCAGGGTGCCCAGGGCGATGGCCCGAGACCTCTGGGTGCATAGGTTAGTCCGGCGTGCTGACCTCTCTGCCGAGCCTACGTAGAGCGCTGTTTCGTGTTGATCTTCCGAGGATGGGCATTACCCAGCAAGTGTGTCCGGCCAGAGTTGATCGAGCGTGTTGGGTAACAGTAGTGCACCCCTGCAGGGATGAATCTTCTATCGATAGCCGGTCCTACGGTAAAGGACGCTCAGTTTGTGTATCTCGATCTACTACTTAAACTGGATACTTGTTACTTAATTGAAGCTTCGGGATCGCTTTCTCGCTTGGGAGTCGAGGAAGGATCTTTAAGCTGTACTTCAACATGTTTGCTAAATAAAATGCTATTCTACTCTCTTCTACTGCTGCAAGATGATGGCCTTGTGAAGATGTTTAAAGATGCTAGTCTTCGATAGGACTAGGCCTTCTCTCTATTCTGGCATTTCTGCAGCCCGGTCCACATATACAGCCTTTCTCCGTTGATAATGTTGCATATGTAGTACAGATCCTTGCTTGGTGAGTACTTCGGATGAGTACTCACGGTTGCTTTACTTTCTCTTTTCCCCATATACCCCACCTTGATGATACATCAGACGATGGAGTCCAGGAGCCAGATGCCACCACCGGAGCCTACTACCAGGAGGGTCCAGAGGGTACTTACTTTTGGATCGAGCCAGCTGACTAGGAGTAGTATCGGAGGCTCCCAGGCAGGAGGCCAACGCCTTTCGATCTAGTGTCGCTGTTTGTGCTAGCCTTCTTAAGGCAAAACTTGTCTAACTATGTCTGTACTCAGATAATACTTGTATGACTGACTTATGTATTCGGATCTTCGGATCCCTGGTTTGTAATATTGTGGACCTCCGTTTAAATTGTGTTAGAGTTGTGTTGTGATATCTTCCCGTGAGTCCCTGTGCTTGATCGTACACGTTTGCGTGTATGATTAGTGTACGATTGAGCAGGGGGCGCCACAAGTTGGTATCAGAGCCGACTGCCTGTAGGAAGCCCCCTTCCAATTCCTTGGCCGAAGTTGAGTCTAGACATCGAAAAACAAATTTACTAACTTGGATGTGTGGCTTACGGGCCCACGTCGCCAACTGGGTGGTATTAGAATCTTTTATTCCTCGTCTATACTCTGGGACTCTGATCTCTCTTCTACTCGGGTTAAATAAATTTTACTAACGCCGACACTTAGGATCTCGTAAATCCCATCTACCCGGAGAGCTGGATGTCTGTGCGATTTCCCTGTCATTGATCTGATTAGTCTGATAATCATTTTCCTTTCCATTGTTTTGTTTAACCTTTCTCTCCGAGTTGAGTTAAACTTCTCATTGTCATTTGACAAATCTGAATTTCCTCTGTTTCAGATGGACCATTTGTTTCCACCACGTCCTACGACATAGCTTGTGCTTCGCACTTGGGCTCGTAATACCCCTGGGTTTCCAGCTGTCCTGATCGCTCTCATGACCAGACTTGGCTACCGTTGGTATCCCGAGTACATGGTCTATGAGGTTTACCGCGAGCTCAACCAGGAACAGTACTATGCTGAAGTTCGGATTTATGATCAGCAGAACAACTCAGACACCGAGCTACACCTTTTTCACGGATTAGGCGTGACGATTGAGATGGCAGTCCATGATGCCGCCTACTCTGCTGTCGTACGTCTCCGAGGAGAGCACAATGCTAACTTGGATGATACTGTGTTTCGGTACATTCCGTATGCACCTGTTGGAGATGCTACTGGATACTACACAGCTATCTGTGCCCCGTACGAGTCTCGACGCTACGACCCGCAGGTTCTGATTCAGTGCACTGAGGCTCTGGATCGCACTGTTCGGGCTCTTGCCGTCGAGTTGTTCGCCACTCGAGCACGCTACTACGAGGCTATGACATAGTTGCTACCAGCTGTTCGTGCAGGGATACATCTGGAGTATATTCTTTACCCACGCAGGACTCAGATGTATGCTGGTATTGATTGGCCTGCAGTGGGAGGTCACACGCCTACACGTGGACCTCTTCTTACAGTTCGAGACCGGGTTCTGCATCAGAGTGCACATGGAGCACAGGATCCTGCCGCGACGAACATTCGTCGTCCGCACTTGCAGTTACCCCGTTTCAGTGGTTTTCTCCGACACTGATATAGCCTTTGCTATGTCACGTTGTGTACTTCCTTACCGCGTGCCTGCGTGCCGCCTAGTGTGTCTCTAGTTTTTCAATTTGCGCCGTTATGCTACCCGATTTTAACCGACTGTGTATGGATCTGTATGTCTTAATCGACTACTATTATGTATCTGTTACACTACTTAATTTGTCGTCGAGTTACATCATGTTTGTCACTAAACGCTCGCAATTGCTTTTACTAAACTACCCCCTGTTGATACTTAGCAGGATGGTTAGACCAGGTGGTCGTGGTCGTGGTCGTGCCCCTGAACGCCCACCACCGCCAGACTATATGGCGGCTATGATGCAACAGTTTGAGCTTAACCGCCAGTTCATGGTTGGAATCATGGCTCAGTTTCCGCATCAGAACAACCAGAACCAGAACCCAGCTTCAATAACTTTGACAGAGTTTATGCGACTCAACCCAACTCAGTTCCGCAATTCTGACAAGCCCCTGGATGCTGATGACTGGCTCCGCGACATCACTCACGAGATGGAGTCTGCTAATGTCGCCCCTGCCAATTACGTCAACTTCACGACCTTTTTCTTAAAGGGCCCCGCTGCTCAATGGTGGGACACACACAAGCGTACTCTGCCTGTTGGAACAGTAATCACCTGGTATGAGTTCCAGGCTGCTTTCCGTACACGTTACATCCCTCAAGCAATTATGGAACGCATGAAGACCCAGTTCCGTAACCTCACTCAGGGCAACAAGACCGTCGAAGCTTATCAGCGGGAATTTCTAGACCTCTCCCGCTATGCTGAAGAAGACATAGCCACAGATGCACGCAGACAAGAGAAGTTCCGTAGTGGACTACACCCCGACCTCAAGCTTGCACTAGCTGCTCAAGACTTCAATGACTTTTCAACTCTGACGAACAAGGCTATTCTTGTTGAGACCGCTCAGATGGAATACAAGGACTCGCTGAAGCGCTATCGTGATGCTGGCTCATCTTCGGGCTCAGCATCGAATCGTCGAGTTTGGATTCCCAACAATGCATTCCGTTCCAATACCACTGCGCCAAAGAACAACTATGATGCACCACGTCTGCCTCCTCCACCGCCGAGGCAGCCAAAAACTCAAGCTATTCAAAACAATGCTCCTCTTCGTCCTGAAGATGGTCTATGCTTCAAGTGCCGCAAACCAGGACACCAGGCTAAAGACTGCCGCCAGAATCAGAATCAGTTAGCCTTTCCTCGTACTGGCCATGGCAATGGTCGTGGCAACAATCAGACCCGCAACTATAATACTGGGTCTGCTG
Organism: Thinopyrum elongatum; assembly: GCA_011799875.1. NCBI lineage: Eukaryota > Viridiplantae > Streptophyta > Magnoliopsida > Poales > Poaceae > Thinopyrum > Thinopyrum elongatum. Next base: position 659,685,413 of record CM022298.1, read on the forward strand.
CACATGGTCGTGGACACGCCTACAACATTGACATTGAAGAAGTCCAGGATCAACTTGCTACTGTGATGTGTACCCTTCTTGTTAATTCAGTACCTGCTTCTGTTTTATTTGATTCAGGAGCATCACATTCATTCATCTCTGGAAAATTTGCATTTATGCATGGCATTCGATATGAGAAAATGCATACTCCGTTAGTCATTAAAACTCCCGGAGGTCACTGTCATGCTGACGTAATAGCACCTGACGTTACCATCGAAATTAAAGGATTGGAGTTCCTTGCATCGCCCATCGTCCTGAAGTCTTCCACCATAGACCTTATACTTGGAATGGATTGGTTGAAAGCTCACATTGCTTCGATCAATTGTGCCACTAAAGTCGTTCAACTTCTTCACCCCACCGATGAGATAGTGAACTATACCGCCCGCATTACTCGGGACGCCGAAGCTCAGATATATGCTCTGAATGCTTTGAACGCCTCACCTCTGGAAGGGATCGAGAACGTTCCTGTCGTTCGAGATTTTCCAGACGTCTTTCCAGAAGAACTTCCAGGAATACCCCCGCCTAGAGCTGTCGAGTTTGTCATTGACTTGAAGCCTGGCACCGTCCCTATTGCCAAGCGACCTTATAAGATGCCTCGGCATCACCTACTCGAGCTTAAGGAAGAAATCGACAAGTCGCTTAAGAGTGGTTTCATCCACCCCAGTTCCTCTGCTTGGGGAGCACCTTCACTCTTCGTTAAGAAGAAGGATGGAACTAACCGTTTGGTTCAAGATTATCGGCCCATTAACCAAGCCACAATCCAGAATAAATATCCACTGCCCCGGATCAATGATCTTTATGATCAACTCGCAGGATCATCGGTGTTCTCTAAACTCGACCTGAGGTTGGGTTATCACCAGATCCGTGTCCGTGAAGAGGATATTCCCAAGACTGCATTCGTCACTCGTTATGGCTCCTATGAATACACCGTCATGTCATTTGGCCTAACGAATGCCCCAGCTACGTTCTCCCGTCTGATGAATTATATATTCATGGATTACCTCGACAAATTCGTCGTGGTTTATTTGGATGATATTCTGGTTTATTCTAAGAATAAAGAAGAACATGCTGAACACCTCCGTTTGGTACTAGAAAGGCTCCGAGAACACCAGTTGTATGCCAAGTATTCCAAATGCGAATTTTGGCTTTCTGAAGTAACTTACCTTGGACATGTGATTTCCAAGGATGGAATTGCTGTTAACCCCGAACGAGTTCAGGCTATTCTTGATTGGACTCCCCCGAAGAATGTCAAGCAAGTTAGAAGTTTTCTCGGACTTGCTAGTTATTGCCGTCGATTCGTTGAGAACTTTTCCAAGATTGCAAAACCATTGACAAATCTGCTTCACAAAAGTGTTAAATTTGAGTGGACAGAAAAATGTCAAGAAAGCTTTCAGACACTAAAAGACAAATTGACATCTGCCCCAGTATTAGCACCCCCGGATTCCCAAAAGGATTTCGTGATATACTGCGATGCCTCCCGTCAAGGAGTAGGCTGTGTCCTAATGCAAGAACGCAAGGTGATTGCTTATGCCTCCCGACAATTGCGTCCTCACGAAGAAAATTACCCAGTGCAGGATCTCGAACTTTCTGCGGTTATTTATGCCCTGAAGCTATGGCGACATTACCTCCTCGGTAACCGTTGCGAGATATATACGGATCATCAAAGTTTGAAGTATTTATATACTCAACCGGATCTGAACCTTCGTCAACAAAGATGGCTCGAGACAATAGCCGATTATGATATGAATATCTCATACACCCCTGGCAAGGCAAATGTAATGGCCGATGCTTTGAGCCGCAAGGCTTATTGCAGCAACCATATGGTTCAGGAATCACAACCTCTTCTTTATGAAGAGTTTCGTAAATTTAACCTCCATATTGTTCCATAGGGTTATCTCAATACCCTCGTTGTCGAACCAGATTTAGAACACAGCATCAAAACTATGCAACGGTATGACTCTGAAGTTGAAAGGATCAAGCGGTACCTTGAAAAAGGAAAACCGTCGGAGTTCCATCTTGATAATGATGGGATCCTATTTTTCCAACACCGTCTCTTCGTACCTAAGTTCAAAGATGAGAGAGAACACGTTATGATGGAAGCTCATGACACTCCTCTGTCAATTCATCCTGGTAGCACAAAGATGTACCGTGACATTTGTCAGAGATACTGGTGGCCTAATATGAAGCGAGATATTGCTCGTTATGTTTCTGAGTGTGACGTTTGCCGCCGCGTTAAAGCTCAACATCAAAGGCCCGCAGGAACTCTGCAACCCCTTGCAATTCCTGAATGGAAATGGGACAAGGTCCAAATGGATTTCATTACTGGTTTTCCCAAATCCCAGAAGGGTAATGATGCTATATTTGTCGTCATTGACCGATTCTCCAAGGTTGCCCACTTTCTGCCAGTTAAAGAGACAATCACTGCTAGCCAGTTAGCAGACTTGTATGTTTCCTGAATTGTGTCACTCCACGGTGTTCCGTTGGAGATCAGTTCTGATCGTGGCAGCCTCTTCACCTCCAGATTCTGGAATAGTTTCCAAGAAGCTATGGGAACACATCTGTCTTTCAGCACCGCTTTTCACCCTCAGTCTCAGGGTCAAGTTGAACGAGTTAATCAAGTGCTCAAAGATATGCTTCGAGCTTGCGTCATCTCCTTCGGTAAGAAATGGGAGGAATCTCTCCCGTATGCCGAATTCTCTTACAACAATAGCTATCAAGCTAGTCTGAAGATGGCACCGTTTGAAGTCCTATACGGTCGTAAGTGTCGAACCCCTCTGAATTGGTCAGAAACTGGGGAACGCTCACTCGTTGGACCGGACATTATTCAGCAAGCGGAAGATCAAGTCCGCATTGTCCGTGAACATTTGAAAACTGCTCAGTCTCGTCAGAAAAGCAACTATGACCGAAAGCACCAGGAAATAGTCTATCAACCTGGCGAGCAAGCTTACCTCCGCGTCACTCCGTTGAAAGGCACTCATAGGTTCGGAATCAAAGGCAAGTTAGCTCCTCGCTACATTGGCCCGTTCCGTATTCTTGCCCGTCGAGGAGAAGTGGCATATCAATTGCAGTTGCCGCCTAATCTTTCTCAAGTACATGATGTTTTTCATGTATCCCAACTCCGTCGCTGCTTCAAGGATCCTATTCGAGCTGTGGATCATGAAGTGCTTGAATTACGGGAAGATCTGTCCTATCCAGAATATCCCATCCGTGTTCTTGATCAAGCTGAACGTCGGACTCGTCAAAAGTAAATCAAATTCCTCAAGGTTCAGTGGTCAAATCATTCTGAAGATGAGGCCACTTGGGAACGCGAGGATCGTCTTCACGAAGAATACCCCTCTTTCTTTCAATTTTCCTCTTAATTCTCGGGACGAGAATTCTTGTTAGATGAGGAGAGTTGTAACACCCCCTGTCATTAGCTACAGTAATCACTTTTGATAATGACATGTCAGCAAGCTTAATAGTGCATAATCATCATTTGCATCATATTGCATTTCAACTCCTAAGTCAAATTCAAATTTAAATGAAAGTGAAATATAAAAGTTGTCCAACATAAAAACTAAAATGTTCGATAAATAACAAATATTGCAGAGGCTAGTCTAAAATTGAAACCAACAAATAATAAAATAATTGGGTGGCTCTAACATAATTAAAACAGCTAGGATTAATGCATATTAATTATTATAAAAATTATGTGAACTCAAGTTGACTCCAAACTAATTTTTGGTAGTGTTAGGTAATGCCTAGTATTTGTTGGAGCAGTTCCTATATTTTACAAAATTCAGTATGTGGCCTAACTATTTACTAAACAGGAGAGAAAATGAATAAAAGAAAAAGGTAAAAGAAAAACAGAAAAGGAGAAATTCCCCCACCCCACGGCCCAACTGGGCCACCGGCCCACCACTCCCCTATATGGCCTCCCCCAGGAGGCCAAACCCTAATCCCCTCCTCACCCCCTCGCTCACTCCCCCCCCCCACCCGATCCAGAACCGGATCGGGCCAGCCCCGCGCTCGCCCCCGATCGCCCCGAGCCGCGCGCTCGCCTCGCCCTCGCTCGACGCGCCCCGCCGCCTCCACGCCGAGGCCGCCGCTCGCCGACCTCCTCATCCTCCTCCCCAACCGGCCTCCCCGAGCCTCACCGCCCCTCTTCTCACGAACGCTGGTGAGGAACCCCCCGGCCTCCTTTTCCCTCTGGCCACACTCCGGCTCGCCCGTCGCGCGCTCGCCCGACCCCGCACCGCGCCCGCGCGCGGCCTCGCCAGTGCTCGCTCGCCTCGGCCGCTCGTCCCTCGCACGCGCTCGCCGCGCCGCTCCGGCCACCGCGCTGTGCCGACCAGCTCCGGCCCCTGCCTCGCCTCCGCGCTCCCCGCACCGCGCGCTGGCCTCCGCTCACCCGCGCCCGGCCCGCTCCGCGCCGCGCCTCCGCCTCCCCGCGCCCGAGCATCGCCGCGCCGCGCTGTCGCTCGCCCTGCTGCCGCCCGCTCCGGCCACCGCCCCCCCCTGCCGCGCCGCGCCGCGCTGCCTCGCCACCGGCCACCGTCCCACGCGCGCCGCCGCGCGCGCCCGTGGCCGCGCCTGGCGCCCTCGCGCCGCTCCTGGCGCCCGCGCCCGTTTGCGCGCCCGTCGCCCGCGCCCGTTAGGCCTCTGGGCCACTGACCGTGGGGCCGAACCCCCCCTGAGACGCTGACAAACGGGCCCCGCCCGAAAAACGTTTAGAGAAAATAGAAAATGAAAATAAAAATAATTAAAATAATTAATTAATTAATTAATTAGTTAATTAATCCTGATTAGGTTAATCTAATTAACTAATTAGTGTTAATTAAACAGTAATTAGTAATTAACTTAATTAACCTTGCTGACATCAGCATGATGTCATGCTGATGTCATCATCAGCACTGTTTCGGATAATGTTGAATTAAATAATTAAATAAATTCCAGAAATTAATAAAAACTTTAGAAAATCATATTAAATAAACCGTAACTCCGATGAAAATATTTTATACATGAAACTTGCTCAGAATTCCGATACGAACCCGGATGCGCCCTCCGTATTCCCGTCAGACGCCCGCAGCTATAAGAACGTTGAACTTTTAGACCATTTTCAGTAAATGAATAGTGCCCAACTTTAATTAAATAAATCCAAATAAATTCCTAAATTAAATAAATCATTTAGTTAGGCAGTAGAACACCCCGGCATATCATTTAGGCATGTCATACATGTTGTTTGCGTTATTGCCGTGAATTTATTGTTTCTCTCCCCCTCCTTCTCTCTCTCGATAGACGCTGAGACCGACGACGCTGCACCTGGATACGACTACTCTACCGACGAGCAGACCGTTGACGACCCCTCTCTCTTGCCAGAGCAACCAGGCAAGCCCCCCCCCCCCCCTTGAGCATTCAGATATCGCCCATTCTATTCTCCTGCTTGCATTAGATTTTGCTACTGTTAATGTATGCTCCTATTTGATGCATAGCCTGATGTTGTAACCTGTTCATTGCTACCTTACCTGCCTATGATAAACTGTTTAGTATAGGTTGGTATGAACCATCAGTGACCCCACCACCTTTTCCTTGTTGCCCCTGCTTGATCATCGACGACCCGATCAACGTGATCGTCGACCAGAGACCGACACCTCACTTCACCCCCCCCCCTTAGTTGTACGACTCTGCATAGTTACTATCGAGTGCCGAGGGTGATACCTCGTAACGCACTCCCGATGAATACTCTGCAGTGTAGCTGTTCGGTCGTGGTCATCGAGGGTGATTCCTCCTTCTCCACTTCCGATACGACTCTGTCGTGCAACCCTCAGTGTGAACCTCGAGGGTGATACCTCATACGTTCGCCCTGATGATTTCGTCGAGTGGAATCCGCCGAGGGTGATTCCTTGGGTTTCCCCCTTGATGTTATGACCACACGGTTACTTTGACCATTGTTACAGGCGGGTCCACCCTGGTGGGTACCCACTGGGGATCTATGATTTTCGGGTGTGCCGGAAGGGCACTCGAGTGTGACATTGTGGCGGAGCATCAGAGACTCTGATTGTCTCCGCGTGATACTAATTGAGCCTATTGGATTTGGGTGTGTGATCTGAGTGGGTCGACGTGCCCTATACGCACTACCACCACGCGGGATAATGGTTATGGGACCCTCTGCGAAGTACGTTTCTCCGAAAGCTCGTCTGACGTCACGATTCACCGTGCGGGCTGATTGTCGGGATTGGGCTGGATACTTCACTGACGAGTTCAGTGTCGCGCCTGCACCCCAGCCAGTCTCGCAATGCGCAGGGTGCCCAGGGCGATGGCCCGAGACCTCTGGGTGCATAGGTTAGTCCAGCGTGCTGACCTCTCTGCCGAGCCTAGGTAGAGCGCTGTTTCGTGTTGATCTTCCGAGGACGGGCATTACCCAGCAAGTGTGTCCGGCCAGAGTTGATCAAGCGTGTTGGGTAACAGTAGTGCACCCCTGTAGGGATGAATCTTCTATCGATAGCCCGTCCTACGGTAAAGGACGCTCAGTTTGTGTATCCTGATCTACTACTTAAACTGGATACTTGTTACTTAATTGAAGCTTCGGGATCGCTTTCTCACTTGGGAGTCGAGGAAGGATCTTTAAGCTGTACTTCAACATGTTTGCTAAATAAAATGCTATTCTACTCTCTTCTACTGCTGCAAGATGATGGCCTTGTGAAGATGTTTGAAGATGCTAGTCTTCGATAGGACTAGGCCTTCTCTCTATTCTGGCATTTCTGCAGCCCAGTCCACATATACAGCCTTTCTCCGTTGATAATGTTGCATATGTAGTATAGATCCTTGCTTGCTGAGTACTTCGGATGAGTACTCACGGTTGCTTTACTTTCTCTTTTCCCCATATACCCCACCTTGATGATACATTAGACGATGGAGTCCAGGAGCCAGATGCCACCACCGGAGCCTACTACCAGGAGGGTCCAGAGGGTACTTACTACTGGACCGAGCCAGCTGACCAGGAGTAGGATCGGAGGCTCCCAGGCAGGAGGCCAACGCCTTTCGATCTAGTGTCGCTGTTTGTGCTAGCCTTCTTAAGGCAAAACTTGTCTAACTATGTCTGTACTCAGATAATATTTGTATGACTGACTTATGTATTCGGATCTTCGGATCCCTGGTCTGTAATATTGTGGACCTCCGTTTAAATTGTGTTAGAGTTGTGTTGTGATATCTTCCCGTGAGTCCCTGTGCTTGATCGTACACGTTTGCGTGTATGATTAGTGTAAGATTGAGCAGGGGCGCCACAGGGCAGCACCCAAGCACCGGTCCACCCACATATCAAATTATCAAAGTAATGAACACGAATCATATGACCAAGATGAAAACTAGATTGACAGTAATTCCCATGTGTCCTCGGGAGCGCTTTGCTTTATATAAGAGTTCGTCCAGGCTTGTCCTTCGCTACAAAAAGGATTGGGCCACCTTGCTGCACCTTAGTTACTTTTGTTACTTGTTGCCCGTTACGAATTATCTTATCACATAACTATCTGTTACCGATAATTTCAGTGCTTGCAGAGAATACCTTGCTGAAAACCGCTTGTCATTTCCTTCTGCTCCTCGTTGGGTTCGACACTCTTACTTATCGAAAGGACTACGATAGATCCCATATACTTGTGGGTCATCAAGACTCTTTTCTGGCACTGTTGCCGGGGAGTGAAGCGCCTTTGGTAAGTGGAATTTGGTAAGGAAATATTTATATAGTGTGCTGAAATTTACTGTCACTTGTTACTATGGAAAATAATCCTTTGAGGGGCTTGTTCGGGGTATCTTCACCTCGACCGGAAGAGCAAAGAGTTGCTCCTCAACCTACAGCACCTACTGAAAATATTTATTATGAAATTCCTTCGGGTATGATAGAGAAACTGCTAGCTAATCCTTATGCAAGAGATGGAACATTACATCCTGATATGCATCTAATCTATGTGGATGAAGTTTATGGATTATTTAAGCTTGCAGGTTTGCTCGAGGATGATGTCAAGAAGAAGGTCTTCCCTTTATCTTTGAAGGGAAAGGCATTAACATGGTATAAGCTATGTGATGATATTGGATCTTGGAACTACAACCGATTGAAATTGGAATTTCATCAGAAGTTTTTATCCTATGCATCTGGTTCATCGTGATCGGAATTATATATATAATTTTTGGCCTCGTGAAGGAGAAAGTATCGCTCAAGCTTGGGGGAGGCTTAAGTCAATGTTATATTCATGCCCCAATCATGAGCTCTCAAGAGAAATTATTATTCAGAATTTTTATGCTCGGCTTTCTCGTAATGATCAATCCATGCTCGATACTTCTTGCACTGGTTCTTTTATGAAGAAGACTATTGAATTCAAATGGGATTTATTGGAAACAATTAAACGCAACTCTAAAGATTGGGAACTCGACAAAGGTAATGAGTCAGGTATAAACCTTAAGTTTGATTGTGTTAAATCTTTCATGGATACCGATGCTTTTCATGAATTTAGCACTAAATATGGACTTAACTCTGAGGTAGTAGCTTCTTTATGTGAATCATTTGCTACTCATGTTGATCTCCCTAAGGAGAAGTGGTTTAAATATCATCCTCCCATTGAAGTAAAAGTAGTAGAACCTATTAAAGCTGACAAAGAAATTATTACTTATAATGTTGATCCTATTGTTCCTACTGCTTATATTGAGAAACCACCTTTCCCTGTTAGAATAAAGGAACATGTTAAAGCTTCAACTGTGGTTCGTAAGAGTTATACTAGAACACCTACACTCCCTGAACAAATTAAAGTTGAACCTAGTATTGCTATGGTTAAAGATCTCTTGGTTGATAATATTGATGGGCATGTTATTTATTTCTGTAATGAAGCCGCTAGAATTGCTAAACCCGATATTAAAGATAAACATAGACCCATTGTTGGCATGCCTGTTGTTTCTGTTAAAGTAGGAGATCATTGTTATCATGGTTTATGTGATGTGGGTGCTAGTGTGAGTGCAATTCCTTATACCTATATCAAGAAATTATGAATGATATTGCACCTGTTAAGATAGAAGATATTGATGTTACTATTAAGCTTGCCAATAGAGATACTATATCACCAATTGGGATTGTTAGAGATGTTGAAGTCTTGTGTGGGAAAATAAAATACCCTACTGATTTTCTTATTCTTGGTTCCCCATAAGATGATTTTTGTCCCATTATATTTCGTAGACCTTTCTTGAACACTGTTAATGCTAAGATAGATTGTGAGAAAGAAATTGTTACTGTAAGTTTTGGAGATGTGTCTCATGATTTTAATTTCTCTAAATTTCGTAGACAACCCCATGATAAAGAATTGCCTAGTTAGGATGAAATTATTGGTCTTGCTTCTATTGTCATGCCTCCTACCGATCCTTTAGAACAATATCTGCTAGACCATGAAAACGATATGTTTATGAACGAAAAGGAATTAGATGAAATATTCTTTAACCAAATGCCTGTTTTGAAAGACAATTTGCCTGTTGAAAGCCTTGGAGATCCTCCTCCACCCAAGGGTGATCCAGTGTTTGAGCTTAAACAATTACCTGATACTTTGAAATATGCTTATCTTGATGAAAAGAAGATATATCATGTTATTATTAGTGCTAACCTTTCAGAGCATGAAGAAAAGAAATTATTGAAAACTCTGAGGAAGCACCGTGCCGCTATTGGATATACTCTTGATGATCTTAAGGGCATTAGTCCCACTCTATGTCAGCATAAAATTAATATGGAGCCTGATGCTAAACCAGTCGTTGATCATCAACGACGGTTAAATCCTAAAATGAAAGAAATGGTAAGAAATGAAATACTAAAGCTTCTGGAGGCAGGTATAATTTATCCTATTGCTGATAGTAGATGGGTAAGTCATGTTCATTGTGTCCCTAAGAAGGGAGGTATTACTGTTGTCCCTAATGATAAGAATGAATTGATCCCACAAAGAATTGTTACAGGTTATAGAATGGTAATTGATTTTCGCAAATTAAACAAAGCTACTAGAAAAGATCACTACCCTCTACCTTTTATTGATCAAATGCTAGACAGACTATCCAAACATACACATTTTTGCTTTCTAGATGGTTATTCTGGTTTTTCTCAAATACCTGTGTCAAAAGAGGACCCAGAAAAGACCACTTTTACTTGCCCTTTTGATACTTTTGCTTATAGACATATGCCTTTTGGTTTATGCAATGCACCTGCTACCTTTCAAAGATGTATGACTGCTATATTCTCTGACTTTTGTGAAAAGATTGTTGAGGTTTTCATGGATGATTTCTCCGTTTACGGAACTTCTTTTGATGATTGCTTAAGCAACCTTGATCGAGTTTTGCAGAGATGTGAAGAAACTAATCTTGTCTTGAATTGGGAGAAGTGCCACTTTATGGTTAATGAAGGTATTGTCTTGGGGCATAAAATTTCTGAAAGAGGTATTAAAGTTGATAAAGCTAAATTAGATGATATTGAAAAGATGCCGTGTCCTAAAGATATCAAAGGTATAAGAAGTTTCCTTGGTCATGATGGTTTCTATAGGAGGTTTATTAAAGACTTCTCTAAAATTGCTAGGCCTCTCACTAATCTCTTGCAAAAAGACGTTCCTTTTGTTTTTTATGATGATTGTGTAGAAGCATTTGAAATACTTAAGAAAGCCTTGATTTCTGCACCTATTGTTCAACCACCTGATTGGAATCTACCCTTTGAAATTATGTGTGATGCTAGTGATTATGCTGTTGGTGCTGTTCTAGGACAAAGAGTTGATAAGAAATTGAATGTTATTCACTATGCTAGTAAAACTCTAGACAGTGCCCAGAGAAATTATGCTACTACTAAAAAAGAATTTTTAGCAGTTGTTTTTGCTTGTGACAAGTTCAGATCTTATATTGTTGATTCCAAAGTAACTATTTACACTGATCATGCTGCTATTAAATATGTTATGGAAAATAAAGATGCTAAACCTAGACTTATTAGATGGGTTCTTTTGCTGCAAGAATTGGATTTGCATATTATTGATAGAAAGGGAGCTGAGAACCCCGTTGCAGACAACTTGTCTAGGTTAGAAAATGTTCTTGATGACCCACTGCCTATTGATGATAGCTTTCCTGATGAGCAATTAGGTGTCATAAATGCTTCTCGTAATACTCCATGGTATGCAGATTATGCTAATTACATTGTTGCTAAATTTATACCATCTAGTTTCACATACCAGCAAAAGAAAAAGTTTTTCTATGATTTAAGACATTACTTTTGGGATGACCCACACCTTTATAAAGGAGTAGATGGTGTTATTAGACGTTGTGTACCTGAGCATGAACAGGAACAGATCCTACGCAACTGCCACTCCAAAGCTTACGGAGGACACCATGCTAGAGATAGAACTGCACACAAGGTATTGCAATCTGGTTTTTATTGGCCTACTCTCTTCAAGGATGCTCGTAAGTTTGTCTTGTCTTGTGATGAATGTCAGAGAATTGGCAATATTAGTAGACATCAGGAAATGCCTATGAATTATTCACTTGTTATTGAACCATTTGATGTTTGGAGCTTTGATTATATGGGACCTTTTCCTTCCTCTAATGGGTATACACATATTTTAGTTGCTGTTGATTACGTTACTAAGTGGGTAGAAGCTATTCCAACTAGTAGTGCTGATCATAACACTTCTATTAAGATGCTTAAAGAAGTTATTTTTCCGAGGTTTGGAGTCCCTAGATACTTGATGACTGATGGTGGTTCACATTTTATTCATGGTGCTTTCCGTAAAATGCTTGCTAAATATGATGTCAACCATAGAATTGCATCTCCATATCACCCTCAGTCTAGTGGTCAAGTAGAATTGAGCAATAGAGAGATTAAATTGATTTTGCAAAAGACTGTTAATAGATCTAGAAAGAATTGGTCTAAGAAACTTGATGATGCATTATGGGCTTATAGAACTGCTTATAAAAACCCTATGGGTATGTCTCCGTATAAAATGGTCTATGGAAAAGCTTGTCACTTACCTCTTGAAATGGAACATAAAGCTTATTGGGCTATTAAAGAGCTCAACTATGATTTCAAACTTGTCGGTGAAAAGAGGCTGTTTGACATTAGCTCACTTGATGAATGGAGAACCCAAGCCTATGAGAATGCCAAGTTGTTTAAATAAAAAGTTAAAAGATGGCATGACAAAAGGATACAAAAGCGTGAGTTTAATATAGGTGATTATGTTTTGCTATACAACTCTCGTTTAAGATTTTTTGCAGGAAAGCTTCTCTCTAAATGGGACTTACATTATCGAGGAGGTTTATCGTTCAGGTGCCATCAAGATCAACAATGCCAAAGGCACTAACCCGAAGGTGGTAAACGGGCAGAGAATCAAACATTATATTTCAGGTACTCCCATAAATATTGAAACCAATATAATTAATACCATAACACCGGAGGAGTACATAAGGGAGACCTACCAGAACATTTCAAACTCCGAAAAGGAATAGGTATGTGGTACGGTAAGTAAACCGACTCCAAAACTTTTCCAATGGCAAATTTTCTCCGTTTTGGAATATTTAAAAAATTAGGAAAATTAAAAGTAGTTCGAAGAGTGCACGAGGAGGCGACAAGCCTGGGGGACGGGCCCTACCCCCTGGGCACGCCCCTATTGCTTGTGGCCACCTCGTGTGCCCTCCAAACTCCGTTTTCTTACACAATACTTCTTCTGGTCGATAAATATTCATTATATAATCTCCCGAAGGTTTTGACCACCGTACCACGGCAAAATCCCCTGTTTTCGTTTTGGGCTGTTTTCTGCCAGAGTTTTCAAGGCCAGGCATCATGTCTTCCCCCTCATCCAACAATGGGGATGACGATGTGTGGCTGATGAAGATAGAGATGAAGAGAGAAGAACTTGGGGAAACCAACAAGGGTGATAAGATCAAGAAGGTCGCGGTAGATCAAGTTCCAGCAGCAGAAGAAGAAGCCATCCTTCAACCATACTATGATCATCTTACCCCTACTGAAATTGAAGTTTTTAAGATCATTGAGACAGTTCGTGTGCAAAATAAATATCTCACTCGTGAAATTATTCTGTTGCAAGAGCATATCATCTCCCTCCAGAGCATCATTCGTAGATTGGAGTACCTCCTGCGCTCGAAGTGTGGCACTACTTCATCAACAACTCCATCATCACCACCTCCGAAGAAAGAGATCTAAATACATGGGTATGGGCACTCCCCTTGGCAACTGCCAAGCTTGGGGGAGATGCCCCGGTATCATATCACCATCACACCTTTACTTTTATCATTTTTCTTAGTTCGATCCTTTTGGTTATATCTTGATTTAGTAGAATAAAGTTTTAATATGATCTAGCCTTGAGTTTTGCTTTATGTTCCCTCTATGTAATCGAGTCCGAGAGATATATAATAAAGAGTAGTTTTGAGTTGAGGGCTTTGCTTTCTTGCTATGATCTTGAGGGAATAAAATAAAAGAAATGAAAAGATCATACAATGATCTTATGGAGAGTAATGACTTCACATATAAGAAGTATGTCGCATGAAATTTGTTGAGAGTTGACAAACATAGTTTTGGTCATTGTTGCAATTAATAGGAAGTAATGAAGAAAGAGAGGTCTCACATATAAATATACTATCTTGGACACCTTTTGTGATTGTGAGCACTCATTAAAATATGACATGCTAAAAGGTTGATGTTGGACAAGGAAGACAACATAATGTGTTATGTTTCTTTACATCCGTATAGAAGTTATATTATTATGGATCCTCCAACATGTCGAGCTTGCTTTTCTCTCTTATGCTAGCCAAATCCTTTGCACCAAGTAGAGATACTACTTGTGCATCCAAACATCCCTAAACCCAATTTTGCCATGAGAGTCCACCATACCTACCTATGGATTGAGTAAGATCCTTCAAGTAAGTTGTCATCGGTGCAAGCAATAAAAATTGCTCTCTAAATATGTATGATCTATTAGTGTGAAGAAAATAAGCTTTATACGAACTTGTGATATGGAAGAAATAAAAGCGACAGACTGCATAATAAAGTTCATTATCACAAGCGGCAATATAAAGTGACGTTCTTTTGCATTAAGATTTTGTGCATCCAACCATAAAAGCGCATGACAACCTGTGCTTCCCTCTGCGAAGGGCCTATCTTTTACTTTTACCTTCTACCCTTATACAAGAGTCATGGTGATCTTCACCTTTCCTTTTTACATTTTTTCTTTCTGGCAAGCACTATATGGAAAGATCCAGATATATATATCCACTCGGATGTAGGTTATCATAAAGTATTATTGTTGACATTACCCTTGAGGTAAAAGGTTGGGAGGCGAAACCATAAGCCCCTATCTTTCTCTGTGTCCGACTGAGACTTTGAACTCATAAGTATCGTGTGAGTGTTAGAAATTGTGAAAGGCTAAATGATAGTTGAGTATGTGAACTTGCTGAAAAGCTCTTACATTGACTCTTTCCGATATTATGATAAATTGCAATTGCTTCAATGACTGAGATCATAGTTTGTTAGTTTTCAATAAAGTTTCTGATTCATACTTTACCTTGTGAATGAATTGTCACTTTAGCATAAGAAATTGTATGTCAATATATGTTGCTATTCTAAAGATGATCATGATGCCTTCATGTCCGTATTTTATTTTATTGACACCTCTATCTCTACACATGTGGACATGATTATCGATTTCGGCTTTCGCTTGAGGACAAGCGAGGTCTAAGCTTGGGGGAGTTGATACGTCCATTTTGCATCATGCTTTTATATTGATATTTATTGCATTATGGGATGTTATTACACATTATGGTACAATACTTATGCCTTTTCTCTCTTATTTTACAAGGTTTACATGAAGAGAGAGAATGCCGGCAGCTGAAATTCTGGACTAGAAAAGGAGCAAATCTGAGAGACCTATTCTGCACAACTCCAAAAGTCCTGAAAATTTACGGAGAATTATTTTGGAATATATAACAAATATTGGGCGAAGAAAATACCAGAGGGGACCCACCAGGAGGTCACAAGCCTGGGGGGGCGCCCTACCCCCCTGGGCGCGCCCCTGTGGCTTGTGGGCCCCCTGGCAGACCTCCGGTGGCCATCTTCTGCTATATGATGTGTTTTGACCTGGAAAAAACCAGAAGAGAGCTTTCGGGACGAAGCGCCGCCGTCTCGAGGCGGAACCTGGGCAGAAGCAATCTAGGGCTTCGGCGAAGCTATTCTGCCGGCGAAACTTCCCTCCGGGAGGGGGAAATCGAAGCCATCGTCATCACCAACGATCCTCTCATCGAGAGGGGGTTAATCTCCATCAACATCTTCACAAGCACCATCTCCTCTCAAACCCTAGTTAATCTCTTGTATCCGATCTTTGTCTCAAAACCCCAGATTGGTACCTGTGGGTTGCTAGTAGTGTTGATTACTCCTTGTAGTTGATGCTAGTTGGTTTATTCGGTGGATGATCATATGTTTAGATCCTTAATGCTATTCAATACCCCTCTGATTATGAACATGAATATGCTTTGTGAGTAGTTATGTTTGTTCCTGAGGACATGGGAGAAGTCTTGCTATAAGTAATCATGTGAATTTGGTATTCGTTCGATATTTTGATGAGATGTATGTTGTCTTTCCTATAGTGGTGTTATGTGAATGTCGACTACATGACACTTCACCATTGTTTGGGCCTAGGGGAAGGCATTGGGAAGTAATAAGTAGATGATGGGTTGCTAGAGTGACAGAAGCTTAAACCCAAGTTTATGCGTTGCTTCGTAAGGGGCTGATTTGGATCCATGTGTTTCATGCTATGGTTAGATTTATCTTAATTCTTCTTTCGTAGTTGCGGATGCTTGCGAGAGGGGTTAATCATAAGTGGGAGGCTTGTCCAACTAAGGGTAGCACCCAAGCACCGGTCCACCCACATATCAAATTATCAAAGTAATGAACGCGAATCATATGAGCATGATGAAAACTAGCTTGACAGTAATTCCCATGTGTCCTCGGGAGCGCTTTGCTTTATAAAAGAGTTCGTCCAGGCTTGTACTTTGCTACAAAAAGTATTGGGCCACCTTGTTGTACCTTAGTTACTTTTGTTACTTGTTACCCGTTACGAATTATCTTATCACACAACTATCTGTTATCGATAATTTTAGTGCTTGCAGAGAATACCTTGCTGAAAACCGCTTGTCATTTCCTTCTGCTCCTCGTTGGGTTCGACACTCTTACTTATCGAAAGGACTACGATAGATCCCCTGTACTTGTGGGTCATCAACACTTCACAATGAATAGAGTAAAATAGTGCACAGAAGGAAACTGCAAGCTAGTAGCGGTGACACTCGATACCCCTCTCTCATCTCCAACTGACAGAGTATGATAAAAGTCCTCAAACTCTCCAGGCCTAGGTTCCCTTATTTCCCCGTCAGAAGGGATTAAGCATATATCACAAAATTCAGTGAATGGTATCTGACAGGTTTCAGCATATAAATTAAATTGCACCTCAGGAGGGTTATTCCTACTCAGAAAATGAAAGCTTTGCACAAAGGAATTTGTAAGGAGATGATATTGTTCACACTCAGCTATGATGAAGTCGGTGAGGCCAGCATTGACAGCAAATTGTGCGAACTCTTGACGGATTCCGGCCCAATCCATGAAGGGGTTGTGAGGCCATTCGCATGGCCGCACTTCCGCCATTCTCTGAGTTTGGAGGTCACTATCCGATGATTCACCCACAACTCCCTTGGAGTTCTTGGAAGCAAACTTCCTAAAGAAACTCATCTTATTCCTAAGAACAAAATTCTGAAATTTTTAGTCCACAAAATTTTTGTCAACAAAATATCACAAGATTGATAGCAACTACTCATAGACATGCATAGAGGCTATACTGAGCATTCAAACTACTTAGAAATCTAAGAATTCAACATGCAAACTCATCTATAGTAGCACCAAGAGTAGCTAATTATTCAAAATATAAACCACCAAAGCAAAAACTAATTGGACAAATGGAGGAGACACATACCAAGTAGCAATCCCCCAAAACAGTTTCAGAAATGGAGCTTCGAGCAAAGAGATCGAAATCCGTGGGTTTGAGAGCGAGAACACGAGAGAGAGAGAGAGCAATGGTGAATTTTTTCTAGAGGTAGGTGGTGACATGGGCTAAAGAGATAAGTGACGGGCCCACGCGGGGACCACAACCCACCAGGGTGAGCCTGGGGGTGCTGGCACGCCCAGGTGGGTCGTGCCCACCTGGTGCACCCCCCTCTAATGTTATATGCATAAAAAAATCTTAAATATTCAGAAAAAATTGTATTAAATTTTCAAGGCATTCTGAGAACTTTTATTTTTGGGTCATTTTTTATTGTACGGGAAATTTAGAAAACAGACCAAACTTGGCATTTTATTCTATTTAACTAAGAAAAACAGAAAATAAAAGTTGAAAATAGAAAGTTGTGCTTACTAAATTCATCAACTTCATACCCCTCAAAAATGATCCATTAATAAGGTTGATCAAGTCTTATTAACCACCACCTTCGATTAGCATGAAACTGAAGAACTTTCGTAAAACAAGTTACCTCTACGGGGATATGCATGTCCCCAACAATAAGTATATCATATTTCTTTTTGGCAGTAGGTAGAGGTAGTTGAAAACTTCCAATAGTGAGTGTCGGAGATTTTTACATAACATTAATACCATTCACTTGGAATTATTTCTTCGAAAAGTGCACCGTATGCTCACTACCATTGATATGAAAAGTGACCTTGCTTTTATTACAATCAATAACAGCCCCTGCAGTATTCAAGAAGGGTCTACCAAGGATAATCGACATGTTGTCGTCCTCAGGCATCTCAAGTATAACAAAGTCAGTCAAGATAGTAACATTTGCAACAACAACGGGCACATCCTCACAAATACCGATAGGTATGGCAGTTGATTTATCAGCCATTTGCAAAGATATTTCAGTATGTGTGAGTTCATTCAAGTCAAGTCTTTTGTATAAAGAGAAAGGCATAACACTAACACCAGCTCCTAAATCACATAAAGCAGTTTTCACATAGTTTGTTTTGATGGAGCAAGGTATAGTTGGTATTCCCAGATCTCCAAGTTTCTTAGGTACTCCATCCTTAAAAGAATAATTGGCAAGCATAGTGGAGATTTCAGCTTCTGGTATTTTTCTTTTATTAGAGATGATGTCTTTCATATATTTTTCATAAGGGGCCATCTTTAAAATATTAGTCAAGCGAGTACGTAAAATGACTGGCCTAATCATTTCAGCAAAGCGCTCAAATTCTTCATCATCTTTCTTCTTAGTTGATTTAGGTGGAAAGGGCATGGGTTTTTGAAACCATGGTTCTATTTATTTTCCATGTTTTCTAGCAAGGAAGTCTCTTTTATCATATCTTTTATTTTTAGGTTGTGGGTTATCAAGATCAACAGCTGGTTCTATCTCAACATCATTATCTGGTTGTTTATCATTGTCTGGTTGAGTATCTTCATGAACATCATCATTATCTTTTTCATTATCACTAGGTGAATGTTCATTACCAGATTGAGTTTTGGCATCAGAGATAGAAACATTATTATCATTATCAGGAGGTTTTTTTATTTTAGGTTCACTAGAGGCATGCAAGGTCCTATCATTTTTCTTTTTCTTCTTCTTCTTCGAAGGACTAGGTGCATCGGTGTTAATTCTTTGAGACTCTTGTTCAATTCTTTTAGGATGTCCCTCAGGATAAAGTGGTTCCTGAGTCATTCTACCTCCTCTAGTCATTACTCTGACATCATGATCATTGATATTAGTATTCATTTCATTAAGCATGGTACTAGCATCATCATGAGTAGCATTCATAGAAGTAGCATCATCAATAACATGCGACATATCAGGATTAGTACCATGTGGTGGTGTCGCAAGTCTACTCAAAATAGAAGGTGAATCAAGTGCAGAGCTAGATGGCAGTTCCTTACCTCCCCTCGTCTTAGAGGGAAAAATCTTAGTCTTTGTATCCTTCAGGTTCTTCATAGTGATAAATTGATAATAATCCCAAGTGACTCAACAAATATAGCTATACTCCCCGGCAACGGCGTCAGAAAAAGGTCTTGATAACCCACAAGTATAGGGGATCGCAACACTTTTCGAGGGTAGAGTATTCAACCCAAATTTATTGATTCGACACAAGGGGAGCCAAAGAATATTTGCAAGTATTAGCAGCTGAGTTGTCAATTCAACCACACCTGGAGATTAATTATCTTCAGCAAAGTGGTCAGTAGCAAAGTAGTATGATAGTTTTGATAGTAGTAGCAACAGTAATAGTAACGGTAACAGTGATAGCAATGATTTTGTAGCAAGTGCAACAGTAATAGTAGCAGTAGTAACTTAGCAGGAACAATATAAAAGAAAATTGTAGGCGCTGGATCGGTAAATTCTTTGGATGATATTCATCATATAACAGTCATAACCTAGGGCGATACGGCACTAGCTCCAGTTCATAAATATAATGTAGGCATGTATTCCGTAAATAGTCATACGTGCTTATGGAAAGAACTTGCATGACATCTTTTGTCCAACCGTCCCGTGGCAGCGGGGTCCATATGGAAACTAAGGGATATTAAGGCCTCCTTTTAATAGAGAACATGAACAAAGCATTAACACATAGTGAATACATGAACTCCTCAAACTACGGTCATCACCGGAAAGTATCCCGAATACTGTCACTCCGGGGTTTACGGATCATAACACGTAATAGGTGAATATAACTTGCAAGATTGGATCTAGAACATAGATATAATGGTTATAACATAAATGGTTCAGATCTAAAATCATGGCACCCGGGCCCAAAGTGACAAACATTAAGCATGGCAAAGTCATATCAACATCAATCTCAGAACATAGTGGATACTAGGGATCAAGCCCTAACAAAACTAACTAGATTACATGATGAATCTCGTCCAACTCCTCACCGACCAGCGAGCCTACGAAGGAATTACTCACTCCTGGTGGGGAGCATCATGGAATTGGAGATGAAGGAGGGTTGGTGATGACGAAGATCGGAGATCCCCCTCTCCGAAGCCCCAAACGGACTCCAGATCTGGCCCCCCGATGAAGAACAGGAGGTGGCGGCTTCTCCGTATCGCGAAATAAGATAATTCTTCCTCCTTGGTTTTTTTTTGGAAAAAATAGGATTTTATAGCGTTGGAATCAGGGTCTACGGGGCCACCAGGTGGGCACAACCCACCTGGGCGCGCCTGAGGGGGCGGCGCGCCCTGGTGGGTTGTGCTCACCCAGGGGCCCCGCTCCGGTGGTTCTTAGCTCCAGTATTTTTCTTTTATTATATAAAAATTCTCCAAAAAGTTTCGTCCCAATCCGAGAACTTTTATTTTTGCACAAAAACAATACCATGGTAGTTCTGCTGAAAATAGCATCAGTCCGGGTTAGTTTCATTCAAATCATGCAAATTAGAGTTCAAAACAAGAGGAGAAGCGTTAGGAAAAGTAGATATGACGGAGACGTATCAACTCCCCCAAGCTTAAACCTTTGCTTGTCCTCAAGCAATTCAGTTGATAAACTGAAAGTGAAAAAGAAAAACTTTTATGAACTCTTTTGCTCTTGTTTACATAAATAAGCTTAAGTAGCACCCAGGTTTTCAGCAAAGATTATAACTAACCATGTCAACAATTACTCTTAAAAATTATATTAACTCATATCAATGACATAATCAACTAGCGAGCAATAATAAAACATCTCAAATAACAACACCTTGTCAAAACAATCATGATATAATATGACAACAGTGGTATCTCGCTAGCCCTTTCTGAGACCGCAAAACATAAATGCAGAGCACCTCTAAAGTTCAAGAAGCAACTAAACATTGTAATTCATGGTAGAAAAGATCCAGTCATCATGCATCCAACATTAACTATACACAATGCATGAGGATGAAAATATTGCTCTTAGGGTCTAGCGCTTATTTGAGAAGGTAATGACTCAACATAAAATTAAATAGATAGTCCCTTCGCAGAGGGAAGCAGGGATTTGCAGCGGTGCCAGAGCTCAATTTTTAAAACAGAGGTAAATGAAATTTTGAGAAATGCACCCTTCTTGTTTACTTCGCGACCATCAGTTATCGATATATTCCATGATAAACACATTAGTGGCGGGTCCCAAGTGATAAAAGTAAAGGTTTACTCCCCCTCCACCAACAAACACACTCCACGGCTAGCCGTATCCACGGGTACCGTCCATACCAACATCAGTCCTGGGGGAGTTTTGTTTAATTATTTGCAATTTGATTTCGGGACTGGGAATCCCTATTACCGCCCCTCTCGTGCAAGGACGAGTGAATAAACACTCATCATGAGAATAACCCGCTTAGCATGGAGGATACCGACTACCTCCTGTCACTCTATGAACAATCCAGGCACACAAAAAGGGTATTTATTTGAAGTTTTTAGAGGTGGCACATGCAAATTTACTTAGAACGGCTGGGTAATACCGCATATAGGTAGGTATGATGGACTCATCTGGAACAACTTTGGTTTTAGGATTTTGATGTACAAGCAGTATTTCTGCTTAGTACAGGCGAAGGCTAGCAAATAGGTTGGGAAGCGGCCAGCTAGAGAGCGAAAACGGTCATGAACATGCATTATGCATAATGAACATTGGATACTAGCATGGGTAGAATATGAACACCATGAACATAAATATCATAGAGGCTATGTTGTTTTGATTCAACTACATGCATGAACATGTGCCAAGTCAAGCCACTCGAACATTCGGAGGAGGATACCATATCATCATACTACATCACAATCATTTTAACGCAATGTTGATATCCAAGATAAATCATTATCCACTCCTAGCTACTTAAGCATGGCATGAGAAACTATAATCTCTAATTGTCATTGCAAACATGTTTGATCATAATATGTTGAATCATGGATACTAGGTTAAACATATTTACAAAAACAGAACAAGTTGAGTTCATACCCGTTTCTCTCTGCCACAGCCAGTTCACCAAATATCGTCATTATTGCCTTTCACTTGCAGGACCGAACGATTTGAAAATAATAATAGTGCAAGAGTGTCGTGGACTAAGCTGGTATCTGCAAACATTTTATTCAAAGGAGAAGACAAGGTAATTTGGGGTCTTCGTTAGATCAACAATAATGCACATGAGAGCCACTCAACATTTTCAACGTGGTCTTCTCCTTGGTATGACTCAATAAATAGAAAAGAAATTCAGAGAAACACACTGAAATATTTTTGGAGTTTTTAGTTTTTCTAGAAGAAAGCAAATTAAAGAAGGAAAAATAAAAATGAGAGAAACTATCTACACGGGAAAGCTCCCAACAAACAAAAAGAAGAATCGAGAAATCTTGTTGGGTTTTTCTTAAAGTTTTTCAAACACACAAGAAGAAGGCGAGAAAGTAAATCTAGCATGGATAACACAATGAAAAAGTGTGGACACCGACAACTAGAATGAAATGTGTGAATATGAATGTAATGTCGGTGGAAATACGTACTCCCCCAAGCCTAGGCTTTTGGCCTAACTTGGTAATCACCACTCGTAGTAGCCCTCGGGTCCCATGTTGAAGTGCTGTGGAGTGGGCACCTGAGGATCCCACTCCTGAGGCTCCTCCTCAGCCGCTGCCTGGTTGTTCCGGTAGGCGACGATGTCCTCTGGCATGATCCAGTATCCTCTCCTGGCAATTGAATCAAACAAAGCAGGTGCAAGCAACGGAATAATATCACGAGTAATAATACTGAAAACCAGGTTGTAAGGAATATGAATAGTAGTGTTCTCACCATCAATAAATTTATGAGCTGCCATAGCCTCGCGATCTAGATAAACCTTGGTTAAACGGTAATCATGCTGGCGAATCTGAATGTTAAAATGACTCGCTAAACGAGTCGTATAAATACCGCCATGAATTTTACCCTTAGTTATGTTAAGGTGTAGGCGATGTGCAACAATAGCTCCCAAGCTATAAGTGTTATCGTCGTAGAGTGCACGGCGTAAGACAGCAAAATCCGAGGCACTAAGTGCACCAACCTTCTCTCTAGCAACTAGACACTTCGCAATGAATAGAGTAAAATAGTGCACAGAAGGAAACTGCAAGCTAGTAGCGGTGACACTCGATACCCCTCTCTCATCTCCAACTGACAGAGTACGATAAAAGTCCTCAAACTCTGTAGGCCTAGGCTCCCTTATTTCCCCGTCAGAAGGGATTAAGCATATATCACAAAATTCAGTGAGTGGTATCTAACGGGTTTCAGCATATAAATTAAATTGCACCTCAGGAGGGTTATTCCTACTCAGAAAATGAAAGCTTTGCACAAAGGAATTTGTAAGGAGATGATATTGTTCACACTCAGGTGCGATGAAGTCGGTGAGGCCAGCATTGCCAGCAAATTGTGCGAACTCTTGACGGATTCCAGCCCCATCCATGAAGGGGTTGTGAGGCCATTCGCATGGCCGCACTTCTGCCATTCTCCGAGTTTGGAGGTCACTATCCGATGATTCACCCACAACTCCCTTGGAGTTCTTCTTGGAAGCAAACTTCCTAAAGAAACTCATCTTATTCCTAAGAACAAAATTCTGAAATTTTTAGTCCAAAAATTTTTTGTCAACAAAACATCACAAGATTGATAGCAACTACTCATAGACATGCATAGAGGCTATATTGAGCATTCAAACTACTTAGAAATCTAAGAATTTAACATGCAAGCTCATCTACAGCAGCACCAAGAGTAGCTAATTATTCAAAATATAAACCACTAAAAGCAAAAACTAATTGGACAAATGGAGGAGTCACATACCAAGTAGCAATCCCCCAAAACAATTTCGGAAACGGAGCTTCGAGCAAAGAGATCGAAATCCGCGGGTTTGAGAGCGAGAACACGAGAGAGAGAAAGAGCAATGGAGAATTTTTTCTGGAGGTAGGTGGTGACATGGGCTAAAGAGATAAGTGAGGGGGCCCATGTGGGGACCACAACCCACCAGGACGCGCCTGGAGGTGCTGGCGCGCCCAGGTGGGTTGTGCCCACCTGGTGCACCCCCCTCTGATGTTATTTGCATAAAAAATTCTTAAATTTTCAAAAAAATTGTATTAAATTTTCAAGGCATTATGAGAACTTTTATTTTTGGGTCATTTTTTATTGTACGGGAAATCCAGAAAACAGACAAAACTTGGCATTTTATTCTATTTAACTAAGAAAAACAGAAAATAAAAGTTGGAAACAGAAAGTTGTGCTTACTAAATTCATCAACTTCATACCCCTCAAAAATGATCCATTAATATGGTTGATCAAGCCTTATTAACAACCACCTTCGATTAGCATGAAATCGAAGAACTTTCGTAAAACACTAAGTTACCTCTACGGGGATTTGCATGTTCCCAACAATAAGTATATCATATTTTTTTTGGCTGTAGGTAGAGGTAGTTGAAAACTTCCAATAGTGAGTGTCGGAGATTTTTCAATAACATTAATACCATTCACTTGGAATTGTTTCTTCGGAAAGTGCACCGTATGCTCATTACCATTGATATGAAAAGTGACCTTGCTTTTATTGCAATCAATAACATCCCCATGCAGTATTCAAGAAGGGTCTACCAAGGATAATCGACATGTTGTCGTCCTCGGGCATCTCAAGTATAACAAAGTCAGTCAAGATAGTAACATTTGCAACAACAACGGGCACATCCTCACAAATACCGATAGGTATGGCAGTTATTTATCAGCCATTTGCAAAGATATTTCAGTAGGTGTGAGTTTATTCAAGTCAAGTCTTTTGTATAAAGAGAAAGGCATAACACTAACACCAGCTCCTAAATCACATAAAGCAGTTTTCACATAGTTTCTTTTGATGGAGCAAGGTATAGTTGGTATTCCCGAATCTCCAAGTTTTTTAGGTACTCCATCCTTAAAAGAATAATTGGCAAGCATAGTGGAGATTTCAACTTCTGGTATTTTTCTTTTATTAGAGATGATGTCTTTCATATATTTTGCATAAGGGGCCATCTTTAAAATATCAGTCAAGCGAGTACATAAAAAGACTGGCCTAATCATTTCAGCAAAGCGCTCAAATTCTTCATCATCTTTCTTCTTATTTGATTTAGGTGGAAAGGGAATGGGTTTTTGAACCCATGGTTCTCTTTCTTTTCCATGTTTTCTAGCAACGAAGTCTCTTTTATCATATCTTTTATTTTTAGGTTGTGGGTTATCAAGATCAATAGCTGGTTCTATCTCAACATCATTATCTGGTTGTTTATCATTGTCTGGTTGAGTATCTTCATGAACATCATCATTATCTTTTTCATTATCACTAGGTGAATGTTCATTACCAGATTGAGTTTCGGCATCAGAGATAGAAACATTATTATCATTATCAGGAGGTTTTTCTTTTTCAGGTTCACTAGAGGCATGCAAGGTCCTATCATTTTTCTTTTTCTTCTTCTTCTTAGAAGGACTAGTTGCATCGGTGTTAATTCTTTGAGACTCTTGTTCAATTCTTTTAGGATGTCCCTCAGGATAAAGTGGTTCCTGAGTCATTCTACCTCCTCTAGTCATTACTCTGACAGCATGATCATTGATATTAGTATTCATTTCATTAAGCATGGTACTAGCATCATCATGAGTAGCATTCATAGAAGTAGCATCATTAATAACATGCGACATATCAGGGTTAGTACCATGTGGTGGTGTCACAAGTCTACTCAAAATAGAAGGTGAATCAAGTGCAGAGCTAGATGGCAGTTCCTTACCTCCCCTCGTCTTAGAGGGGAAAATCTTAGTCTTTGTATCCTTCAGATTCTTCATAGTGATAAATTGATAATAATCCCAAGTGACTCAACAAATATAGCTATGTTCCCCGACAACAGCGTCAGAAAAAGGTCTTGATAACCCACAAGTATAGGGGATCGCAACACTTTTCGAGGGTAGAGTATTCAACCCAAATTTATTGATTCGACACAAGGGGAGCCAAAGAATATTTGCAAGTATTAGCAGCTGAGTTGTCAATTCAACCACACCTGGAGATTAATTATCTTCAGCAAAGTGGTCAGTAGCAAAGTAGTATGATAGTTTTGATAGTAGTAGCAACAGTAATAGTAACGGTAACAGTGATAGCAATGATTTTGTTGCAAGTGCAACAGTAACAGTAGCAGTAGTAACTTAGCAGGAACAATATAAGAGAAAATCATAGGCATTGGATCGGTAAATTCGTTGGATGATATTCATCATATAACAGTCATAACCTAGGGCGATACGGCACTAGCTCCAGTTCATAAATATAATGTAGGCATGTATTCCGTAAATAGTCATACGTGCTTATGGAAAGAACTTGCATGACATCTTTTGTCCTACCCTCCCGTGGCAGCGGGGTCCATATGGAAACTAAGGGATATTAAGACCTCCTTTTAATATAGAACCGGAACAAAGCATTAACACATAGTGAACACATGAACTCCTCAAACTACGGTCATCACCGGAAAGTATCCCGAATACTGTCACTCCGGGGTTTACGGATCATAACACGTAATAGGTGAATATAACTTGCAAGATCGGATCTAGAACATAGATATAATGGTGATAACATAAACGGTTCAGATCTGAAATCATGGCACCCGGGCCCAAAGTGACAAGCATTAAGCATGGCAAAGTCATATCAACATCAATCTCAGAACATAGTGGATACTAGGGATCAAGCCCTAATAAAACTAACTCGATTACATGATGAATCTCATCCAACTCCTCACCGACCAGCGAGCCTACGAAGGAATTACTCACTCCCGGTGGGGAGCATCATGGAATTGGCGATGAAGGAGGCTTGGTGATGACGAAGATCGGAGATCCCCCTCTCCGGAGCCCCAAACGGACTCCAGATCTGGCCTCCCGATGAAGAACAGGAGGTGACGGCAGCTCTGTATCGCGAAATGAGATAATTCTTTCTCCCTGATTTTTTCTGGAAAAATAGGATTTTATAGCGTTGGAATCAGGGTCTGCGGGGCCACCAGGTGGGCACAACCCACCTTGGCGCGCCTAAGGGGGGCGCACCCTGGTGGGTTGTGCTCACCCAGGGCCCCCCCTCCGATGGTTCTTGGCTCCAGTATTTTTCTTTTATTATATAAAAATTCTCCAAAAAGTTTCATCCCAATCCGAGAACTTTTATTTCTGCACAAAAACAACACCATGGTAGTTCTGCTGAAAACAGCGTCAGTCCGGGTTAGTTTCATTCAAATCATGCAAATTAGAGTCCAAAACAAGAGGAAGAGCGTTAGGAAAAGTAGATACGATGGAGACGTATCAGTGCTACTTTAAAGCACAAGTGTGGAAAGGATAGTAACATTGCCCGTTCTCTATTTTTCTCTCTTTTTTTTTGTTTTTTCTCTTTATTTCTTTTCATTTTTTTTGTGGGCTCTTTTTGGCCTCTTTTTTTCCGTCCGAAGTCTCATCCCAACTTGTGGGGGAATCATAGTCTCCGTCATCGTTTCCTCACTTGGACAATGATCTAATAATGAATATGATGATCATCACACTTCTATTTACTTAGAACTCAAAAGAAATAAAAATTACAACTCGATACCTAGAACAATATATGACTCTATGTGAATGCCTCTAGTGGTATAATAGGATGTGCAATGATCTAGCATGGCAAAGATATCAAAAAATGGACAAGCCATGAAAATATCATGCTAGCTATCTTACGATCATGCAAAGCAATATGAAAATGCATGCTCAAGTCATGTATATGATGATGATGGAAGTTGCATGGCAATATATCTCGGAATGGCTATGAAAATGACATAATAGGTAGGTATGGTGGCTGTTTTGAGGAAGATATAATGAGGCTTATGTGTGATAGAGTGTATCATATCACGAGGTTTGGATGCACCTGTGAAGTTTGCACCACATCTCAAGGTGAGAAAGGGCAATGCACAGTACCGAAGAGGCTAGCAAATTGCGGAAAGGTAAGAGTGCGTATAATCCATGGACTCACATTAGTCATAAAGAACTCACATACTTATTGCAAAAATTTATTAGCCCTCGAAGCAAAGTACTACTACGCATGCCCCTAGGGGGATAGATGGGTAGCAAAAGACCATCGCTCGTCCCCGACCGCCACTCATAAGGAAGACAATCAATAATAAATCATGCTCCAACTTCTTAGCATAACGAGAGACTATACGTGCATGCTTCGGGAATCACAAACCTTAACAACAATATTCTTACTCAATGTTGAGGATATCGCTTATCGTTATCGTCTCGGTCAGCTAGGGATTAGAGATTAATCGGAAATCGGATGATTAATCGATTTTATCTGTCGACTATTAATCGGATTTTTTTTTTGCAAATCTCAGGTTCCCAACACTAAAATACGCTATATTCAACACCAAAACAATATTTGACAAAAGTGTTACCTTGATTTCTAGCCTTTGAATCCTCGTATAATGACAAACAAAATAGGACAATAGTACATATTCTGTAACAAGGTCCACAAAACATAAATAAACATAGTTTTTGCAAACATAGTGCTATGAATAGGTCCGATTTATCGGTAGATACCCGATAAATCGCTTGTCAGAACGATAAATCGGTCCAAAAGATAAATGACAAAGATAAGGCATAATCTTATCGGTCACCCCCCGATTAGCGATAAATCGGAACATTAATCGGTGAATCGGAAGATTTCTTGAACAGTGTTCTTACTAAACCACAATCATTCACTAGTACCTCCCATATATTACCATCTCTATAACACAAAACTATTGCAAGGAATCAAACATATCATATTCAGTGATCTACAAGTTTTATGTAGGATTTCATGACTAACCATGTGAATGACCAATTCCTGTTGACTCACTAAATAGATATAAGTGAAGCAAGAGAGTATAATTCTTTCTACAAGAGACTTTCCCACGCTCTAATAAGTATAAGTGAAGCTAAAGAGCATTCTACAAATAACGGTTTTCTATATGTAGAGAAACAGGCAATCCAAACTTCAAATGATACAAGTGAAGCACATGAAGCATTCTATAAAGCCATACTCAAAAGATATAAGTGAAGTGCAAAGAGCATTCTATAGATCAACCAAGGACTATCTCATACCAGCATGGTGCATAAAAGAAAAGGGAAAATAAACACAAAAGACGCTCCAAGAATTTGCGCATATCATGTGAACAAAACAAAAACTGAAACATACCGATACTTGTTGAAGAAAGATGGGATGCCTTCTGGGGCATCCCCAAGCTTAGACGCTTGAGTCTCCTTGAATATTTACTTGGGGTGCCTTGAGCATCCCCAAGCTTGAACTCTTGCCTCTCCTCCTTCTCCTCATATCGAGACCTCCTCGATCTTCGAACACTTCATCCACACAAAACTTAACAAAACCTTCGTGAGATCCGTTAGTATAATAATGCAAATCACTAATTTAAGTACTATTGAAAACCCATTCATATTTTATTTTTGCATTATATCTACTGTATTCTAACTTCTCCATGGCTTATACCCTCCGAATCAATCCATAGTTTCATCAAAACAAGCAAAACAATGCATCAAAAATAGAATCTGCCAAAAACAGGACAATATGTAGCAATTTGAACATTGACCATACTTCTGTAACTCCAAAAATTCTGAACAATTAGGAAAAAATAAACCATTTGCATGATAGTACTGTGTAAAAATTGCAGAAACTTTTGACGTTCCGGTAAAGAATGTAAATTCACACACTACAGCCAAAGTTTCTGTTTTTCACCGCACATACCAAACGAACAATCTAATCATCATAAAGGCAAATCTTGGCACATTATTTTTATAATACAATGGATTTGTACAAGGGGATAATTATTTTTGTGAGAAACTTCCATGAAAAATTCTACATTGTTTCCATGAGCATGAACACAAGTGTTCAAGGTCGACCCTCACTTCTCCAATGCATAACCTTCCAATCGCTTCTCTTTTTGAAAAAAAAATTAAGTTCCCTTCTATATTTTTTTTTAACTTTATAAAAGAACACAATAGAATAAAATGACTCTCTAAAAAATTCGGGTTGTCTCCCTGGTAGCGCTTTCTTTAAAGCCGTTAAGCTAGCCATAAAGTGCTCAAGTAATTGATCCACCCGGATCCCAAGGTATATCAAAGCCAATTTTAATTAACAATGATTTTTAATTTTGTAATGAGCGCAAAGCAACATATATCATGCAATGACGAAGCCTAACTCTCTTCCTATGCATTGTCATGTCATAAAAGAACAATTCATGCACACATAATAAAGGCCGATACATAGCATAAACAGTTTCTTGCAATTTTATTGTGTTGGAAACATATAGAGGTGGAGATGTAGTTCCTCTCATAATAATTGCAAGTAGGAGCAGCAAGCACATGCATATCATATTCATCAAAATCATCATGTGTAATAGTAAAACGCAACCCATCAATATAATCCTTAATAAGAGCAAACTTCTCCGATATAGTGTAGTTTGGAGAATTCAAAAAGATAATAGGACTATCATGTGTGGGTGCAATAGCAACAATTTCATTCTTAATATAAGGAACTGTAGCAAGTTCATCTCCATAAGCATAATTCATATTGGCATCATGGCCACAAGCATAGCAACCATCAATTTCATCAAAAAGGGATATTTCAAATGAATCAATGGGATCATAGCAATTATCATAACATTCATCCTTCGGTAAGCACGAAGGGAAATTAAACAATGCATGAGTTGAAGAGTTACTCTCATTAGAAGGTGGGCACGGGTAGCTAATCCGCTCTTCCTCGTTTTGTTCTTCGCTCTCCTTCTCATCTTTTTCATCTAATGAGCTCACAGTTTCATCAATTTCTTCTTCCATAGGTTCCTGCAAAGTATTAGTCTCTTCTTGGATAGCGGAGACTTTCTCAATAAATACATCAATATCGGAATTGTATTTATAATTCTCATAGCAATATTTAAGTATAGCAAAATTTTCAGGTCTATAAACAGCATCATCATAATCTTCATATTTTTCAAACACAGATTCAATTTCATAAGCACCCTTAAAAGCAACAAATTCTTCTATTTGTTCCACATCATAGTAATCATATCTACCATTAGAATAAGAAGCCAAAGTTTTATTATCATTAAATTCACATGAAAAGGGAAGGTGTTCAGCCTTCATCGTAGAGCAACAAGTATAATCATATCTCAAGCATAAATCCCAAGCATACCATTGCAAACAATCAATTTGACCCCATAAGAGTTTTCCTTTTTGAGTCAAGGGATAATCCCTAAAGTATTCACATTGATCCAACGTGTCTTCCATTATCAAGTTGAATGGGGTTTTCTCAGGATTATCAAAGTAGTGTTTAATATTTTTCACATAACGAGCATCGAGGGTTTTAGGAGGTTCCCCATCTCCATGAGTAGCAAGTACAACTAATTTTTTTGGTATTTTGTGTTCCATATCCATAACTAAAGATATAAAACAACTTAGAACAGAAAATAAAAACTACTTAGTGATAAAGCAAACAAGCACACACGAGAATATTCACCCCACGCTATTGCTCCCCGGCAACGGCGCCAGAAAAAGGTCTTGATAGCCCACAAGTATAGGGGATCAATTGTAGCTTTTTCGATAAATAAGAGTGTTGAACCGAACGAAGAGTTAAAGGTAGAATTTATATTCCCTTCAAGCTCTATCGACTACCGATACAACTCTACGCACACTTTATGTTCGCTTTACCTAGAACAAGTATGAAACTATTTTGTAGGTGTGATGCTAGAACTACTTTGCAAGAATAAAACTAGGAGTACTTTGTGAGATAATAAAAGTTAGTTATTTAGTAGATAGCTTTTTGTGACACAAGAGAAGTATTTTGTCCATAGGCAATCGATAACTAGACCGATAAGCATCACTGCAATTTTATATGAGGGAGAGGCATGAGCTAACATATTTTCCGTACTTGGATCATATGGACTTATGATTGGAACTCTAGCAAGCATCCGCAACTACCAAAGATCATTAAGGTAAAACCCAACCATAGCATTAAGTATCAAGTCCTCTTTATCCCATACGCAACAACCCACCTACTCGGGTATGTGTTTCAGTCACTCACGCCACCCACCATAAGCGAATCATGAACGTATTGCAACACCCTACAGCGGGAATCCCTCACGCTTGCGCGACACGGAGGGCACCATAGGACAGCACCAAAATAAAACATACAACTCAAACCAAGCACAATCATCAATCAACCCATAGGACAAAATGAATCTACTCAAACATCATAGGATGGCAACACATCATTGGATAATAATATGTAGCATTAAGCACCATGTTTAAGTAGATATTACAGCGCACTACAGGAATCTGCTACTTTGCCGTCTGCTAGAGCAGACGGCAAAGGACCAGGCCACGGACGGCAAGCACCTTTGCCGTCTGCTGGCTGATGGCCCCACTTTCGGCATAGAAAGTCACGATAATGAGCTACTTTGCCGTCTGCATAAGCGCATCGGACGGCAAAGATCTTTGTCGTCGATGTTTTTCTCTGCGGCAGACGGTAAAGTAGGGTTTAGTGTTTTCTGTTAACAGGTGGGCCCCCACATCGCTTTGCTGTCAGCCACTATGTCAACAGACGGCAAAGATTTTTTAATTAATTAAAAAAAGCGTCCAGCCGCATGTCTGGCCTGCGGGGGCGACGGGGGACGGGCTCGACGGTGCGTGGAGGCCTACGGGTGCGAGGTGGGACGGGTCTGACAATGGGCGACGGGGCCGGTGGCATGCAGCTGTTTCGGGGAGATGCTGGGCGGGGCCGATGATGGGCGAGGGGCCGACAGCTTGCGGCTGCTCCAGGGAGATGCGGGGAGGGGCCGGCGAGGGGCCCGTAAGCGCGCGGAGGCCTGCGGCGGTGAGGTGGGACGGGTTCGGCGAGGGACGGGGCCGGCGGCGTGCGGTTGCTCCGGGGAGACACGGGGCGAGGCCGGCGACGGGAGACGGGGCCGGCGGCGTGCAGCTGCTCCGAGGCAAGGGGAACGGAGCCGGATGAGCTCGGGTGAGGAGGAGCTCGCGGTTCCCTCCGGTGCCAGATCGAGCGGCCGGCGTCTTCTATTCGTCGTATAGAGAGAGACAAGAGAGAGAGTGGGGGTGGGGCTGGATAAAGGAGAGAGAGAGTGGTGGGGCCGGGCAGAGAAAACGTGGTGGGGCTTCGGGGTGGGTTGGGCGTGTCCATGGGGTAAAGCTTCGGGGTGGGCTACGCGCCGTCCGTTGGGTGGGTTGCGTGTGTGGTCTGATGATGCCACGTCATCGATTCACGTGATCGATCCGTGTGGTGTGCTTTCTCTTTGCCCTCTGTAAAAAAAACACAAACGGCAAAGAATCTATGCGTTAGGTTATTTTCTTTGCCGTTTGCTTTCGGGCTCTTTATCGTCTGCTAGCAGACGGCAAAGAGCGAAGCCGACGGCAAAGAGTGTACTACCCAGCGCAGCGCTCCACTGGGCCGCACGCCTACTCTTTGCTGTCTGCTTTCGGGCTCTTTGCCGTCCGCCAGCAGACGACAAAGAGTGAACTGACGGCAAATATGTTCTTTGCCATCAGTCCTCCCTTTGTCGTCTGCTTTCTGGAACTAGACGACAAAGATGGTCTTTGCCGTCCGCTAGCAGGCGGCAAAGAGCAGACTGATGGCAAATTCTCTGATTCCTGTAGTGGCGGGTAGAAGAGGTGTTACACCGCTGCTTAGAGGGGGAGAAAGTTGATGTTGACGGTAGCAAGGTTGTTGGTGTAGATCGCCGTCACGATCCTAGCCTCGGCGGCACTCCGGCGCCACTGGGAGAGAGGGGGGGAGAGCCCCCCTCCTTCTTCTTCCTTGGACTCCCTCCTAGATGGGAGGAGAGTTTCTCCTATGGTCCACGGTCTCCATGGCGGCGGAGGGGCAAGAGCCCCTCCGAGATTGGATCTTTCTCTGTTCTTTTCTGTTTCGCGTTCCTGTTTTCTGGTCCTTCACCTTTTTTAAATTCCTAGAGATCCGTAACTCTGATTGGGATGAAATTTTGAGGGGATTTTTATCCATAAATTATCTTTCTTGCGGAGAAAGAAGGGCATCAGCCGCCTTACGAGGTGCCCACTACCCATCAGGGTGCGCCTGGACCCCCCTGGCACGCCCTGGTGCCTACTGGGCCCCTCGAGCACCGTCTTGCGTTGATTCTTCTTCCAAAAATTCACATATATTCCAAAAAAATCTCCATAAAGATTTATCGTATTTGGAATTTGTTTGATATGGATATTCTGTGAAACAAAAAACATGCAATAAACAGGAACTGGCACTAGGCACTGGATCAATATGTTAGTCCAATAAATTGTATAAATTATTGGCAAAAATATGTGAAAGTTGTATAATATTGGCATGGAATAATAAAAAATTATAGATACGATGGAAACGTATCAGACGCCTCGGGTTGGACCTATGACAAGGCCGTGCTAAGTGTAATTGTTACTCATGCAGGTATGCAACCAAACACCGGGTGAAAACTGCTTCACGATGACAAGACCTCTTATGCATGCAACCAAACAACTTGATAATATCGTTTTTTGCCTCATTTTCTCGAAATCAGGCCCAATCAGGCTCTCCTAAGCCTGACTCATGTTAACCCTCTCAGCAAGGCCCCGCTCAGAATGTAACCAAACACGCAGAGAGAGAGAGGTTGAGAGAGAGAGAGAGAGGCTATGGCTGGTTGGCCGCCTACGCGCATGGCGGATCGACACATCGGCTACAGGCATGCCCCCCGACAGGTCATCCACGTGCCCCCGTGATCGATCGATCGATGGAGCCATGGACGGACGTTACGGCACAACTGGACCTCCCGCGCGGGTCCCCTCCCCGGCCGCGTCAACTTACGTACTATACGTGGAGCTAGCCCCATCCTGACAGCCTGACAGGTCAGCCGAGCTCCCCCCATGCACGCCCGATCCCGCTGGCGGGACACGCGACACCGGCGCCGGCCACGAGCGCGCGCTCCGCGTGGCGCGGCCGCCGTCGCCACCAGCCCCTATCTCGCCGGACGCGGCGCAGCTGATCCGCGGCCCACGCAAGCGAGCAAGCACACCTGCACTGCACACCTTCTTCTTTCCCCCACGCAAGCCCGCCCCGGCCCCCGCTTCGCTCCGACCCGTCCGCCTCCCCGGGACCCCGCACGCGCGCGCGGGCGCCCGTGACGCGCCAGCCCGCCGTCGCCGTCGACGTCGATCTGATGCACATATATTCCGAATTTCCGATGTGTACGTGCACTCTCTCTCAGTACGCCAAGTGACAAGAAACGCGTCGAGGGATGACTTTTTCTTTTCTTTTGCTTTGCGTGCACATGATAATTAATTAGCTCGATCGACTGTACTGATCATCAGTGGCAGTGACGGGTTATACTATACACGCGCTACGGCAGGATCATACGCTTGCTCACTGACGTTAACGGAGCAAGTATAGACATTAATGGATACTCTCTACGGTTCTATTCTTTCTTACATATGCAGACAGCCATGGATGGATCCGCACTTGGCTCGTAAGATACTACGAAGTACGAGCAGGTACAGTGCACTGTGCAGTATGCTGTACCCGCTGAGCGCAACGGTTAAGCCAAGCAACCGGCCTGGCTCTGGCTCAGGCTCAGTGCGAGGAGTATACGGTACCGCATGCATGCCGGCCGGCCTCGCGCAAGCATGTACACCGTGGTCTATACTCCGTGGGCGGCGGCCGGCCGGACACCGCACTGCACCGGCCTCGCTCTGTCGGCACGCATCTGATCGAGTGCATGCACCATGTACTATACCTGAAGGATGAAGCCTCACCCTCAGGAGACAAGAAGAATGGACGCCACCATGCTCCATGTTCATATCAACGGACCTCTCGCCGCACCGTATAGCTTTCGTACGCGTGCTAGCTAGCTTTGCGCCTATGTGCACGCCTCATGGACCAGGCGAAAAGATGCATCCTTCTGCACATGCATGTACATGTGGCTGGAGCCTGGATCGATGGACGGATGGATGGATGGCAAGTCATGAGCCGTCGTCGTCGTGACATCTACTACGTACTCGACCATGTACGTACTAGTACATGTCTACATGCACGCATGGCAATAAAGAGAGGCAAAGGTTGGGAGCTCGCAGAAAGAAAGGGAGAAAAGACCCTCGTCCTATGAGCGATGGGTGGATCCCTACGCGCTTTAATGCGCCCTTTCTGTCCCTTAAAAAGGCAGCCAGCCGGCGAGCCCTCTTCCATTCCGTTCGCCTCGCCCTCGCATGTGCAGCGCACACACCGCCTCGCGTCTCCTGCCGGCCGCCCGCTTCTTCTTTAGGTAGGTAGCTAGCTAGCCAGCTAGCTCGGTTGCTCTCATGCCGTCGTCGTCGTCCTCTCGCACGCCGGCGCCGAGCAGGGGCGGTGGCTCGTCGGCAGCGGGGGGCTGCGTGGACGCGAACACCACGTTCGTGCAGGCCGACCCGGCCACGTTCCGCGCGCTCGTGCAGAGGCTCACGGGCGCGCCGGGGGGAGCAGCAGCGGCGGCTCCAGCTGCTGAGAGGCAGCACGCCGTGGGCGCCGCCATGGTGCCGGTGGTGCCGATGAGGCGGCCGAAGCTGCAAGAGAGGCGGCGCGCGGCGCCGGCCAGGCTGGAGCTCGCGCGACCGCAGCCGTTCTACTACCACCACAACCACCACCACCACCATCAGCACCACCACGGGCTCATGCAGTACTCGCCGGTCTCGACCATGGACTACGCCCGCGTCTCCTCGGCCTCGTCGCCCTCCCCGTCGCCGCCCTCGTCCTGCTCCTGCGGGGTGGTGATAAGCAAGGAGGAGGTGGAGAGGGAGGAGAAGGCCATCGCCTCCAAGGCCTTCTACCTGCACTCCTCACCAAGAGCCGCCCCCGGCGCCGGAGGGGACGCCGCCGAGAGGCCCAAGCTGCTGCCCCTGTTCCCCGTCCACTCCCCACGGAGCTCCTCCTTCGCCTAGCTCTTAATTACTACTTAGCCGTTATCTCTAGGCTCTAGCTAGACTCTGGTCAACCCCGCCATTAATCCCCACAACCGACATGCCGTGTTTAATTCTCTGTACCACCTAGTAGCTGATTCGCATTAGATGATCCATGACCGGACCAGTGTTGCTTCCTCATTATGCTTGATTTGGTTGCTCAACTCTTGCTTTCTCTCTACATTTCCATCTCTCTACTAATATTACACCACTCGTGCAAGTCTTAATTTCATTTCTTTACACACAAGTACTTCATGTATCTTAAACATAAAAACCTGCGGTCAAAGCTACTTATTGCCTTGTTTCATTTCCACGCATACAATTGCTATACATAGAAACTGAGGTCAAAGTTGCTACTCATTGCCTCCTTTCATTTCTACGCTTACAATTGCTAAACATAGAAACTGAGGTCAAAGTTGCTACTTACTTCCTTTTCGAAAGAAGAAAAAAATCACCATCTAAGAGGAGTCAACAAACTTCTTTTTTTGCGGGTGAACGTACGAGAAAGGCATCATCGACCAATTGCCCGAAAGGCGCATGTGATCTTTCAGCGCGAGCTGCGCGTAAGTTTCGAACATTATCTATCTGCCCATGCATGAACGGAACAGATTGATATCTTGCGATCGTGTTGTTGGTCACGAAAGTTGGGTAGGAATCGGATGCCGACGTCAATTTGTTATTCGATCTCCTCTACTAGGGGAGGGCAGCAAACATCTGTCCGTATCTTGCGGTGACTAGCATGTGGGGGCCCATGGAATATATTTCGTGGTCGTGGGTGCCTAGAAGATTTAGTAGCAGTCACGGGCACCATGCCGGAGGATGGTCTACGTACGCATGTTGTTATGAATCGGATGCGTGGTGGGTCGGATAGGGTGTGTGCGTCACACGTAGTATTCATTTGGAATAGATGTTTGACGATTGTTAGAGCATCTTTAACTGGACCCTAAATCCTTCGTATGTCCGTGTGGAGAGCCCGGACACTGCCCAGACAAATAAACGCCATCCAACTGCCTCTCTCATATTCAATCATGTATGTTCGGGTTGTCGAACACCCCTCAAACCCAGCCGACGTGTGGGGTGAATTTGGGGTAATCGGGACGAGTTCACCATATCGGTCTGACAGGACGGGTACACCACAAATCTCTCAAATTGACCAAATCAACCGATTCCCCCCTCTCCGTCCATCCCTTCTCGCGTCCGCGGCACCGACATCCTCCTCCGCACTAGCTGTCGACGCCCGCCACCATGGACAATGGCTCGGCGGAGTCCATGGGGTCCCTACCATTTGGGAATAAGGCGAAGACCATAGACAATGTCATTGTGATGCCTTTTTAGGACTCGTTCGTGATTGATATGATAAATGACGGTCAAGGTGGTGGGGTGAACGAACATGGGACTGAACCAAAGAGGAATGGACACTTAAGGGGGAAGAACCGGGAGAAGGATAGGGTTTTGCATGTGGACGCGACAAGCAAGAAGGGGTAGCAGAAGGGGGGGGGGGGTGGACTAGGAGCAGAGATACACACTCTTCTTGAATGTGCAAAGCGAGAGGATGGATGTCGACCGGGAGAGGATGCGCGAGAGGTTGAAAATTAAGAGGGAGAGGATGGACATAGAGAAAATAGAGATGGCAAAAAAGGGGGCTTGACAAGGCGAAGGCATATGAGATAATTGAGAAAGTAAGGCTAGCGAGGGTCACGGAGGAGTCAAGAATTATGTTGGACCACGAAAGTAAGAAGTGGTTAATCAACAAAGAGAAGAAGATCAAGGAGCACAATAACAACTATTAATTCAATTGTGTATCAGCTATGTATGAATTGTTGAATTTTATTTGTCGTGAATTTTTTTGGCTGGTGTTGAATTGGTTGTGTGCTATATTGAGCGAATGATCTTTGTGCAAGGCTTTGTATTAATTTGAGGTTGTGCTATGAGCAGTGTGGTTGCCCAATGGACAAATGAGCGGCAATCGGCTCCTCCGCATCGGTAGACATATAGGGGATCACATTAACAAAGTGTGGCTGGAGATGCTCTTAGGTCCATCCTCTTCCTTAGAAAAAACTATGTTGCCATCACATATGGTGAAGAACGTCAAACAAATTCATCCAGATCATTATTACAACACTTCACCTAATCACTTTATCACACCAAACGTTTAAACTAGCCAAAAGGTCCATGAGAGTGTGATCCTTAGGGCATTTCTA
This sequence comes from Thinopyrum elongatum, assembly GCA_011799875.1. Lineage (NCBI taxonomy): Eukaryota > Viridiplantae > Streptophyta > Magnoliopsida > Poales > Poaceae > Thinopyrum > Thinopyrum elongatum. The sequence goes on from CM022298.1 coordinate 659,724,616, forward strand.
ACCGATCCCCTTATAACTGGTTAGAAGAGTAAAAATGCGGTTTTACTTCTCTAACCGGCACCTAGCTGATCCCTTATCCATCGTAAGGGAGTAAATTTTTTACTTCAGCCCTAAATTTCTCTCTATATTTACTCCACCGCGCGGCGGCTGAGTAAAAGCCACGCCTCTCCTCCACTGTCTTCCCCTCCCCTCCCGCGTTGCATCTGCGCCAGCGCCGCCTCTCCCACCCCCCGCCGGCACCCGCCCACTGCCGCAGACGCTCCGTAGGCTCCACTGTTGTCCTCTACCACTTCGATTTGTGCCTCCTCAAACCGTCGCCGACGAAGAAGCGGTGGATCTGCGACTGCTCTGGCCGCCGCCAGCTGCGGCTTGCCATGTATTGCCCAGGAAGCAGACCGCACAGCCCCGACAACGCCTCCAGGCCGCATGCAGGTACCGGCTCCTCCTCTAGCCACTCGAATCTCTCCCGTCGAAGGTTCACCGGCAAATACACGCCCGGCCGTCGCCCGGGCTCGGCGTTGGCGCAGCGGCTCGCCGCTGCCGGTCATACAGCGTGATGAATGCACGCGGCAGGTGGTGCGCCGAGTTTCTACCATGCCGCAACATCCCGGATGGGTGTTCTTCAAGTGCACAAATGATGGGGGTATGTGCTTGTTTTGATTCGGTTGTTCACCCGATTTGGTGCAATTTCGGTAGCTCATTGTTTGCTCATCTATGCGTGTAGGATGGATGCAAATTTTGGTATTAGAAAGAAGAATACATTGATCTATTAATAACACGAAAATTGATAGATGTTCGTGCACTCGTTGCTAGAATTGAGGCTAGAGATGAGATTAGATGCGAAGCAACGTCTACTTCTTTAGAATCGAAAAAGAAAGAGGTGTTGAAGCTCGAGAAGCCGCATATCAACAATGAAGACATGCAGAAGATATTAATCTAACTAGTGGGAGCAGTTAGCGAAATTGGATATCTTCTAAAATGTCTAATTGTGGTTCTTGTTTTCTTTGGTCTTACTCTCGTGGCGAAGAATTGGTGAATTATGTACTCCAATGTCGTTGAATGAAATAAAGAAGTAAAGAAATGTGTTTCGTGGCCGAAAATGTAATGCAAATGGCAAAAAAAGTATTCCGTTATATATAGGGGATCGGCTAGGTCCAGCGAAATTTTATTGAAGCATATATACTTCATTAAGTTTTTACTCCGCTATTTTTAGGGGATTGGTTAGAAATGCCCTTAGTTGTGACATGTCACACTTTCTTATGCGTCCCTCCTTTTTGCCCTTTTTCCATAAGTTTATCCATGTAAATTTTGAGAAAGCTCGGCTACGGCTAGTAAGAAAGGACGCTCTGTTTCTACTAGGAGTATCACCGCTGAAAATAGCACTGGCGTACTGGCCTCTTGTATTTTTTTTTTTTTTTTTTTTTGCGGGGGGTGCCTCTTGTATTCGAAGGACTTCTGCAAGAATTTTAGAGGATTGTAATCCTAATGAATTTTTCATCTCTGTGTGTGTTGTTTGATTTCTACGATTTGTACCCAAGGCATTTCTCCTAAAAATATATTTCCACTACGTTTCGTCCGGAATTTTCCATCCACTCATCTGTCTTGGCAAGAATCATTTCTGTTCTCCCGCAATGTACTCGAACAGTTTTTGGTGCAAACGAAGTCTGCGTTTTCCATATTTTGGTGCACACTGTTTCTTGGCGAGCATGCACGGCGGGTTTCATGGTGAGCATGCACGGCGGCACAGCCGCACAGGAGCCCGCCGCCCTCGCGTGCGTGCGCGCACTGGCGCAGAGCATATACTCCAGCACAGGATACCGAAACGACCTGCAGTAACCAGCGCGTTTCTCGCCGCTCGCAGCCCAGCCCGAGCCTGATCTCTCCGGCTGGATCAATCAGAACAGAGCCCCGTCGCTTTCCGGTTCGTGGCATCTCCCCTCCCAGCCGGATTCCCGTGACTAGCCCCGCTCATCGCAGGCCGCTGCTGCAGCAGCAGCACCGTTAATTAATACGTAAGAGTTCACGCTGCCACGCCAGGCCGTTGCTGGTGGCCACTCTGGTCTGGCCTGAGCTAGCTGAGCCGATCAGCAGCCAGGCTGCGAATCAATGGACTTGTCATAAATAAAAAAGGGAGAGGAGAAATGGAGAACGGGTGGGGGGTGCAGCGTAGTAGAAGCGGGCGTAGCATCCGGCGTGTGCAGTGCACGGCGTGCATACGCATGCATGCATGTGTAGCGAGAGGCAGGCACAGCGCAGGGTCAGCGACGCAGCTGGTCCGGCTGGGGAGTTCAGAACGGGCGACACGGGAGGGCCATGAATGCGTCCGGTCCGTCGCGCATGCGTGTGCAGTGCTAGCTGCATGCACGGGGGAGGCGATGCCATGGCATGGCGCGGCACGGGGCCGGGGTGGGCATTGGCCAGGGGGCGGACGCATGCATGGGTCGACCTCGCGGGGTATAGGGTGAGTAGGATGGGCGCATGCTGCAGCTGCACGGCAATGCGTGCGACGGCTTAACTGTAAGTGCAGACCAAGTGATGTCCACTGATCTCTCTGCGTGCTCTGCTCTGGTCCGCTGCCCTGCAGCTGCAACGGCTTATTAACTGTGGAACCCAGGGGAGAGGTGTCTTCGGGGAGGCATCCGAAGAGCGAACCCGCATTGCATTGGGCTGGTTTCACTGGTTTGAGCAGAGGAAGACCTCAGAACCATAATCAGTGGCGTAACCAGGTTTAGAAAATTGGGTGTACATAGGACCTATTTATTTCAGTTTTGATTGGATTCAAATCACACGTGGATTCACCTCAATAGCAAAGCTGAATCTGCGGCCCTGTTTGTTTCACCTTTGATTAGATTCTAATCATCTCTGCATTCACTTTACTGTCAAATCTGATTTGCAGAATAAACTTTACCACCGAAGCACACTTTGAAATAGCTATTTGTTTCAGCTTCCAAATTCAGCTTTACTAGCAAAGCTGAATCTGATATCTGAATCACAAATAATAGATGTTTGTTTCGGAATTCAGATTTAGCTCCGCTGACAAATTTGAGTCATATCCCTAAAGCTCAAACAAACAAGGCCATAGATAAAGACTAGTGTTAGCCTTTTCTTTAACATAGTACAGACGCAAGCGCTCACATGCGCGTATGCACTCATCCCTATCAACGCACACACGCACATCCTACCTCTATGAACATCTTCGAGAGACTAAACCGGCATATCATCTTGAGATTGGTTAGGTAAAATAGACTAATATACACTAAATAATTTCACTAAGCTTACAACTAGACATTCTTACAGTGAGAACCAAAATTAATGGGTGTACATCTCTTTTTTTTAGAGGATAACGGGTGTACATCTGTACACCCATATCTTGGTGTGGCTTCGCTCATGATCCTAATGCCCCAGGAGGGCGCGCCTATACCTTGCCCTTTTTTTTTTTTGAGTAACTCCTATACCTTGCCTAATGCAAGTTGGAGTGAGCACTCACGTCAGGACTTCACGAAATGGGCCAGCCCAGGTAGGTTTTACGTAAGTGCGTCTTTTCTCCTGTTTTTTCCTTTATTCATTCTTTAATTTTTTCTTATTTTCGCAAATATTGTAAACACATATACTCCCTTCGTTCCTTTATATAAAGCGTATTTGATTTTTGATAAAATTACACAATGTAAGGTGCACTTCTTCTAATTTCTCGTAATTCCGTGTCTCACCCTCTAGAAAAAGAAAAGTATCTCTCCCCCGATTGCATGTATATCTCCTTGTTGAGAAAAAAGGGAAAGTATCTCTGTCCCGATTGTGTGTATCTCTTCCTTTCCTAGCCTAAATGATTTGCTTGCCACTAATCAATGAATTAGATAAGGGTAATCTCGTCCTAAATTATCTATAGTTACGTGTCTTGGTCACCATTCCAGAAAGAATACACCGTACATAAAGGAACGAAGGGAGTATTTCAGAACATAAAAAAAATCATGAAATTGAATAAATGTTAACAGAATGTAAAACAAATCTTACCTTAATTCAAAAATTGTTGATAGCATGTTAAAAAAATATGTTTTTTGATATTTAAAAAATGTTCACGTGTATAAAAAATCATGAGAAATCATAAAAATGCTAGTTATTTAAAAAAAATAAGCATATATATATATATAATAAATGTTTCAAATGTATAAGAAAAATGTTGCTAGCATAAAAAAACGTTTGTGACATTTAAAAATGTTCACATGTTCAAAACAATGTATGTGCCATTATAAAAATATGTTAATCATGTATTTGGAAAATCTTAATTTTATATCAAATAAATGTTTCAGACGTATATAAAAATGTACAATGTTTATGAAACAAGTAGACATCAAACATGTATTTAGAGAAATATTAATCATTATATTTAAAATGCTAATCATGTAATCCCTCTAATCCATATTAGTTGTCACTCAAATGGATGTATCTAAACAGATATCAATGTTAGATACATCCGTTTGAGCGACAATTAATATGGATCGGATGGAATATAAGAATATGTTAAACATGTCTAAAAACGTTCTTGATGTATACAAAAACTGTAGAAATAAAAACATTATTTAAAAAAAAATATTGTGTGTTTAAAAAATGTTTAACATGTATTAAATAATGTTTCACACGTACATGAAAAATGTACATAGACAATCAAGTAAAAAGATACAAAACAACACATGGAAAGCAAAATAAAGTCAACAAAAAGGCACTAAAACTGAAGAAAAATGATGAAATCCATGAAGAAACACACTTAAAAAGAAACAAAAAAATAGGGTTCCTCTGCCTCCCACCGGCGCTGCCGGCGGTCCGCCTCGTCACTGGAGGCCTTAGGGCCATGGCGACACGGTGGATCCCGGCCCTTGCCTGTGGGAGGCCTCAGTTTTTAGATGGTTCTTCAAGTTTTGTTAGGGTTTGTGTCCTTCTCAGGAAGACGAGACGGCGGCGGCTCCCTGGAGACGGAATAAGGTTCTCCTTGCCTAGTCCCCGTTCCGGTGGTGTGTCTAGCATCGTCAGTGGGCGCGCGGAGGTGTGTCTCCGGCGGAACTGTCCTTGATGGATTTGCTCGGATCTAGTCGTAGTTCGTCTACATTTGTGTTTCTTCAGGTTGTATCCTTCCGATCTATGATACTCTTCATCGGCAGCGTTGCTGTTCTGCTGCGCTGGTCCTATGGGGTCTTAGCACGATGACTTCCCAACCGTCTACTACAACAAGTTTTGACCGGCTCCGGCGAGGGAGGGGCGATGACGGCGGTGCGCCTTCAGCTCGCTTCAGTGATTGTAGTCGTCGTTATGTGGTCTACGGACCTGGATGTAATTTTTATTATTTCTAGTGTTCATTGTATTGCCATGATTGAAGATGAATAGATCGAAAGTTTTTTCGCAAAAAAAGAAAAAAAAAACGGTGAAAAAGAAAGAGAAATGAAGAAAACCGACTAAAATCAATGAAACCCGAAGAAAAAAACAAAGAAAAATAAAAATACATTGAAAACCAAGAAAAATGAAAGAAAAATGAAGGAAAAACATTGACGCAAGAGCTGCTTCCATCTTTATAAGAGATATAGCTCTCGCGGCGCCAGGAAGCTTCCTTACGTATGCATGCGATCTTTGTCTCCTGGGCCCAACAGCTGCTAGCACATGCTAGCCCAGTACATACATTACGCTGGGTAGTTCGTCCGGGTTTTTTCAGTTGATTTGTTTATTCCTCCCTGGTGTCTTAGAGGAAAAACCGGTCACAGTTTTTTTTCTGAATATTTTTGTGAATATCTTCCTGAATTAAAAAATATTTGTGATTTTATAAAAGGTACATGGATATGATTTATCTTAAAAAAATGTACGTGAATATGAAATTGTTCACAAATTTGAAAAAAAAAAACATGATTTTGTAAAATACGTTTATGAAATTGAAAAAGTTCATCAATTTGAAAGATCTTCATGAATTTGAAAAAAATCACCAATTTTATAAGAAAAAGTTCAATAATTGGAAAACGGTCATGGATTTTAAAAATGTTCAGAAATTTTAAAACAGATGTTTACGATTTGCAAAACTATTCATAAAATAACAAGAAAAAAGAGGGTGCTATGCATCTGTTGTCATCCAACGACTCGGCACCGTCATTGCAACAAACTTGGTATTGTACAATCCTTTGCAATAGAGGCCTTGTTGCAGAAACATTTGCAACAGAGGTCTTGTTGTTGGAACATTTGCAACAAAGATTGTGTTGTACATTTTTTTCTATTCATTTTCACAACATAGATGATGTTGCGGCAGGACTTTTGCAACATGGATGATGTTGCAGATTTTTTTTTTTGCAATGGAAGATGGTGCCACAACAGCAACATCGTGATGGTCAAGGACGGCATGGACGAGGTCGGACGGCGGCCATTCCGAGCTCGGGCGCACTGCGACGGCTGACATTCATGGTGGAGGCGGGCGGCAGCGGTGGCGACCAAGCCTGACCCGGTTGCAAGGCATCAATTCCCAGGTAAACGACCGATTCCCATGGCCGGTTGCTCCTCATCCATTCATGAGAGAGAGATATAAGAGGGAAGGAAGGAACCGGATGTTGGCTTATCCTTTCGTCAGATAGGAGGGAGAGATCAAAGGGGAAAAGAAGGGACCGCTCGCTATCTCTAGTGCTGAGTGGGCCCCACACATGACACGGGTCGCATGGACGAGACGACAGATGCTCGCGTGCGATCTGTCGGCTGAAGCCAAGCCTTTGCCAAAGAGAAATGAGGAGATAAAAATTAGAAATGAAAACCCGAACAAACACAATGTAAAAACTCATAAACGAAAAGTGAGAAAAAAAACAACCGAAAGTTTCTGAAAGCTTTCCAAAACCGGTGAAAAAAATGCCACTTGGGCTAGCCCACTATGAAACGAAGCGATGGGGCAAGTGTCGGATTCAGGGCTCCGCTGACCCAAGAAAGGTTCGAACTCTGGGGCGTGTGCGAAGAACTCGACCTCCCCAGCCAACCGATTCGTCGCTCTCACGGCCTAGCTTGATGAATAGGAAAGGAAAGAGACACGACAGTTTACCCAGGTTCGGGCCACCTTGCGGTGTAAGATCCTACTCCTGCTTTGGGGTGGATTAGCCTTGTGAGGGGCTGAGGATGAACTAGTACAGAGGAAGAACAACCTCACGAGGTCTGTTCTTGTGTGGGTTTGAGCTGAGGATTCGATCCCCCCTTCCTACGGTGGTGGCTAACCTATATATAGTGGCCTTGGTCCTCTTCCTCCAAAATGAAGGCGGGAAGGGATCCCACAACAGCCAATTTTGAAGGGGGACAAGTAGTACATCTTATCCTGACGAAAGGTGGTCTTCGCCTGCAAAGCTTCTGGTCGTGACGTCGTGGTGGGCTCGGCGATGACATCCGTCCTGCCGGTCTTGGTCTCGTTGCACGGGAATGGAAACCTTTGGGTGATTCCTCGGGACTCCGCGCCTGCGCTTGCATCCTTAGCACAAAAGAGGAAACCTGCTACGCTATGCCCGCTGGCGCCCGCCTGGCCTTGGTCATCATGGCTTGCGTCACCTGAACCTCATGAGATGGGTGCTTGCATAGGAATCTCCGCTCCTCAGGAGCCAGCCTAGGGAGGCCACTCCCTCCGGAGGTCTTGGCGCCGTCCGCCTCACGAGGTTTGGCCCCTCGCGAGGGTCTTGTCTTGCTGATGCTGAAGAAGGGTCGTACCAGGCCGTCGATGGAGCCACGCCGTGGGCCGCAGGCAGGCAAGTCTGGGTACCCTGGTTCCCAGAACGCTGATAGTAGCCCCCGGGCCCAAGGCGCGCTCGGACTTGGCTTTGGGGCGAAGCCAAAGGGCAAGGGCGAAGCACCGCGGGCCCCAATCACCTGCGGACCGAGTTGACGCGTGGCGCCTGACGGGACGTGGGCGTCTCCGCTTCCCCACGCTGCCTCGGGAACCGCCTAGGCTGACAAAAGGACTGGCACCTGCCGCCGAGCCTTCATTGCCTTCTCTTCGTCTTGCTCCAGATCCCCTTTCTCTCCCTGCCGTGAGCACCTCCAGATCTGCCGAATTTCTCCTTCAAGCCCTTTGCTGATGGCGATCAATAAGGCGAAATCGGCCGCCCAGGCCGTGAATTCCTCCCCCTCTCCTGCGCCGGCCCTCAGCGCGTCCTCCATCACTGAGCAGAGGCACCTTGCCGCCGTGTGCCCGCTGACGGCGAACAACGACAACGAGGGAAGGGAGACGACGCTCTTGGCCGGCTCCACTGACCCGCGGACCTTGGCGGGGACAATCTATCCCTTCTTCCTCCACAGCGTCTTCGCGGGGCTTGTCCCGCCTTTCTCTAAGTTCCTCCTTGCCGTCCTCGACCATTACCAGATCCACGCTCTACACCTCCAGCCCAACTCCATCCTCCTCTTGTCCATCTTCGCCTTCTACTGCGAGGCATTTGTGGGCGTGACGCCCTCCGTTGCGCTTCTCCGTCACTTCTTCATCCTCCTGATGCACGACCAGACCCAGCGCTCCGGCTGCGTCTCCTTCACCGCGGCCCATACCGGCAACACACTCATGAGGGCCGGGAAGAAGGTGGAGAACTTCCGGCGCAAGTGGGTTTTCATGGATGCCAAGGGCTCCCATGCACGATTGGAATTGCCGACTGAGCTGCCTGAGAAGCTTGATTGCTGGGCTCATGAGAAGCTCACCGACCCCCGGGCGGCGCCGGTCCTGAGGAAGATGACGGCGGACATGGAGACCGGGGTGCTGACGGGGGCCATGCTCGTCAAAGAGTTCCTGACGCAGCGCCTAGCCCCGCTTCAGGCACACTCACGCCCCATGTGGGACTTCAAGGGTGCGGATGACGACATCCGGCTGCGCCCGGGGAGCCTGTCGGGCGAGGAGCTGAGCAAGGCCGTGCACACTCTGCTCGAGAAGGATCCAGGCGGCCTCCCGGCGGCCTACATCCCGCTATACCATCGTGGTGACGGGGCGGAGCTGGTCGCCACCATGCCTGTCTTCAACGAGCTGGGGCTTGTGTCGCCTAAGCTCCCCAACTCCCCGGTGGTGTTGTCCTCTGGCGACGACGTCGAGGAGAGAGGGTAGGAGGACTTGGAGGCGATGGTGGATGATGAGGCGGGGACTCCTCCTTTGTCACGGAGCGAGCTTCTCCGCGGCCTCTCCGATGACGACGACGATGCCGAGCCCCCGGTCGAGGGGACTCCGCGCTCCACCGGGGTCGTGACGAGGTCCGATGCCACCCCCTTGCGGAGGTCAGGCCGAGCGACTCCGAAGAAGGGCGAGGCGGCATCGCTTCCCCGAGGTGATGCTGCTGCCTCGCCGTCAGCCGCCGCCGCGCCGAGGTCGGCCGCCGTACGCCCCACTGATCCTCAGGGCGCGATGAAACCTGCGCTCAAGAAGATCGGGGGCACCCCGGCCCTAGCCAGAAAAAGGGCATACATTGCCGCTGATGAGTAAGTATCTTTACCTTGCCTTGTTTTCCATCCTTGAGGCCGTGCCCACGAAGCTCTTCTCCTGATAACCAGGGTGGAGACCGTGGTGAAGAAGAGGAAGGAGGAAGTCGGGGCCCCTGAGGCCACACCGCCCGCCACGGCGACGGTGACCTCGACGCAGATGGAGGAGGCCGCTTCGCGCCCTCTTGCGGTAGAGCGGGCCGCTCAAGGCGCGGTGGTGGAGCCTCAGGAAGAAGCTGCCTCCGTGGGCCAGCAGTCTCCGGGGCCACCTGTCCCCGTTGTACCCGTGGGGGGTTCGGGGGCTCCGGAGCCCCCTGCTGCTCTCGATGCTGCGGCGGCGCCAGTCCAGGCGCCAATGCCGCCTCCGCCCCAAGCCCTCGCGTTGGCGGACCATGGCTCCTTTGCCAGACCCGGCGCTTTGGAGGAGGCCTACGCCGCGCTGGACCAGCTCCGGACCGATCTTCAGGGCGCCGACAGGTGCATGGTGACGGGGCATCTAGGGCTGATCTCGGGGTGGCTCCAGGCCGACGCGTCCATCAGGACGGCCTGGGGCCAAGCCGAGGCTGCCGTCATGGAGGGCAAGAAAGAGGCCGGCGAGGCCACGGAGGCTCGCGACGCGGCGCTGGTCGACGCAGCACCCGCCAAGGAACGCTGCAGCATGGTGGAAGTCGAGCTGAAGGCCCTCCGCGAAGAGCAGGCCGCCCGCACCCGTTGGCTCCAGGAACAGGAGGAGGAGCTCAAGGCCCGGGAGACCGCGCTCGCCGATCGCGACGCCGAACTGGAGCAGGCAGCCTAGGAACAGGCTGCAGAGTGGAGCCGCCTGGGCAAGCTGAAGGAGGAGGTGGGCAGGGCTCAGGCGTCCCACACCAAGCTTGTCTCCGAGGAGACGGCCCGGCTGGAGGCCAGGGAGAAGGCCCTCGCCGCGGCTGAGAAGGCGGCCACCGCGGGGCGCGATGCCTTCGCCTCCCTCGAGCTGAGGTCCCGCACGCCGCTGCAGTCCCTTTACGGAGAAGGGTATGAGAAGCCGCTGGCGACTCCGGAGGAGGGCCTCGCCGGGCTGCTCCCCAAGCTCGCCGAATCGCTTGAGGGCATCGTCGCCGGAGTGGTCATCATGGTGGAGGGGGAGAGCCGCGCGCTTTTCACCGCGGCTGCGACGCGCGTCTTCGGCCACCTCCACCTCCGGGACCCAAGCTTCAACCTTGGCGCGCTGATCGAACCTATGGCTCCTGAGTCCCGCGATGCTGCTGCCGAGGTCGTGAAGAAGCAGGTGGAGGCCCTGCTGCAGAAGTTTCTCTGCGTCGACCCCGCGGCTGCGGCGATCGGAGCCGGCGGCGAAGACGGTGGCGGCGTTGTTGACGACGGGCCCCCCAAGGAGGGCGACATCGGCAACCAAGGTTGAAGAAGAGGCTCGAAGGCGGCGCTTCCTCCCAGTTCGATCCTGCGACATTTACCGTGCCTCGCGGAGGCGTGAGAACTTCTGCTTTGAACTTAAGAGACATTATGTTTTGTAATAATTCGCTAGGACTCCGCGATTTCCTTTCTGTTTGCATTAGTGTTCTGCGTCGGCAGGGCCCGGCCCCGCGCATGCCTCAACCGCCGTTGGGGCTTTCGGATCACCAGGACGAGACCAAGGGGTGAGGGGCCACGAGACCAGTGAGGCCCCTGAGTCGCGATACTCAGGGGTCCCACTTGACGTATGAACATCCCTCATGAAGGAAACATGAGCATCGTCTTTAGTGTTCTGCGTCGGCAGGGCCCGGCCCCGCGCATACCTCAACCACCGTTGGGGCGTCTGGATCACCAAGACGAGACCAAGGGGTGAGGGGCTACGTGACCAGTGAGGCCCCTGAGTCGCGATGCTCAGGGGTCCCCCTTGACGTACGAACAGCTCTCCATACCTTTCTTCGCCGGCTTTCGCTCGGGAGGGACGAGAGAAGACCAGGTCCGAGGGATCTAATGCGGTGGCGTACGCCAGGCGTGACCTGAGCGTAGCCCCCGTGCCTAGCCCCCTCGCGCGACTCTCCCGTGGGAAAAGCGGCGCGGTGAGGCCGGACGGCGAGCCTGGTGGCCCTCCTGAGGTTATTGCAGCCGCTAGGGTGCCCTCAGTTGTTTATTCACCAGCACGGAGCATGGTGCTTCCACTCTTGCGTGGGCATAGCCGCTCCTCGACCGTGTCGTCCGCCAGTGCGAAGCATGGGGCTTCCACTGGTGCGTGGGTGGGAGCTCCCTCTGAGGGGAGACTCCGGGGCGTGTACAGCCCCGTCCTGGCACGTGGCTTGCACGGCAGGACTGGAGGAGGTGTATATGGGCACCCGTGAGCCAGCGCGGGACTCACGAGGCCCTACCTCAAGGCGGGTTGCGCCTAAATTTTTGGTTCAGAACATTTGCAAGGGTCCTGCGAGATGGTCAGGTGGCCTGCGCCGAGTGAATCTCCGGAGGATATCGCATGAGAAGGCCAAACACCAACAACCCCAGGAGGTGACGTGAACAGGGCCGACCCGCCAGGCAGAGCTCAGTCGTTGGGTTTATCGACACTGCAGGGACGGACCCGAGCACAGACGCCGTGCCCAGTCTTCTCATGTGACAATCCTAAAGAAAGACAACCGGCGTGCGGCTCCCGCGGCGGCGAGGCACCGGGTCGTGCGCCCTAACTCATCCACTCTCGATTAGCTCATGCGAGAACAAGGCACCAAGGACCTTGGGAGGTGATGTACACGGGAGCTGGCCCGCGAGACAGAGCTCAGCCACTTGGGTTTAGCGACGCTGCAGGGACGGACCCGAGCACATACGCCATGCCAGTCCTTAATCATGAGGCGGTCGCGGGCGGGTTTGTGAGGGAGCACGACATTCATGGTGGTGAAGCACCGGTCATGCGGGTGATAATATAAAGCAATTCATGAAAGGGTAGGACTAGTTCTGATATATGTGCAAAACGATACATGCCGCAGGGACGGACCCATACAGCTTGAGCATAATGCAGCCCGAGGGGCTCCCTCAACTGAACAAACCAAAAGGTCACCTGGCAACATCGTTGTAGAAGTGTTGGAGCAGCTGAAGATGCGTGCTGCAGTAGTCGCTCCTCACGAGTCGTCTGGCTCCCGAGCCTCGTGAGGCTCCGAAGGTCCGGGGGGCTCGCGAGGATCGGCACCTCCTTCGTCAGGATTGCCTCGCGCGAGGCCTCGTGAGCCACCAGAACTCTCCTCATGTGGTGCCGGTGCGAGGCAGCTGTGTTCGGCAAGCCAAAAGGCATGCGGGCGTAGCTGTGAGGGCGTCCTCCACATCGGCCGACGCGGGACGGCCAGAAGAGCTCCTGAGAAGCAGCCCTGTTGAGTCCTGGGATGTTGACGTAGACGCATAGCTCGCTACCCATGTCAGGGGCGGCAACTGCACTGGGTGGTGCGGGGCGACGCTCGCCACGCATGGCTCGTGCCTCCTGAAGCTCCTCAATCGCCTTGGTGATGAACTCCTGAGCGCCTGGCGCCTGGCGCCTTGCGCGCTGTTCGCGGGAGCGCGCGTTGAAGCACACCTCCATATGGTGCCGGAATGCCTCGCTCGTGACGCTGGCCAGGTCAGAGGCCCTCCAGAGGAGAGCCCCCGAGCTCAACCTGAGAGGGGCGCCGAGCGCGCCTTCCTATGTGAGAGAGGAAGGCGCCCCAACAGTGGGCGCAAGACCTGAGGCACGATTGTCGGACGCACCAGCCTCCTGAGGGCCTCTGAGGAGGAGCTGCTTCTTCTTCTTGGGGACGGCCTCAGGAGGATGGATGGCGCCCTCATCATCTGATTTCTTGACTGCCGCGGCCTGGTAGGCGCACTCGAGGGAGCACACCACATCCTTCTCGTCGCAGGCGACCGTGATGATGCCGCCGCTTCCTGGCATCTTGAGGACATTGTAGCCATGATGAGTCACTGCCATGAACTTGGCTAGGGCCGGGTACCCGAGGATGGCATTGTATGGGAGGCAAATGTGGGCGACATCAAAGTCGATGAGCTTGGTGCGGTAGTTGTCGCGCTTGCCGAAGGTGACAGGGAGGTGAATCCGCCTCAGGGGGACGGTGGAGCCGTCGGTCACCCCTGAGAAGGGCTTGGTGGGGAGGAGCTGGTCGTAGGGCACCTGGAGCCTCTCGAATGTCTCAGCAGAAAGGACATTCAGCCCCGCACCTCCGTCGATGAGTGTCTTGGTGACGAGGACGTTGCTGATGGTCGGCGAGCAGAGCATTGGGAGCACACCGGCGGTGGCCGCACACTTGAGCTGATCCGTAGAGTCAAAGGTGATGGCGTACTTGGACCACCTGAGGGGACGCAACGCCTCGAGCTTGGGGAGTGCTGCGTTCACCTCGCGAGCGAACTGCTTGAAGACGCGATGGGAGGCGGGGGCCTGAGCGCCACCCAGGATGCAGGCAATGGCACGAGGCTCTTGGAAGCCCCCGGTCCCATCATCTTGGCGGTGGTCGTCGTTCCTCCTTGGTGGTGGCAGCAGCGGAGGAAGGCCGGCGTTGCCCTGAGGACGATCCTCACGAGGCTGGTCCCTCCAGGGGCCGTTGCGAGGCTGGCCCTGCCAGCGGTCCTCACGAGGCTGATCACGCCAGTCCTGGCGTGGGTCGCAGTTGTCCCAGCAGCCTCCTCCGCGGCCGTACCCACGGTCGTTGCGCTCGGGGCGGCGGCCAAGGCCCCCATCTCGGATGGCCCTGAGCTCTTGGCAGTCATTGGTGTTGTGGCTGTGGACGTTGTGGAAGACGCAAAACGGGTAGCTGCCCTTGGAGGACTCGGGGTGGTCGTAGCCGCGCTTCATCTCGGGCTCGGCCACGAGCACAGCCGGGCCCTGCGCTTCACATCCTTGGCCTTGGCCTTCTTGTCTTCAGGGTCGGCCTCCGGGAGCTCAAGGAGGGAGAGGCGACCTTCCTCTGCCCTCGCACACCTAGTTGCCATGTTGAACATCTCCAGAGCCGAGCATAGGTCGTCGTGTATGGCGAGCTCTTCCTTCATCTTGACATCCCGGATGCCATCAGTGAATGCTGAAATGATGGCCTCGTCCGACACCTTAGGGATCTTGAGGCGGACGTTGGTGAAGCGCTGGATGTATTTGTGCAAGGTCTCCCCTGGCTGCTGCTTGATGCGCCGCAGGTCACCTGCAGCAGGGGCGCGGTCGCGAGTGCCCTGGAAGTTGGCGATGAAGCGCTCATGCAGCTCATCACAGGAGGAGATCGATCCCACTGGGAGGTTCAGGAGCCACGAGCGCATGCCATCCTTGAGGGCCATGGGAAACCAGTTCGCCATGACCTTCTTGTCGCCGTTCGCCGCCTCGATGCTCAGCTCGTAGAGCTAGAGGAACTCAGCAGGGTCGGGGGTGCCGTCGTAGCGCGGAGGCAGATCCGGCTTGAACTTGCCTGGCCAGACGACGCGGTGTAGCTCCGGAGTGAACGCTCGGCAGCCTGCCGCGCTCACAGGAGCCCGCCGCGGAGGGGGAGCCTGGTCTTGGCGCCCGCGTGCCGCCACCTCGGGTGGCACACGGTCTTGACGTGGCGGTGCTGGGAGCGCACGCGCCTCCCCTTGAGGCCGCTGCACCACCTGGCAGCTTTCTTCACCGCGCGCCGGCGCCCTGCGCGGCGGGTCGCGCTGGGGAGCCTCACACCTTGTCTCGGGGGCGACATCGCGCCGAGGAGGAGGAGGAGGCGCACCGTTGGCTACGTCGCCCACCTGAGGCAGCGGGGGAGGCAGCGAGCGAGACGGCGCAGGAGCCTCTCCAGCGGCGCTGACGAGCTCGGCGATGCGGTCCAGCCAGTCCTCATAGAGGTCGTCGGCTGGACGATAACGCAGAAGCTCACACGCCATGAGCAATGCAGCCTGCGCGTTCACTGATACGTCTCCGTCGTATCTACCTTTCCTAATGCTTTTCCTCTTGTTTTGGACTCTAATTTGCATGATTTGAATGAAACTAACCCGGACTGACGCTGTTTTTAGCAGAACTACCATGGTGTTGTTTTTGTGCAGAAATAAAAGTTCTCGGATTGGAACGAAACTTTGCGAGGATTTTTTATTCAATAAATAAGAATTTCTGGAACCAAGAACCACCGGAGGGGGGCACCTGCGTGGGCACAACCCACCAGGCCGCCCCCCCCCCCCCTCCAGGCGCGCCCAGGTGGGTTGTCCCCACCTGGTGGCCCCGCAGACTTCAACCCTGATACTATAAAATCACATATTTGAAGAAAAAAATCAGGGAGAAAGAGTTATCGCGTGTCACGAGACGGAGCCGCCGCCACCTCCTGTTCTTCATCGGGAGGCCAGATCTGGAGTCCGTTTGGGGCTCCGGAGAGGGGGATCTTCGATCTTCGTCATCACCAACCCTTCTCCATCGCCAATTCCATGATGCTCCCCACCGGGAGTGAGTAATTCCTTCGTAGGCTCGCTGGTTCGTGAGGAGTTGGATGAGATTCATCATGTAATCGAGTTAGTTTTGTTAGGGCTTGATCCCTAGTATCCATTATGTTCTGAGATTGATGTTGCTATGACTTTGCCATGCTTAATGCTTGTCACTTTGGGCCCGGGTGCCATGATTTCAGATCTGAACCGTTTATGTTATCACCATTATATCTATGTTCTAGATCTGATCTTGCAAGTTATAGTCACCTACTACGTGTTATGATCCAGCAACCCCGGAGTGACAATAGTCGGGACACTTCCCGGTGATGATCATAGTTTGAGGAGTTCATGTATTCACTATGTGTTAATGCTTTGTTCCGGTTCTCTATTAAAAGGAGGCCTTAATATCCCTTAGTTTCCAATAGGACCCATCTGCCACGGGAGGGTAGGACAAAAGATGTCATGCAAGTTCTTTCCATAAGCATGTATGACTATTTACGAATACATGCCTACATTATATTTATGAACTGGAGCTAGTGCCGTATCGCCCTAGGTTATGACTGTTATATGATGAATATCATCCAACGAATTCACCGATCCAATGCCTATGAATTTCTCTCATATTGTTCTTGCTAAGTTACTACTGCTATTGACACTATTGCACTTGCTACAAAATCATTGCTATCACTGTTACCCTTACTATTGCTGTTGCTACTACTATCAAAACTATCATACTACTTTGCTACTGATCACTTTGCTGCAGATAATTAATCTTCAGGTGTGTTTGAATTGACAACTCAGCTGCTAATACTTGCAAATATTCTTTGGCTCCCCTTGTGTCGAATCAGTCAATTTGGGTTGAATACTCTACCCTCGAAAACTGTTGCGATCCCCTATACTTGTGGGTTATTAAGACCTTTTTCTGGCGCCGTTGCCGGGGAACATAGCTCTATTTGTTGAGTCACTTGGGATTATTATCAAATTATCACTATGAAGAATCTGAAGGATGCTAAGACTAAGATTTTTCCCTCTAAGACGAGGGGAGGTAAGGAACTGCCATCCAGCTCCGCTTTAGATTCACCTTCTGTTATAAGTAGAATTGCAACACCACCACATGCTATCAATTCTGGTATGTCGCAAGTTATTGATGATGCTACTTCTGCTATGAATGCTACTCATGATGATGCTAGTACCTTGCTTGATGATAATGTGCCACTAGGTGAATTTCTTGATGAACAACTTGCTAGAACTAAGGCTTTTGAGAATGCTGAAACTGATGAAATTGTTGAAACTGATGAAGAGCTTGAAACTGAAAATCTTGAAACACCTATTAGACCTAGTTCTCCTAGATATGAATTGCCAAAGGTACCGGAAGGTTATGTTATGGATGAGGAGACAACTAGTGACATGCTTGCTTGTAAGGATAGAGATGATCTGGAAAAATTATTATGCAAGTATAAATAAAAGACTTTGAATGCTAGAATGAAATATGATCCTAAGTTTGCTACTTCAACTATCTTTGTTGATGATAAGGATTATGAATTCTCTGTCGACCCAGAGTTAATTACTTTGGTTGAATCTAATCCTTTTCATGGTTATGAAACTGAAACTGTTGTGGCACATCTTACTAAGTTAAATGACATAGCCACCCTATTTTCTCATGATGAGAAAATTTGCTACTATTATATTCTCAAATTGTTTCTATTCTCATTAAAGGGTGATGCTAAGGCTTGGTACAATACTCTTGCTCCTGGTTGTGTGCATAGCCCCCAGGATATGATTTATTACTTCTCTGAAAAATATTTTCCTGCTCATAAGAAACAAGCTGCTTTACAGGAAATATTTAACTTTGCGCAAATTGAAGAAGAGAGTCTCCCACAAGCTTGGGGGAGGCTTCTCCAATTGCTTAATGCTTTTCCTGATCATCCTCTTAAGAAAAATGAAATACTTGATATCTTCTATAATGGACTAACCGATGCTTCTAGGGATTTCCTAGATAGTTGTGCTGGTTGTGTTTTCAGGGAGCGAACTGTTGAACAAGCTGAAGAATTATTGAATAACATATTGAAAAATTATGATGATTGGACTCTTCCCAAACCACCACTCAAACCTACTCCGAAGAAGAGGGGTATCTTATATCTCAGTCCTGAAGATATGCAAGAGGCAAAGAAATTCATGAAGGAAAAAGGTATTAAAGCAGAGGATGTTAAAAATTTACCACCTATCAAAGAAATACATGGGCTTGAAACACCACCACCACCTAAGGTGGTAGAGGTAAATTCTTTAGTAAAGTTCGATGAAGGTGATATTCCTTATAATAGACATCCTAGTCAATGCCTTCATGAGTTTGATAATTACATTAGAAAACAAGATCACTTCAATGCAAATGTTATGAAACAATTGAAATACAATTCTGATATGATTGCTCGCTTGAGTGACTTGTTATTTAGAATCTCAAATGATGTTAGAGGTGTGGGAAAACATTCTTCTATGGTTCAAACTCAATTAGAACAAGTTGCTAAATCTCAAAGAGAGTTGCTTGATGAAATGAATAATAATATCAATGATCATGCTGTTAGAGTAATGACTAGAGGAGGTAGAATGACTCAGGAACCACTTTATCCTGAGGGAGACCCAAAAAGAATTGAACAAGACTCTCAAACAGTTGACACTAATGTACCTAGTCCTTATAAAAAGAAAAAGAAGAAGAAAAATGATAGGACTTTGCATGCCTCTAGTGAACCTGAAGTTGAAAAACCCCTGATAATGATAATGAAGTCTCTATCTCTGATGCTGAAACTCAATCTGGTAGTGAACACCCACCTTCTGAAAATGGAAAAGACAATGATGAGGTTCAAGAAGATACTCAAACAAATAATAAATAACTAGATAATGATGTTGAGATAGAACCGACAGTTGATCTTGATAACCCACAACCCAAGAATAAAAGATATGATAAAAGAGACTTTGTTGCTAGAAAACATGGTAAGGAAAGAGAACCGTGGGTTCAAAAACCTATGCCCTTTCCACCTAAGTCAACCAAAAAGAAAGATGATGAAGAATTTGAATGCTTTGCTGAAATGCTGAGGCCACACTACTGCAGGATGCTGCTAACGCGACACTACGATCAGAGACCCTTCAACAAAACTGTGTGTGATGCATTAATCGCAAATGGTGATGTAAAATAACCGTCAAAAAAGATGCAAAATGTTTGCGATGAAGGATACATCAAACACGGTCCAGATTTTAGTTTCGTGTGCGATGCCGGGCATACGGTTCAGTTCAATTAACTGTTTGCGATGAGGCAGAACAAAAGAAACGGGCAGGCAGATGAAGGCGTGTGCGATATATGGCATACGGTTCACTCGGATGATCTGTTTGTGATTAGGCGGAACAAAAGAAACGGTCAGCCAGATGAAGGTGTGTGCGATAGAGGGCATACAATTCACTCGGATGAACTGTTTGCGTTAAGCCAAGATAACAGAAACGGTTCAATATAACAAGATGTGTGTGATACGCGACAAACAGGTCTGTAATTAGAAATGTGTGCGAAGACCGATAATAACACAGACGATTGCTTCTAATAAGACGTATGTGATATGCTCTGTCTACACAACATCTATTGGCCATTGGGCGACGGGCGGTCATCCGGGTACGCCATAAGGATGCAAAGAGGCATCCTATATCAGCAAGGACTAGCTGTTCCACCAATAGCTCATCTAAGAGAACTCTCAAGTTAAGTGTGCTCAGGCTGGAGCAGCCATCAGATGGGTGACTGGATGGGAAGTTGTGTTGATGTTAAATTAACTGATGGGATGGGTCATAAGGGTCAAATTAAATGACCTCTATGATCCATC
The DNA here is from genome assembly GCA_011799875.1 of Thinopyrum elongatum. Classification (NCBI taxonomy): domain Eukaryota; kingdom Viridiplantae; phylum Streptophyta; class Magnoliopsida; order Poales; family Poaceae; genus Thinopyrum; species Thinopyrum elongatum. The sequence continues at coordinate 659,744,268 of CM022298.1, forward strand.
CCATCAGTTAAATTAACCTCGAGGTCCTTGTTTTTTTTAACACATGTTAAAGAAGGTCTACCGCATTACTTTTTGACAATGTGCGATACGTGGCATACAGTTGATCCATCCAACCTGTTTGTGATGGAATAAGCCGTGTGTGTTGTGGGCAAACGCTTGCTAGTATACAATCATTTGCGATTGATGAATTCATCACCGACGGGTTCCCTAGTGTGGTCCGTGTTCATCTGATCATCATCTACTTCTTGTGCTAGCTCGATGTTCCTTATATGCTAAGTTTCCATTAATTGATGGCGTTTTATGAACACGCCACCGTTTCCCGCCATTTCCTCACCTGTTTCCCGCCACCCGGCGATATTGCGCATAAACCTAGGCGGCGTGCGACGCACGGAGGCAACAAGCGCAACCTGTAGCACATCCACCTTTTCCAAGCATGCCAACCCACCAAAGTGCCACCTCTGCCATCAACCTCGTCGATGAGGAAAACGAGAAGGCGCCACGACCCGTCGAGGTCGAGGCGCTCCCCGGCAACGTGATGGACGACTCCGTGATGCGCGTCATCGCCAGGGTTGAGCAGACCCTTGGCGCATGGCGCTTCAGCGCCGCGGATCAAGATAGGCATGTCAGCGCCGAGAGGCTGTAGCTCGCCGCACAACATGATCGATGGTGCACCGCAAAGCAAGCTAGGCGCGTCCGCGCCGATAGGTTGCGGCTCGCCGCACGGCGAGACCGTTGGAGCGCCGCAAAGCGAGAGGCGCGGCACGCCGCACAGCAAGAGCGGATCCATCAGCGCTTGCCTGCTGTCGACAGGGCGTCGCAGCTGGGTACACGTCCCGTCAGTACCCCCATTCCTCGCCAGGAGTGGGCAGAGGCCCTCTGCGCCGTACTTGCACCAGAGGCCAGCCGCGCCGTACTTGCACCGGACGCCTGCCGCGCCGTTCGCATGGGTCACGCCGTTTGCCTTGTCCGCGGCCCGCTCGATGCCAACGCGCTGGTCGGTAGGCTCGACCGCCTCCTTGGCACAGGTGTCCACCTGGGCGCAGTAGAGGAACATGGCTGTCGCATCCTCGAGCTGGTGATCTCCGATGAAATAGCTAACTTGGAGCTCGAGATCACGCTCCAGATGTACCGCAAGCGTGTCGACCGCTTGGACGAACGCCTGCACGAGTTCAGGCAGAGCCAAGAGCTACCGTAGGCAAGGGCTGCTGGTCATGGTCTCATGGACGCGTTTTATTTTGTTGAGTCGTTTCTACGTGGATAGCTATGTATTCACAGCAATCATAGTATTGCTCTGTTTCAATGTGTGTACTTTGTTTTCCGTTCTTATATGTTCTGTTTCAATGTGTGTATATACGCTTTCCATTCTGTATATGTGGATGATAACAGCTAGATTCAAATTAGTATACAAAACAGATAGAAAATGGAATTCATAATATATATATATATTAATTGTTCATTAGTTCATCACAGAATATATATAATATCATCACATATACGTGATGATACTTAACTACTAGGTACAATGCATAAAATTGAAAACGAACAATACTAAAACTAATAATCCCTCCTGGGGGCAGTATTCCGGCAGCCCCTCGCCAGCAGCTCCCTGGTGCGCGGCGTCTTCCCAGCGCGGAGGCAGTACTCCGCCTCCTCTGCCTCGCAGCGCTTGACGTACCGATCTGCCTCTTGCTGGCGGACGAGCGCGAACGATCTTGCCATTTCGTTGGGCGCCCACCGGAGCTCCTCGTCGGTGGCACGTTGGAGCTTATCGGCCCACCTCCATGCAGCGATGAGGCGCCTAGCGCCTTTGACCTTCCTCGCGAAGTACCCGTCTTCGTACACCTCCTCCGCACGACGACGCGCCCGCCCCCAAAGCTCCACCATCTCCTTTTTCCAGGAGGCATCACGGGCTTCACAGGCCGCCTGGTACCTGGCTTCCTCCTCCACCATCTCCTTCTTGAATGCCACTTGCCTGGCTTTCTCAGCCGGCGGCAATGAGTTTCACAGACAAAGATTGTACTGGCCCCAAAACCAATACAAAGTTGGGGGGTCCGGCGCAACCTCGTCCGGCGGCGCGTAGGGGTCCTCGTCGCTACTCTTCGAGTGAGCGTCCTCGGGGGGCGGCAACTCCTCATCGGCGCGTGGGCAGACCGGCGGCGCCATGGCAGAGATTTGAGAGAGAGAGAGAGGGCAAGCGAGGGGAGGATGTAGATGAGAATGCAGGCGGGACGACGTGTGCAAGGTAGTATTTATTGGCGGTCGGAATCTAGATCGACGGGAACAGTACACACGCCGGTCGCCGGAATTTACGAGTACTGTAGTTTGAATTACACACGATTCCCGCAGCAAAATCCGTGTGTGAACATAATAGCTGACGGTTTCTAATACAGAACCGTGTCTGATTAATAACCCCCGCCACTCACCTTCCAAACCTTGAGGCGCGAAATAGAGTGCCAATCGTGTGGGGGGCGGTTATCTTGCCAGATCTTTACATTTTCTTTTTTGAACACCAGATATTTACATCGTCTGATGATTTTTTAACTCGCACACAAGTACACAAAAATATGATTTTTCAAACCGTTATGGTTAGCCGTTGCATGTAGATGTAGTTCAAATTTGAATTACGGTCATTAAATGGCTAGAAAATCACTTAAATGTCTTTAAAAGGTCAAATGACCCCTGAAATTTTCCAAATTTTCACATGACAGTTGTGTTAGTGCACGTTAAACGTAGAAAAAAAATTGAAGGCCGTAAGAGGAAGCTATCTCCCGTTCGTCATCAAACATGCATTGTTCCCTCTCGGAACAACGAGCCTTCTAGTGAGTTGCTCCGGTTTGTGAGGGGTGTGTGTCCAAATTTTCGTCAAACAGGTCAATTTTTTTACCACATCATCTTGGTGGCATGACATTATATCAAGCAAGGTTTCATGTTTTTCTGATTATTTTTTAATTTTTTGAAATTAAAATGCCATGGCACTCCATGCATGTGTCCATGCCGTGAGACCAATATGTTTGAAAATTCCTTCTAATTTACTGCACATGGAATTAACTCGCACACAAGTACACAAATATGATTTTTTAAACCGTTATGGTTAGCCGTTGCATGTAGATATAGTTCAAATTTGAATTACGGTCATTAAATGGCTAGAAAATCACTTAAATGTCTTTAAAAGGTCAAATGACCCTTGAAATTTTCCAAATTTTCACATGACAGTTGTATTAGTGCACGTTAAATGTAGAGAAAAAAATTAAAGGCCGTAAGAGGAAGCTATCTCCCGTTCGTCATCGAACATGCATTGTTCCCTCTCGGAACCATGAGCCTTCTAGTGAGTTGCTTCAGTTTGTGACGGGTGTGTGTCCAAACTTTCGTCAAACAGGCCAATTTTTTTACCACATCATCTTGGTGGAATGACATTACATCAAGCAAGGTTTCATGTTTTTCTAATCTTTTTTAATTTTTTGGAATTAAAATGCCATGGCACTCCATGCATGTGTCCATGCCGTGAGACCAATATGTTTAAAAATTCCTTCTAATTTATTGCACATGGAATTAACTCGCACAGAAGTACACAAATATGATTTTTCAAACCGTTATGGTTAGCCGTTGCATGTAGATGTAGTTCAAATTTGAATTACGGTCATTAAATGGCTAGAAAATCACTTAAATGTCTTTAAAAGGTCAAATGACCCCTGAAATTTTTCAAATTTTCACATGACAGTTGTATTAGTGCATGTTAAACGTAGAAAAAAATTTGAAGGCCGTAAGAGGAAGCTATCTCCCGTTCATCATCAAACATGCATTGTTCCCTCTTGGAACCACGAGCCTTCTAGTGAGTTGCTCCGGTTTGTGAGGGGTGTGTGTCCAAACTTTCGTCAAACAGGCCAATTTTTTTACCACATCATCTTGGTGGCATGACATTACATCAAGCAAGGTTTCATGTGTTTCTGATCTTTTTTTAATTTTTTGGAATTTAAATGCCATTGCACTCCATGCATGTGTCCATGCCGTGAGACCAATATGTTTGAAAATTCCTTCTAATTTACTGCACATGAAATTAACTCGCACACAAGTACACAAATATGATTTTTCAAACCGTTATGGTTAGCCATTGCATGTACATGTAGTTCAAATTTGAATTACGGTCATTAAATGGCTAGAAAATCACTTAAATGTCTTTAAAAGGTCAAATGACCCCTGAAATTTTCCAAAATTTCACATGATAGTTGTATTAGTGCATGTTAAACATAGAAAAAAATTGAAGGCCGTAAGGGGAAGCTATCTCCCGTTCGTCATCAAACATGCATTGTTCCCTCTCGGAACCATGAGCCTTCTAGTGAGTTGCTCTGGTTTGTGAGGGGTGTGTGTCCAAACTTTCGTCAAACAGGCCAATTTTTTTATCACATCATCTTGGTGGCATGACATTACATCAAGTAAGGTTTCATGTTTTTCTGATCATTTTTTAATTTTTTGGAATTAAAATGCCTTGGCACTCCATGCATGTGTCCATGCTGTGAGACCAATATGTTTGAAAATTCCTTCTAATTTACTGCACATGGAATTAACTCGCACACAAGTACACAAATATAATTTTTCAAACCGTTATGGTTAGCTGTTGCATGTACATGTAGTTCAAATTTGAATTATGGTCATTAAATGGCTAGAAAATCACTTAAATGTCTTTAAAAGGTCAAATGACCCCTGAAATTTTCCAAATTTTCACATGATAGTTGTATTAGTGCACGTTAAATGTAGAAAAAAATTAAAGGCCGTAAAGGGAAGCTATCTCCCGTTCGTCATCAAACATGCATTGTTCCCTCTCGGAACCACGAGCCTTCTAGTGAGTTGCTTCAGTTTGTGAGGGGTGTGCGTCAAGCATGCCAAAAATTTTACCACATCATATTGGTGGCATGACATTACATCAAGCAAGGTTTCATGTGTTTCTGATCTTTTTTTAATTTTTTGGAATTTAAATGCCATGGCACTCCATGCTTAATTCTGTCATAGCCGTTAGACCAATATGTTTGAAAATTCCTTCCAATTTACTGCACATGGAATTAAATCACACACAAGTACACAAAATATGACTTTTCAAACTGTTATAGTTAGCTGTTGCATGTACATGTAATTCAAATTTGAATTACGGTCATTAAATGGCTAGAAAATCACTTAAATGTCTTAAAAGGTCAAATGACCCCTGAAATTTTCCAAAATTTGATATGACAGTTGTATTAGTACTACAAATTTTCTCGTACATTTAAAACACCATCCGTTGCCACTTTACTCCAAATTCGTCTTTCACAACTAATAAAAAATATCCACAACATCACACACAGTTTTTTTGTAGGAACCGTTTGCGATGAAAATTTCTGGGTCTATTTAAGTCTTCCTCCTTAAGCTTTGCCGGCTCGTCTGCTCCAGTGTCGGCAACCCTCGAATCCACGAATCCCGATCCCCATTCCCGCACCCCCTTCTTGCAAAGATGACGCCGTGGAAACGCTTCGTGAAGGCTCGTACGATGGCCGCGTCCTCCCCGAGCGCCGCCGCCTGCGCCGAGAGCGCGGCTGCCTACGCCGAGAGTGCCGCCGCATCCGCATTGAGCGCGACCGCATCCTCCGAGAGGTCGTCTGCGGCAGCCGACAGGGCAGCTGCAGCAGCCGAGACGGCCGCCCTGGCCTGGGTCGAGGCCATCCACGCCAAGATCGAGGACGCACACGCCAAGATATTCCAGGCCACCTCGGAATCCAGCATGCAACCCATGTCCGAAAAGGCGGCGGTGGACATGGAGCACCTGCTTCCTCATGAGATCGCCGAGCGGGAGCTGGAGATGCAGGAGGCGGCGGAGATCGAGGAGCGCCGGGAGGAGGAGTTGCGCGTGGCCGAGGTCGAGCTAGAGAAGAGTCTTTCCATCGAGGAATCGGCGGTGGAGTACCAACGCGAGCTCTGGCGCAGCCACTACTATGAGTACTACAACCTTGAGGGCAGCGCCGAGGACGAGGACGAGGACGCGGTCGACTTCAGCAGGGGGACGCGGAGTCCACCAACGGCGGCATGTCGCCAGGACAAGTCATCGATGTCTCATCTCACATCGGTGATGCATAGGCCGGCGCGGCGGCGGATTTGTTAAAATTATGCGTACTTAGGCTTTGTTTTTAATGTTGGTCTTTTGTTAGAGCAATGTTTAGGTCAACTGGCTCTGTTTAATTACTAAAATTGCTCGATTCAGTAAGTGTGGTATGTGTGCTGTACGCTCTTTTGTGTGCCCAAATTAGCAAGCGATGTTAAATTATGCAATGACGTACCCGGGGAAATTTCCACCAAAATTTGAATTATCAAACTCATCCCATGCGCATAAAGTAGAAGAATCGTTTGTGATGCACACAATCATTCAAAGTGAATGGTGTCCGGCGGCACCGCGCACAAAGTTTCCCTCCACATTTCAAAATTTTTGGCCTACCGCCGAAATATCTACCCCCTTCCCCACCCCCTTTTCTCCCCGACCACTAGTCACATTTCCCTGGTTTCCTCCTTCCTTCCTTCCTAAGCTATAGCCGCTTCCTCGCTTGCTTCCTCGCTCTCGCCATCTCGCATCCTACCGCCGGGGTCGCCATGGTCTTCTTCAATGACCTCTCCTGCGGTTCCTCCTCCTCCGACGACTCCTTCACCACCCAGGTATGCCTCTCTTCTCTCTCTCGGGATATGACTTGGAATGAACGATTTTTACCCGGCGGTCGATTTGAGTCATTTCTTCCTCTTGTAGCTCCCTAGGACCATCAATTGCAACGAATGGAGCGGGGTGGCTGAAGATCTGTCTGCTCGTTGTCACCATCAATCTCCATGCGTGAAGCTAGTTGCGTTTGAATCTGTGGACAGTGGGAGGAAGTTTCTTGCATGTGCAGAGAAGGTTAGACCCTCTTTCGTTGTTACAAATCATTTGTTAGATGTGATTCAGACACTGTCACGGTCCCAACCCATTCATACCACACCTTCAACCAAACGCATCCTAAGACAGTGTCACAGTTTGTACCTAGTATCTAAAAATGTTGCCATCTCATCAGCGGTGCCATTAGAAAATTATTTGGCACCGCTTCAGCAGTTTGTGCAGCCAACTTTGGTCCACACATCTGAGCAGCCAAGCTATAAAATACTAAATCTTTATGGCACGAAGGAACTGGGCATCGGAGCAACTAGGTGCTCCGGAGTCCGGGTCCTAGATTTTTTTCCACTGCATCGGCTTGCCAGTGCAGGGCATCGGTGCGAAATGTAGCAACAGTTGTCTTTACACCGGTTTTGGCATACATAGTGGACGGCCTTAGTGCTATTAGTTCTATGTTACTAAATTTATGCATGTACACACCTGTTAGTATCAATTTGCTGTCATCCAAACACTGTCGCTATGCTGTTGCAGTTATATTTACCTTCCTCATAAAATGTTCAATTTGTTATTTATAGTACATGAGTAAGAACCTGTAGCGTTGTTATAGTTAATTATAGCTTCTGATGTTTCAGAATTTGGTTGTTGTCTTAGTAGCAATTAATTCATTTGCACATTGATCTTTTTGAGAAGATATGTCATAATTAACCTGTTTCTTCAGTTTTTCAAAATAAGTATTGGTGATTTTATATGTTGCTATAAACCCATTTCCCCTACAATTATTACTGATCTAGTTTTAAATATTATAGGATGAACGGAAGTGTTCTTACTTGGAGTGGGTTGATCAAGAGTGGCCACAGTCTTTGAAGATGTGCCTAGCAAAGCTCTGGAGCATGTATGAGGAAGAGAACAGAGGTAGGCTTAGAGAAAGTGTTGTCAACGCTGAAGAATATTTGAAGATGCGGGATAAAAAGAGGAAGGTGGAGAATGAGCTCAGATTTTTTAAATCAGACTTTGCTAAGATGGTGTTGGCGAAGGAGGAGGCACTTTCCCAGTTGGCCAGTGCAAAACAGGTTCTTACTGAACTGAAATCAGAGGTGGATAAGACGAGCCTGGATGATCTCGATTAGGGAAATGAATATATTGTTCTAATATTGTTCTTATGAAGTTGAACTAGCTATATGCTGTACTGTGCTGTTTTCAGGTAGCTATCGTACTGTGATGTTAAAATATATTTATGTGCCTGATATGAAATTGGCAAACAGCTGTTCGATATGAAATATGAATTTACGTAATACTAGAATTATTAATTGTAAACTAATAAACCTGCTAAATGTGTCATGGAACTTTGCAAACGGTTCTAGCAGTAAAAGCGCTTGTGATGGATAGCCCAATGCCACACAGTTTTCTTCATCAAATCGTGTGTGATGTAGTTGATAAAAGCAAACGTGTGTGATAGTTACACCTATCACACACGATTCTATACATAAACCTGTGTGGGATGTACATACGAACGGAAACGTTTTCCCTGGATTGACTGTGTGGGATGTACATACGAACGGAAACGTTTTCCCTGGATTGACTGTGTGGGATGTACACACGAACGGAAATGTTTTCCCTGGATTGACTGTGTGGGATGTACATAAGAACGGAAATGTACTCCTTGGATTGACTGTGTGTGATATACATACGAACGGAAATGTTTTTCTGGGATTCACCGTGTGGGATGTACATATGAACGGAAACGATTGGGTTTCGATGCCTTGCCCGATCGCACACAAGCTCATTTTGACCCAGCCTGTGTGCCAGGAGGGCCTATCCCTGACGGTTTCTCGGTCGTGTGGGAAGGACCCCCCTATCGCCCACACTCACTTGGCGACGGTTCCAAATGCCGTCGCTGAAAGGGGTTAAAAACCATTTGTTTAGCACCGACGCGTACCAGTGCCAGTCTTTTTGCGTACTCGCTTGACTGATATCTTAAAAATGCCTCCTTATGCAAAGTACATGAAAGACGTCATCACCAATAAGAGAAAAATACCGGAAGCTGAAATTTCCACCATGCTTGCTAATTATACTTTTAAGGATGGAGTACCTAAAAAACTTGGAGATCCGGGAATACCAACTATACCTTGCTCCATCATAAGAAATTATGTGAAAACTGCTTTATGTTATTTAGGAGCTGGTGTTAGTGTTATGCCTTTCTCTTTATATAAAAGACTTGATTTGAATAAACTCACACCTACTGAAATATCGTTGCAAATGGCTAATAAATCAACTGCCATACCTATCGGTATTTGTGAGGATGTGCCCGTTGTTGTTGCTAATGTTACTATCTTGACTGACTTTGTTATACTTGAGATGCCCGAGGATGACAACATGTCGATTATCCTCGGTAGACCCTTCTTGAATACTGCAGGGGCTGTTATTGATTGCAATAAAAGCAAGGTCACTTTTCATATCAATGGTAATGAGCATACGGTGCACTTTCCGAAGAAACAATTCCAAGTGAATGGTATCAATGTTATTGAAAAATCTCCGACAATCACTATTGGAAGTTTTCAATTACCCATACCTACTGTTAAAAAGAAATATGAAATGCTTATTGTTGGGGACATTCACATCCCCATTGAGGTAACTTAGTGTTTTACAAAAGTTCTTCGGTTTCATGCTAATCGGAAGTGGTTGTTAATAAGTCTTGATCAACCTTATTAATGAATCATTTTTTAGAGGTATGAAGTTGATGAATTTAGTGAGCACTACCTTCTGTCCCTACCATTTGTTTTCTGTTTTTATTAGTTAAATAAAATAAAATGCCATGCCTTGCCTGTTTCCTGAGTTTTTCGTGCAATAAAAAAAATGACCCAAAAATAAAAGTTCTTAGAATGCTCTGAAAATTTAATACGATTTTTTTCTGAATATTTAAGAATTTTTGGTGCAAATAACATCAGAGGGAGGTGCTCCAGGTGGGCACAACCCACCTGGGCGCGCCCTGGTGGGTTGTGGTCCCCACGTGGGCCCCCTCACTTATCCCTTCACTCCATATCATCACCTACCTCCAGAAAAAAATCACCATTGCTCTCTCTCTCTCTCTCTCGTGTTCTTGCTCTCAAACCCATGGATTTCGGTCTCTTTGCTCGAAGCTCCGTTTTCGAAACTGTTTCGGGGGATTGTTGCTTGGTATGTGCCTCCTCCATTGGTCCAATTAGTTTTTGCTTTAGTGGTTTATATTTAGAATAATTAGTGACTCTTGGTGCTGCTGTAGATGAGCTTGCATGTTGAATTCTTAGAGTTCTAAGTAGTTTGAATGCTTGATATGGCCGCTATGCATCACTATGAGTAGTTGCTATCAATCTTGTAAAGTTTTGTTGATAAAAATTTGTGACCCAAAAATTTTCAGAAAATTGTACGCGAATATGATTAACCTCTTTGGAAGGAGTTCTTCGAGGCGGAGGTCCTCGGAGGCATCTTCTAGTAGCAGCTCCGTTCGCCGGTCTTATGTTGAACCAAGTGAAAATTCCATTTGAGATGCCGCCACCAAATCATGTTTATGACCATGCAACGATTATATGGTGCGTGTGGGCATTAAAGAAGAATTTGAGCAATATGTTCACAATGCCGAGCTCGGTCCCTACATTGCAGATAAGTGCAACCAACACCTCAGCCTCACTGAATCATTTACCAAAGAATTTAAATTCCATCCTCATGAGTCCAGAGTATCATTTAAACTATATGACAATTCATTTACTATACCTCTAGAGACATTTTCTAATCACTGCAAAAATCCATTTTGGGGTTCATTAGACGAGCCACCAAGGTCGGAGTTTGAGATATTCTTGACTAGCTTATGCTATGGTGAGACTAGAGGAGTGACTCAAGGTAGAATAAAGAGCATTCATTTTCCTTCAATCCAATACTTTGCACTATTTAATGGAAAATGCATTGTAGGCAAACAAGATTGTAGTACACTTTGTGCCCCAGACTTGAGCCTTATCCGCACCGCTCTCACCGGTGACAAAAGTTATAACCTTAGAGCGATAGTGGCACGTAGATTGCAACACAACGCTGGTAGTGGATATTTTTATGGTGGGATTTACGCCACGCGCTTAGCAAGAGAGCTAGGTGTTTCACCTTGGCCTTATGACCCCATCTTACCCACGCAATACCTTGACTTCGATGCTATGAAACGTCATAAGATCCTTAGTGGTGAACCCCATAATTTTACTTATAACCTGTTGTTTAATAAAAGGTCCGTTGTGGACACCTTTTTGCCTGCACCTGCTCTCTTTGATGTTCACTGCAAGGGAAGATATTACGTTCTTGAGAGCGAGGCCCGAGCACATAACGCGGCAGTTGTGGCTGCACGTCTGGCTGAGACATCTGCACCTAGAGCCTCAGTGAGCTATCACTCCGACCATTATGCAGGCTACTGATGAAGATTACCAAGTTAGGCCAAAAGCCTAAGCTTGGGGGAGTACGTATTTCCACCGACATTACATTTATGTTCACATATTTCATTCCAGTTGTCGGTGTCCACACTTTTTCATTGTATTATCCATGCTAGATTTTTTATTTTTTTATTTGCCTTCTTCTTGTGTGTTTAAAAAAACTTTGAGAAAATACAAAAATATTTCCTGCTTCTTTCTAGTATAACTAGTTGTAGTATTTAAAAAGAAAACCCAAAAAGATTTCCTTGTTCTTCTCTTGCTTGTTGGGAGCTCTCCCGTGTAAATAGTTTTTCTCATTTTTGTTTTTCCTTTCTTAAATTTCCTTTCTTTCAGAAAACCAAAAACTCCAAAAATATTTCAGTGTGTTTCTCTGAATTTCTTTTTATTGAGTCATACCAAGGAGAAGACCACGATGGAAATATTGAGTGGCTCTCATATGCATTGTTGTTGATCTAACAGAGAGCCCGTATTACCTTGTTTTCTTCTTTTTGAATAAAATGTTTGCAGATTTCAACTTAGTCCATGGCACTCTTGCACTATTATTATTTTCATATCGTTCGGTCGTGCAAGTGAAAGGCAATAATGACGATATTTGATGAACTGGCTGTGGCAGAAAGAAACGGGTATGAACTCAACTTGCTTTGTTTTTGTAAATATGTTTAACCTAGTATCCATGATTCAGCTCATTATGATCAAACATGTTTGCAATGACCCTTAGAGATTATAGTTTCTCATGTCATGCTTAAGTAGCTAGGAGTGGATAATGATTTATCTTGGATGTCAACATTGCGTTAAAATAATTGTGATGTAGTATGATGATATGGTATCCTCCTCTGAATGTTCGGGTGGCTTGACTTGGCACATGTTCATGCATGTAGTTGAATCAAAACCAACATAGCCTCTATGATATTTATGTTCATGGTGTTCATATCCTACTCATGCTAGTATCCAATGTTACTTATGCATAATGCATGTTCATGACCGTTTTCACTCTCTAGCTGGCCGCTTCTCAACCTAATTGCTAGCCTTCGCCTGTACTAAGTGGGAATTCTGCTTGTGCATCAAAACCCTGAAACCCAAGTTATTCCAGATGAGTCCATCATACCTACCTATATGCGGTATTACCCTGCCGTCCTAAGTAAATTTGCATGTGCCACCTCTAAAAAACTTCAAATAAATATCCTTTTTTGTGTGCCTGGATTGTTCATAGAGGGACAGGAGGTAGTCAGTATCTTCCATGTTAAGCGGGTTATTCTCATGATGAGTGTTTATTCACTCATCCTTGCACGAGATGGGCGGTAATAGGGATTCCCAGTCCCGAGTTCAAATTGCAAATAATTAAACAAAACTCCCCCAGGAATATTGTTGGTATGGATGGCACCCGTTGTTTCGGACAAGCCGTGGAGTGTGATTGTTGGTGGAGGGGGAGTAAGCCTTTACTTTTATCGCTTGGGAACCGCCACTAATGTGTTTAGCATGGAAGGTACCGATAACTAATGGTCGCGAAGTAAATAAGAAGGGTGCATTTCTCAAAATTTCATTTACCTCTGTTTTAAAACTTGAGCTCTGGCACCTCTGCAAATCACTGCTTCCCTCTGCAAAGGGACTATCTATTAACTTTTATGTTGTGTCATCACCTTCTCAAATAAGCGACAGAACCTGAGAGCACTATTGTCATCCTCATGCATTGTGTATAGCTAATGTTGGGTGCATCATGACTAGATCTTTTCTACCATGAATTACAATGTTTAGTCGCTGCTTGAACTTTGGAGGTGCTCTGCATTTATATTTTGCGGTCTCAGAAAGGGCTAGCGAGATACCACTATTGTCATATTATATCATGGTTGCTTTGACAAAGTGTTGATTGTTTGAGATATCTTATTATTGCTCGCTAGTTGATTATGCCATTGTTATGAGTTAATATAATTTTTAAGAGTTATTGTCGACATGGTTAGTTATAATCTTTGCTGAAAACCTGGGTGCTACTTAAGCTTATTTATGTAAACAAGAGCAAAAGAGTTCGTAAAAGTTTTTCTTTTTCACTTTCAGTTTACCAACCGAATTGCTTGAGGACAAGCAAAGGTTTAAGCTTGGGGGAGTTGATACGTCTCCGTCGTATCTACTTTTCCTAACGCTTTTCCTCTTGTTTTGGACTCTAATTTGCATGATTTGAATGAAACTAACCTGGACTGATGCTGTTTTCAGCAGAACTACCATGGTGTTGTTTTTGTGCAGAAATAAAAGTTCTCGGATTGGAACGAAACTTTGCGAGGATTTTTTATTCAATAAATAAGAATTTCTGGAGCCAAGAACCACCGGAGGGGGCACCTGGGTGGGCACAACCCACCAGGGCACGCCCCCCCTCCAGGCGCACCTAGGTGGGTTGTCTCCACCTGGTGGCCCCGCAGACTTCAACCCTGATACTATAAAATCACATATTTGGAGAAAAAAATCAGGGAGAAAGAATTATCGCGTTTCACGAGACAGAGCCGTGGCCACCTCCCATTCTTCATCGGGAGGCCAGATCTGGAGTCCGTTTGGGGCTCCGGAGAGGGGGATCTTTGATCTTCGTCATCATCAACCCTTCTCCATCGCCAATTCCATTATGCTCCCCACCGGGAGTGAGTAATTCCTTCGTTGGCTCGCTGGTCGGTGAGGAGTTGGATGAGATTCATCATGTAATCGAGTTAGTTTTGTTAGGGCTTGATCCCTAGTATCCATTATGTTCTGAGATTGATGTTGCTATGACTTTGCCATGCTTAATGCTTGTCACTTTGGGCCCGGGTGCCATGATTTCAGATCTGAACCATTTATGTTATCACCATTATATCTATGTTCTAGATCCGATCTTGCAAGTTATAGTCACCTACTACGTGTTATGATCCGGCAACCCCGGAGTGACAATAGTCGGGACACTTCCCGGTGATGACCATAGTTTGAGGAGTTCATGTATTCACTATGTGTTAATGCTTTGTTCCGGTTCTCTATTAAAAGGAGGCCTTAATATCCCTTAGTTTCCAATAGAACCCCGGTGCCGCGGGAGGGTAGGACAAAAGATGTCATGCAAGTTCTTTCCATAAGCACGTATGACTATTTACGGAATACATGCCTACATTATATTTATGAACTGGAGCTAGTGTCGTATCGCCCTAGGTTATGACTGTTATATGATGAATATCATCCAACGAATTCACCGGTCCAATGCCTACGAATTTCTCCCATATTGTTCTTGCTAAGTTACTGCTGCTATTGTCACTGTTGCACTTGCTACAAAATCATTGCTATCACTATTACCATTACTATTGTTGTTGCTACTACTATCACAACTATCATACTATTTTGTTACTGATCACTTTGCTGCAGATAATTAATCTCCAGGTGTGGTTGAATTGACAACTCAGCTGCTAATACTTGCAAATATTCTTTGGCTCCCCTTGTGTCGAATCAATCAATTTGGGTTGAATACTCTACCCTCGAAAACTGTTGTGATCCCCTATACTTGTGGGTTATCATTCGCCGCCCCGCGACGAGCATGGGAGGATGAAGCAGCGGCCGGAGTCAGCGACGGAGTCGCGGTGCGACCATCACGCCGCACACAGGGCTGCAGCGACGAGTCCTGTTCCTCGTGGGCCGCAGGGCCGGTGGCAGCGTTGGCCGCAGGGGAAGGGGAGCGATGAGGGGCGCCGTCGCCCGCAGGCGCTGTCTGAGCAACGCGGGTGGCGAGGGCCGCCCGACGCTCGGCACGAACTCGACGAGCGTCGGCCATGAGAACGGCGGAACAAATGTCGGATTTGACATGCCCCTACCTGGCGCGCCAAATGTCGGATTCAGGGCTCCGCTGACCCAAGAAAGGTTCGAACTCTGGGGCGTGTGCGAAGAACTCGACCTCTCCAGCCAACCGATTCATCGCTCTCACGGCCTAGCTTGATGAACAGGAAAGGAAAGAGACACGGCAGTTTACCCAGGTTCGGGCCACCTTGCGGTGTAAGACCCTACTCCTGCTTTGGGGTGGATTAGCCTCGCGAGGGGTTGAGGATGAACTAGTACAGAGGAAGAACAACCTCACGAGGTCTGTTCTTGTGTGGGTTTGAGCTGAGGATTCGATCCCCCCTTCCTACGGTGGTGGCTAACCTATATATAGTGGCCTTGGTCCTCTTCCTCCAAAATGAAGGAGGGAAGGGATCCCACAACGGCCAATTTTGAAGTGGGACAAGTAGTACATCTTATCCTGACGAAAGGTGGTCTTCGCCTGCAAAGCTTCTGGTCGTGACGTCATGGTGGGCTCGGCGATGACATCCGTCCTGCCGTCCTGGCGGTCTTGGTCTCGTTGCACGGGAATGGAAACCTTTGGGTGATTTCTCGGGACTCCGCGCCTGCGCTTGCCTCCTTAGCACAAAAGAGGAAATCTGCTACGCTGCGCCCGCTGGCGCCTGCCTGGCCTTGGTCGTCATGTCTTGCGTCACCCGAATCTCATGAGATGGGTGCTTGCATAGGAATCTCCGCTCCTCAGGAGCCAGCCTAGGGAGGCCGCTCCCTCCGAAGGTCTTGGCGTCGTCCGCCTCGCGAGGTTTGGCCCCTCGCGAGGGTCTTGTCTTGCCGATGCTGAAGAAGGGCCGTAACAGGCCGTCGATGGAGCCACGCCGTGGGCCGCAGGCAGGCAAGTCTGGTTACCCTGGTTCCCAGAACGCCGACAGCAAGGTGTCGGCGAAATCACTAATTGAGGAGTACTCCTTGGAAAGATCACCCCCACCTTTCTAGGTTGTGACAAGTAGCGCGATGCATGTGCGCCACTTGTCGCAACCTAGGAGTTTTCCCTTTTTTCATAGATCTCTTTATTCAAAACGTTTTATCTCTTAAACCGTGCATCCAAATTTCGAACCGTTTTTACTGTTGGATTTCTTGCATCGAGATCTCAACACTAGATCCCATGTTGATAGGTTTTAACGAACTTTTTTCACAAAAAAACCGAATGAAAAAACCGAACCTAGAGCATGTTTTTTTTTCCTTTCCGAAAGAGGCACGGGCGTGACTCTCGCGTAATCACAACCGTTCCTCTCACGGAAGTAAAACCGCGCCTCTCGCGGAAGAAAAAAACAGAAAACATGTTTTTTTTCGTTTCTGAGTGTCTCTCGCGTAAGCAAAACCGTACCTCTCGTGGAAGAAAAAAAACAGAAAGCGTGTTTTTTTCGTTTCCGAGAGGCACGGTCATGCCTCTCGCGAAAGCAAAACCGTGCCTCTCGCGGAAGCAAAACCGTGTCTCTCGCGAAAGAAAAAAAACAGAAAACACGTTTTTTTTTCCGAGAGGCACGGTCGTGCCTCTCCCGAAAGCAAAACCGTGCCTCTCGCGGAAGAAAAAAAACAGAAAACACATTTTTTTCCGTTTCTGAGAGGCATGACCGTGCTCGCGAAAGCACAACCGTGCCTCTCGCGGAAGCAAAACCGTGCCTCTCGCGAAGAAAAAAAACATAAAATGAGTTATTTTATCTCCGAGAGGCACGGTCATGCCTCTCGCGGAAGCAAAATCGTGCCTCTGACGAAAGAAAAAAAAACAGAAAACACTTTTTTTTCGTTTCCGAGAGGCATGGTTGTGCCTCTCTCAAAAGCAAAACCGTACCTCTCGCAAAAGCAAAGCAAAAACACATTTTTTCGCGCAAATTTTTTTTTTTTGCCCAAAAGCTAAGGAAGACCGGTGGAAAACCAAAACATCGAAAAAACCCAGAAAAAAACCGTTTAAAAAGCCGAAAACACATGTGAAAAAATAAAAATAAAAATCCGAAGGGAGCGCCCAGAGCACGACGCGTGGCGGGCAACTGAGAGCGCGCCAAGTGGCGCTGATCGTTGTGAGGCTCCCGAAGGAGCGCTCGTCAACTAGTAACTCTCGGGTGTCGGATGTCTACCAAATGCACTCTATTTGGCGCTCCAAATAGGATTTCACCTTGGGCAGGTGCAGATCAAAGCAAAGCATAACGAGGAGCTCCACTGGAATGTTCGGCAAGATGTGTTTGATGGGATGACTTTTGTAAAAAAAAAAAATTGTGTTGTTTAGCAGCACTAATGCTAACCCAAAATACAGATTCTTTACTAAAATGGACCATGGGGGTATATAAAAAACTCCAAAGTGGATCACCAAATCGACCACAAATGGATCGGATGGTCCAGACATTTTTAGCCATCCAAGCGGGTCACCTGATTTGTCTGGATCGAACGTCCGAAATCTCACAAATGGACCCCAAACTAGGAGAGGTTTGGAGGAGTCTGGACGTCGAACTCTGCCAACCGGTCAGGGCAGAGCTCCTAAGCAAAAGTGCACTGCCAGGCCGGTGTCGTCACAACCCTGGACCTCCCAGCTGAAGGCGTCCTACTACTACGCAACCCAGCAGCTCGGTCCGCCTGACATGCAGCAGTCGCCCCAGCAGTCTGCGTCCTCCTTTACGTCAAACCCTAATAAAACTCAAAAAACACCTAAAACGAAGCCCTCTGGCCGGCAAGGGCCGGGATTCATCACGTCTCATGACCCTAAGACCAGGGACGAAGCTATGTTGGGGCCAACCCAGGCCATGGCCCGCCCAATTTTTTGCAATTTACACGGGATATAACCTTGTATGCTGCTTATTAGCTTGTAGATGACTTTAATTACTACTGATGGCCCATCCTAGTATTAGGTTTAAGCTCCGCTAGTGCCTAAGACCATAAGAGAGGAGGTAGACCGGCGGGGAGACACGAGAAATCCTAGCGCTTGGGTGCCCTTGCGTACCAGCGTGAAGGGGTATGTGTTGTCGCTCCTGGCAAAAACTACTTAACTTGGCAATCACACTATAGCTAACCCTCTGATGTCTCCGGACTCGCACCCTGCTCTGCAACGGCAACTTGGCAGTGCAGACTAGCAAAGGAAATTCAGGAGAACCACTGGAGTTTTGGATGAAATGGATATTTCCTTATATCCTATGGTTCTGTCATAATAACATAGTAGACTATACATGAAGGGGAAAAACATTTTATTCAGCACTACTGCTACCCTAATTTATAAAATTTATTCGAAAATGGAATTGAGGAAATCTTTGTATAGTTTGACTACATGCTTGCTCATCTGTATAGGGCAAAACTACGTTCTGCAGCGGCAACTTGACGAGTGCAAATCATCAAAGCAAATTCAGGAGCACCATTGGAGTGTTGGAAGAAATGAATGTTTGCTACTATATATCCTATGGTTTCTGTCATAATAACATGGTACATCCATAGGAAGGAGGGTAAACCATTTTATTCTGCTACCTCAAATTACAAAAAAATTATTTGAAAAGGGGGGCGGCGGAAAACTTTGTACAGTTTGACAACATGCTCGTTCATCTGAATATAGGGCAAAACTCTGCTACCAAGCGCCTAATAAGAGCAAAGTAAGCAATACCATCTTCCAACACATTGCACTGTTTGCAGGTCTCAGGAGCCGCAGCAACCTCAGCTGACGGAAGTGCAGATTGACTGCTGAGAGTAGAGACCGTTTATGGGGTTCACGAAGTGCTGCTTGCTTTTCCTACGCTTGGAGACCACTGTAAACCCCTCTGTATCCTTCTCGCTCTTGGGCACCTCGGCGGCCTTCGGTTGTTTGTCGAACTCTTTCGGACTTGAGGCGGTCTTGGTTACGTTGCTGCTCTGTTCGTTACTAGCTTCATCTGACCCGCTTGGTTTTCTGTCCGGTTGAGGTCGAGTCGAACCTAAGCTGTCATGGACCGACTTGACAATGAAGCTGAGCAGAATCTGCCTTGCAAGTTCTGCTTTGTATGAATCTCTCGTCGCGTCTTTCGCTCGTTCCTTCCCTTTACCTGGAGTTGTCTTCTCCACTTGACCTGCCTTGTCTGCCTCACGAATATCGACTTTCACTTCATCTGAGGCATGTGATGCCAACTGCTGATCTGCTGGATCAGTCACAGAATTAGCTTGTTCCCCCTCAGCCAAATCAGTTTGTTGCAGAGTCTTTCCAGGCACAAACTCAGCAGCATGGGGGTTCATGGTTGGAGGGGAGGTGCTGCCCCTCAGAATAGTGCTCTGGCTCTGTGTATAACCCTGTTTCCTTTGGAAAGAATGCCCAGTACGATAGTACAAGGTGGACCGAGGGCCACGGGGTACTCTAGTATCGACAGCATGAGGGAGAACCTCCATTGCTTGACTTGGGATTGGCTGAAGTACAGCACTAGCATCATATATTGCCACTGTACTGTAAGGATGGGACACTGATAAGAGCGATCCAGGTTTGAATGGAGGTGCTGAGGCTGAAAGTTTGCTTCCACTTGTTTTCTTGCCCGGAGATGAGCTTCCGTCACTATTGCTGTCAGAAGCTTTCTCTGGCTCTGGGGGACTGCTTCCCTCTGGCTGACTTGAGACAATCTCTTTGCTGCTCTCATCACTTGACTTCTCCTTCTCTTCATCTATAAGCTTTCTATCTCCTTCCTCGGATGAAGGTGCTACATCAGTATCTTGTTCGTTATCCTTCTCCTTTGTTTCCTTCTGTTCCAAAATTGGTTTCCACACTGTGCCAGGCGGTGATACTGCCACATCTTTGTATGATACCAACTTTGAAGCTATGCTAGTGGGCCTCTTGATTCCTGTGGGCTTTACCTTCCATTCCGATTTAGACGTACCCTTAGAAGACTTCTCTTCGGTAATGACAGGATCCCCATTCAACTTGTCACTTCTGATAAAGTTGCCAAATGACAGTTGGCTAGGGGAGTTTACAGCTTCCTCTTTATGCTCTTTTGCTTGTGGTTGTACACCACTCCTATGAGCAGAAGCAGTGCGACCATCTTCTGTACGATCAACCACTAATTTGGTGAGAGATGGCCTTCTGCGGATGCTTTTCTTCCGTACATTTGCAGATCTCCCTTTCAATGTAGCTGCTTGCCAACCTTCATCAGAATACTCTTCAGGTGACAAAGTATCTACCTGCTTCAGCTCATCATGGACAGCATAAGTTTCTTCTGCTACTACTGCTACTACACGAGGGCTTGCTTCCAGTTTTGCTTCTTGAAAATCTTTTTTCTCTGCTTCAAGAAGAGATCCTGAGTCATGCTGAGAGTTCTCCTTCTCTTCAACTGATTCACCTTGGTGTGCTCTGGTATTATTCTGCATTTAATATTACAAATGGTGAAAAAGGGGAAAGTAAGAGGCAATATGAGCAACATGGAAGTTTCATATAATGACTTAGGCAGTAGCAGCAGAACCCTTAAGCAACCATTAACACAAGGAAGAGAAAAGTGACCACAACCCATGAATTTTTTAGTACTACAATAAAGAATAAGATGCGTGTACATATGCAGAGAATTTCTATTTAAGAACAAAATGGAGTTATCCTTGGTTCGTAAGTTAATGGGTGGACCTCGAATATTTTCAAGTAGATGGCACTAATCAATCAGGAAGTTTAGCCAAATATATGTCAGTATATGTCCACAGGATTTTTTTACCAAAATAAAATGGGTATATCTTGATTAGATTTTGTATTCCTGCGGTGATTTCTGGCTAGCACCAAACTTACCAAGATCAGCTGGTACCACTGTAGTGTCTATTATGGCAGTTGTAAGTTGTAAGTTGTAACTTTAGACCTATACTAACTTCATAATCTGCCTAGGGATCACTGACTAGCACATGTTTTCATTGGTCCATACATAACACCCGTATTGTACCAGCCCTGTCCTGAACTTTCCGCTGCGCGCCAATCTCTTATCTCAGAATTCTTCAACAGATATAATCTTGAAAAATAATCATATCTCTGCTAACTCATTTTAACAATGATAATCTTGAAAATTATACATATACTATAATCACCTTTGCACGCCTGCACTTCCTTTGCATATCCCTCTCTTTTCTTTCCTGATCCGGGCTTATGTAGTCAAGTAGATCTGATACACTGGAAAGATAAATGTTTCAATCTAGATTGAGACAGTTTACAATTGATAATACACAATTTATTCATACCTAAGATGCCCTTTACTTGCAATAGAAGAATCAGGTTTTGGGATTCCTCTGCGAGCGGCCTCTTGTTGTTCTAATGCTTTTGAATCGAAATACTCTAGCCAAGCAGCAGCATCCTGCAGCAGGAAAGTAACATTTAACAATCCAAGAGAACATTAAAATATTTTGTCTTCAGCTTCATATATTCACAGAAAAAGAACCTGAGTTCGAAGGTCATCTTCTCCTAGTTTCTCTTGAAGTATCTGTAAGGTGGTTTGTTCATGTTGCACGCTTAGGGAGTACGCATCCATCATGGAGAGGGCTATGGCTATGGCATGGTAGCTTGCAGCAGTCTGATTGGTAAAAAAAAGTGATACTAATTTAGTAACCGGATCTTGTGAATATTGTGTACATCACATTAATTCAAATGTGCATGCATACCAAACAAATTGGTGTATTTCTCCAATATATAAAGGGGCATATTTTAGTGGATGCATTTCAACGATACATAACAGCACAGAGCTACAGTAATACAAGTCTTTTTCTGAACCAAAGAACAGCATGGTGATATTGGCTCTATGTAAAATAAAGTCATTTCAAACCTGGAAGACGTTGAAGAGTTTTGTTGAGAAAAACATGAAAAGTTAGGCACCCCTTTGATGGAGAGCAATAGAGAATATCCAGAAACTTGAGAAGCTATATCAGAAGTTGGATTTTGCATGCATTGTTGTAGCCTAATATGACATGTCTAAATACCATAGGTGTCTACGCACATTATGCTGTAAGACAAGCATTTTAGTACAATAATGCCATTTCTAAGGAAATATTGGTGCAAGAGCACTTCTGGAAACGTCGTTTGGGTTAGACAAATTTAACTATATGAAGAAATTGATCCCGTACTGATTGTAAGTGGTGTCTTACATCCCCATTGTTACAAGATAAGCATTCCAGTACTGCTATTTAATCCTAGAGAAATATTACTGCAGGAGAAAGCTCAAATAACGTATTTTGTATTAAGCAGATGTAAGTACAGAGCTGATCTCTACAAATGTTGTATCCTAGAGTACGTCGACCAATTCGAAGAAAAAAAATCGCCGTTTACTTGTGTAAGCCTTAGGTGGACTGATGAAAACATGGTAAGAAAAAGTTTCAAAAATAATACCTGTATGTGATCAGCTCCAAGCAATCTCTTGTTGCATTTTAGCGCTTCATGCAAATACCTTAGAGCAACATGAACGTTTCCCATACCTTCTTCCATCATAGCCACATTTATGTAGGTGGCAGCTGAATTTGGATGTGAAAGCCCGCAAGAAAATTGAAGTAGATAAAGTGCACGGTTGACATACCTTCAAGAAGAAAAATATACCATTAGGAATACAAGTCAACAAAAATAAAGAATGGAAATGAAAACAGGTGAATGATATTTGAAAGATGATTGTTATCCAACAAATAGGTGCCCATAGTCACTTCATATGAGTAAACACACCTCCAGTCACAGGCTATTTGACAAAACAGCACACACACTGCCTAGTACAGCAGAACAAAAGGTGCAATGGCCACATCCTACTTGCAACATATATGCTGCTTAACCATTTTATGGGGAGAAATATATCAGTACAATAGCATTGTGGATTGCGCTAGACTACCTAAGAGCGAGAGTCATAATTGTATTTTTCATGTTTCCACAAGCGAACGCCTATAACAACACTTACTTTAGAGCCATCTCAATGTGTTGGAGACGGTAGTAGAAAACTGACAAATCACCATAGCTCTTCATAGTTTCCGGATGGTCAAGACCAAGCTCCCTTTCATTGATATCAAGTGCCTTCTGTTGATATATAGTTGCCTACAACAAAAGAACAAATAGTAGTAAAGAACTGCAACTCCCAATATTTTCACAAAGTGCTATCCAACATGTCTCTATTTGCTTCCAGAGTTCTATCAATGACAAACTATGCAGCTCACTGCAATAATAATAGCAGAGTGGTTTTTGAGCAAAACAGATTTGCGCAAAGTAGAGCATCCAACAGACAGATTACAGGCAACCTAAACCAAGTTCATTTAGGTACCTGATTAAAATCTCCAGTATGGTAAAGAACTACAGCAAGAAGACTGTATGCATTAGCAGTCAGCCGATGGTATGGACCACAAACAGCTATAACTTTGGACAAGGCCTTCAAAAGAAAAGAGAGTATATTAGTACATAAAGATGATAAGACAATAACTACACTAAAATTAAAAAATATGCAGGAAGAACTATAGCACAGCAGTTAGATGATGTACAGAGAAGACGTGAAAAAAGGTTGACCACTGCATACCTTTGCTCCATAGTTAACAGCATCATCAAGCTTTCCTTTATCCAAAGCCATCTTTGATGATTCTAGTAAGTTTCGACTATCAATAGATGAGTAGACGACATGCTGGAAGAGAAGACAATGCCAAAGCAAACTTAATCAACAATACATCCAATCGACGAGACATAAATAGTTCTGAACTTTCAGTAATATGCTACCTTGCATACAGGAACTATGTTGACAATGTCGGATTTGTCAAACGGGTTTGGGCTATTCATATCATAATCTCTTGCGACTAACTCAAGGCCAACCTGATCAACAGATATATTAGTATGCTGTTCAGGAAACGAAAAGCTATGAATGTTTGCAAATCTCACTTTACAGTATGTACCTTGCTGCAAAGGCCTCTCAGAATGATGGGCTTCCGCAAGTGCGCAAATTCATCTTTCAGTTTCCAACAGTATCTTTTAGAAAGGAAGCTCTCTACCCATTTCAGCCGCAAGTTATGCTCATTAGCATCTGTATCAAGATCATTTTCTAATCTTGGAGATCCCAGTAAAATGTTCAAAGTCTCAGCTATAACCGCAGACATATTTTGCATGTCATCAACAGCTGCAATAACAGCTCGAATGACGTGCTTAAAGGCTCGAATAACCATTTCATGGATGCATATTGACTGGATGTGTGGGAGCTTCTCGGCTAGCTCTACCTGATATTTTGAAGAAAAAGAACATGAGGATATCCTGCTAGCATGGAAGCAAAAGCAATTAAGACTAGTATTTACACCCACCACACGGCCTAATGAGCACATATTTAGTCCCCTTGTATGCATGAAATCAGTCATCGTTCTTCCATCCACTGGAGAAAGTTCAAGGGAAGCAAAATCAGCCACCTGCAGAAATCAGTCCCAGAGAAAAGTAATTATTCAGTTTGGGAATCAAATAGTATGTAAGAAAGTTTCAAGACAGCAATATCTTAAATATGGACTCTCAAACTCAGAACTGTGGATTTTAGCTAAGGTTTTCCAAATAGATAGGACTAGGAGTAGACAACACTTACCAGCTTTGGGAGTGCAGTATCATCATAGAACTTATGGGCCATCTTTGTGAGCTCTTCAAGGGACTAGATCAAGAAAAATGAAGTTAAGTAATAATGCATCATAGTTTCACCAACATATTCATATATAGAACCGATTGTGCTCTGTCAACCCAGATCAAATAGCATCGGGCATAAATTTAATTCTTTTAAGACAGAACATGTCAACTGATGGCACTTGGAAATTCTAAAACAAGTGTGGAATCGTATAGTTAAATCACCTTTTGATGAAGGCCAGCTTCCAAACTCTTCAAGCGGCAGAAAGCATCCTCTGTAATCAGGTTCCTTATTTCGGTAAATGCTACATTTTCAGACTTTTCCGTACCATTTGTCAGCAGGCAGTTGCTATCAGATTCTTCCTTAACAGTCTTAGCATCTTCAATAGTGCTTTCTTTCTTATTAATTTTTCTTAATTGTTCAAAGTGCTTGCCGAGACCTTTGACAGATGAATCTTTTTCAGATTTTTTTGCATTCTTCTCACTGTCCACAGAAACGGAAGTATCTTTTTTCTGCAAGTGCTGGAACCAGGAGGACCCAAGTTCCCACCTGATACGTCTAGGGTTTTTGTTCGGGGTGTTCTCCAGTTTCCTCAAGCTGGTTTCAAGTACTGTACATGCTAGTTTCCTCGCATAATTATCAACATGTGGTTTAGATGCAAGGTGCTGGTTACTGGCAGCGATTTCTGGGTTGATAACTTTTGGCAGTGGTATTCTTAGACTGAAAAAAGAACACACAGAGAGAACAAGGTTTGTTAAACAACACTGAGTGTGGAATGTGGAAAATTCCTCTAGTGATGAGCCAGTATGTGAATAAAATCTTGAAGCTATCAGCCTATCACTAAGCAAGCATGTAAGTAAGAAAAAATATCAAACCTGTGAGCATTCAAGGCATTAGAACCTCCATCTAGATGATCATCCACATCGATGTTAGGTATTTCATCAAGATGATCAGAGATATCACAGGTTTGTTTGCCATCGCTGCTGTCCTCTGTGCGTCCCGAAACCTTCACTGTTGCCGTATATCCGCAATGCTTAACAATCACCACACCTAGCGTGGAAGAGTCCTGCATGGAAATCATGTTGACACAACTTAGCAGTCAATATTAGAGCACACAGTTTAAGTGTGTAAATCATAAAGGTAGCAAGCAATCACCTTAGCAACGACACTCTCATCAGAAGTTAAACCTTTCAGAAGATTTCTTTGTGATATATCCATAGCATCCGTCTGGTAGATGGCAACTCCGTCAACTTTGTCCTCCAACTTCAAACTAGCATCAGCATCATCCTTCTTTACAGTTATATGCAAGTCCGCAACACATTCCTCAAGTACTAACGAACCATCCGGACCAGTTTGTGGACTAGCATCAACCAGTCGCCGTATTGTCGACGCAGCTCTGAAAATCGCTGTATCTACAAACAAGTTGTGTAAAAGGAAAGCCTTCCGGTCTCTGATCACCCTCTCTTCCTCGGTCTTGGATGGCATTCTAGCCAAAACTGAAAATTCTTTTGCCCATCGTCTCCGGTCATGTTTTCCGTCTCGTCCGCAGCCACCTCCATTCCCACCCCAGTTCTCATCCTCAGCGGGCAAAGCTGGGCTCTTCGTAGCAGAGTCCACATATACAGGAGGAACAAGCCATGTGTTTGCACGAAAGCCGAACGGTAGATTCCCAAACTAAGGATGCAAGAAACGTATAACCATCAGAAGTTCAATAGATTTAACATTGGTTCAATCTTCAGTATAACCAGGAAAAATGGAAGTATTCAAGACAATCACCTTGTTGTGGTCCACAAAAGCTTTCATCAGTGCCTCGTACGCCTGTATGAAACAAATAGTAGCTACCAATATTAGATAAACACACGACATTCGAAATGTAGGGTACCGAAGTGTACTAGGCAAACTTACAGATAAGAATAGAGACAAAGCAGGAAATGCATTGACAACAAGCATGTAGATTTGCGCTTACTAACATTGGCAAATCCGCTGCTGAGCTGCTGTAGCAGGTCCACCAAGGACCGGCTTATGGTGTGCGGCTTCCCCACCAGGTAGAATCCCTTGGCCGAAGCAACTATGTGCAGAAGCTTCCCGTTGCAAACCTTCACCTGGGGCACATGTCAAAGTTCTTTCAGTGAGGTGTATTCTGATTATGGTCACAGATTCACAGTGGAGCTGCCAGTTGCATGGTTGGAAATTAAAGAGCCAATCAGACGAGCTCTAGTGTATGCAGAGAGGGAGGGATGGATCACACACCTCGATCTCGAAGTAATCGCCGTCCTGGGCAGCGCCATTCCTCTCCTTCCTCCTGATAACTGCACACCCCGAAGTCGATTAAATCCCCCACCCACAAGCAGGCTCCTTGCAAGAATCCACGGCTGAGCAAAATGCGGCTTACAGTGGAGGGGCGGCGTGAGGTGGGCGAAGGAGAAGAAGTCGTAGAACTCGCCGAGCTTGGGCGGCGGGCCGATGGCCGCCATGTCGTGCGCCTCCGAAATCGCGGGCGCCTCGCCGCCGCCGACGCCATTGGCCCCGGGGGAGGAGGCGGGCGCGGCGGATGGGGGGGACGGGGGCGTGGCGGGGCGCTGCGCGTGCTTGGACGACGACTTGTGCTGCTTGGCCTTGGCGAAGGCGGTGGTGCAGGCGACGATGTCCAGCAGCCGGCGGACGTGCGCCACCGCGGCCTCCTCCGTCGCGTACTCCTCTGCACAGAAGGGAAAGCCGTTGTTGGGCCCGGTTAGTACTTTTTTTGCGGAATAGGGCCCGGTTAGTACGAAAGGCCTAGTAATAATAGTTGCGCTTGGGCTGGGCCGAATTGGTAGCCTCTAAATTCTAGCCCAACATGGACTAACCAAGTCTCAAAAAAACATTCTAGCCCAACACTAACTAAACAATGCTAAAAAAAATTAGACCAACACTGACTAACCAAAAAATTCTCTAAAAAAGCACTGGCTAACCAATGCGTTTTTTAATTTTCTGAAATGTTTTCTGGGGGGAATTGGAGGAAAAGTTTCAAGCAAAACGAAGGAGCTAAATGAGAGCAGGTAGGAGCAGATTAAACACAGGAAAATTTACATACAAGAAACGAATCCGATAAAAATGTCAAGTCCAGTTTTGTCAGCAAGCCAGAAATGCACCCATTTTGATTAACTTTCACTGAACCCCTAAGATGAACAAGATACCCGACGTAGTAAACTTGGTGAGTCATTGCAAACTAGTGCTGTGTCACAGGATTAAAATTAATTAGTGGCCACTGGACCTAACAGTCCAACACACCAACCGCTGATTCCAAGAGCCGCCCAGCTTTGTCCTGCGCGCACCAACGCCGGGCATTGACAACAACCAGATACCTCCTTTGTTTTTTCAATCAGGAGAAAAAGAGCACGTACAGGCTCAGCTACATACTTTGATGGGCAAGGAGCTGCACAAGGTTGCATTTTCTACTCCAGATAGTATATTCTGCATGATGATGCTATCGCTAGATAAGATAGCAAGCACTGTGCTTGATTAGTCTGCTGCTGCTGCTGCTGCTTTAGAGAAGGTGGACTTGGCATCAGGCGTGTGGCAGATGGAAAATATGCCCTCTCAGTGCGTCCAAATGCCACCTCCCGAACTAATCGGCACTTGACGGCAGCACCTCATGGAGTACTGTATTACCGGTCGCTCTCGCTGATGGGGAAAAGGAGGCGACCTTAAACAAGGCGTTTTTGACCAACCAACCAAACCAATCGCCTCGCCCGGCAGCACACTAAACAGGCGTTAAGTACTATGCTGGTCAGACCACTTAAGATCCAACCACTGGATCGTACTGTACTACGTGCGTGAACTTGATCGGTACTGGGTGCACTCCCGAGGCTATCAGAGGTTGCTCTCTCTCCGTGCGCCGTGACGCCATGGGGGCGGCCGGAAAGGGACGTCGGTGCAGAAAATATTGACACGGCTGGTTGGTGTCGTGGAAAAAGCTCTCCACCGTGCGTAGCCGCCCCGGACATAGTTGAGGGGGCAGCACCGCTATCGGAGTGACCTCCCCGGGCTGCCGAGAGAGGCATGCAGACGAGACGACACGCGCGGCGCCGCCAATGCACCGGTCGACCTTTTCTAATGGGGTAAGTATGAGGTAAGATTTG
Source organism: Thinopyrum elongatum (assembly GCA_011799875.1). Classification (NCBI taxonomy): domain Eukaryota; kingdom Viridiplantae; phylum Streptophyta; class Magnoliopsida; order Poales; family Poaceae; genus Thinopyrum; species Thinopyrum elongatum. The sequence goes on from CM022298.1 coordinate 659,773,030, forward strand.
ATCTACCGGGCCGACGAGTCAAACCCTACACAATACAGCAGAATCACCCGTGCTTTCCGTTCCTGCTCACACGCATGTGCGGCAAAAGACACATGTCCGTTGGTTGATCGGCGATGGACTGTGGGACACAGCAACGAGGGTGCACATGGAGTACATACGAACCTCTAGATGCTAGCTGCGTCCATGGCAGCAAGCAACAACAGTGCCTACGTATGTTTGTCCACTTGCACGTTGCTTCTTCCGCACAAGCATTAACGTATGTGCTCCTGTTGCAGTAACGCCAGCCAGCTACGTACGTACGTGCAAGTCCCCGTGTTTGGACTAGAAGCCGGATCGAGCGCGAATCCATGTGACACCTTTCGACAGCACCAGAACAAAAGAACCGTAAAGGAAACAAGAAACACCAGCAGCAGCGTGCATTCAGTTACCACTACCGGTGTCTGTTTCTGAAGATCAAAACAGAGTGCAGCAGGTAGTAGATTGTTTGTTCCGGCGGCCACCTACCTTCCAGGATGGTGAGCGAGCAGGGCTTGAGCGCCACGATCTCCACGCCCTCCTCCACCCGGCGCCCACGCACCTGCACAGACGCAAATGCGCCGCCGTTAATAATCTCATTGCGCCCTCAAAGTAGGTGGTAAAATACAGTAGTAGGATGCAATGCAAGCCAATTAACTCGTCTAGCAGCAGTGCAACTTGCAGCCAACAATGTCGGAGCAGCGAATGAATGAATTTGGGCCGTCCAGAGCTACTATATAGCAAGCAACAAGTGAAAGGAAGCATTACCACATGGGAGAGTGAATAGTTTGTCAGGTGACACGTCTCCACGTTCGACGCCAGCAGCTTCCGCACGTCCAGCATGCGATCCGTCGATATCCCCTGCACATATCACCCACACTTATCACACGCGCGCCAACGTGAGAACAAAAACCATACTTATTTCTCGAGTTTGTAGTATCCACTGTTCTTCTGTTGCTGGATACGCATTGTGAGGTGTGTAAATTAATAAATGTTATCTTTTTCTTATGGAGAACAATACTGGGAGGGAGGGAGCATCTTGGCATGGAGATTGCTGCAGAGAAATTTGTAAGCAGCGGTGTGCCCGGAATCAGAGACATGTCAGCCAAAATCAGCTGGAAAATATTCAGCTCGCGTGTGTCCTGTTCATTGTCCTTTCCGCGTGGGACAAGGCGGCTGGCAATGGATGGAGCCATGGCAATACCTTGAGTGTCACCTGGGACTCGTAGGGGGTGGTGACCGCGACGTCCACCACGCTCGGCACCACTGCAAACTCACACGAGGAAACAAGAGTTTCAGACAACAACACCACCAAGGCACCAACAAACAGCGGCAACAAGAAGAGGAAATTAAGGCAGTCAGACAGAGCCATCACGGCCGCCCGCGAACCGCATGACTCAACTGGCGTCGCCCCCACGGCGCGTGGTTGCACCAAGAAACGGAACCAGCATCGTAATTCGAAGCTAAACAGGTAAAAAAAAGAGGGACGAACATCGGGCGCGGGGAAAACTAATCATGAGCAAGAAAAGGGGCCGGGCAGGGCGGCGTATCCTTCAATTCAGCGCAAAGCGTCGCAGCCAGGAATCGAAGCAAACGGTTTGGAAAAGCAAAAGATGAGAGATGGAGCAAAGAACAGACAGGATTACTGTTTGCTGCTCGTACTACTAAATTGCCCGTCTTTTTTACCTTTTATATACACATGGAAATCGTAAAGCAATGGAACAAATATGGGCAGACGGCAGCATCAGAAACAGCAATTCAATGCCGCCGAGGACGAACTCGACGACGGCGACGATTATGGACAACACAACGGTGTACGGGCGCGCAGAGAAAAGCTGTCTCGCCGGTGCGTCCATACCTTTCTCCTCCTTCTTCTTGCGGTCGCCCTTGCCGCCGCCGCCCCGGCCCTTGCCACGGCCGGCATGCTTGGGGGCCATTGCCGCCCTCCCTCCCTCAGAGCGCCCCTCCTCTAGCTAACCTCACAGAACGCACACGATAACGGAGGAGGGGTTTAAGATAGGCCGAGGCCGAGGTGCAAGGGACGGATGAAGAAGAGACAGAGGAGGGAGGAGGAAGAAGCAGGGGAGCTGGAGTGAAACGCGAGCGAGGGGGGAGACCGGGAGAGGATATAGGATGAGCGGCCTGGGTGGCCGGGCCGAGGCTCATCCCGTCATCCGATCGAGCCCGCGCGATCCTGGCCTCTCGATCGCCCGCGTGACCCATCCCGACGGCGTTGCGCAGCCGCCTGGCCCGCGGGCCCACGCCTCAGGTCACATGCACGCGGGGCCCCACCGTGCAGCACGCAGGAAGGACGTGGTGGCGACACGTGGAGCGCCTTCGCATCGTCCGCTCCATCGACGGCCCAGCCTAGCCTGGCTACGCCCCTCCTCGTGTGAGGCCAAAATGATTCACACGCAACGGGGGGTGGTGCGCGCGAGTTGCACGGGAAGGGAAGGTGAAAGAAACGGGACAAGGTAACGTCCGGCGTCTGTGTCTGTACTGGTACGTTTATCGGACAAAAAATTAGCGTCTGGCGTTGGGTATGAAGGGTGATTCCGCCGCACCACGGGCGTCATCGTCGGAGAACCGTGTGCACCCCGGTGAGGTACGAGACAAGTCATGAGAGCTGTGCGTGGGTGGCTGGCGTGTGGCGCGGCCAGATGGAGGGCGCGGCCACGGTCTCTACAAGGCAGCCGAGGCCGGAGGCGTCCCATTGCCCGGCCGGTCCGAGGCGTTTGCCAGGTTTCGCCCCTCTGTTCGGCGGTCCGTTGGGTGGCTCTTGAGCCAACTTGGGCAATTTTTCATTGCACCAGCGACAAACTAGGTTCGTGCAATTTGGAGGCAACTTCCGTCGCTGATGGTGCGATTTGGCAGAGGAATCGGGCTGAATATTCCGGGAAGCTAGTAGCGAAATGAGTGAAATCACCATCATTTGGCCTGGAGAAAGCAGGATGGTTTACCACTGCTCTTGTCCGCGCTCTGCCTGGAGAACGCCGACAGATGTTTCGGCCCGATCGGGACGTGGACGGAGGTGCATCGATACGGGAGAACAAAGTGGCATGACGCAAGTGTAGTGCGGTGAAAAAAAAACATCCGGTGATGGCAGGGAGGTGATTTGCACCCCATGTGTGAGCATGTGTGATGAGACTGCGGTGATAACCAAAGGCTAGTAGTAGATGCCTAGTAATTCCACATCGGACACAAGTGCAGCATTGCTTGAAAGCGAGCAGATGGCCTTGTTGAGAAGAAGTCCCTCTTGGTGAGATGGTAGAGTCGTGTTCTACTCCTGTCCGCTAGAGTTCAAATGATGGTGTTCACATTTAGGCACACTCGGACAGTACGTCCGATGAGAACCCCCGTCAAATTTTTTAATTTTTTTTTGCGGGAAGAGAACCCCCGTCAAATTTTTTAATTTTTTTTTGCGGGAAGAGAACCCCCGTCAAATTTTTTAATTTTTTTTTGCGGGAAGAGAACCCCCGTCAAATTTAGCGGTGATTAGGAGACGCACTCTCATGGGCATGTATACGTGCGTCCGGTGTGCGTGCATCAGTGATGATGTATTACTTTTCAGTGGAGTGATGATGTATTCATGTGTCTCATCTTTGCAATTGCAAAGGAAAAAAAAAAGACGATCTCAGTTTTGTTACAGTAAAAGACTTTTGTGTGCTCAAAGTAACACTTCCAAATCGAGGAAACGTGGGGCGCGTGAGCCCGCAAAGATGCGCCGAGTTTGTTACTGTACTCAACAAGCAGCACCGCCGTCCCCATGCCTCTGGACGATACACTTTGTGCACCGCAGTACGGCACTCCAGTTGGAGCACGCACGGAGACGACAACGATCGAGCAAGAGTCCAGCGAAACCACACGGTTTAGGAATTATGGAGTTTTGGTTTGTGCGTGTAGATCGCCGGGTTAACGACACGGGCAAAGCAGCAAAGTACGTACTTTCGCCCGTCCTGTCACTCACGTTCGTTCGTTCATTCATTCATTCCCCTACATATGCTTTTGTCTCCTCTCTAGGCATTGTTAATTAACGCGCCGTGTCCGCTACCAATCTAGCCCGGACTGATTCCTGATGACTGCTCAAACAATGCTAATAAGTACTCCCTCCGTCCCGAATTAGTTGACTAGATTTGTATAGATACGGATATATCTAGACACGTTTTAGTGTTAGATACATCCGCTAGGTAAATCCAAGTCAACCAATTTGGAACGGAGGAAGTAGTAGTAACAGACTACTCTAGTAAATGTAATGTATGAAGGAGGAGGTGTCATGCGGTTAGACTTCGTGGCCATGTTTGATGACCGAATCAAATGGAATTTTCAAACACATGTCCTTGACCAATTTTCATGTGGCTATGACTATTGGATCATGCTCCACTGCTAACCGATTTTGATCAAACCGCTCCAAATAGTAACCATGCACTGTTCAAATTCGAGCTAGGATAGCTTACTAGGGAAAGTTTGGGTGAGGCAAAATGCTGGGACAGTACGCCTTGATCCAACCATGGAATTACAGAATCCCCGCTTTGTGACGATTCCTTCGTGGATGCGCTAAACACACCATAGGTATATACAAAAAAGAAAGATTGAGGCTCTGTACCATGATCGAAGTACTCAATAAGACCGTGGAGGTAAGGTCCCTATCTGCTTCTGAGATTGAGCAACAAATGCCAGTTAAATGAGCTGATTGACCCCTATTGCATGAGGAAGAAATGAAGTGGTACCAACCTCGAAGACCTAGTATCTGGTTCAAGGAGCCAAATGCGAAATATTTACATATGTTGGTCAATGGGAGAAACGGAAAGAGACATATATTTGCTCTCGACCAGGATGAAGGCCGGATCAAGGGACGTCCTGCTCAAAAAAAAAAATACTAAGTATTACAAAGATCTTTTTGGAACGAGTGCATTGTGGTTGAACGAGTCTACAACAGATGATGTACCTTGCTGCTTATGGTCTAAAACACAATAAGGCTACCGGGTCGGACGACATCCGGGTGGAGTTTATCAATTTTTCTGGGTGTCGTGGTGTTCTCACGGATGGCTTATCGAAGGTGGTTGGGGCCAGAGAGCGCCGGTGGGTTTTGGATGCGAGATTGGGCACAAGCAGTGCGAGACACATGATGTATCCAAGTTCGGGGCCCTCCGTGGGAGGTAACACCCCTAGTCCTGCCGGATCGACTATGAGGATCACAAGGTTACAATGGTGCTCCTGGAGCTGTTTGGGTGGATGAGGAAGAAGGAGCTAGCTCTCCTCCTCGCGTCGCATGAGTGTGTGAGTGTGTGTGTGTAGAATGAGCCGACCCCCTCCTAGGGGGCTCCTGGGAGGTCTTATAGCCTGGCCTTCCAGGTTACAAATGATAAAAAAAGAGGGGCGGGACCCTGTTGTCGGCGTCTCTGGCCTTCTGTGGGGTCCGCCGGCTACGGGGCCCACTGATATCCTGCAAGTGCATAGGGTTTAGTTGTAGCCTTTTCGAAGTAAGAGTATCGATCCCACAGAGATCACGGGAATCAAACTTTTGCCTCTTATAGAGAATTATGTATTTTTATTCCTGCAGATAATTGTAGACTCAAAACAGAGTGAGGACGGATAAAAATGATTACTGGGTAGTGTGGTGACTTGTAACTAATTAACATAAGAGTAAATGAAACGCAGGAATAGTAATGATGAGTGAAACAACAGAATAAAAAGACGTTCTTAGGGAGTCCGGAATCCCCATTGGCATGTTTCTAACGCACATATGCATAAGAATAGTATAGACCGGATACTTGAGCCACTGTTGACGATTATGCCGGTCGGAGCCGGGTAGAGTACACGTTCTACTCGTGGTAGACTTCGTGCCATGCACGCCACCATCATAGTCTCCCCAAAGGGTTACAACTCATGATGATTAAGGGTTTCCCCGTGGACGCGGCCTCTCTAAGTGTTCTTCGTAATTCCCCGGTCGATTGCAAAGACTAGGAGCAGTAGTTTTTTACTGTCACCTCGAATTACCTTCGTGTCCTAAACCTTTACAACCACAGTGATATACTTCATGGCCATAAGGCACAAATGCTGAGTGGGTCCCCTTCAGAACATTCACGAAGTTATTAAACTAAGCACTCAACAGGGGATCTCATATCCATAATAACGTTTCATATCCTACACATATCAAGGTTCATCCATATCCCCGAGAACTAGGGGTCTACTCACACATGAGGACAACAAACATCGTAGCAACGGTAATGGAATACATGGATGAGTGATTCAAATGGTACACCGAAGGATCCACTAGGGTTCTTGGTGTTACAGATGATAAGGATGTGGATGATGATGACGATGATGATGTAGATGGTGATGCTGGTGGCAATGATGTTGTCCCCCTCCTCGTGGTGGGAAGGACGCCCTCCTTCTCCTTGCCAATTCCTCCTCCAGATGAACTCCGGAGGCTAGGGTTCTGTCTTCTGGGTGAGTTTCTGGTGTCTCTAGGCGTCTCATCGACGATCCGATTCGACAGGTTGAAATAGTCTATCTGGCGGTGGCGGCGGCGCGCCATACGACCGCTCATACGGGCGCTCACGGTCGTATGGAACGCCATCTTTCGCTCTGGAAGTGCGACGACATCCGTTCCTTCGGCCTCCTTGCTTGATTCTTTTTTGGAAAGTGATTATCACTTTGAATACGTGATTCCACTACCATTTTTGAGGATTTTCTTCATTAAATTATAATTACTCCAAAAGATGTCACCTGAGAGATTATCAACAAAAAGGAAGTGCGGGAACACGAAAAAATTCCACAAAGCCTACCATGTAGGCACAAAATACATAGTAAAACTATCACATAAATTGGACTCGTCATCCACTGGTTGCTCGTCACTGTGGCCCGTCAGTCTCCGCGTCACGGAGTGGTTGGCATCGTGTGTCTACAGTGTCAGGCCGCGCTGACGTCGGTCGCCCCGGTCAGTGGTACCGGTGGCACTGTAGCCACGCTCTCCATGTCGTGGGAGAGGTCTCTTCGTACGGCGGGATTGGACATGCAATGACCCCGCCGTCTGCCGGTCACGGCCAGCCGACCCGGGCGTGGCACCGTGCCCAATCGGCCAACAGCGGGGGCACTGGCTGGAGGCCTAGCTGGACTGAGGGGCGTTGGCCGCCCCGATGTTTTGAAAATTGTCTTGTACTTCCAAGCCTACTCGGGGGTCATCCCCCCGATAGTAGTCCCCAAAGCTGTCAAGGACCTGCGGTCTTGGGCGGAGGGCCTCTGCAACTTACCCCCCGAAGGAGGCTGTAGATCTTGATGAACATGGGACCGGCTAGCGATGGCCGCCCAGCCGGGGGCCGGTGCTACTTCTTGAGCTTGCATTGGTTTTTCCCTTGAAGAGGAAAGGATGATGCAGCACAGTAGAGATAAGTATTTCCCTCAGTTAAAAACCAAGGTATCAATCCAGTAGGAGAAACGCGCAAGTCCCCAATAGATGCACCTGCACAAACAATCAAACACTTGCACCCAACGCGATAAAGGGGTTGTCAATCCCTTCACGGTCACTTGCAAAGGTGAGATCTGATAGAGATAGATAAAACTAAATAAAAGATAACTAAATATTTTTGGGTTTTTTGGTTTATAGATCTGAAAATAAAAGATTGCAAGATAGTAGATCAGAAACAAGTATGATGGAAAATAAACCCGGAGGCCATAAGTTTCACTAGAGGCTTCTCTCTTGAAGGCAAATAATACAGTGGGTGAACAAATTACTGTTGAGCAATTGATAGAAAAGCGCAAAGTTATGACGATATCCAAGGTAATGATTATGTAATATAGGCATCACGTCCGTGTCAAGTAGACCGACTCCTGCCTGCATCTACTACTATTACTCCACACATCAACTTCTATCCAGCATGCATCTAGAGTATTAAGTTCATAAAGAACGGAGTAACGCCTTAAGTAAGATGACATGATGTAGAGGAATACACTCAAGCAATATGACGTAAACCCCATCTTTTTATACTCGATGGCAACAATTCAATACGTGTCTCGCTACCCCTACTTTGTCACTGGGTGAAATCACGCAAGATTGAACCCAAAGCTAAGCACCTCTCCCATTGCAAGAAAAACCAATCTAGTTGGCCAAACCAAACCGATAATTCAAAGAGAAATACAAAGATATCAAATCATGCATATAAGAATTCAGAGAAGATTCAAATAATATTCATAGATAAGCTGATCATAAATCCACAATTCATCGGATCTCGACAAACACACCGCAAAAGAAGATTACATCGGATAGATCTCCAAGAACATCGAGGAGAACATGGTATTGAAAAATCAAAGAGAGAGAAGAAGCCATCTAGCTACTAGCTATGGACCCGTAGGTCTGAGGTAAACTACTCACGCTTCATCGGAAGAGCAATAGGGTTGATGTAGATGCCCTCCGTGATCGAATCCCCCTCCGGCAGGATGCCGGAAAAGGCCCCAAGATGGGATCTCACGGGAACAGAAGGTTGCGGTGGTGGAAAAGTATTTTCATGGATGCTTCTGAGGGTTTTGGAATATATGTGAAAATATAGGATGAAGGGCTAGGTCAGGGGATCCCCGAGGGGGCCACAAGGTAGAGGGCGCGCCCTCCACCCTTGCCGCCGCCTCGTGGCTCTTCTGGCTTGGACTCCAAGTCTCCTGGGTGTCTTCAGGTCCAAGAAAAATCATCATGAAGTTTTATTCAGTTTGGACTCCGTTTGGTATTCCTTTTCTGCGAAGCTCAAAAACAAGGAAAAACAGAAACTGGCACTGGGCTCTAGGTTAATAAGTTAGTCCCAAAAATAATATAAAATAGCATAATAATGCATATAAAACATCCAAAACAGATAATATAATAGCATGGAACAATAAAAAATTATAGATACGTTGGAGACGTATCAAGCATCCCCAAGCTTAATTCCTGCTCGTCCTCGAGTAGATAAATGATAAAAACAGAATTTTTGATGTGGAATGCTACCTAACATATTTATCCATGTAATTTTCTTCATTGTGGCATGAAATGTTCAGATCCATAAGATTCAAAACAAAAGTTTAATATTGACATAAAAACAATAATACTTCAAGCATACTAATAAAGCAATCATGTCTTCTCAAAATAACATGGCCAAAGAAAGTTATCCCTACAAAATCATATAGTCTGGCTATGCTCCATCTTCATCACACAAAGTATTAAATTATGCACAACCCCGATGACAAGCCAAGCAATTGTTTCATACTTTTGATGTTCTCAAACTTTTCCAACTTTCACGCAATACATGAGCGTGAGCCATGGATATAGCACTATAGGTGGAATAGAATATGGTGGTTGTGGAGAAGACAAAAAGAAGGAGATAGTCTCACATCAACTAGGCGTATCAATGGGCTATGGAGATGCCCATCAATAGATATCAATGCGAGTGAGTAGGGATTGCCATGCAACGGATGCACTAGAGCTATAAGTTTATGAAATCTCAAAAAGAAACTAAGTGGGTGTGCATCCAGCTCGCTTGCTCACGAAGACCTAGGGCAATTTGAGGAAGCCCATCATTGGAATATACAAGCCAAGTTCTATAATAAAAAATTCCCACTAGTATATGAAAGTGACAACATAGGAGACTCTCTATCATGAAGATCATGGTGCTACTTTGAAGCACAAGTGTGGAAAAAGGATAGTAACATTGCCCCTTCTCTCTTTTCTCTCATTTTTTTCTTTTTTTTTAATTGTGGGCTTCTTTGGCCTCTTTTATTTTCATTAAGTCCGGAGACTCATCCCGACTTGTGGGGGAATCATAGCTTCCATCATCCTTTCCTCACATGGGACAATGCTCTAATAATGATGATCATCACACTTTTATTTACTTACAACTCAAGGATTATAACTCGATACTTAGAACAAAATATGACTCTATATGAATGCCTCCGGCGGTGTACCGGGATGTGCAATGACTCAAGATTGACATGTATGAAAATATATGAATGGTGGCTTTGCCACAAATATGATGTCAACTACATGATCATGCAAAGCAATATGACAATGATGGAGCGTGTCATAATAAAGCGGAACGGTGGAAGTTGCATGGCAATATATCTCGGAATGGCTATGGCAATGCCATAATAGGTAGGTATGGTGGCTGTTTTGAGGAAAGTAATATGGTGGGTGTATGGCATCGGCGAAAGTTGCGCGGTACTAGAGAGGCTAGCAATGGTGGAAGGGTGAGAGTGCGTATAATCCATGGACTCAACATTAGTCATAAAGAACTCACATACTTATTGCAAAAGTCTATTAGCTATCGAAACAAAGTATTAGACGCATGCTCCTAGGGGGATAGATTGGTAGGAAAAGACCATCGCTCGTCCCCGACCGCCACTCATAAGGAAGACAATCAATAAATAAATCATGCTCCGACTTCATCACATAACGGTTCACCATACGTGCATGCTACGGGAATCACAAACTTTAACACAAGTATTTCTACCAATCCACAATTACTCACTAGCATGACTCTAATATCACCATCTTTATATCTCAAAACAATCATAAGGAATCAAACTTCACATAGTATTCAATGCACTTTATATGAAAGTTTTTATTATATCCCTCTTGGATGTCTATCATATTAGGACTAAATTCATAACCAAAGCAAATTACCATGCTGTTTAGAGAGACTCTCAAAATAATATAAGTGAAGCATGAGAGTTCAACAATTTCTATAAAATAAAGCCACCGCCGTGCTCTAAAAAGATATAAGTGAAGCACTAGAGCAAAATTGCCTAGCTCAAAAGATATAAGTGAAGCACATAGAGTATTCTAATAAATCACGATTCATGCGTGTCCCTCTCAAAAGGTGTGTACAGCAAGGATAATTGTGGCAAACTAAAAAGCAAAGACTCATATCATACAAGACGCTCCAAGCAAAACACATATCATGTGGTGAATAAAAATATAGCCTCAAGTAAATTTACCGATAGACGAAGACGAAAGAGGGGATGCCTTCCGGGGCATCCCCAATCTTAGGCTCTTGGTTGTCCTTGAATATTACCTTGGGATGACTTGGGAATCCCCAAGCTTAGGCTCTTGCCACTCCTTATTCCATTGTCCATCAAATCTTTACCCAAAACTTGAAAACTTCACAACACAAAACTCAATAGAAAACTCATGAGATCCGTTAGTATAAGAAAAATAAATCACCACTTTTGGTACTGTTGTGAACTCATTCTTTATTTACATTGGTGTAATATCTACTGTATTCCAACTTCTCCATGGTTCATACCCCCCGATACTACCCATATATTCATCAAAATAAGCAAACAACACATAGAAAACAGAATCTGTCAAAAACAGAACAGTCTGCGAAGATATGAATTGTTCTAATACTTATATATATCTAAAAATTCTTAAAAATTAGTAAAACATAGGAAATTTGTATATAAATCTTGTATAAAAAATTCAGGGTTTTTCGTTGCTTATGTGGATTACTAAAATTCTGCAACTGGACGCAAAAGTTTCTGTTTTTCAGCAAGATCAAATCAACTATCACCGTAAGCCATCCCAAAGGTCTTACTTGGACCAAACACTAATTGAAACACCAAAACACAATTACTACAAAGGTAATAATGTGTAATTTATTTAAGAACAAAAAAAAACAAAAAACACAAAAAAAATTGGGTTGCCTCCCAACAAGCGCTATTGTTTAACGCCCCTAGCTAGGCATAACGCAATAGATCTAGGTATTGTCATCTTTGGTTTGCAATTCTTTGATTGCACACTTATAAGCCGTTGGATTTTCTTTAATTTTATCAATAATCACACTCCTAAGCAAGAAATCAAGAAATTCACTCGTAGCAATCGGTTCCTTAATAATGCTGACAAAATTAGGGTGAACACTTATCATCTTAAGATCCTCGTTTTCCTTACTAGAAGTTTCACCTTTATTCTTAGGAACATAAATAAACTTGGCAGCTTTTGTAGGAGGAAAATTGGGAGTGGTTTTAACAGAAGCAAAAGCGGAACCCAAGTTGGTAATAATATCTTCTAGCTTGCCAATTCTAGTAGAATCTTGATCTATCTTTTCATTAACTATGGGTTCTTTTTCCTTTAAGCTCTTTAAAGTGACTCCTACCTTAGATCCATATTGGGTGATATGATTATGAATCTTTTTATCCAAGTTTTCAATGAGCTCTACGGTAGCAACTTTATTCTCAATAATATCAAGTCTTTGCATCACATGTTCTAAAGTCAAAACAGTTTCATTAACCATAAGAGGTGGTGAGCCTACCAAATCTATCATAGCATTATAAGCATCGACGGTGTGGCTTCCCAAGAAATTCCCCCCAGTAATGGTATCTAGAACATATCTATTCCAAGGAGTAACTCCCACATAAAAATTATGAAGGAGAACGGTAGTAGATTGCTTACGAGTAGATCTATTTTGAGCATTGCATATTCTGTACCAAGCATCTTTTAAATTTTCTCCCTCCCTTTGCTTAAAATTAAGAACTTCACCCTCGGGAGTACTAGCGATAGTGGAAAGACTAGCCATGAAAGCAAATCGAGCGATCTAACACATGAGCAAACAAAAAGACGAATGAAAGAAGGGCGAATAAAAAGTCAAATCTTTTTGTATTTTTCTGAAAATCGTTTTAGAGGTGGGGGAGAGGAAAACGAGAGGGAAATGGCAAATAATGCAATGCAAGAGATGAGAGTTTATGATGGGTACTTGGTAGGCATGACGTAGATCTCCCCGGCAACGGCGCCAAAAATTCTTCCTGCTACTTCTTGAGCTTGTGTTGGTTTTTCCCTTGAAGAGGAAAGGGTGATGCAGCACAGTAGAGATAAGTATTTCCCTCAGTTAAGAACCAAGGTATCAATCCAGTAGGAGAAACGCGCAAGTCCCCAATAGAAGCACCTGCACAAACAATCAAACACTTGCACCCAACGCGATAAAGGGGTTGTCAATCCCTTCACGGTCACTTGCAAAGGTGAGATCTGATAGAGATAGATAAAACTAAATAAAAGATAACTAAATATTTTTGGGGTTTTTTGGTTTATAGATATGAAAATAAAAGATTGCAAGATAGTAGATCGGAAACAAGTATGATGGAAAATAAACCCGGGGGCCATAGGTTTCACTAGAGGCTTCTCTCTTGAAGGCAAATAATACGGTGGGTGAACAAATTACTGTCGAGCAATTGATAGAAAAGCGCAAAGTTATGACGATATCCAAGGCAATGAATATGTAATATAGGCATCACGTCCGTGTCAAGTAGACCGACTCCTGCCTGCATCTACTACTATTACTCCACACATCGACCGCTATCCAGCATGCATCTAGAGTATTATGTTCATAAAGAACGGAGTAATGCCTTAAGTAAGATGACATGATGTAGAGGAACACACTCAAGCAATATGATGTAAACCCCATCTTTTTATCCTCGATGGCAACAATTCAATACGTGTCTCGCTACCCCTACTTTGTCACTTGGTGAAATCATGCAAGATTGAACCCAAAGCTAAGCACCTCTCCCATTGCAAGAAAAACCAATCTAGTTGGCCAAACCAAACTGATAATTCAAAGAGAAATACAAAGATATCAAATCATGCATATAAGAATTCAGAGAAGATTCAAATAATATTCATAGATAAGCTGATCATAAATCCACAATTCATCGGATCTCGACAAACCCACCGCAAAATAAGATTACATCGGATAGATCTCCAAGAACATCGAGGAGAACATGGTATTGAGAATCAAAGAGAGAGAAGAAGCCATCTAGCTACTAGCTATGGACCCGTAGGTCTGAGGTAAACTACGCACGCTTCATCAGAAGGGCAATAGGGTTGATGTAGATGCCCTCCGTGATCGAATCCCCCTCCGGCAGGATGCCGGAAAAGGCCCCAAGATGGGATCTCACGGGAACAGAAGGTTGCGGCGGTGGAAAAGTATTTTCGTGGATGCTTCTGAGGGTTTTGGAATATATGTGAAAATATAGGACGAAGGGCTAGGTCAGGGGATCCCCGAGGGGGCCACAAGGTAGGGGGGCGGCCCCCCCTAGGGTGCGCCCTCCACCCTTGCCGCCGCCTCGTGGCTCTTCTGGCTTGGACTCCAAGTCCCCTGGGTGTATTCGGGTCCAAGAAAAATCATCGTGAAGTTTTATTCCGTTTGGACTCCGTTTTGTATTCATTTTCTGTGAAGCACAAAAACAAGGAAAAAACAGAAACTAGCACTAGGCTCTAGGTTAATAAGTTAGTCCCAAAAATAATATAAAATAGCATAACAATGCATATAAAACATCCAAAATAGATAATATAATAGCATGGAACAATCAAAAATTATAGATACGTTGGAGATGTATCAGCCGGCCCGGCGCCACGGGCGCCGTCTACCCATGGCCGACCCATTTGACGCCCAGCCGATGAGGAAACCAAATGGTTAGGCCGGCTCGCGCCCAACCGGCATGGCGATCCATGCCCGCCGTAGGCCAGGGGCACGCTACATGCGGCCCAGCGGCGGGCCGAGCCCTGCCAGGCCACGCGCGCGATGGGACATCGCCACAGAATGGGCCCACCAGGACGCAGCCTCGGCCCGCGCGTGGGATTTGCTGTGGCCAGGCTCGACGATTGGGCTCCCAATCGCATTAAGTGCGTCAATGTATTGCGATGGTAGTGGGGATCGTGGGCGCAAATGAACCCACTACCCCACGATCCCCGTGGGGGTTTATATGCAGGTGAGGGAGAGCGGCCGAGGCGCCTCTCCACTTTGCCCCCGCCCCTCACTGCTTCATCTTCTTCCTCTTGCTCGCTCTCTCCAGTCTCCATGCACCCGCGCACACAAAACTCGGCCGCAGTGCCGCTGGCCGAGTCACCGTTGCGCCGTGTCGTCGACCCGCTGGGTCAACTGCTCATCGCCTTCCGCACCGTCGTCGCTTCTGCGCCCACGCCACACCCGAAGATGGAGGGACCGAAAGGTTTGTGCGAGGGCACGGAGGTCTCCGAGGAGTTCATCGAGCACCTCCGCCGCAGGCGGAAGTTGTCTCCGGCGAGGGAGGTACAGGCGTGCGTCCCCGGAGTCGAGGTCGCGCCGGAGCCGTGAGAAGGCGAGGTCGTCGTCTTCGCTGAGCACTTCTTCCGCGGGTTCAGCCTTCCCGCGAGGACATTCTTTCGGTGCTTCCTCACGCATTTTGGTTTGCAACCTCATCATCTTGGCCCAAATTCAATCCTACAACTTGCCTCGTTCGCCACATTTTGCCAAGGATACATCGGGCTCCTGCCAATGAGGAGATCTGGAACCGGCTGTTCTACCTCCGGCCACAGACGATGGGGAACAGCGTCATGACCGCCTGTGGGGCAGACCTCGTCTATGTCCGGTCGGTTGGCGGCTTCCCCAAGCTCCCGCTGCTTGAGTCAGCCAAGAAGTGGCAGCGGTCGTTCTTCTACATGAAGAACATCAAGCAGGTTGCCGACCGCTGATAACCTGCAAGTGCACATGGTTTAGTTGTAGCCTTTTCGAAGTAAGAGTATCGATCCCACAGGGAGCACATGAATCAGACTTTTGCCTCTTGTAGAGAACTATGTATTTTTGTGTCTGCAAACAATTGTAGACTTAAAGCAGAGTGAGGGCGAATAAAAAGGATTGTTGAGTAGTGTTTGTAACTTGTAACTAAATAACATAAAAAGTAAATGAAGTGTGAGGATTGTTATGACTAGTGAAACATAAGAATAAAAGGGCGCTCTCAGGGAGTTCGGAATCCCCATTGGTATGTTTCTAACGCACATATGCATAAGCATAGTATAGACCGGATACTTGAACAATTGTTGACTATTATGTTGGGCGGAGCCGGTACAGTACATGTTTTACTCGTGGTAGACTTCATGCCACACATGCCACCATCATAGTCTCCCCAGAGGGTTATAACTCATGATAATTAAGGGTTTCCCCAAGGACGTGACCTCTCTAAGGGTTCTCCGTAATTCCACTGTCAATTGCAAAGACTAGGAGCAGTAGGCTTTTACTATCACCTCGAATTACCACCGCGTCCTAAACCTTTACAATGACGGTGACATACTTCATGGCCATAAGGCACAAATGCTGAGTGGGGCCCCTTCACAACATTCGCGAAGTTATTAAACTAAGCATTCAACAGAGGATCTCATATCGACAATAAATGTTTCAGATCCTAAACATACCAAGGTTCATCCATATCCCCAAGAACTTGGGGTCTACTCACACATGAGGGCAACAAACATCATGACAATGGTAATGGAATACATCATGAGGGATTCAAATGATACACCGAAGGATCTGCTAGGGTTCTTGATGTTGCAGATGATAAGGATGTGGATGATGACGATGATGAAGTGGGTGATGATGACGGTGGTGATGACGTTGTCCTCTTCCGTGGTGAGAAGGATCCCCTCCTTCTCCTTGCCAATCCCTCCTCCAGATGAACTCCAGAGGCTAGGGTTCTGTCTTCTGGATGAGTTTCTAGTGTCTCTGGGCGTCTGATCCATGATCCGATTCGATGGGGTGAAAATAATTGATCCAGCGGGAGCGGCGGCGTGCCATACGGGCGCTTGCGGTCGTATGGAACACCGTCTTTTGTGCTGAAAGCGCGACGACATCCATTCCTTTAGCCTTCTTGCTTGATTCCTTTATGGAAAGTTATTATCACCATAAATACATGATTCCACCACCATTTCTGAGGATTATCTCCATTAAATGATAATTGATCCAAAAGACGTTACCTGAGGGATTATCAACAAAAATAAGTGCGCGAACATAGTAAAATTTCACAAATCCTACTATGTAGGCACAAAATACTTAGTAAATACATCATGTAAATTGGACTCATCAACCGCATCAACCTGCCCCCATTTGTCGACGCCCCGCCGACCGCGAAACAGAACTAGGTCTTCAACCTGAAGAAGTCGATGGACGAGGCCGTCGCCATCTGCGGCCGAAGTGAAACAATGTCATCACAGAAACTTGGCAAGGGCATCTCGGTGGGACCGAGGTCTATTTTGGTCAAACTGAGTTGCTAGGGTTTTGGCTGTGGCAATGGAATGGTCATCTCGGTGGGTCCGTAGTAGATCATATCGGTGGGACCGAGATGTAGAATTAGGGTTTGGACAGATGTGTTTGAGAAAATGAGTGGGGATTTTTGGAGGAATATCACTAAGCACTTGAGCAACAACCTCATCATGAATACCTCATCCCCTTTTAATAGTATTGGCTTTCATAAGGGACTCAATGTGATCTTGGGTCACTAAACCAAAAACGTAGAGTCTTGGAGTTGCCAATTCTTGTCCTTAGTATTTTGAAGGGGTCCACATCCTCATGTCCTTGCCATGCCACTGTTGAACTTGTCTGAAATATACTAGGTAAAAGTGTTAGTCCAATAATATGTATGTTGACATTAATTACCAAAACCACCAAGGGAGCAAATGTGCTTTCACTTAGTCGTAGGAGCTTGACTATGGGAGCTAGTGACTAGCCCCCGGTATGTCAAGTGTTCGGCTGTAGCTGAGGTTTAAACCACTAGTCACTTCGGCTTATTTTAAGAAAAGCCCGTCATTTAACACAGATGACACTAGTAGAAAAACTACTTTACATGAGCAACATTAGTCCCGGTTTGTAAACGGACCGGCACTAATGTGACCATTACTGCCGGTTCCAACGGCTAGGGGGGCGGGAATCATTAGTCCCGGTTCGTGTTGAACCTCTAGTACCGGTTCATGACACGAACCGGGACTAAAGGGGTGGTGGCAGGCTGGTGTCAGGCTGGGGCACCACTAGCAAGTTTAGTCCCGGTTCGTGACACAAACCGGGACTAGAGGCGCACCTTTAGTCCCAGTTTGTGTCACGAACCGGGACTAAAGGTGCTCCTATATAAACCCTTCGTCCAGCCCGCGAGCTCTCTGTTCTTCCCCTTTCCTCTCCTCTCTGTTTTCTTCCTCTCCTCTCGAGCTCATCCTCCATTTTTGCCAAAATTTGTCAAGATTTGAAGGCACCCCATCCATCCAAGTGTTCACAAAGGTTAGCAACTTTGTCCTTTCATCTCTCTTTGCAAGATTAGCTCTTGCAATGCTCTATAAGTATTGTGATTTATGGGTTTTAGTTTGGGAGTATTTATATGTGGTAGTTTATTTGATTTATATGAAATTTGAGCTCAAATTAACTTCTTAGTTTGCATGTGTAGGTGTGGTTTACTTAGTTCCTTCCCATCCCCGTCGTAACCACCGCCGATCGCCCGCACCGTCCCGTCGCCGGCACCACCTTGGTGAGCCTCTTGTTCTTATCCTTTTTATAAAAAGATAATCATGTTTGTGTGATTTAGATAGTTACTTGTATAATTTTCTTACCCTACGTTGTTTGTTATACATAGTGGCATGGTTTTGATATCCGTCCCCGTCGGCCCTCGTCCGGTTTATGATTCGGATGTGGTATATATTCTCTTTTATAACTATTTGTTGCATTTCGTGTTTATGACAATTATGCCAACCAACGTGACATAGATGTTTTTATCTAGGAGGTATGTGAACCGGAAATTCCAACCGACGCTCTTGTCGAGAGGTTAAATTTAGTTGAACAAGAAAATGAGTATTTGAAAGAAAAATTGAAAAGAATTGAAGAAGAGAAGATGAAACTGGAGTTGCATGTTGCCGATGTCGTCAATGATCACAAGATCAAGATGGATAAAATGCGCTTGAAGATTAGAAAGATTAGAAAGTATGCCATTGATAGCGAGGCTTGGTATCATTATGCTGTTGGATCAATTGTTACCTTAGTTGCGATCTTGATCGCATTTGTTGTTGCATTTAAATGCTTTAGCTAGAGAGTTTGTATGTTGTTTTATGAGAATAAGTGTGTATGAACTTTATGTATGAACTTGTATTAATTTGGTCTTTTCGGTGTTGTGTAATGAAGATGAGCCGGCAATGGATGTACGATGACCGATGCTCTCCCCAGTTCATTAATGGCGTGCATACTTTTCTGCTTGCGGCTGAGGCAAACAAGCGGGCGGATGGTTTTATGTGTTGTCCATGTGCTAACTGTAAGAATGATCGAAATTACTCTAATGTAAGAACCATTCATGTCCACCTGTTTGAGTCTGGTTTCATGTCCGGCTATAACTGTTGGACCAAGCACGGAGAAAGAGGGGTCCTAATGGAAGAGAATGAAGAAGAAGAGGATGACGACAGCTATCCTGGCCATGGGTTCCCTGAATACGATGGTACAACAACAATGGGGGAAGAAGTTGAGCCGGCAATGCGGGAAGAAGCTGAAGAAGAGGCATCAGATGAGCCCGCTGATGATCTTGGTTGGGCCATTGCCGATGCAAAGAGAAAATGCGCAAGTGAAAAGGAGAGGCTGAAGTGGCAGCGCATGTTAGAGGATCACAAGAATTGTTGTACCCAAATTGCGAAGCTGACAAGAAAAAGCTGGGCACCACACTGGAATTGCTACAATGGAAGGCAGAGAATGGTGTATCTGACAAGGAATTTGAAAAGTTGCAGATAATGTTAAAGAAGATGCTTCCAAAGGACAACGAATTGCCCGACAGTACGTACGAAGCAAACAAGCCTGTCTGCCCTCTAGGATTAGAGGTGAAGATACATGCATGCCCTAATGACTGCATCCTCTACCGCGGTGAGTACGAGGATTTGAATGCATGCCCGGTATGCGGTGCAATGCGCTATAAGATCAGCCGCGACGACCCTGGTGATGTTGAGGGCGAGCGCCCTAGGAAAAAGATTCATGCCAAGGTGATGTGGTATGCTCCTATAATACCATGGTTGAAACATTTGTTCCAAAACAAAGAGCATGCCAAGTTGATGCGATGGCACAAAGAAGACTGTAAGAAAGACGGGAAGTTGAGAGTACCCACTGACGGGTCGCAGTGGAGAAAAATTGAGAGAAAGTGGGAGGACTTTGCAGATGACGCAAGGAACGTATGGTTTGGTCTAAGCGCAGATGGCATTAATCCTTTTGGGGAGCAGAGCAACAATCATAGCACCTGGCATGTGACTCTATGTATGTATAACCTTCCTCCTTGGTTGTGCATGAAGCGGAAGTTCATTATGATGCCAGTGCTCATCCAAGGCCTTAAGCAACCCGGCAACGACATTGATGTGTACCTAAGGCCATTAGTTGAAGAACTCTTACAACTGTGGAATGAAAAAGGTGTACGTGCGTGGGATGAGCACAATCAGGAGGAATTTGACATACATGTGTTGTTGTTTGTGACCATCAATGATTGGCCTGCTCTCAGTAACCTTTCAAGACAGACAAACAAGGGATACCGCGCATGCACACACTGTTTAGATGATACCGACAGTATATATTTGGATAATTGTAATAAGATTGTGTACATGGGACATCGTTGATTTCTTCCGAGCAGGCATCCCGTAAGAAAGAAAGGCAAGCATTTCAAAGGTGAGGCAGATCACCGGAAGAAGCCTCGCCACCGTACTGGTCATGATATACTTGATATGGTCAAGGATTTAAAAGTAATCTTTGGAAAGGGTCCTGGCGGACAATCTGTTCCGAATGACGCTGACAGACGCGCACCCATGTGGAAGAAGAAATCTATATTTTGGGATCTACCCTATTGGATAGACCTAGAGGTCCGCTCTGCAACCGACGTGATGCACGTGATGAAGAATCTTTGCGTGAACCTGCTAGGCTTCTTGGGCATGTATGGGAAGACAAAAGATACACCGGAGGCACGGGAGGACCAGCAACGTATGCACGGAAAAGACGGCATACATCAGGGTCATTCCAGCTACGCTCTTACCAAAGAAGAGAAGGAAATCTTCTTTGAATGCCTGCTCAGTATGAAGGTCTCGTCTGGCTTCTCGTCGAATATAAAGGGAATAATAAATATGGCAGAGAAAAAGTTCCAGAACCTAAAGTCTCATGAATGCCACATGATTATGACGCAACTGCTTCCAGTTGCATTGAGGGGGCTTCTACCGGAAAATGTTCAATTAGCCATTGTGAAGATATGTGCATTCCTCAATGCAATCTCTCAGAAGGTAATCGATCCAGAAATCATACCAAAGTTAAAGAATGATTTGGTGCAATGTCTTGTCAGTTTTGAGTTGGTGTTCCCACCATCCTTCTTCAATATCATGACGCACGTCCTAGTTCACCTAGTCAAAGAGATTGCCATTCTGGGTCCTGTATTTCGACACAATATGTTCCCCTTTGTGAGGTTTATGGGAGTCTTAAAGAAATATGTTCATAACCGTGCTAGGCCAGAAGGAAGCATCTCCAAGGGCCATGAAAATGAGGAGGTCATTGAGTTTTGTGTTGACTTTATTCCTGACCTTAGGCCGATTGGTGTTCCTGAATCGCGGCATGAGGGCAGACTGGGTGGAAAAGGAACGCTAGGACCGAAAGCAATAATATGTATGGACGGGCATTCTCTCACTCAAGGACACTACACAGTTCTACAAAATTCCTCCTTGGTGGCTCCGTATATCGAGGAACACAAGAATATTATACGCTCCAAACACCCGGAGTAGTCTGACGACTGGATTACACGTGAACAAACGGGGACTTTCGCCGGTTGGTTGCAGACATGTCTCATGCATGACGACGCTGTTGAAGATGAGCTGTACTTGTTGTCCAAGTTACCATCTTCGAATATATTGACTTTCAAAGGGTACGAGATAAATGGGAATACATTTTACACGATCACCCAAGATAAAAAGAGGACCAACCAAAACAGTGGTGTCCGCTTTGATGCAGCAAACACCAATAGGCCAAAGGACACATATTATGGTTACATACAGGAGATATGGGAACTTGACTATGGACGTGATTTGAAGGTCCCTTTGTTTCGGTGCAAATGGGTCAATCTGATAGGAGGCGGGGTAACGGAAGACCCGCAGTACGAAATGACAACAGTGGATCTCAACAATCTTGCGTACGCAGACGAACCATTCGTCCTAGCCAACGATGTGGCGCAGGTTTTCTATGTGAAGGACATGTCTACCAAGCCGAGAAAAAGAAAAGATATGGAAGCGAATACATCATACGATGAGCCAAAGCGCCACATAGTTCTTTCAGGGAAAAGAAACATTGTGGGAGTGGAGGACAAGACAGACATGTCAGAAGATTATGAAAAGTTTCATGAAATTGCTCCCTTCACAGTGAATATTGACCCGAGCATCCAGTTAAATGATGAAGATTGTCCATGGTTACGGCGCAAAGGGACACACGCGAAGAAAAAGTTTTATACCCAAAGATCCCACTCTGGGATGTGACCGGCTTCACTGTCATCACTTTCTTCTCTAGTGAGTTTTCGGACTTATATATCTGGAAAGTTCCACTTCGGACAAACCGGAGGGAATCTTTGTAATAGTTAGGGTACGTACTTATGTGTTTTGGCATTTGAAACGCGAAGAAATATTATGTACAAACAAATTTTCAACCCTTTCTGACTTCATTTGCTATTTTTCATGCATTTACTGATTTTTTTTGAGCTAAATGACCCTGAAATTGAAAAGAACTACAAATGAACTCTGAAAATGTTGAAAGTTGGCATGGTATCATCATTTCACCCACATAGCATGTGCTAAAAAGTTGAGAGGGTTACGGCAAAAACTAGATGCACTTCATGTACAAAATGGACAATCTCTTTCGAAGTATCAGGGTTTCCGACGAAAACTCGTCTGTTACAAAGGCATTTCATTTTTTAAAACTTATTTCAACTCCAAACTTTTTGTGCGTTCAGTATGCACCATTCAAAGCCATGTCATCAATTTTCAACCCTTTCTGACTTCATTTGCTATTTTTCATGCATTTACTGATTTTTTTGAGCTAAATGACCCTAAAATTGAAAAGAACTACCAATGAACTCTGAAAAGGTTGAAAGTTGGCATGGTTTCATCATTTCACCCACATAGCATGTGCTAAAAAGTTGAGAGGGTTACAGCAAAATCTGGATGCACTTCGTGTACAAAATGGACAATCTCTTTCAAAGTAGCAGGGTTTCTGACGAAAACTCATCTATTACAAAGGCATTTCATTTTTTTAAATAACCTAAGAATTACCAAATTGAATATAATCATAAAACTCAGTAATATTAAATAGCGGAAAAAAGAATCACTAAAAAATCTATTTTTAAAGTAAAGTTATTCACAAACAAGTGATTCACACAAATTTCAAATAATTCAAATTTAAACTATTCAAATTTGAAAACTACTGGCACTAACAGAAAGTTTATAACAGAAAACTCTAAATAAAGCAAAAAACAACTCAGAAACAAAAGAAAATAAATAAAGCAGAAAACAAAAAAAATGAAAAATAAATAAATTAAAAAAAATCCCGCCTACTGGGCCACCACGGCCTGCATACGACTAGAAACCCAACCTCTAGTTGGGCCAGGATGCAGGCCCGCAAGGCCCAGTAGGCCCAACAGGGCAGCGCAGGTGCGGTAGGCCCATAAGGGCTGCATTAGAGAGGAGCTCGATGGAGAGGCTGCGCCGGGGCTTATAAACAGGTGATGGCTCCTCTCAACTAGCGAGGTAGGACTAAACATCCACCGCGCCCCTCGCCTGGCAGCACACCACCTTTAGTCGCGGTTGGTGTTGGTGGCTCCAACCGCGACTAAAGGCCCCCCCCCCCTTTAGTTGTGGTTGGAGCCACCAACCAGGACTAAACCTTTAGTCCCGGTTGGTGGCTCCAACCGGGACTAAAGGGGGGTGCATATATATAGAGCACTTGAAAATTTCCAATCTCTCTCTACTTCTTCTCGACGCCGCGCGACCACTACGACACAGAGGACGCTGCCAGGCCGCTGCCGTCGCCTGCCCTGACACCGTATATATATTTGTTAGAAGGACTATAAGTGGGAAAAGTTTCGGAATTTTTTGAGTAAGGAATATTATTAGGGTAGATATAACCTAGGAATGGGACATTATAATTGAAAAGAGGATATTTTGCTCAAAATTTCCTAATAAAATGGCATTGCATATATAGGAATTTTTTTCATAAGAATTTGTTCTCGACGTCAACGATGCTCGGCCCGCATCCTCGTCGTCGACTCGTTCGCGACGACGTCCTGCTTCAGAGGGGCCATGTCCGGGACTGGGCTCCGCCGGGCTGGCACTAGGAGGTGCTACCATCAGGGGCGCGCATCTTGGTGAGGAACCCGACCCCGGGTCCCGTCGTCGACCCGGAGCTCCTTTGGTGGCGTTCGCATGGGCCACTTTCGGTGCGGAGGCAGCCGGCCCCGCCGGAGGTGGTACGTCGCCGTGTCAGGGAGGAGGACGAGCACGTCCATCGCTACATGGATGCGTTGGACGTCAGGTTCTCCAATACCTGGCAGGTTCTTCAGGGATCTCACCCAAGCTATGATCCTGTGATCGTTCCTTCTCTTTGGGTGTCCACCGTCCGCGCCTCAGGAACCGTGAGTGAACTAGATTCTTCGATAATATTCGATCTGTATTAGCTAGTGATGTTATATATATGATAATATTCGAGATGTACTAGTGATAATACTCGAGATGTATTCGAGATTATATTCGATAATATTCGAGACGATGTATTCGAGATTATATTATTCGATAATATTCGAGACGATGTATTCGAGATTATATTCGATGATGCATATTATATATCTGGATTAATTATTCGAGATGTATATATATTATCTACTATGATTCAGTTTTTCCTTATTGATTGCATGCATGCATTCTAATTTGAATACTAAATTGTTTTATCTTTCTTCTGGATTAGTTAAATAAAAGCTATGGACAATACCGGCAGAGATGGAGAAGAGACTTTGTTCGACATCATACGCTCCCCGAGCCCAGATGAGAATGAAGAAGATGATGGCTCGCAATATCTGAACAATACTGGTGAGGGTATGATATTTGATGAAGACGAACGAATAGATGAAGTCCAGAACAATGACGACGAAGGAAATGTTGTTCTTCAAATAACAAAGACCGGCGAGGTATATTTATATAAGGCATCTGGTGATCATCACATGTTTTAATTGATTTGTATATTTATATTAACGAATCAATCTTTCTTCTTTTAGCCCTCCGGATCGAGCAAATCTTCTACAAGCAGCAGGACAGTTCGAGGCCCGACCAAAAAGTTGCAGGCTAGCGTAAAGTACAACATCGATGCCATCAAACCTAATGGCGAACCGCTTGAACACAAGAAGAATGCGAACAAGTTCATTCATCAATGCGGAGTTATTGTCAGGGACCAAATCCCGATCTCCGTTCAAGAATGAAAAAAGCCAGCAAAGGGAGATCCAGATGTTACTTTTGTCGACCAAAGAGCAAAAGATCTGCTTTGGGAATTGCTCATGTCACATTTCACCCTACCAGATCATTTGACAGATGCAGATCTGGAGAAAGTCAAGAACAGTGCTCTTAAGAAGATGACAATAGCATTCAACAACCACAAGAAAAATACTTGGGCCGCGTATGTCAGAGCAGGAAAGCAGACTCCAGAATTCAAGGGAACACTGGAGAAGGCAAGAGATCACTGGGACACTTTCATGAAGTTCAAGGAATCGGAAGTAGCTCAGGACCGGTCAAGAATAAACAAGATTAATGCTACGAAAAAGTAGTGGCACCATAATCTGGGGCCAGGTGGCTACGAGGTGGCCCGGCCTAAGTGGGATCTCGCTGAGCAAGAGATGATGGATGCAGGGGTCACTCCAGTTACATTGAGCTGGCCCCCAGGTGCAGGACTTGGTTTTATGCGCATGGGGGGAAGTTGGACCCAAAGACAGGGCTGGTTTTGGAGCGGGCAAGTCTTAAAGGAGCCACCGACAGTTTACTTGTTGCAATAGAAGAGGCTCGAACGGGGGTGTTCACACCCAACAGAGATAACGATGAGCTTACGTGTGCCCTGAAGAATCCTGAACACCCGGGAAGAACACGAGGCAAAGGCGTTGTTCCGTGGTTTGAGGGGTTTGCGGATTGGAACGACACTTACAGAAGCCGTGCGAGAAAGAGGCAGGAGGGGGAGGAGAAGAGGAAGCTGGAGGAGGAGCAGAGGAAGCAGGAAGCAGACCGCCTTCGCATCGTAGAATCAAAGCACGCGGAGTTGGAACGCGCTTTCATCCGGCAGCAGGAGCAGATCGACTCGCTTAGCCAGGAAAGGGTGTCTCAGCGGCAGCGGCAAGCAGATCCAACATTGGATAGCACCGTCCCATCCATGCCGAGAAGCAGCATGGGTTCCGCCCCGGGCGATGATGCACTGTTGGATAGATACCCATGGATGATATCAAAGATAGGACTGCTTGTGAGCTACACAGGAAAGTGAAGAACATATCCATGAAGGTGGCGAACGGCTATGCTTTAACAAATCCCCCTGAGGCAACCTTCCATTGCAATCCGATTCCAGCTGGCTATGCTCGTGTTGGGGTTGATGAAGTGATGTCAGGATATTATGAGCTAGAGCTTGACATTCCTGGAGGTGAAGAGGAGCGCACACTGGGAGAGGCCATACATCGTATCACTCTATGGAAAAAGGATTGCATCGTCTTTCCAAGGCCACCGACTCCTGCTACAACAAGTCTGCCACCGTGTCAGCCGACTCCTGATCCTCCTCCAAGTCCGGCACCGCGTCAGTCGACTCCTGCTCCTCCAAGTCCGGCGCCGCGTCAGTCGACTCCTCCTCCTCCAAGTCCGGCACCGCGTCAGCCGACTCCTCCTCCTCCTCCTCCAAGTCCGGCACCGCGTCAGCCGACTCCTCCTCCAAGTCACGCACCGCGTCAGCCATCTCCGCCGCCTCAGCGGGCTCTGCTGCCTCAGCAACAGCGGAAGAAGAGAGGCGCCGAAGCTACGGCGGCTAGCGGTACACAAGGAGGCAAGAAATACAAATATGGTCCAAGCCTCAAGCCTCTTCCGAAGTTGCCTTACCACCTGACTGAGGAGGAAAACAGCGCCGAAGTGGCTGCCCAAGTGAAGGCCCATTTTGGACCGAAACCGCCCCCGCCGCCAAAGGAGAAAGTACCTGAGCATGTCATACAACACTTTATTGATAATGCTCAACCAGCTGTCAAGCATAGGGACTCAGACTATGTGCGCTCTATCAAGAAGTCATTTCAAGCACAAAAAGAGAAGGAGTCGAGCTCGAGCTCGAGCCAAGCAGTTGGCAAAAAAAGCGGGAAAACTGTTCCCCAGCTGGGAGAACAGGCAGTGCAATCGATCCCCCCGCTCATTGTACAACCACATGGGAGTACCGCCAATCAGCTTGTAATAACCGACGATCATAGAAAGCAGGCTGAAGAGGCTGGTATCACTGTTGAACAACTCCTAGGCATCGAGGAAGTCCTCAGGTTTACAGAGGAGGAACTAAAATGGAAATATGTTCGCGGCCAACCTATGGTCAAGCCTGAGCAGATACTGCTTCTATCAACGAGAATGTATGAATTGCATCAATGGTACCTGAGAGAAGTAAAGACTACCGATTGAGAGTCCCTCATGGTGAAAGTCAAGGAAGAGCATTACTACCATGCAAAAGATCTGTGGGTTGAGTTTCAAGAAATGTTTCAGTTATTCAATCAAGACGCACTCGACAAATCTATCGTCAGTTGCTATTGTCTGTAAGTGATTTCTTTCTGTAATTTAAGTCTCTAGCTTGTTGTATTGCTCGTTCATTACCTGTAATTATCCTCACTATATTCTTTTCTGTGGTATTATGCAGAATGAAGATGTATGAAATGAAAAGAGCTGGACGCTATGGCATTGGGTTCATTGACCCAAATACCATTAATCAAGAGACATGGTCACGTGAATATGATCGACCATACACAGAGAGAAGCTTGCTAGAGTTCTTCAAGCGACTAAATACCCAACCAGAAATACTACTTCCTTAGAACTTCGGGTGAGTGACACTGTCTTGTACTACAAATTCTGTTTTTGCTTACTAGATGTTAATTAATAAGTGTAGTTGATGAGTTATGCACATGCCCGCTTAATTATACAAACGTGTGCGCATGCAGTTTTCACTGGATCCTGCTAATCATTGAAGTTGACGAGGGAAAAGTTCAAGTACTGGACTCACTACTTAAAGACATTAATGATTACGCAATTGTGAGGGGGATGGTCGACAGGTAATTTCAATCATTATCGAACTATGTCGGCCTCTTTATATAGTTCATTTTTCCTGATATCAACTAATTAATAACTCCTTTATTCATTTTCTTTGCCGGCGGGCAAGGCTTGGGAAAAGTTCATCGAACAGGTTCAAGGCCCATGGAAACAAAAGCTGAAATGGGTGCGACCCAAGGTAATTAATTAAGTAGTACTAGCTAGCTACCATCTCTTTAATTCTAGTTTCAATACCATTATCATGCTTGATTAATTATTATCTGATTGAATTCTATTCTCGTAGAGACCTTGAGGCAGGCGCCGGGGAATAATTTATGTGCATACTACGTTTGCGAGAACATTTGCTTTATGACCGAAAGGAGCAAAGATGCAAGAGATCTTTGGGTACGTAAACACAATTCACAATTCTTTTAATCATGATCTAATATATATACACACAACTAATACATTCATATTGATCTCCTTCTTTAAAAGATGAAGGATATGCGGGATAAGCTCCTACCAACGGATCGCATATGAGCAATTCAAGAGGAAATAGCGGGATTTTTGCTCGACCAGGTCATAGATCCCAAAGGAGAATACCATTACAAGCTGTAATGCCTCCATGTACTGATCTGCAAATTGCAGGAGAAATTGTATATACCAAATTGTATACATATATGTGTGTATGTCAATGGTCGTACGAGAAATTCGATGATATATATATGATCGGTTCTATGAGAAATTCTATTTATATATATATATATATGCATAACGTGTTCAGTATGTAGTAGCGTAAAATATGTTTGAAATGAAAAAGAATTAAATGGAAAACACAAAATTAAAAGGAAAAATAAACAATAAAGCCATAAACCCCTAAACCTTTTAGTCCCGGTTGGTGTAACCAACCGGTACTAAAGGCCCCCAGCCCCCCGGCGCGGGCTCGTGCCACGTGGTGGGCCTTTGGTCCCAGTTCATGACGAACCGGCACTAAAGGGGGGGGGGGGCTTTAGTCCCCACCCTTTAGTGCCGGTTGTAGAACCGGCACTAAAGGTCCTTATGAACCGGGACTAAAGCCCGATTCTGCACTAGTGTGACCTCCATCGATCCTTGGTTTAACACAGTCATCGGCTTGCCGACCAGTTTACACATACGAAGACAGTCAGTTTTTGGCTTTCTCCACTGAGGCACTTTACCATCCGAGCTGGAAGCGCAATCGCAATGGTTCTCCCTTTACACTCTTAGCCGAACAGAGTGGAACATAAGAGGTAAACACAGGAGCCAGGCAACCCAACTATTGACCAAAATCATGGTTCAAAACTGATTCAGATAATGCAACATCCGAGATGCCGAATAGACAGTTTGGACTTTGAAATTAGGCGCAGAATTTAAATCCGAGCCCCCGGTCGAGAGCCAAGTACATTAAAAGAGTTTGTATCGCGAGAGCTATCTTTGGCTCAAAGGCAAGAAAGAAAAAGGAGAAACACAGATATATGTGTAGTGACTGAGAAAGGTCTGCTTTTTTCCTTTAATTCATATGGTCGAGTTGTTGGGGTCGAAGCATGCAATTTCAAAAAAAATCCTACGCTCACTCAAGATCTATCTAGGAGATGCATAGCAACAAGAGGGGGAGAGTGTGTCCACGTACCCTCGTAGACCGAAAGCGGAAGCGTTTGTTATCGCGGTTGATGTAGTCGAACTTCTTCTCGTTCTGACCGATCAAGCACCGAACGTACGGCACCTACGAGTTCTGCACGCGTTCAGCTCGATGACGTCCCTCGAACTCTTGATCCAGCGAAGTGTCGAGGGAGAGTTCCGTCAGCACGACGACGTGGTGACGGTGATGGTGAAGTGATCCGCGCAGGGCTTCGCCTAAGCACTACGTGAATAAGACTGGAGGCGTAAACTGTGGAGGGGGGCGCCGCACACGGCTAACAATTGTTGGTGTGTGTTCTAGCGGTGCTCCCCCCTTCATATATATAGGTTGGAGGGGAGGAGAGGCAGCCAAGGGGGCGCCCCAAGTAGGAGGAATCCTACTTGGGCGCCTCCCAATTCGGCCTCCCCCCCCCCCTCCATATTTATCTGGAGGGGAAAGGAAGGAGGAGGGAGGAGAGAAGGAAGGGGGAGGCCGAATCCCTCCCCTTCCTTTTTCTCTTCCCCTCTTTCCTTCCTCCTTATTTTGGCCTACATGGGGCGCACCAGCCCCTTAGGGGCTGGTCTGTCCCCTTCTTGGCCCAATAAGGCCCATATCTTTATCGGGGGGTGCCCAGAACCCCTTCCGGTGACCCGATATGTACCCGGTACCCCCGAAACACTTCCGGTGTCCGAATATCATTGTCCTATATATGAATCTTTACCTCTCGACCATTTAGAGACTCCTCGTCATGTCCGTGATCTCATCCGGGATTCCGAACAACATTCGGTCACCAATCACATAACTCATATGATATAAAATCGTCATCGAACG
This sequence comes from Thinopyrum elongatum, assembly GCA_011799875.1. Classification (NCBI taxonomy): domain Eukaryota; kingdom Viridiplantae; phylum Streptophyta; class Magnoliopsida; order Poales; family Poaceae; genus Thinopyrum; species Thinopyrum elongatum. The sequence continues at coordinate 659,803,575 of CM022298.1, forward strand.
TTAAGCGTGCGGACCCTACGGGTTCGAGAACTATGTAGACATGACCGAGACACCTCTCTGGTCAATAACCAACAGCAGAACCTGGATGCTCATATTGGTTCCCACATATTCTACGAAGATCTTTATCGGTCGTACCGTAATGACAACATACGTTATTCCCTTTGTCATCGGTATGTTACTTGCCCGAGATTCGATCGTCGGTATCTTCATACCTAGTTCAATCTCGTTACCGGCAAGTCTCTTTACTCGTTCCGTAATGCATCATCCCGCAACTAACTCATTAGTCACATTTCTTGCAAGGCTTATCATGATGTGCATTACCGAGAGGGCCCAGAGATACCTCTTCGATACTCGGAGTGACAAATCCTAATCTCGATCTATGCCAACTCAACAAACACCTTCAGAGATACCTGTAGAGCATCTTTATAATCACCCAGTTACGTTGTGATGTTTGATAGCACACAAGGTATTCCTCCGGTATTCGGGAGTTGCATAATCTCATAGTCAAAGGAATATGTATAAGTCATGAAGAAAGCAATAGCAATAAAACTTAACGATCATTATGCTAAGCTAACGGATGGGGCTTGTCCATCACATAATTCTCCTAATGATGTGATCCCGTTCATCAAATGACAAGACATGTCTATGGTTAGGAAACTTAACCATCTTTGATTAACGAGCTAGTCTAGTAGAGGCTTACTAGGGACACAGTGTTTTGTCTATGTATCCACACATGTATCAAGTTTCCGGTTAATACAATTCTAGCATGAATAATAAACATTTATCATGATATAAGGAAATATAAAATAACAATTTTATTATTGCCTCTAGGGCATATTTCCTTCAGTCTCCCACTTGCACTAGAGTCAATAATCTAGTTCACATCGCCATGTGATTTACACCAATAGTTCACATCTTTATGTGATTAACACCCATAGTTCACATCGCCATGTGACCAACACCCAAAGGGTTTACTAGATTCAATAATCTAGTTCACATCGCTATGTGATTAACACCCAAAGAGTACTAAGGTGTGATCATGTTTTGCTTGTGAGAGAAGTTTAGTCAACGGGTCTGCCACATTCAGATCCGTATGTATTTTGCAAATTTCTATGTCTAAAATGCTCTGCATGGAGCTACTCTAGCTAATTGCTCCCACTTTCAATATGTATCCAGATTGAGACTCAGAGTCATCTGAATCGGTGTCAAAGCTTGCATCGATGTAACTCTTTACGACGAACTCTTTATCACCTCCATAACCGAGAAATATGTCCTTAGTCCTCATAGGTAACTAAGGATAATTTTGACCGCTGTCCAGTGATCTACTCCTGGATCACTATTGTACTCCCTTGCCAAACTCATGGCAAGGCACACAATATGTCTGGTACATAGCATGGCATACTTTATAGAACCTATGGCTGAGGCATAGGGAATGACTTTCATTCTCTTTCTATCTTCTGCCGTGGTCGGGCTTTGAGTCTTACTCAACTTCACACCTTGCAACACAGGCAAGAACCCTTTCTTTGACTGATCCATTTTGAACTTCTTCAAAATCTTTTCAAGGCATGTGCTTTGTGAAAGTCCTATTAAGCGTCTCAATCTATCCCTATAGATCTTGATGCCCAATATATAAGTAGCTTCACCGAGGTCTTTCATTGAAAAATTCTTATTCAAGTATCCTTTTATGCTATCCAGATATTCTATATCATTTCCAATATGTCATCCACATATAATATCAGAAATGCAACAGAGCTCCCACTCACTTTCTTGTAAATACAGGCTTCACCATAAGTCTGTATAAAACCATATGCTTTGATCACCTTATCAAAGCGTATATTCCAACTCCGAGATGCTTGCACCCGTCCATAGATGGATCGCTGGAGCTCGCACACTTTGTTAGCACCTTTAGGATTGACAAAACCTTCTGGTTGCATCATATACAACTCTTCTTTAATATCCATTAAGGAATGAAGTTTTTGATATCCATTTGCCAGATTTCATAATCATAAAATGTGGCAATTGCTAACATGATTCGGACAGACTTAAGCATCGCTACGGGTGAGAAAGTATCATCGTAGTCAACTCCTTGAACTTGTCGAAAACCTTTTCGCAACAAGTCAAGCTTTGTAGACAGTAACATTACCATCAGCGTCAGTCTTCTTCTTGAAGATCCATTTATTTTCTATGGCTTGCCGATCATCGGGCAAATCCACCAAAGTCCACACTTTGTTCTTTTACATGGATCCTATCTCAGATTTCATGGCCTCAAGCCATCTGCCGGAATCTGGGCTCATCATAGCTTCTTCATAGATCGTAGGTTTGCCTTGTTCTAATAACATGACTTCCAGTACAGGATTCCCATACCACTCCGGTGCGGATCATGTTCTGGTTGACCTACGAGGTTCTGTAGTAAATTGATCCAAAGTTTCATGATCATTATCATTAGCTTCCTCTATAGTTGGTGTAGCCATCACGGGAACGGTTTTCTCTGATGAACTATTTTCCAATTCGAGAGAAGGTACAATTACCTCATCAAGTTCTACTTTCCTCCCACTCACTTCTTTCGAGAGAAACTCTTTCTCTAGAAAGGATCCATTCTTAGCAACAAAGATTTTGCCTTCGGATCTATGGTAGAAGGTGTACCCAACAGTTTCTTTTGGGTATCCTATGAAGGCGCACTTCTCCGATTTGGGTTCGAGCTTATCAGGTTGAAGCTTTTTCACATAAGCATCGCAACCCCAAACTTTAAGAAACGACAACTTAGGTTTCTTGCCAAACCATAGTTCATACGGTGTCGTCTCAACGGATTTAGATGGTGCCCTATTTAACATGAATGCAGCTGTCTCTAATGGATAACCCCAAAACGATAGTGGTAAATCGGTAAGAGACATCATAGATTGCACCATATCTAATAAAGTACGGTTACGATGTTCGGACACACCATTATGCTGTGATGTTCCAGGTGGCGTGAGTTGTGAAACTATTCCACATTGTTTTAAATGAAGGCCAAACTCGTAACTCAAATATTCGCCTCCGCGATCAGATCGTAGAAACTTTATTTTCTTGTTACGATGATTTTCTACTTCACTCTGAAATTCTTTGAACTTTTCAAATGTTTCAGACTTATGTTTCATCAAGTAGATATACCCATATCTGCTCAAATCATCTGTGAAGGTCAGAAAATAACGATACCCACCGCGAGCCTCAACATTCATCGGACCGCATACATCGGTATGTATTATTTCCAATAAGTCATTGGCTCGCTCCATTGTTCCGGAGAACGGAGTTTTAGTCATCTTGCCCATGAGGCATGGTTCACAAGTATCAAATGATTCATAATCAAGTGATTCCAAAAGCCCATCTGCATGGAGTTTCTTCATGCGCTTTACACCAATATGACCTAAACGGCAGTGCCACAAATATGTTGCACTATCATTATCAACTTTGCATCTTTTGGCATCAATATTATGAATATGTGTATCACTACAATCGAGATTCAATAAACCATTTATATTGAGTGTATGACCATAGAAGGTTTTATTCATGTAAATAGAACAACAATTATTCTCTGACTTAAATGAATAACCGTATCGCAATAAACATGATCCAATCATATTCATGCTCAATGCAAACACCAAATAACATTTATTTAGGTCCAACACTAATCCCGAAGGTAGAGGGAGTGTGCGATGGTGATCTTATAAACCTTGGATTCACTTCCAACACACATCATCACCTTGTCATTAACTAGTCTCTGTTCATTTTGCAACTCCTATTTTGAGTTACTAATGTTAGCAACTGAACCGGTATCAAATACCCAGGGGCTACTATGAACACTAGTAAAATACACATCAATAACATGTATATCAAATATACCTTTGTTCACTTTGCCATCCTTCTTATCCGCCAAGTATTTGGGGCAGTTCCGCTTCCAGTGACCATTTCCTTTGCAGTAGAAGCACTCAGTTTCAGGCTTAGGTCCATCTTTGGGCTTCTTCACGGGAGTGACAACTTGCTTGCCATTCTTCTTGAAGTTCCCTTTCTTTCCCTCGCCCTTTTTCTTGAAACTAGTGGTCTTGTCAACCATCAACACTTGATGCTATTTCTTGATTTCTACCTTCGCCGATTTCAGCATCACGAAGAGCTTGGGAATTGTTTTCATCATCCCTTGCATATTATAGTTCATCATGAAGTTCTAGTAACTTGGTGATAGTGACTAGAGAACTCTGTCAATCACTATCTTATCTGGAAGATTAACTCCCACTGGATTCAAGCGATTGTAGTACCCAGACATTCTGAGCACATGCTCACTAGCTGAGCTATTCTCCTCCATCTTGTAGGCAAAGTACTTGTCAGAGGTCTCATACCTCTCGACACGGGCATGAGTCTGAAATACCAATTTCATCTCTTTGGAACATCTCATATGCTCCGTGGCGTTCAAAATGTTTTTGAAGTCCCGGTTCTAAGCCGTAAAGCATGGTGCACTAAACTATCAAGTAGTCATCATATCGAGCTTGCCAAACATTCATAACGTCTGCATCTGCTCCTGCAATAGGTCTGTCACCTAGCGGTGTATTAAGGACATAATTCTTCTGTGCAGCAATGAGGATATTCCTCAGATCACGGACCCAGTCCGCATCATTGCTACTATCATCTTTCAACTTAGTTTTCTCTAGGAACATATCAAAAACAAAACAGGGGAGCTATACGCAAGCTATTGATCTACAACATAATTTGCAAATACTACCAGGACTAAGTTCATGATAAATTAAGTTCAATTAATCATATTACTTAAGAACTCCCACTTAGATAGACATCCCTCGAGTCATCTAAATGATCACGTGATCCATATCAACTAAACCATGTCCGATCATCACGTGAGATGGAGTAGTCATCAATGGTGAACATCTCTATATTGATCATATCTACTATATGATTCACGTTCGACCTTTCGGTCTCCAGTGTTCCGAGGCCATGTCTGTACATGCTAGGCTCGTCAAGTTTAACCCGAGTATTCTGCATGTGCAAAACTGTCTTGCACCCGTTGTATTTGAACGTAGAGTCTATCACACCCGATCATCACGTGGTGTCTCAACACGATGAACTGTCGCAACGGTGCATACTTAGGGAGAACACTTATACCTTGAAATTTTAGTAAGGGATCATCTTATAATGCTACCGTCGTACTAAGCAAAATAAGATGCATACAAGATAAACATCACATGCAATCAAAATATGTGACATGATATGGCCATCATCATCTTGTGCCTTTGATCTCCATCTCCAAAGCACCGTCATGATCTCCATCGTCACCGGCTTGACACCTTGATCTCCATCGTAGCGTCATTGTCGTCTCGCCAACTATTGCTTCTACAACTATCGCTAACGCATAGTGATAAAGTAAAGCAATTACATGGCGTTTGCATTTCATACAATAAAGCGACAACCATATGGCTCCTGCCAGTTGCCGATAACTTTTACAAAACATGATCATCTCATACAACAACGTATATCACATCATGTCTTGACCATATCACATCACAACATGCCCTGCAAAAACAAGTTAGACGTCCTCTACTTTGTTGTTGCAAGTTTTATGTGGCTGCTACGGCTTCTAGCAAGAACCGTTCTTACCTACGCATCAAAACCACAACGGTGTTTCGTCAAGTTTGTTGTTTTAACCTTCAACAAGGACTGGCCGTAGTCAAATTTGATTCAACTAAAGTTGGAGAAACAGACACCCGCCAGCCACCTTTATGCAAAACTAGTTGCATGTCTGTCGGTGGAACCGGTCTCATGAACGTGGTCATGTAAGGTTGGTCCGGGCCGCTTCATCCAACAATACCGCCGAATCAAAATAAGACGTTGGTGGTAAGCAGTATGATTATCACCGCCCACAACTCTTTGTGTTCTACTCGTGCATATCATCTACGCATAGACCTGGCTCGGATACCACTGTTGGGGTCGAAGCATGCAATTTCAAAAAAAATCCTACGCTCACGCAAGATCTATCTAGGAGATGCATAGCAACAAGAGGGGGAGAGTGTGTCCATGTACCCTCGTAGACCGAAAGCGGAAGCATTTGTTAACGCGGTTGATGTAGTTGAACTTCTTGTTCCGACCGATCAAGCACCGAACGTACGGCACCTCCGAGTTCTGGACGCATTCAGCTCGATGACGTCCCTCGAACTCTTGATCCAGCAAAGTGTCAAGGGAGAGTTCCGTCAGCACGACGATGTGGTGATGGTGATGGTGAAGTGATCCGCGTAGGGCTTCGCCTAGGCACTACGTGAATAAGACTGGAGGCGTAAACTGTGGAGGGGGGCGCCGCACATGGCTAACAATTGTTGGTGTGTGTTCTAGCGGTGCTCCCCCCTTCATATATATAGGTTGGAGGGGAGGATAGGCAGCCAAGGGGGTGCCCCAAGTAGGAATCCTACTTGGGCGCCTCCCAATTCGGCCTCCCCCCCCCTTCCATATTTATCCGGAGGGGAAAGGAAGGAGGAGGGAGGAGAGAAGGAAGGGGGAGGCCGAATCCCTCCCCTTCCTTTCTCTCTTCCCCTCTTTCCTTCCTCCTGATTTTGGCCTACATGGGGCGCACCAGCCCCTTAGGGGCTGGTCTGTCCCCTTCTTGGCCCAATAAGGCCCATATCTTGCCGGGGGGTGCCCGGAACCCCTTCCGGTGACCCGATATGTACCCGGTACCCCCGGAACACTTCCGGTGTCCGAATATCATCGTCCTATATATGAGTCTTTACCTCTCGACCATTTCGAGACTCCTCATCATGCCCGTGACCTCATCTGGGACTCCGAACAACATTCGGTCACCAATCACATAACTCATATAATACAAAATCGTCATCGAACGTTAAGCGTGCGGACCCTACGGGTTCGAGAACTATGTAGACATGAACGAGACACCTCTCTGGTCAATAACCAACAGCGGAACCTGGATGCTCATATTGGTTCCCACATATTCTACGAAGATCTTTATCGGTCGTACCGTAATGACAACATACGTTATTCCCTTTGTCATCGGTATGTTACTTGCCCGAGATTCGATCGTCGGTATCTTCATACCTAGTTCAATCTCGTTACTGACAAGTCTCTTTACTCGTTCCGTAATGCATCATCCCGCAACTAACTCATTAGTCACATTGCTTGCAAGGCTTATCATGATGTGCATTACCGAGAGGGCCCAGAGATACCTCTCCGATACTCAGAGTGACAAATCCTAATCTCGATCTATGCCAACTCAACAAACACCTTCGGAGATACCTGTAGAGCATCTTTATAATCACCCAGTTACGTTGTGACGTTTGATAGCACACAAGGTATTCCTCCGGTATTCGGGAGTTGCATAATCTCATAGTCAAAGGAATATGTATAAGTCATGAAGAAAGCAATAGCAATAAAACTTAACGATCATTACGCTAAGCTAACGGATGGGTCTTGCCCATCACATCATTCTCCTAATGATGTGATCCTGTTCATCAAATGACAACACATGTCTATGGTTAGGAAACTTAACCATCTTTGATTAACGAGCTAGTCTAGTAGAGGCTTACTAGGAACACAGTGTTTTGTCTATGTATCCACACATGTATCAAGTTTTTGGTTAATACAATTCTAGCATGAATAATAAACATTTATCATGATATAAGGAAATATAAAATAACAATTTTATTATTGCCTCTAGGGCATATTTCCTTCATGAGTGATAACCCACAAGTATAGGGGATCGCAACAGTTTTCGAGGGTAGAGTATTCAACCCAAATTTATTGATTCGACACAAGGGGAGCCAAAGAATATTCACGAGTATTAGCAGTTGAGTTGTCAATTCAACCACACCTGAAAGACTTAATATCTGCAGCAATGTATTTAGTAGCAAAATAGTATGGAAGTAACGGTAACGGTGGCAAAAGTTACAGTAGCAGTTTTGTAGTGATTGTAACAGCAGTAGCAACGAAAGTAACTTAGCAAAGATCAATATGTGAAAAGCTCGTAGGCATTGGATCGGCAATGATAATTGTGTTGGATAATATTCATCATGTAGCAGTCATAACCTAGGGTGACACAGAACTAGCTCCAATTCATCAATATAATGTAGGCATGTATTCCGTATATAGTCATACGTGCTTATGGAAAAGAACTTGCATGACATCTTTTGTCCTACCCTCCCGTGGCAGCGGGGTCCTAATGGAAACTAAGGGATATAAAGGCCTCCTTTTAATAGAGAACCGGACCAAAGCATTAGCACTTAGTGAATACATGAACTCCTCAAACTACGGTAATCACTGGAAAGAATCCCAATTATTGTCACCTTGGGGTATGCGGATCATTGATACGTCTCCAACGTATCTATAATTTTTGACTGTTCCATGTTGTTATATTATCATTCTTGGATGTTTTACAATCATTTTGTAATCATTTTATATCATTTTTTGGTACTAACCTATTGACATAGTGCCCAGTGCCAGTTGCTGTTTTCTGCATGTTTTTTACATCGCAGGAAATCAATACCAAACGGAGTCCAAACGCAGCGAAACTTTTTGTGGATTTTTTTTGGACCAGAAGACATCTAGTGGGCCGGAGAAGCACTTGGGGGGTGCTCTGAGGGGAGCACAACCCACCAGGGCACGCCTGGAGGCCCAGGCGCGCCCAGGTGGGTTGTGCCCACCTCGGGGGCCTCCCGCACCGCCTCTTTGCTCTATAAATACCCCAATATTCCAGAAACCCTAGGGGAGTCGACGAAAATCAATTCCAACTGCCGCAAGTTCCAGAAACCACAGATCCAATCTAGACACCATCACGGAGGGGTTCATCATCCTCATTGGTGCCTCTCCAATGATGCGTGAGTAGTTCATTGTAGACCTTGGGGTCCATAGTTAGTAGCTAGATGGCTTTCTCTCTCTCTCTCGTTTGATTCTCAATACAATGGTCTCTTGGAGATCCATATGATGTGACTCTTTTTTGCGGTGTGTTTGTTGGGATCCGATGAACTTTGAGTTTATGATCAGATCTATCTTTTTATCCATGAAAGTTATTTGAGTCTTCTTTGATCTCTTATATGCATGATTACTTATAGCCTTGTATTTCTTCTCCGATTTTTGGGTTTTGTTTGGCCAACTTGATCTACTTATCTTGCAATGGGAAGAGGTGCTTTGTGATGGGTTCGATCTTACGGTGCTTGATCCCAGTGACAGAAAGGGAAACGACACGTATGTATCGTTGCCATTAAGGATAACAAGATGGGGTCTATTTCTACATAAATAGATCTTGTCTACATCATGTCATCGTTCTTATTGCATTACTCCATTTCTCCATGAACTTAATACAATAGATGCATGCTGGATAGCGGTCGATGTGTGGAGTAATAGTAGTAGATGCATGCAGGAGTCGGCCTACTAATCTTGGACGTGATGCCTATATAATGACCATTGCTTGGATATCGTCATGAGTATTTGAAGTTCTATCAATTGCCCAACAGTAATTTGTTTCCACCGTTTGCTATTTTTCTCGAGAGAAGCCACTAGTGAAAACTACGGCCCCCGGGTCTCTTCTTTAATATATTTGCCTACAAGATCTATTTTGCTATTCGCTCTTTTATTTATTTGCAACTTTTATTTTCAGATCTATTAATCCAAAAACCCAAAAATACCTCGCTGAATTTTATTTTCTTTTATTTGCATCTTTCAATCTACTACAATGTTATCTATCTCGTTACTCGAAAGGGATTGACAACCCCTTTAACACGTCGGGTTGCAAGTATTTGTTCTTTGTGTGCAGGAGCTGTTTACATGGTGTTGCGTGGTTCTCCTACTGGTTCGATAACCTTGGTCTCATCACTAAGGGAAATACCTACCGTCGCTGTGCTGCATCATCCCTTCCTCTCTGGGGAAAAACCGACGTAGTTCTAGCAGACATCAAGAGGAGTTTCTGGCGCCGTTGCCGGGGAGACATCATCAACATCAACCAGGTTTCTAATCACAAATCTCATCTCCTTGCAATTTATATTATTTGCCATTTGCCTCTCGTTTTCCTCTCCCCCCACTTCACAAAAATTTGTCGTTTTATTCGCCCTCTTTTTCGTTCGCCGTTTTCTCGTCAGATTTGTTTTTGAGTGCAATCTTGTTGTGAAGTCACCATAACTCAAGAGAACACCAAGTTGTGTGATTTCTCAAATACCAACAACAATGATTTTATTAGCACTCTGATTGCTCCTCCCGCCACTAGCGCGGAGACTTGTGATATTAATACTGCTTTGTTGAATCTTGTTATGAAAGATCAGTTTTCCGGTACTCCTAATGAGGATGCCACGTCCCATCTTAACACATTCGTGGAATTATGCGATATGCAAAAGAAAAAAGATGTGGACAATGATGTTGTGAAGTTGAAATTATTTTCGTTTTCTTTGCGAGATCCCGCAAAAATTTGGTTTTCCTCTTTGCCTCGCAATAGTATCGATTCTTGGAATAAGTTCAAGGATGCTTTTATTACTAAGTTTTTTCCGCCCGCGAAAATCATTTCCCTTAGAACCCAGATCATGAATTTCAAGCAACTTGAGCATGAGCATGTTGCACAATCTTGGGAAAGGATGAAAATGATGCTAAGGAATTGCCCAACTCATGGGTTAAATCTTTGGATGATCATACAATTTTTTTATGCGGGATTGAATTTTGTTTCTCGTAATCTTTTAGATTCCTCCGCGGGGGGTACTTTTATGGAAATTACTTTGGGTGAAGCTACTAAATTGCTAGATAACATCATGGCAAATTATTCACAATGGCATACCGAAAGGGCTCCTACTAGTAAAAAAGTTAATTCGGTAGAAGAAATAAATTCTTTGAGTGAAAAATTTGATGCTCTTATGAAGTTGGTTGCTAATAAAAATGCTCCTATTGATTTTAATGATATGCCTTTGTCTACTTTGATTGAGCAAAATAGTGATGCCATAGATGTGAACTTTATTTCGCGAAACAACTTTAATAACAATGCTTATAGAGGTAATTTTAATCCTAGGCCTTTTCCTAATAATTCCTCTAATAATTATGGTAATTCCTATGGTAATCCTTCTTATAATAATAATAGGAACATCTCTGATCTTGAGAATAATATTAAAGAATTTATCAATACTCAAAAAGTTTTCAATGCTACAATCGAAGAAAAGCTGAATAAGATTGATGATATGTCTAGAAGTATTGATAGAATTTCTCATGATGTGGAAAATCTCAAGATGAAATTTTTTGTGCCTAAGGTTGAGGAATCTATTAAAGCTCTTTATGTTTCTATGGATGAAAGTAAGAAAAGAACCGCTATGCTTAGAGCTAGACGTGAATTTTTAGAAAAAGCGTTTTCTAGTGATTGCTTTCATAAAAGTGATGAAGATCTTAAAATGATTGGTGTTTCTTCTATTGATTCCTTGTTTAGTAAAATTAAGATTGATGATAAAGGGACTGGAGAAGAGTCAACTTTAGCTAGAAGGCGTCCCGATAATTTGGAGGGTGATAATCTTGTTGAAATTTTTGATAAAAGTGGGTTTGAAAAGGTCAAGACTTTAACTAGTGATGTGCCCACTATTTTGGATTACAAAGACTTTAATTATGATAGTTGCTCTTTGGTTGATTGTATTTCTTTGTTGCAATCCATGATAAATTCACCCCATGCTTATGAACAAAATAAAGCTTTTACTAAACATATTGTTGATACTATGATGAAAGCTTTTGAAGAAAAGTTGGAATTAGAAGTTTCAATTCCTAGAAAACTACATGATGAATGGGAACCTACTATCAAAATCAAGATTAAAAATTATGAGTGTTTTGCTTTATGTGACTTGGGTGCTAGTGTTTCTACAATTCCGAAATCTTTATGTGATGTGCTTGGTCTTACGGATATTGAAGAATGCTCTTTAAATTTGCACTTGGCGGATTCTACTATTAAAAAGCCTATGGGAAGAATTAATGATGTTCTTATTCTTGCAAATAGGAATTATGTGGCCATAGATTTTATTGTTCTTGATATTGATTGCAATCCATCTTGCCCAATTATTCTTGGTAGACCGTTTTTATGTACTATTGGTGCCGTGATTGATATGAAAGAAGGCAATATTAAATTTCAATTTCCACTAAGGAAGGGTATGGAGCACTTCCCTAGGACAAAAATTAGGCCACCTTATGAATCAATCATGAGGGCATCTTATGGATCTCGAAACAAAGATGACAATACTTAGATCCTTTGCATTATGCCTAGCTAGGGGCGTAAAACGATAGCGCTCGTTGGGAGGCAACCAACTTGTATCTTTTTGCGTTTTGGTTTTCTTGCTGTTTTCAATAAAATACCCAATTATGCCTCTGATTAGATGTGTTTTTGTGGTTTAAATTAGTGTTTGTGCCAAGCAAAGCCTTTGGGTTGATTTGAGTGATAGTTGATTTGATCTTGCTGAAAAACAGAAACTTTTGCACTCAGGAAAACAATTCTTATTTTTTACAGAAGAGTGATTTTGAGTTGATTCTTTTTGTAGAAGATTAACAAACAAATTTCTCACGTTGTCCTAATTTTTCAGAATTTTTGGAGTTACAGAATATTCGAAATATCCAGATTGCTACAGACTGTTCTGTTTTTGACAGATTCTGTTTTCTTTGCGTTGTGTGCTTATTTTGATGATTCTATGGTTTTCATTGAAGAGTTTTTGCCATAGAAAAGTTGGAATACAGTAGATATAATGAAAAAATAAAATATTAATGGGTTTGAAACAGTACTTAAAGTAGTGATTTGTTTTCTTATACTAACCGATCTCACGAAGGTTTTGTTGAGTTTTGTGTGATTGAAGTTTTCAAGTTTTGGGTGATATTACGATGGATGAAGGAATAAGGATTAGCAAAAGGCTAAGCTTGGGGATGCCCGAGGCACCCCAAGATAATATTCAAGAAGTATCAAGCAACTAAGCTTGGGGATGCACCCGAGTGGCATCCCCTCTTTCTTCTAACGACTATCGGTATTTTACTTGGAACTATATTTTTATTCGTCACATATCATGAGTTTTGCTTGGAGCGTATTGTATGATTTGAGTCTTTGCTTGTTTTGCTTTTTATTTTAAGTCTTGAATCCTTGCTGGACACACCTTTTTGAGAGAGCCAAAAACTATGCTATGCTTGCTCCTATGCTTCACTTAAATTTTTAGAGCCTTGGAATTGCTCTAGTGCTTCACTTATATCTTTTTTTGAGCACGGTGTGCTTTGTTATTTTTGAAGAAATTCTCTCTTTCTTCACTTAGATTAATTTGAGAGAAAGAAATATTATGCTCATGTTCTTCACTTATATTTGTTTGAGCTTATTAAAAGCAACATATGAAACTAGTCCCAAAGTGATAGATATCCAAGAAGGATATAATAAAAACTTTCATGAAGATCATTGGACAAAATAAACTTGGTTCTTTTTAATAGTTTTGAGATATGACAATATAATATGTGAGCCATGTTGATGAGTAATTGTGCTTTAGTAAGAATATTGGTGTTAAGGTTTGTGATTCCCTATGCAAGTACGAAAGTCAATAGTTATGCAATGAAATTATATCTTACTTATGGTGCAATATTCGGTGTTACTTATGCTTAATGCTTGCTTACGAGATTATTCGTTTCTTGGTTAGGCGCTTCTCAATCTTTTTGCTAGCCTTCATTTGCACCAAGTATGATCACTAGTTGCGCATCCAAAACCCTTTAAACCAGTTTTGCCATATGAGTCCACTATACCTACCTATATGCGGTATTTCCGTGCCGTTCTAAGCAAATTTGTATGTGCCATCTCTAATTTTCAAAATAAATTTCTCTTTTGTGTGCTCGTACCGCTCGCGAGGCGGTGAGGGGTGGCCGATATTTTCCATGCTAGATGTGTTATTCTCACGATGAGTGTTTATCCACTTGTCATTGCACGAGAGTACGGCAAAGGTATTAGGGATGCCCAGTCCCGAAATGAAAAAATGAATTTACTTTATGTTGTCAAATAATAAATTCCTTGGAAAGTGTTGGTATGGAGGGCACCCGTGGATACGGCTAGCCATGGAAAGTGAAAGAAATGGTGGAAAAAGGAATAAACTTTATTTTCTGTTTGGGAACCGCCTATGATATATCTAGCATGGAAAGTGTTGGGAGCTCTAAGTCGTTTTCGTTGGTGAGAAAAGTATGCCTCTCAAAATGTTTTTATCTCTCAATTTAAGCTTTGAGCTCTGGCACCTCTAGAAATCCCTACTTCCCTCCGCGAAGGGCCTTTCTTTTACTTTATGCAATTTTTATTTTTAATTTGAGTCTCCATCTTCTCTTACAAAGCACCAACTAAGGGGCACTATGATCGTACTTGAGCATTGGGTGTAGCTAATATTCGAGTGTGTTTCATGAATAGATCAATGATTGAGCATGACGGGCTAGGGATAACTTGCTTTAGTGTTGATATTTTGAAAGACATGGTTGCTTGTTGATATGCTTGAGTATTTAACTTATCATGTCAAAACTAGACTATTGCTTTGAACCATATAAAATTCCACATGTCCATGCTATTAAGAAAAGAATATGTGATGAACATGTTAGGCAGCATTCCACATCAAAAATTCTGTTTTTATCATTTACCTACTCGAGGACGAGCAGGAATTAAGCTTGGGGATGCTGATATGTCTCCAACGTATCTATAATTTTTTATTGTTCCATGTTGTTATATTATCATTCTTGGATGTTTTACAATCATTTTATATCATTTTTTGGTACTAACCTATTGACATAGTGCCCAGTGCCAGTTGCTGTTTTCTGCATGTTTTTTACATCGCAGGAAATCAATACCAAACGGAGTCCAAACGCAGCGATACTTTTTGTGGATTTTTTTTGGACCAGAAGACATCCAGTGGGCCAGAGAAGCACCTGGGGGGGTGCTCCGAGGGGAGCACAACCCACCATATAGCCTCAAGTAATTTACCGATGGATTGAAGACAAAAGAGGGGATGCCATTCGGGGCATCTCCAAGCTCAGATGCTTGGTTGTCCTTCAATATTACCTTGGGGTGCCTTGGGCATCCCCAAGCTTAGGATCTTGCCACTCCTTATTTCCTAGTCCATCGAAACTTCACCCAAAACTTGAAAACTTCACAACACAAAACTCAACAAAAAACTCGTGAGATCCGTTAGTATATAAAACAAAGCTCCACTTTTAGGTGGTTGTGAATCATTCCAATTTTATTTTGCATTATATCTACTGTATTATAACTTCTCCATGATCAAACCCCCCCCCCCCCGATACTACCCATAGATCCATCAAAATAAGCAAACAACACATCAAAAACAGAATCTGTCAAAAACAGAACAGGTAAAGACCCAAATTATGTCATCCTTCTAGTAACTCCAAAAGTTCTGAAAAATTAGGACAACATAGGCAATTCATATATCAATCTTGTGTAAAACTTCAGAGTTTTTCCACGTTCCAGCAAATTTTAACAATTCTGCTACTGAATGCAAAAGTTTCTGTTTTTCAGCAAAATCAAATCAACGATCTTCCAAAGCATCCCAAAGGTCTTACTTGGCTCAAACACTAATTAAAACAATAAAACACAATCATAATAGAAGTATAATTGTGTAAACTCATAAAAACAGAAAATAAAAATATTGGGTTGTCTCCAAACAAGTGCTTTTCTTTAAAGCCTTTTAGCTAGGCGTTGATAATTTTAATGATGCTCACATGAAAGATAGCAATTGAAACACGAAGAGAGCATCATGTAGCATGTGAAAAACACCTTTAAGTCTAACGTTCTTCCTATGCATAGGAATTTTATAGGAAAACATATTATCAAGACAAGCAAAAACTAGCATATGCAAGGAAGAAGAAAGAAACAATAGCAATCTCAACATAACGAGAGGTAGTTTAGTAACACGAAAATTTCTACAACCATATTTTCCTCTCACATAATAATTACATGTAGGATCATAATCAAATTCAACAATATAGCCATAGTAATCTTGTGAAAACTACGGCCCCCGGGTCTCTTCTTTAATATATTTGCCTTCAAGATCTATTTTGCTATTCGCTCTTTTATTTATTTGCACCTTTTATTTTCAGATCTATTAATCCAAAAACCCAAATATACCTCGCTGAATTTTATTTGCTTTTATTTGCATCTTTCAATCTACTACAATTTTATCTATCTCGTTACCCGAAAGGGATTGACAACCCCTTTAACACGTCGGGTTGCAAGTATTTGTTCTTTGTGTGCAGGAGCTGTTTACGTGGTGTTGCATGGTTCTCCTACTGGTTCGATAACCTTGGTCTCATCACTGAGGGAAATACCTACCGTCGCTGTGCTGCATCATCCCTCCCTCTCTGGGGAAAACCGATGTAGTTCTAGCAGACATCAATCATAACTCGTAATAGGTGTCTACAACTTGCAAGATAGGATCAAGAACACAAATATATTCATGAAAACATAATAGGTTCAGATCTGAAATCATGGCACTCGGGCCCTAGTGACAAGCATTAAGCATAGCAAAGTCATAGCAACATCAATCTCAAAACATAGTGGATACTAGGGATCAAACCCTAACAAAACTAACTTGATTACATGATAAATCTCATCCAACCCATCACCGTCCAGCAAGCCTATGATGGAATTACTCACTCACGGCGGTGAGCATCATGAAATTGGTGATGGAGGAAGGTTGATGATGATGATGGCAACGAATCCCTCTCTCCGGAGCCCCGAACGGACTCCAGATCAGCTCTCCCGATGAAGAACAGGAGGCGGCGGTGGCTCCGTATCGTAAAACATGGTGAATCCTTCTTTCTGATTTTTTCTCCACAAATAGGTACTTATAGAGTTGGAATTAGGGTCGGAGGAGGTCCGGGGGGCCCACAAGCCTGCAGGGCGCGCCCTAGGGGGGTGGGCGCGCCACCAGGGCTTGTGGCCTCAAGGTGGCCCCCCTCTGGTAACTTCTTGTGCCAGTATTTTTTATATATTCCACAAAAATTCTCTGTAAATTTTCAGGTCAATCCGAGAACTTTGATTTCTGCACAAAAATAACACCATGGCAATTCTG
Organism: Thinopyrum elongatum; assembly: GCA_011799875.1. NCBI lineage: Eukaryota > Viridiplantae > Streptophyta > Magnoliopsida > Poales > Poaceae > Thinopyrum > Thinopyrum elongatum. The sequence goes on from CM022298.1 coordinate 659,820,641, forward strand.
CTGAAAACAGCGTCAGTCCGGGTTAGTTCCATTCAAATCATGCAAGTTAGAGTCCAAAACAAGGGCAAAAGAGTTTGGAAAAGTAGATACGATGGAGACGTATCATCGAGTCATACATGCCGAGTTTATCAAAGAAGCTTTAAAGATACATTTAAGAGGAAAAGGGGGAGAAATTTAAACAGGGCGGCTATTTTCGGGTTTATAGCCCTATTCCTTCCCTGCCGCACGTCTGCTCCTTCGTGTTGTTTACCAATGTGTCCTCGTCTACGGCGAGGTTGTTGTGTGCGGCTTGCCAATCTGCATATCCTATGCTTTATGCATACGAGAAGTGGATATTTTGAAGAGGTTGTAGTTGCCGCACAATGGTCTAAGCCAGATCTTCCCGCTGCTCCTATTGGGCCTTTGACAGTGCCCTGTAGGTGCGCAAGTCTTCGAGTGGGTGTCACCTGGTTGAGCCAGCATGCCCTATGTTTTATGTTGTGGTTGAGGTCGTCAGGCGTCCAGGTGTCGGACATAAGTGTCCTGGAATTTTTCCCTAAAGGCATCCTCGAGAGCCTCCTAGCTCCCGATGGAGTGAGGAGGCGGGATGTTGAGCCAGTGCCTCGCCGGTCCCTTAAGTTTGAGCGGCAGGTACTTGATGGCGTGGAGATCGTCTCCGTGAGCCATGTGGATATGGAGAAGAAAATATTCAATCTACAAGGCTGGATCGGTCGTCCCGTCGTACTGTTCGATGTTTATGGGTTTGAACCCATCCGAGAACTGATGTTCCATCACCTCGTCTGTGAAACGGATTGGGTGAGCGGGCCCTCGAAATCGAGCCGGATTATGCCGGATATCGGGAGACATCTGTGCATAAGCCTATTCCTGAGCCCTGTCGTGCCTGTCTAGCCAGGCCTCATAGTCGTCGAGTCCGGCTGGCGCACGTCCTCTTGACCCGTAAATGGGTCGAGGAGGGGCTCGATTTGCCTCTATCCTTCTATGTGTGTCATTGGGCTCGGGGTAGTCAACAGGATCCTTGCCGTAACGACGTGTTGTTTGGGGATTCCTGTGTTTCCCTGTTGGCCTGTCGCGCCCTCTAGGGGGACGGTCCGGCTGGTCGGCACGGCCATGTGTCAAAAGCACGTTGTCAGCTACCTCGTCATCGAATTCCGACAACAAACGTAGACGTGGGTAGGATTTGGATGCGGTCTCTCGCCGTTCTTTGAGGTCTTGTTCGGTTGTGAGAACCTCCACCCACTTGTCGTTGAGCCTGTTCTGATTGGCATGTAGCTGGTGCTGCTTCTTTTTCATGCTCCTGGCGGTGGCCACCAGGCGCCGTCTGAACCGCTGTTGCTCGTATGAGTCTTCCGGGACTATGTAGTCCTCATCTCCGCGGCTCTCATCCTCCTCGAATTCAGGTAAATAGTTGTTGTCGACCCCCTCATCGAGATTGTCAAGGTCCTCGTCTTTGGGTATTCCTGTGGGGCTATTCTGCCTTCCTGGGGAGGCTTGAATGTCCTCTCCCTGGTTATCGGCACCACCATCCACGGCGACGTTATCAGTAGCGCTCGTGTTATGCCCGCTAGGGCCGCCGCCGGTACCTTTTGGCCGCCGGCGTTGGCGCCTCGAAGGATTTTTGGGGGTATCGACCATATAGACATTGTAAGTAGTCGTTGCGGTCCATCTGCCTGTATGAGCTGAGGGCGTGGCCATTTCGAGTGTGACGTCGACATCTTCATCCATGTGGGTGGCCTCCTCGGAGGCATAGTCTAGCACGTCGGTTAAGTCATCGACCGTGGCGACTAGGTGGGTGATGGGGTGGGACGTAAATTTCTCTGTCATCGGCTTTAAGTCCGATCTTGTCTAGATTGAGGTCTGGTCGTTTGAGATTGACAACCTCCGAATGCGATCCAGCATCTCATTAAGATGAGATAAGTCCTCGGAGTTCATGGCCTGGCTATAGGCCGGTGCTACTTCTTGAGCTTGTGTTGGTTTTTCCCTTGAAGAGGAAAGGGTGATGCAGCAAAGTAGAGATAAGTATTTCCCTCAGTTTGAGAACCAAGGTATCAATCCAGTAGGAGGAACACACAAGTCACCAATGGTTGTACCTACCCAAACAAACATATACTTGCACCCAACACGATAAAGGGGTTGTCAATCCCTTCATGGTTACTTGCAAGGATGAGATCTGATAGAGATATGTATAAAAGATAAATAAAAGTGCAAAACTAAGTAAAAGTAAATAAATTGCAGTAAGGTATTTTTGGGTTTTTTTGTTTTATATATCTGAAAATAATATGATAAAAATATACTCGGGGCCATAATTTTCAGTAGAGGCTTCTCTCTTGAAAGAACGCATACGGTGGGTAAACAAATTATTGTTGAGCAATTGATAGAAAAGCGCAAAGTTATGACAATATCTAAGGCAATGATCATGAATATAGGCATCACGTCCATGACAAGTAGACCGACTCCTGCCTGCATCTACTACTATTACTCCGCACATCGACCGCTATCCAGCATGCATCTAGTGTATTAAGTTAACAAGAACGGAGTAACGCCTTAAGCAATATGACATGATGTGGAGGGATAGATCCAATCAATATGGTATAAACCCCATCTTTTTATCCTTAATGGCAACAATACAAATACGTGCCTCGCTACCCCTTCTGTCACTGGGTGAGGACACCGCAAGATTGAACCCAAAACAAAGCACCTCTCCCATTGCAAGATAAATCAATCTAATTGGCTAAACCAAATCAATAGATCGAAGAGAAATACAAAGATATCTTAATCATGCATAAAAGAGTTCAGAGAAGACTCAAATAATATTCATAGATAATCTGATCATAAATCCACAATTCATCGGACCTCAACAAACGCATCGCAAAAGAAGACTACATCAAATAGAACTCCAAGAACATCGAGGAGAACATTGTATTGAAGATCAAAGAGAGAGAAGAAGACATCTAGATACTAGCTATGGGCCCGTAGGTGTGTGGAAAACTACTCACACATCATCGGAAGGGCAACAAGGTTGATGTAGAGGCCCTCCGTGATCGAATCCCCCTCCGAAAGAGTACCGGAACAGGTCTCCAGATGGGATCTCACGAGGACAGAAACTTGCAGCGGCGGAAAAGTATTTTTGGTGTGCCCCCTGGTATACGGGGAATATTTGGGTATTTATGGAGCTGGAATTAGGGTTAGGGGTGTCATGAATGGCCCACAAGCTTGGTGCCCCCCCCCTAGGGCGCGCCTCCCGAGCTTGTGGCTCATCCATGGCCCTTTTGGCCTCCTCCCGAAGCTTCCTAGGTGTCTTCTGGTCCAAGAAAAATCATCAAAAAGTTTTGTTTCGTTTGGTATTGATTTTCTGTAAAAAAACAAAAACAAGGAAAAAACAGCAACTGACACTGGGCACTAGGTTAATAGGTTAGTCCCAAAAATGATATAAAATAGCATAATAATGCATATAAAACATCCAAGATGGATAATATAATAGCATGGAACAATAAAAAATTATAGATACGTTGGAGACGTATCAAGCATCCCCAAGCTTAATTCCTGCTCGTCCTCGAGTAGGTAAATGACAAAAATAGAATTTTTGATGCGGAATGCTACCTAACATGTTTATCATGTAATCTTTTCTTTATGTGGCATGAATATTCAGATCCATAAGATTCAAAACAGAAGTTTAAGACATAAAAACAATAATACTTCAAGCATACTAATAAAGCAATCATGTCTTCTCAAAATATTATGGCTAAAGAAAGTTATCCCTACAAAATCATATAATCTTGTCATGCTCTATCTTCATAACACAAAATATTTATCATGCACAATCCCGATGACAAGCCAAGCAATTGGTTCATACTTTTTACGCTCTCAAGCTTTTTCAACTCTCACGCAATACATGAGCGTGAGCCATGGATATAGAACTATAGGTGGAATAGAATATGATGGTGGAGGTTGTGTGGAGAAGACAAAAAGGAGAAAGTCTCACATTGACGAGGCTAATCAATAGGCTATGGAGATGCCCATCAATTATGTCAATGCAAGGCGTAGGGATTGCCATGCAACGGATGCACTAGAGCTATAAGTGTATGAAAGCTCAAAAAGAAAACTAAGTGGGTGTGCATCCAACTCGCTTGCTCATGAAGACCTAGGGCAATTTGAGGAAGCCCATCATTGGAATATACAAGCCAATTTCTATAGTTAAAAATTCCCACTAGTAATATATGAAAGTGACAAAATAGGAGACTCTCTATCATGAAGAATATGGTGCTACTTTGAAGCACAAGTGTGGAAAAGGATAGTAAAATTGTCCCTTCTCTCTTTTTCTCTCATTTTTTTCCTTTTCTCTTTATTTATTTATTTATTTTGGGCTCTTTGGCCTCTTTTTTTTATATTTTGGGCTCTTTGGCCTCTTTTTTATTTTAAGTCCGGAGTCTCATCCCGACTTGTGGGGGAATCATAGTCTCCATCATCCTTTCCTCACATGGGATAATGCTCTAATAATGATGATCATCACACTTTTATTTACTTACAACTCATGAATTACAACTCGATACTAGAACAAATATGACTATATGAATGCCTCCGGCGGTGTACCAGGATGTGCAATGTATAAAAAATATGAACGGTGGCCAAGCCACAAATACTATGCCAACTATATGATCATGCAAAGCAATATGACAATGATGGTATGTGTCATAATAAAACGGAACGGTGGAAGTTGCATGGCAATATATCTCGGAATGGCTATGGAAATGCCATAATTGGTAGGTATGGTGGCTGTTTTGAGGAAGATATAAGGTGGTTTATGTATGAAAGAGCGTATCATATCACGAGATTTGGATGTACCGGCGAAGTTTGCACCAACTCTCAAGGTGAGAAAGGGCAATGCATGGTACTGAAGAGGCTAGCAATGGTGGAAGGGTGAGAGTGCGTATAATCCATGGACTCAACATTAGTCATAAAGGATTCACATACTTATTGCAAAAGTTTATTAGCCATTGAAGCAAAGTACTAATACGCATGCTCCTAGGGATATATATTGGTAGGAAAAGACCATCGCTCATCCCCGACCGCCACTCATAAGGAAGACAATCAAAAATAAATCATGCTCCAACTTCATCACATAACGAGAGATCATATGTGCATGCTTCGAGAATCATAAACCTTAACAAAAATATTCTTACTAAACCACAATTACTCACTAGCATGATTCTATTATTACCATCTTTATATCTCAAAACAAATGCAAGGAATCAAACTTCTCATATATTCAATGATCTTCATGAAAGTTTTTATTATATCCTTCTTGAATACCCATCATATTAGGACTAAATTGATAACCAAAGCAAATTTCCATACTATTTTTAAGACTCTCAAAATAATATAAGTGAAGCATGAGAGTTCATCAATTTCTTCAAAATAAAACCACCGCTGTGCTCTAAAAAGATATAAGTGAAGCACTAGAGCAACTACCTAGTTCAAAAGATATAAGTGAATCACATAGAGTATTCTAATAAATTCACGATTAATGTGTGTCCCTCTCAAAAGGTGTGTACAGCAAGGATGACTGTGCCAAACTAAAAATAAAAGACTCATACAATACAAGACGCTCCAAGCAAAACACATATCATGTGGTGAATAAAAATATAGCCTCAAGTAATTTACCGATGGATTGAAGACAAAAGAGGGGATGCCATTCGGGGCATATCCAAGCTCAGATGCTTGGTTGTCCTTCAATATTACCTTGGGGTGCCTTGGGCATCCCCAAGCTTAGGATCTTGCCACTCCTTATTTCCTAGTCCATCGAAACTTCACCCAAAACTTGAAAACTTCACAACACAAAACTCAACAAAAAACTCGTGAGATCCGTTAGTATGATAAAACAAAGCTCCACTTTTAGGTGCTGTTGTGAAATCATTCCAATTTTATATTTGCATTATATCTACTGTATTATAACTTCTCCATGGATCATACCCCCCCGATACTACCCATAGATCCATCAAAATAAGCAAACAACACATCAAAAACAGAATCTGTCAAAAACAGAACAGTCTGTAAAGACCCAAATTATAGTCATACTTCTGTAACTCCAAAAGTTCTGAAAAATTAGGACAACATAGGCAATTCATATATCAATCTTGTGTAAAACTTCAGAGTTTTTCCACGTTCCAGCAAATTTTAACAATTCTGCTACTGAATGCAAAAGTTTCTGTTTTTCAGCAAAATCAAATCAACGATCTTCCAAAGCATCCCAAAGGTCTTACTTGGCTCAAACACTAATTAAAACAATAAAACACAATCATAATAGAAGTATAATTGTGTAAACTCATAAAAACAGAAAATAAAAATATTGGGTTGTCTCCAAACAAGTGCTTTTCTTTAAAGCCTTTTAGCTAGGCGTTGATAATTTTAATGATGCTCACATGAAAGATAGCAATTGAAACACGAAGAGAGCATCATGTAGCATGTGAAAAACACCTTTAAGTCTAACGTTCTTCCTATGCATAGGAATTTTATAGGAAAACATATTATCAAGACAAGCAAAAACTAGCATATGCAAGGAAGAAGAAAGAAACAATAGCAATCTCAACATAACGAGAGGTAGTTTAGTAACACGAAAATTTCTACAACCATATTTTCCTCTCACATAATAATTACATGTAGGATCATAATCAAATTCAACAATATAGCCATCATATAGATTTGTCTCTTCATGATCCACATGCATAGAAGTTTTATAATCTTCCAAGATAGTGGGATTAACATCAACTAAAGTCATGACCTCTCCAAACCCACTTTTATCAAAAACTTCATAAGATTGAACACTCTCCAAATATGTGGGATTATTTGTACCTAGAGTTGACACTCTTCCAAACCCACTTTCAATATTATTGCAAACAAATTCATCATGAGGCTTACATAAATTTTCAAGATCATAAGAAGCATTATCACCCCAATCATGATCATTGCAATAAGTAGTGGACATAGCAAAATTAGCATCCCCAAGCTTATGGTTTTGCATATTATTAGCACAATTGACATTAACAGAATTTATAATAACATCATTGCAATCATGCTTTTCATTCAAGGAGCTATCGTGAATCACTTTATAAATTTCTTCTTTTAGCACTTCAGCACAATTTTCAGATTCACGAGTTTCAAGCGAAACTTCATAAAGATAATCTAGTGCACTCAACTCACTAGCAATTGGTTCATAATAATTGGATCTTTTAAAAAGATTAGCAAGTGGATGAGGATCCATAAGCTTTTTGTTTTCTAATTTTCAATAAACATACAGTTATACCAAGCGAACAAGCCAACAAACCAAGTAAGACATAAAGGCAAACGAAAAGGCAAACGGAAAGAAGACAAATAAAAAGGCAAATATTTTTGTATTTTTCTGAAAACGTTTTAGAAGTGGGGGAGAGGAAAACGAGAGGCAAATGACGAATAATGTAAATGCAAGAGATGAGAGTTTATGATGGGTACTTGGTAGGTCCCCGGCAACGGCGCCAGAATTTCTTCCTGCTACTTCTTGAGCTTGCGTTGGTTTTCCCTTGAAGATGAAAGGGTGATGCAGCAAAGTAGATATAAGTATTTCCATCAGTTTGAGAACCAAGGTAACAATCCAGTAGGAGGAACACACAAGTCACCAATGGTTGCACCTAGACAAACAAACAAATACTTGCACCCAACGCGATAAAGGGGTTATCAATCCCTTCATGGTTACTTGCAAGGATGAGATCTGATAGAGATAGGTATAAAAGATAAATAAAAGTGCAAAACTAAGTAAAAGTAAATAAATTGCAGCAAGGTATTTTTGGGTTTTTTGGTTTTATATATCTGAAAGTAATATGATAAAAATAGACCCGGGGGCCATATTTTCACTAGAGGCTTGTCTCTTGAAAGAACGCATACGGTGGGTAAACAAATTACTGTTGAGCAGTTGATAGAAAAGCGCAAAGTTATGACGATATCTAAGGCAATGATCATGAATATAGGCATCACGTCCGTGATAAGTAGACCGACTCCTGCCTGCATCTACTACTATTACTCCACATATCGACCGCTATCCAGCATGCATCTAGTGTATTAAGTTAACAAGAACGGAGTAACGCCTTAAGCAAGATGACATGATGTAGAGGGATAGATCCAATCAATATGGTATAAACCCCATCTTTTTATCCTTAATGGCAACAATACAAATACGTGCCTCGCTACCCCTTCTGTCACTGGGTGAGGACACCGCAAGATTGAACCCAAAACAAAGCACCTCTTCCATTGCAAGATAAATCAATCTAGTTGGCCAAACCAAATCAATAGATCGGAGAGAAATACAAAGCTATCTTCATCATGCATAAAAGAGCTCAGAGAAGACTCAAATAATATTCATAGATAATCTGATCATAAATCCACAATTCATCGGACCTCAACAAACACACCGCAAAAGAAGATTACATGAAATAGAACTCCAAGAACATCGAGGAGAACATTGTATTGAAGATCAAAGAGAGAGAAGAAGCCATCTAGATACTAGCTATGGACCCGTAGGTCTGTGTAAACTACTCACACATCATCGGAAGGGCAACAAGCTAGGTTGATGTAGAGGCCCTCCGTGATCGAATCCCCCTCCGGCAGAGTACCGGAACAGGTCTCCAGATGGGATCTCACAAGGACAGAAACTTGCGGCGGCGAAAAAGTATTTTTGGTGTGCCCCCTGGTATACAGGGAATATTTGGGTATTTATGGAGCTGGAATTAGGGTTAGGGGTGTCATGGATGGCCCACAAGCTTGGGGGCGCCCCCCTAGGGCGCGCCTCCCGAGCTTGTGGCTCATCCGTGGCCCTTCTGGCCTCCTCCCGAAGCTTCCTAGGTGTCTTCTGGTCCAAGAAAAATCGTCAAAAAGTTTCATTCCGTTTGGACTCCGTTTGGTATTGATTTTCTGTAAAACACAAAAACAAGGAAAAAAACAGCAACTGGCACTGGGCACTAGGTTAATAGGTTAGTCCCAAAAAATGATATAAAATAGCATAATAATGCATATAAAACATCCAAGATGGATAATATAATAGCATGAAACAATCAAAAATTATAGATACGTTGGAGACATATCAGTCGGGCTGATCTGAAGCGTGATTCGCGGGTCGCTTGATGCTACCTCAGCGTGTTGGTTGGCTAGGGCTGATCCCGGGCTGCCAACTAGGGAGGTCGGATCCGAGCTTGACGCAAGGTCCGTATTCGGGCTTGGATTGAGGTCGGGACCTGATGGGGGGATAAGGTCCATGCTTGGCGTGACAGCAATCAGCTCTGCGGTTGAGGCCGGATTCACTAGGGGATTTGATCTGTACCCCGGATCCGAAGTCGGCTCCGAGTTCAAACCCACGGCGGCCGAAAGGTTTTCGATCCGAACGGGCATCCAGCCAGAAAGGACGAGTTCACCACGTGCGTCTGCGGTGTACTTCAAGCTCTCGAACATGATGACTTGGTCCGGGGCAAAATTCTCGATGCGGGCGAGATGGCCCGCTGAGTCGGTGTGCAGGACAATGCTGCGGAACGCGAAGAGCTAGCCGGGATGAAGATGTCGCCACAGCTAGCATTGCGGTTGATCTGCAGATGAGCCATCGTTCTTTTTTCGATCACACAGCGGAACTCTCAATGAAAGCACCGTTGTAGGTACTAAAACCGGCAGACCTTGGGTAGGGGGGGCCCGAGCTATGGATCTCGGATCTATGGGTAACATGAGACGAAGGGGACAATATTTACCCACGTTCGGGCCCTCTCGAAGAGGTAATACCCTACATCATGCTTTGATTGTATTGATGATGATGTATTAAGTACAAGCTTGATCTACCTCGAGATCGTGAGTTGTGTTCTAACCCTAAGGCTAGGTGGATGTAATTGTGGTCGTGGTCTCTATGGACTAAACCCCTCAGCTTATATAGACGTTGGGGGTACCTAGGGTTACACATGGTCGGTTGCCCATCTAGGGATACACATGCAGGCGGCCGATGATGTCCTTGGATTACACGTCAAGTCTTCGGCAGAGTCCATCTTGATCACGCCGAAGTGCGAGGCTTCTGGAGTCCTTCCTTATGAGAATGGTGGGCCATAGGCTCAGCCCATAGACTGCGGGCCAACTAGATTGGTACCCACTAGTCCAGAACACCGTCACCAACCGAATCCTGCGAGATCCGCCAGAGACAAATCTCCAGACGCCTTCTGAAGATACTAGAAACACCACCAGGACGGGGACAAGGCGGGGAGAACCTTATTCCATCTTCAGAGAGCCGCCGCTGCCTCGCATCTCTAAGCAGGACACAAACCTAATAAAACTCAAAAGAGCATGAAAAAATGGAGCCCTCCCGCCGGTAAGGACCGGGATCCATCACGCCTTCATGGCCCTAAGACCACAGGAGATGTGGTAGACCGGCGACGGCACCGGCGGGAGGCACGGGAAACCCTAGTCAAAAGGTCCTCTTTCTTCCCGTGGAAGAAAGAAAACACACTGGATTATTTTCTCTCAATAGGTACATGAAGTTCTCACCCTGAGAACAGAATATGAAAATAAATGTATTCGTAATAAGTATTCACTCCGTCCGAAATTATTTATCAGAGAAATGGGTGTATCTAGACGTATTCTACGTTCTAGATACATCCATTTTTACAACAAATAATTCCGGACGGAGGGAGTATATGGGTTCCAAAAGCCATTTCACAACTTTACTGGAAGCCCGAGGATTCCAGTTGGAGCAAATACTTATACTACTACCTCCGCTCTAAACCAAAACGGTCTTACATTTTTGGAATCTCTACTCCTAATGGAGCAGTTGGTAGTCTCGCTTCCAGGTTTTTTTTCGTCCCATCTCCCATGGTTTTTTTTGGTACCTCCTCCCACCTTCGTTGGTTTTTTTTTGTAGATTTTTTTCGTCCCCTCCCCCCACTTCATTGGTTTATTTTCGCGTCACCCTCTCACACAACGAAAGAAATCTGAACAGATCAGAACTTTCCATACTAGTGCAAGTTATATTTAGTAATGTAGAATCAATCACGAACAATCTCTAAAGATCAAATCTAAATTAATTAACCTTACCTTAAATCACTCAATCACATTAATTGATTTTCAGAAAAATCGCTCAATCACATTAACCTTACCTTAACTCACGGATGATAATCAATCTCCAAACAAAGAAAACAATACATCGAGGGAGCAGTAAATAAACTCCCTTTCTTATGACATGTATATGATCTTCCCTTACCTCTCCGTTGTCGAGCGTTCTTGATTCTCGAGGCCGATGCTTGGGCTGCGTCACTGGGTCGCGACGGTGCCGGAGGACGAGGACGGCGAGGCCGGGTGCCGCGGCACCGCGTTGGCCGCGGCCGGTGAAGGGGGCGAAGAAGGGCGGCTTCCCTGGCCCTGGCCGTGGCCCTGGGAGTTGGTGCGGTGGAAGCGGCACTTGAAGGACCCGGCGTGGGTGGCCGGCGCGCAGACGCACTTGGAAGCGGGCCCGTGGCCCGCGCCGGACGGCGCCGACGCCGACCCGGGCCACCTCCTCCCCGTATTCTTGGAGCTGTGGCTGGCCGATTTACATGAAATTAATTCCCTCAGTTATGGTGGCAAATATAATACACATAATCCATATTGTTATGCACTAGCGTGTGTGTGTGTGAAATAGATGGATTATGGTCCCGTACCCAATAAGATGGATATGTGTGTGTGTGTTAGAGAGAGAGGGAGAGGGGGAGAGAGAGTGAGGAAGAGGGAGGGAGAGAGTGTGTGTGTGAGGATTTGATGGTAAAAAAGGTCGCCAATGTCACTTGATATGTATGAAAATATTAATATTGAACTCTTAAAGTTAATATGGCCCCGTTGCAACGCACGGGCGTTCTTCTAGTGGAGGTAATAGAAGACAACGAGCAAGAGTCCAGCAAAAAACACACGGTTTAGGAATCAGGAGTCCGGGTCTAGGCGTGTAGTAGATCGCTGGGTTAACGACATGGACAAAGCAGCAAAAGGAGTAGAGTAGGTACTCTCGCCCGTCCTTCACTCGCATTCATTCGTTCATTCATTCATTCCCCTACGTACTAGTGCTATGTTTTTGTCTCGTCTTCTCCTAGTAGCATTGTTAATACATACGGCTACCAAAGCCCAAACTGATTAGTGACTGCCGAAATAACAATATCAGGGCGGAGGGAATCTATTGCTTTGGGTTACAATACAGAAGCCTGTTTATTCCTAGCGAAGCGATGGATTGCAAGGAAGAAACTCGGATGGATGCTCCCGTCCGAGTTTAGCGGTAGCGTCCAAAACCGCCGAGCGCATCTTCCCAAGGAGGAAACCCTGGGATGCTCGTGCGCTGATCCCATCCTGCGCCTTGGACGTAATGGGATTGTCTACAAACAACTGTGGCTGCTGCAACGAGTCCGTTGACCCAAGCACCATCAGGAGATTACTCTATTGCAGTGCAGCAGCCGTCCGTTGGTGATCCGAAAGGAACAGGAGGCCTCCAGCACTTTGCCTGACGGCAGTGAAGATGGCGCTCTCACGTCGACCTAGTACAGATTCTCATTTACGTAGATTCCATCAGTCTTTTTTCTCTTAGAGAAAGAGATCCTGTTACTAGATCATAAGAGTGTGCTGCACTACCGCTGACTCCTATTTTTTTACATCTACTATGAGCCAAAAGAGATCCTGTTACTATATCATTCTGTAACTATGAGCCAATCGACACAACATTTCGACAAATCACGGTCCGACACCGAAAAACAGGGCACTGTTTTGATCTAGTGACAAGGATAGATCCTCATTATAGTGATAAAGCATCCACGATTGTCCACAAGAGCTGAATACGTTTCTACTGCATTTACAGATGCGCTTTGAAGCATGGCGTTACAAGGAAATTAAACACGGTTTGATCACTGTCACTGCCATTGCAGAATTCAATCTATCGACACCATGACCCTGCCGCGACGAAACGATGTAGACAATTTACACCTGAAAAATGATGACCGAACCCCAGCTTGTTTTCAAAAAAGAAAGCCAAATCATGGCCAGCGGTCAACCCAATATCCACCCACAGAAACCAGAGGCGCACATTTGTTTGCACATAATTGAATGGCCTGAAAGTTAAGCTGCTTCTCCCGAGTCACGCATGATTGATTGTGGCGTCCACTTCAGATGCAACTTCAGCTTCCCGGTCTTTGCGCCCTGCAACGGGAAGCTATCGGTGTAATCTTCTTCGATCAAAACCTTAGTTAAGGTCAGGATGCACCGCCCCATGTAATCCTGCAGAAAACAGAGTTAACAGTTGCCACACAAACATGAACCCATATCACAGTTGAAAAAGTACTCGGACAGCATTACGATGAAAGCTTCGATGGAACTTACTCTACTGAAAGTGTCGTGATCATAAACTTCCAGCATAAGCATGTCATGTAAGCCATCTTCGACAACGAAGTCAAAAGTTTGATTCCAAACTGGGTTCAAGCTTTCATTCACAACCTGCGGTCAGCACATGATGGGAACATGAAAACATGCTTTTACCGAGTAAATTCTGATGGAGATGGTAACACATTATATAGCTAACCAGAGGCCAACTTTGCAAAATCATTGACATATTAACAGCAATGCTATAAAAATTAGATTTTGCAAAGTTGGCCTCTGGTTTTGCAAAGTTGACACATTATATAGCTAACCAGAGGCCAACTCAACGAAATGATATTGTACTAGTAAAAAACTAGCAATGCTATATCTCAAAGAAATTACCCTTGTCTTGTGCTTTGTTTTTGTTTTCTTAAGAGAAACTACAACATATGGGTCAGACTTTCCAGTCATATCCATTGCTGGCAGATCTTCACCAGATATCACAGTTACTTGGAGAACACCTCGCAGGATAACTTCCTTTCTCTTCCTTGATGACAACCTGCCATAATCTTTGCTCGCTGATCCATTTCCATTACTTGTCATTGTCCTCTCTAAGGAAGTCATCGAAAAATGTTGTTTAAAAGGATTTGGAGCCTCATCCTTCATGTTATATGGATAATAGACTAGCTCAAGGTGCACCTGTTGGGGTCATGCCACAACAAAAGGTTACATCAAAACAAGGCTATGTACCCAATTTTGCAATATGCCCCATGAAAAATGAAGATATGGAAAGCTAAAGCTATCTTGAAGGTCAATCAATTCAGATTCCAGGAAAGCAAAAAGGTTTTTCTCCAGGAGAATCGGCCTCACCTGACCCCGATCTTTCCTGTCCCGTTGAATTTCCAAATCTTTTACAAGCTTCAGCCAGACATCCTTCACTTTGCCAGGTTCAAGATCCTTCAGGCTAACTTGAGTACAGCCAATCAGCTCAGATTCCTGAATACCGTCATCGTCATAAATCTTCACTGTCACGCTCTGAGTATCAGCGTCTTCAACAATAAACTCAAAGTGTTCATTCCAAATGGGATTGAGATCATTGTTCTATAAAGTTGATGACAAAAGTTAGTAGGAATCCCAAAAAGGCAAAGCACGCAAACAAAGGAATGGATTTAGTAGACTTACAATTGTTTTACTTCTCTTGGTTTTGTCTGGTAATGGTCTGATATATAAAGTGGCAAAAGGATCCGATTTTCCTATCAGATCCTTGTTTGTCAAATCTCTTGCTTGCACAAGCTTGACTTCCAATGTACCAACAGGCTTCAGTTCCAGATCACTGGTACACAATCATTATAGTCATTCCACTGTGATTTAGCGACAGTGGTTTTTTTAAATGATACTATTATGTAACCAGGAATTAACCAATACTCACCTGTAGTCCCCAGGTACTATAGGAATGACTTTCCTTACTGGCCATGTTATTGAGTCTTCAATAGCATTTTTTATAGTTTCCTGTAAAGATTAAGGATGTTACATCAAAAAACTCAACAATAGGATTTGCAAATTCCAACTCTCCACTATGAAACATAAGTGTACAGCCAAACCTCAAGAGCAGATGAAATGCCAGGAATAGCAGAAATATCACCACCAATGACCTTCAGTTTGAAATCCAGCTTTTTCTAACATAATTTTAGGAGATAAAAAATAGTAAGTAGGCTAACGAAGAAATAGCTTCAGCAACCAGAGAAAAACAATGATGGGCAACAAATTAACCTTCTGCCTTAGAGAAAAACAAACAGCTCCAAAGCAAGGCAGTTGTTCAACCAGCGGTTTGAAAATCAAGCGGAAAACTCCCGTGAAGCCGATGTCCTTCACCTATATGGCACAAGAATCTTAGAACTATGGAAGAAGTGATAAGGTTCATTTTGGTGTATGGAATGCATGATAAGGTAATTGGTTGAAGGTTTAAGGTTTAACACTATCACTATCCAACCGAAGCACATGGACCCTCACAACTCACAATGTCATGCACAAATTGCACATAAAATTTTGCACTGCAGAAACTAATGAGTCTGATGAACTAACACCATATGACCCTTGGTCGATCATGAGTAAACCAGAGTAGAATCTGATCAACAACCTTTTACCTACTTGACTACTTCTTACTTGTTAGATATGTAAGACGAGTGATTCATAATTCAACTGGTCTAAAAATAAAAGGTCAGTTGTGTAAGTAGTTATGATTCCTTGCGCATATTCCATCAATTCATAGTTTCATACAACATGACCAAAGACAAAGACATGAAATAGATCACCTGTATTGGTAACGCCACCCCAAGTCTAGTTTTTACATCCAATATGATACTTGGATTGGCATCCCAATTCATCTCTAGCTCCATAACGATACCTTCTTCATTACTCTCAATGATCGAAATACCTGCACCAAGAAGAGTAGGACATACTGGGTCAGGCTAGATGAAATGAAACTAAAATAAAGCACCACACAACTGAAGGAACTACTTCAAACTCATCACAATATAACTTTTTTTTTACAGAAAGTAGCATTTTCAATGGATAAGCGGAGTGGAGCACCTTAAATGAACAGTATAAAGATCATTAGAACAACCTTATTTCCATTAGGATAAAAGTTTATTGATACTCTTGTGCGTTCAAAATAGATATTCATCCACACCCTCAAGGCTCAAAACCATTTTACTACTATTCCAAAGTATGGGCAAACACCATGTATATAATCTAATATGCTCACTAGCAGACTTAAGGGGTTAATGTCTCATTTGCTGGTATCATACTATTGCCTAAAGCATGCAAAATTTGGTCCACGGAAAAAATGCTGGCAACAATAAAGAGTGAGTTCAGTGTATAACAAGATAGAGGAAATGGTGAGAGGTAGTTTGAATATACCTACCAGTAAACTGTGGTGCAACAGTACCAAGAGTGAGTTTTGAGAACGTGAGGGCAGCAAAGACCACTGGCCTATATTGTTCAAGAACAGGCTCAACGGAGGCTTTGATGAGTTCTGATGCTGCCTGCACCAACAGATGACCAGAGAAGAAGATGCTCAAGAAGAGGGTGTTTACAAAAGAAGTAAAATAGAAAGAATTCTGGTGACGGTTTCAGGATACATGGGATGAGATGCATGCATACCTCATTTACAAAGGGCCATATTTTGTTGAGCTCCTCATTAAGCCATTTTAACTGCATAATTGCACGCATGGATACATGATCATTCACTTATAGTGTGAAGGAGAGCTAACCAGAGATTGCTAAAGAAGTGTGTATACCTTTTGCTGCGTAGAGAAAACAACCCAGGATGGGTACAGGCTACCTGGAAGTAACTTGCGTGAATCTTCAACCGTCATTTTAGAGAAAGTAGCAACCGTGGCAGCCTGCACAAATGACCAGCGAAAATTCCAATTAATTCAGGTATGGCTGCAACCTGGGGATTCAGTCACAGAACGAAGGGGTCCAAGTTTAGGATGGACATGAAGGCCTATCTCAGCTGGGTGGGTAAGTGGGTGGACATTCCACTACCTGGGTTCAAGTACTCTGCTCAAATTTGGGCGCCAATGCCTTCTCTATTAACAGAACATGCAATTTCTTCAACAACAACATAAAAGGTGATACAGAAGTGACCCCATGGACTAAAACTGGCCTGGCTTAACTGTCATATGCACGGTGAAAGGGAGTGGCCAGCACTGCAACTACACGAACCATATAACATGACTAGAAGCACTTGCCGTTGAGCTTATCAGTGGGCGAAAATCGAGGGCCCCAAAATGAGTACTACTGCCCTACAAGCTAATGTAGTACTCCTATATGTGACAAAATAAAATGCTACTGTGCCATTGTAACAAGCTGCGAGCAGAGCGTGGTAGCAAGTTGCGAGCCACATAAGCCAAAACCTATGCCGGCACCGACGCAGTTAAGCAAGGCGACAGGGATGATGATGCGGAGCGCCGTCTACCTAACGCTGAGGCAACAGTTCAACAGCCCCACCGCAAAAGGCAAGAGCAGATTCGGGCCCGCTTCGGCTCGTACGCCACGCTGGATTCCTCCAATCCCCGAGCACTCGCAATCCCCTAGCATTCGCAATCCCCTGTCGACGTAACAGAGGCGCATCGACAAGATTCGAGGAAGAGCGGGGGATGCGTGGGCTTACCAGCTTCCTGCGGCGGGCGCCGCGGGAGTTCTCGCAGCGGGCGAAGGCGACGACGAGCGCGACGCCGGCGGCGACCCCCATCGCCAGGCCCATCCAGAACCCCATTCCGCCGCGTCCTCCTCCGACTCCTCCCCTACCGCCACGCTATCCTCCTCCCCCTCCGCAGGCCAACGCGCATCTGGGGGCAGGCAGGGGCGGCCGGCGAGCGAAAGCGAAACGCCCGAGGCGCTCCAGCTAGCGGGGCCCGCCACGGGCTGGGGCGACGCCGGCGCGGGACGGGCGGGCAGGCGGGCGGGGAGTCCAAGTGGCGCCTGCTTGGCTGGGCGGCGCTGCCGACGTGGGCTGGACTGGGTGGGGAGAGGAGGCGACGAGAGCTTGAAAGACCACGGGGAAAAAAAGTGGGCGGAGAAATGTGGAGACCGGGGAGCGGAAATCGGGAGAGGGATGGAAAGCGAAGCCGGTTTGGGTTGAGACAGTGGGATGGAGATCTCGGCAGGCGACTGGCGAGAAAACTGTTTTTTCTTCCGCTTTCGCCAGGTGGGATGGGATGGGATGGCGTGCGAGCGGTCAGCTGGGGCGGGGTGGGGTTTGGGGTTTGCTCGCTGGCGGGTGGGGGCAGGGAGGGGCGTGGGGGCCGCGGGGAGGCGGGCGGCGTTGATGGTGGGGCGGCGGTGGGTGTGGTGTGGTGTGGGTGTGGGCTTGCTGTTTTTGAGGGGCGCAGGATCGGTTCTCGTTCCGTGGCTCGAAGTTTCTTGGGGTTTAAAATATTTTTGGAGGAGGAATTGTTCTGCGTGCTCCGTGCACGTGCCTCGTGGCCGAGCTGCGTCTGTCGTTCCCCGTGCTGATCCCGCCGGTCCGGTTCACTGGTGTATGATCAAACACGGGGATTTTACTTGCTTTGCTTCGTGATGAAGGGACGAGCATCTGTCGCTCGATTGGACCCCTGGGCTGGGGCGCAAGGTTCACATCATTACGACGAGTCGACGACCGAAAAAAGGTGTCGTAGCATCGAGTGTTCCCGACGGAGTATCTAGGAGGTGTTTGCTTGCCTGCGTTAGGCCCAACCAGGCCCGCGCGGAAAATATCTGGTATGTTTGGCTGCCCTCATACACTGTTCGGCCTGCATCGCACGAAGTTTAAAGCGCCTCCTAGCCAGGCCCAATTTCTACGCCTGAATCGGCAGTTTCTGGAGAGTCGGGCTCGGCTGAAGCAGGGGAGGGGGACCCGGCGTTGAGCTCGTGCGACCACGGAGATGGCGCTAGCTCGCGCGCATCTCCAAAAAATCGGTGGGAGGATTTCGGCTCACCTCTCGCCGACTCGGTCGCCCCTATTTAGCCCCATCCTCTCATCGCCCAAACTCCCGCCACCCTTCTCCCCCTTTCGAGCTTTCCCACCGACGAGCAGGTAAGCGACGCTCCTTCACCGGTGGCGGTCCACGGCGACAGCGACTCTTGTCCTCAACTTCTACGATCGTTCCCGCGTCCCCCTCGAGCTGCAGCCATGGCCTCTGTGAGTTCAACCACCCCCTTCTCTCTGCCCGTTGTAGCTAGATATGAGAACATGTGGTCGTAGGGTTTGATGTGCAAGCATGTGGTAGGGTTGATTCGTGCGCCGATCTGTGAGAGATGGTAGATTGTGATGTTGTGGTAGTTATTAATGGTGGATTTGTAGCATGCTAGAGTAGTATGATAGTGATGAACACAATGGATTCATAGCTAATTGTGATGTATGCTCCTCCTTTAATAGATCGTCCGTACTGTGTGTGCCATGCTTACTGTCAATGTGTGCTACGATTGTAGGACATGACCACGCAGACGCAAGATCTTCGTCAGGCCCTTGTCCTGTCCGACGGCCAGTCTGTTGTGTCCTATGTCGAGGACTCCCAGCCCCCCCCCCCCTCTCGATGAGCACATGCCTGCTGATTCAGAGGTGTTCGAGGTATCACTCGGTGGTTCTCTTTTTATGCCAGTTGTGCTCGTTGAACCAACTGGTGGTGCCACTGCACTGACGGCATCCGCAAAGGCAAAGAAGGATGTAGAGGGAACAACATGAAGTGACAACCGTTCATGTCCATGTTCGTGCTGAACAAGATGTGTGAGCTCATCTCTAGTGGGGTTAGGACTGACAAGGGCTTCAATGAGATGCACTTGAACACCGTTGCAAAGCAGGTGTTCGAGTTCTGTGGCCAGGAGGTGACCGCCACCAGGTGTACAACCACCTCAGGAAGTGAAGAGCTCGATGGATCCAAGTGTCCAAGCTCAGAGACCTTAGCGGCGTCTCATGGGATCAGAACACTTGCTCGATCGTTCTGGAGGCAGAGCACTAAACCGGCCATGTCGCGGTTAGCTCATTGCCCCCTTGTTTTTCACACTAACAACCATTGCCTACTTGCAACTAACAATGTTTGTGCTTCTTTCTTAGGACCACCCCAAAGACGCTAAGTTCCTCAACACACCCATCCAGAACTACAACTAGATGCACATCTTCTCCTTCGGGCCGGCAACCGGCAAGCATACCATGGGCTCCGGTGAGCCTCTCAGTTCTCCCATGCCGGAGTTTCCAGGCACCCCAGACGTAGTGGCAGTGATTGATGGCCCTGACAAGCCATTTGAGCATGTCCCTGTGGTCGATAGGAAGAGGAAGAGGGGTGGCCTGGTGGAGGAGGAGATCAGTGTCTTCACCAGCATGACTGAGGTCGTGAAGGAGGTGGCGACCGCCATTAGGGAGAGCAAGTCCCTCGATGTCCACCCTGACTTGTACAGCACCGTCATGGAGCAAGGTGGGTTCGGCGAGGAGGCTCTCATGGCAGCTCTGAGCCACCTGCTGGACAACAAGGCCCAGGGTGTTGGGTTTGTTGCCATGGCAGACGCCCACATGGTGCTCTGGCTTAAGAGCTGGCTAGGCAAGCATTGCTACTAGAGCTTGTTGCAGGTTACCGTGTGCAAGATTCTGGACGGTGATGGCGATGGCGATGATGATGACGGTGTGTATTTTGCATAGCTGGGGCTTGAAAACTGTTTGATGGTCTATATATTTTGTTGAGGTGGTATATACTAACCGCTCATGATGATCGTGAACTTGTGGTGGTATGAGGACACCCTCTTTTGGATGCGGTGATAGGATGACATCATAGTAGTGCTAGGTTGAGCTTGCTATGCCACATGATCATGCATGCTTACTACTTCTCTTCTGCTCCATTCCTTGTTGTTTGTGTGATCCTTTGCTTGCTGCTTGATTACTCCATTGCTTGCTACTTCAACTGTTGCTCTTCGTGCACTGCTAGGACAAGTGGTATACGATGTTCGTCGGGAGGACACCAGGGGTTTACAGCTCATGGGAATCTTGCAATGAAAAGGTTTTAGCATACAGCAATAGCAACCACAGAGGGTTTAAGACTAGGCAGGCGGTAGAAGAAGTTTACGCCAAGTTTGTGTGAAAGAAGGCATGGAAGGTTGAAGTTGGCAAGGCACTGCCACACTTTGCGGTGAATAACTTCATCATCATCGTGCAGTTCATCACCATTACAGTGTTGTGGCGTTGGTGTGGTAGCTGTGAACATGTGTAAGGTAACCTCACCACATAGGGTACAAGGTTAGCACACCTTGCACCCTGTGTGCAACCAAACAACATGCTTATGTGTGAGTTCAAACAATGCAGGTAACCAAATACCATGCGCAAAGCTATCCCCTAATGCAGGAAGTATCGATGCTGGCAACCAAACATGTTGTGGATGTTGGTTTTAAGCCTGTTTCTACTTAGCCCGGCCCAACTCACCATGTAATGTAATGCAGCCTAGTTCAGAGATGGCAACCAAACACGCCCCTAGTGTTTTTTAACCCTGCTCTAAATTATTCCTTTGCACACATCATCTTTGCTACAACAAATTATGATCGAATGAGATTGTTAGTTAAATGAGGAAAAATAAGCAGCAATTAAAACTTTCACCGGTGTATCGGGCCATCCGGATTTGGTTTCGGCAAGGTCTTTGCTTGGACAAATGTGACTCGACAAAGTCTCTCGTTTAGTAGATACGGGTCATCAACATTTGGCTTTCATGTTAAGTTACTTCTGTGTTTTTTATGACGGTCTAAAGGAGGTGCAGACAGTGTTGCACAAAATAAAGAGTTCACAAATTGATTCTCGTCTTGGTGTGTTTATCGATGTCGATATCACGTAACATGTACTTCTTCTGTCTCATGTATCGACCACTCTCTGTCCAACCATATTTGCTTATGTTGGGAATCATATTTGCTTGTGTTGTGAACTGGAGTATATTTGTTTCACATGTTAAAACTTGATTATGTTGTGACCAATATTTGCTTATGTTGTTAAACCGTATTTACGTTGTGACAAATATTTCTCTATGTTGTTGAACATGAACATGTTTCACATCTTGTAACTTGATTACATTGTGACAAATATTTGCTTATGTTTTAATTCTTGTGTAGATGGATGCAAGGATGAAAGAAGTGGCCATAAAGGGGCAACACAGAATGAGATTTCTAAGCGAACTTGTGAAGCAGGCTGCTATCATGGGAAACCTAGGTAACATGTATGTTGAGTGGTACTTGAGCAAAACATACAGAGATACTCGACAAAATGGACTTGAATGGGATATGGAGTGTTATGGTCGGCCCAAATGCTTTTATAACATGTTTCACATGAGCATTGGTGTTTTCATGGCACGTCATGATTTGCTTGTTGCTACATATGGTTTGGAGTCAATTAGTAAAGAAGAACTGTGAGTGATCCTACTTTTAGCTATGAGCATGAAAAGACTAAAGAAGAACATTTTTTGCCTCATTTTAAAGACGCTATTGCTGTCATAGATGGATCACATGTGCCAGTTATATTGTCTGCAGATGTTGCGGTTAACCATAGATGTCGGCATGGCATTACATCTGAGAATGTGCTTGCGATATGTGACTTTGACATGAGGTTTATTTTTGTGGTTGTGGGTTGGTCGGGCTCTGCACATGACACTACGGTCCCGAATCACGCATTAGCACACTTCTCTTCATTTCCTGTGCCTCCCAAAGGTACAACAAATTAACAAATGCCATCATTCATTATATTCTTATGTGCGACACTAACTTGGTGTTCATTTTCAGGGAAATACTATCATGTGGACTCTAGGTATCCAAACCGGACGAAGTATCTTTCTCCTTTTAAGAAAATATGAACGAGTTATCCTATGGAGTCTATGAGCGGCGAGGTGCGTGGCGACCAGCTGGACGCGAGGGGTCAAGGGTGCTACAGCCGCATCTATGTGAAGTTGGGACCGGCGGGAAGGTGCTACAACCAGCACGCGGCCGTGCTACCATCAATGCACGACGACAACAACCACTGCTACATCCGTGGATGTCGATGAGTGTAATCGGTGACAACAAATGTTACCACCGTCCACGACAATGTTGTGACTGCGTGGGGGACCGGGGGGTGAAAGGATTGGTATGGTCGACTAGAGAGGGTGAATAGGCAACTAACTATTTTTAACTTCTTTTGTAAATTTTAGGTTCACCAATAAAATAGGTTGTCTAGAAATGCAATTAGGTGGACAGCCTAAATGACAAGCTCAACAATAACAACTGTAAGCTAAGTAGTAACCACAATGCAACAAGATTATACAACGAAAGAAAAGGATAGAAGTAACCGCAAGCGGAGGCGAGGATGTGTTGCCAAAATTCCCTCCGTTGGGGGAGGTAAGTCTCCGTCGGAGGGGTGTGGAGGCACGATGCACCCCAAGCGCCACAATGACTCATCTACTCTTCGCACGCCCTCACACAATGCAAGGTGTTGTGAATCCACTAGCGGCGCCCTCGAAGGCGGCAAATGAAACCTTTACAAACAAGTTTGGGGCTATCTCACCATCACGGAGTTTCACCACAATGGTGATGGAAATATGCCCTAGAGGCAATAATAAAATGGTTATTATTATATTTCCTTATTCATGATAAAGGTTTATTATTCATGCTAGAATTGTATTGACCAGAAAGTAAATACATGTGTGGATACATAAACAAATACCGTGTCCCTAGTGAGCCTCTACTAGACTAGCTCGTTGATCAAAGATGGTTAAGGTTTCCTAACCATAGACATGAGTTGTCATTTGATAACGGGATCACATCATTAGAAGAATGATGTGATGGACAAGACCCATCCGTAAGCTTAGCATTTGATCGTTCAGTTTATTGCTATTGCTTTCTTAATGTCAAATACATATTCCTTCGACTATGAGATTATGCAACTCCCGGATACCGGAGGAATACCTTGTGTGCTATCAAATGTCACAACGTAACTGGGTGATCATAAAGATGCTCTACAGGTATCTCCGAAGGTGTTTGTTGAGTTGGCATAGATCGAGATTAGGATTTGTCACTCCGTGTATCGGAGAGGTATCTCTGGGCCCTCTCGGTAATACACATCACAAGAAGCTTGCAAGCAAAGTGACTAAGGAGTTAGTTGTGAGATGATGTATTACGGAACGAGTAAAGAGACTTACCGGTAATGAGATTGAACTAGGTATGAATATACCGACGATCGAATCTCGGGCAAGTAACATACCGATGGACAAAGAGAATTACGTATGTTGTCATAAGGTTCGACCGATAAAGATCTTCGTAGAATATGTAGGAGCCAATATGGGCATCCAGGTTCCGCTATTGGTTATTGACCGGAGAGATGTCTCGGTCATGTCTACATAGTTCTCGAACCCGTAGGGTCCGTACGCTTAACGTTCGTTGACGATATAGTATTATGTGAGTTATGTATGTTGGTGACCGAATGTTGTTCGGAGTCCCGGATGAGATCACGGACATGACGAGTGTGACGCCCCCGGCTCAATCGTGCACTAATCATACACGCAAATGCACACGATCAAGCCTAAGGACTCACGGGAAGATATCACAACACAACTCTAAAACATAAATAAAGTCATACAAGCTTTATATTACAAGCCAGGGGCCTCGAGGGCTCGAATACATAAGCTTGCGTACAAGCGTCAGCGGAAGCATCAGATATCTGAGTACAGATATGAAACAGAAACAGAAAGGCCTTTAGAAAGGCGGGGCAAAATAAAACACTATGATCGAAAGGCGTAGGCCTCCTGCCTAGGACCCTCCGATCCTACTCCTGGTCGTCGGTCAACTCGTAGCAGTATCCATCCTCTGGGTAGTAGTAGTAGTCGATCGACGGGGCATCTGTCTCAGGGGCTCCGTCATCTTGGTCACATCAAACTGATATGGGGAGAAAAGGAAAACAAAGCAACCGTGAGTACTCAGAAGTACTCAGCAAGCAAGGATCTACACTACATATGCAACATTTTCAAAGGGAGGCTGTATATGTGGACTGGGCTGCAGAAATGCCAGAATAGAGAGAAGGCCTAGTCCTATCGAAGACTAGCATCTTCAGCGGTCTTGCAGCAATAGAAGAGAGTAGAATAGTACAATATAGTGCAGCAATATCATTAAGTCTAAACCTCACCCAGAGATCCTTTCTCGACTCCCTGCGAGAATGCAATCCCAGAGCCATACATTCATCAACCTCGTCCGGAGATCCCTTCTCGACTCCCTGCGAGAAGCAATCCCAGAGCCATAGTATCCAAGTATCCAGTTCTAAATTGTATCAATCAGGATACAACTCCGAGTGTCCTTTACCGTAGGACCGGCTATCGATAGAAGTTTTCTTCCCTGCAGGGGTGCACCAACTTACCCAACACGCTCGATTAACTCCGGCCGGACACACTTTCCTGGGTCATGCCCGGCCTCGGCCAAACGACACATCGCAACCCTACCTACAGCTCAGCAGAGAGGTCCCCGCCGGTCTACATCCTAAGCGCAAGGGGGTCTTGGCCATCGCCCCTCACCCTCCGGGTCGTTGCGCACATGGCTCAGATCCAAGCACCACCGCAATGGCGCCAATCACTCCATGCCGCACTGCTGAACTGGACGTCTGACAGAGCTTTCGGCTGATGCATACGATGCAGAACGCCCATACTATGCCCACGTGATGGTTAGTGCTATCAGACCAGAGGCCTGCTCGGATCAAATATCCAAATCGTTAGGACTAGGGGCTTACGGTAACGAGCAGAGACTCACGAAAGATGTGACCCCGTCGCCCCGTCTCGAGGACTTGCTGCAAGGGTTAAGAATGCCCGGCCGCGCCTCGTATTCATCACTCGGGCACCATACAGGCACCCGTCTTCACAACACTCGCCTCTCAGGCGCACGCGGGTACCCCTCAGGGTCGACCCGCCTATCCAAGTACCAGTGTAAAGTCCAAGTATCCGTGTGTCTATAACATCAGGGGAATCCGAGGTATCACCCTCATTGAATTCCCACTCGATGTATCCGTCAAGGTGAACTCGGAGGAATCACCCTCGATGGGTTCACACTTGATGTGTTGCACGACAGCGTTGTTACCAGAAGTGGTGAAGGAGGAATCACCCTCGATGACCACGACCGAATAGCTACTCTACAGAGTTAACATCAGAAGTGCTACACGAGGTATCACCCTCGACACTCGGTGGTAATGCTGCAGTGTCGTTACAACCAAGGGGGTGATGTGCGGTGTCGGGGCCTGGTCTTCAATCCCGTTGATCGGGTCTTCGGATTATCCAGCGGGGCAGTCAGGATAAGTGGGGTCACTGATAGGTCTCTACTCAGCCTAAACTAAGCAGTTTAGGACATGCAGGTAATTATCAACAGCAGGTTACAATAAACAGGCTATGCATCAGAATAGGTAAAGCAGCAGCAGCAGCAATTCTAATGCAAGCATGAGAAATAGAATGCGCGATATCGGGATGATCAAAAGGGGGGGCTTGCCTGGTTGCTCGGCGGCAAGGGCAAGGTTGTCAAAGGTGTCTTCGGGCTCCGGAGCTGCGTCGATCTCGGGGACGACGTCGGTGTCGGGGTCTAACGAGAGAGAAGAGGGGGAGGAAACAGTATAAATACACAGCGAACAAAAGCAGCACAAGGCATAACATGGCAATACGCGGTGACAGAGGTGATCTAACGTAGTGCCGGGTGATACTGGCGAAGGTGGAATTCATCCGGGAATGTTTTCCCGGTTCCGGACATTTGTCAGACAGATGACCGGAGGGGAACGGTTGCATGCTCGGATAGTTAGGGACGTGTGACGGACGAACGGACCGCGTATTCGAATTCGTCTCGTCGTTCTGAGCAACTTTCATGTACAAAGTTTTTCGATCTGAGCTACGGATTATTTAATATGATTTTAAAAAGATTTAAACAATTTCTGAAATTTATTTAATTATTTAAATTAACATTATCCGAAACAGTGTTTGCTGACGTCAGCATGATGTCAGGACCAGTGGGTCCCACCTGTCAGCGTCTGATTAGGCTAATTTGTGATTAACTAAACTAATTACAGATTAATTAGACTAACTATTTAATTAGTTTAATTAAATAAGATTAATTAAGTTAATTATTTAATTATTTAACTAATTAATATTTATTTATTTTTATTATCTATTTTTATTACATTTCTTTTTTTTTCTTTTTCCTTTTAAAACGTTTTTAGGGGCTGGGCCCCGTTCGTCATAGGGCCAAGGGGCGGGGCCCCTACATCAGTGGCCCATGGCCACGGCTGGGCGAGGGGCACGGCCACGGCCACGGCGGGGCGCCGGACTCACTGCTCCGGTGACCTTTTGGTCAACCGGGAGCGGTTACGGGACGGAGGCGGTGGCGCGCGTCGACCCGCAGTGGCTGGCGACGTGGGGGCCACCGGCAACGACGACAATGACGTCGCGCAGCCACGGTCTAAGGCGAGCACGGGCGAGTGATGAGCGGGAAGGGGTGACGCTGCTTGGCGTGCGCGCCTGAGCGCGGACCGGGGCGGCGAGCAGGGCAGTGCCAGGCGGCGTCGATCGAGGCGAGGCCGCGGCGAGTGCGAGGCGGGCGCAGGCGGGCGCGGCAGCGGGCGCGCTCGAGCGGGAGCAGCGCGCGGGCGGGGGGGGCGCGGGCGAAGCGGGCGGCGTGCGGCTGCGGTGCGGCCACGGGGAGGCGCGGGCGGAGCCGGCGAACGCTGGGACAGGCGCGCGCGAGTGGGGAGAGAGGAGAGGAGGGGGCGCTCACTGGCGCTGCTGAGGCGAAGGGCGGCGAGGCTTGGGGTAGTCCGGCGAGGAGGAGGTCGGGGAGGCGAAGCGCTCTGGCGACGGGCGACGAGGCGTCGAGCCCCGATCCAGAACTGGATCGGGGGGGAGAGCGAGCGAGTGGGGGGGGAGTGGGGGTGGTTGGGTTAGGGTTTTCGGGGTGAGGGGAGGGATAAGGAGGCCCGGCTGGGCCTGGTGGGCTGAGTCGACTGGGCCGTGGCCCAGTTGGGCCTGGGGGGGAAAGTTTTGTTTCCTTTTTATTTTCTTTTTCTCATACTTTCTGTTTTGTAAATAGTTAGGCCTCAAATTGAATTTTGTAAAACATGGCAAATGTCCCAATAAATACTAGGCATCCTCAACTACTACCAAAAATTAGTTTGGAGTTAATTTGAGTTCACACCAATTTTATATTAATTAAAATGCATTAATCCTTGCTGTTTTGATAATGTTAGCGCCACCTAATTAATTTATTTATTGTTGGTTACAATTTTAGAATGGTCTCTGGAATATTTGCCATTTAATGAACAATTTAGTTTTTATGTTGGACAACTTTTATTTTCCACTTTCATTTAAATTTGGATTTTGAGTTAGGAGTTGAAAAGCAATATGATGCAAATGATGATTAGGCATTGTTGATCATGATGACATGGCATAACCAAAAGTGGGATTACTGTGGCTAACCACTGGGGGTGTTACAAATCTCCTCTACTAACAAGAATTCTCGTCCCGAGAATTAAGAGGTAGAAGGAAAAAGTTCGGGGTATTCCGCACGAAGATTATCCTCGCGTTCCCAAGTGGCTTCATCTTCAGTATGATTTGACCACTGCACTTTGAGGAACTTGGTAACCTTCTGACGGGTTCGACGTTCAGCTTCATCGAGAATGCGGATCGGATGCTCCCTATAAGATAGGTCATCTTGCAATTCGAGTACCTCGTGATCCACAGCTCGGTGCGGAGATTCCTTGAAGCATCGACGAAGTTGAGACACATGGAAGACGTCGTGGATATGAGAGAATTGCGGCGGCAACTCCAATTTATACGCCACCTGACCACGTCTTGCAATTATGCGGAAAGGACCAATGTAGTGTGGAGCTAACTTGCCCTTGATTCCAAAACGGTGAGTGCCTTTCATAGGAGTGACACGAAGATAAGCTTGATCACCAGGTTGATAAGTCAAACCCCATCGTTTGCGATCATAGTTGCTCTTCTGGCGGTCCTGAGCCGCCTTGAGGTTTTCACGGACGATACGGACTTGTTCTTCGGCGTGTTGAATAATATCCGGACCCACGAGCGGTCGTTCCCCAGTTTCTGACCAATTCAGAGGGGTTCGACACTTACGTCCATAGAGTACTTCGAAGGGGGCCATTTTCAAGCTGGCTTGATAGCTGTTGTTGTAAGAGAATTCGGCATATGGAAGAGATTCTTCCCACTTCTTACCGAAAGAAATAACACAAGCTCGAAGCATGTCTTCAAGCACTTGATTAACTCGCTCGACTTGGCCTTGGGATTGGGGGTGATAAGCTGAACTCCAGGTAATATGAGTTCCCATAGCTGTTTGGAAACTTTCCCAGAATTTGGAAGTGAAAAGACCGCCACGGTCCGAACTAATCTCCTTCGGAATACCGTGGAGTGAAACAATTCTGGAGATATACAATTCTGCTAACTGACTAGCAGTGATAGTCTCTTTGACGGGCAGGAAGTGTGCAACCTTAGAGAGTTGGTCGACGACTACAAGAATAGCATCGTGACCCTTCTGTGACCTGGGAAGTCCTGTAATGAAATCCATCTGAACTTTATCCCATTTCCATAGAGGAATAGGAAGTGGTTGCAGAATTCCAGCTGGTTTCTGATGTTCTACTTTAACGCGACGACACACATCACATTCAGCAACATATCGAGCAATGTCCTGCTTCATTTTAGACCACCAGTACCTTTGACGGAGATCACGATACATCTTGGTGCTACCCGAATGAATAGACAGCGGGGTATCATGTGCCTCCTTCATGACCTTGTCGGTCATAAGCTCGAAGCGAGGTACGACAATGCGGTTTCTGAAATACAAGGTTCCATCTTCAGACAGCGAGAAATCCCTGTACTTTTGAAGGTGAAGATCTTTCTTCATCAGATCAATTTCAGCATCTTTAGCTTGCGCATCCTTAACAGCTTTCTCAAGATCTGGTTGTATCACAAGGTTATTAAGAGATCCCTGTGGAACAATACGCAGATTTAGCTTGCACAGTTCTTCAAAAAGACGAGGTTGTGCTCGCCTAACCATGAGGTTGTCGCAATAGGACTTGCGGCTTAAGGCATCAGCCATCACGTTAGCCTTGCCAAGGGTATAAGAAATACCCAAATCATAGTCCGCAATGGCCTCCATCCATCTTTGCTGACGGAGGTTTAGAGAAGGTTGAGTGAACAAGTACTTCAGACTTTTATGATCCGTGTATATCTCGCAACGATTACCGAGAAGGTAATGTCGCGACAACTGCAATGCATAGATCACAGCAGCTAGTTCTAGATCGTGTACCGGATAATTCTCTTCATGTGGGCGCAACTGACGAGAGCCATAAGCAATCACTTTACGCTCTTGCATTAGGACACAGCCTAATCCTTCACGGGATGCGTCACAATAGATCACAAAGTCTTTGCGGGTATCTGGAGGAGATAGTACTGGGGTAGATGTTAGCTTGTCTTTGAGTGTCTGGAAACTTTCCTGACATTTTTCTGTCCATTCGAACTTAACGCCCTTGTGAAGCAGATCAGTCAAAGGCTTAGCAATCTTTGAGAAATTCTCGACAAAACGACGGCAATAACTTGCAAGGCCGAGAAAACTTCTCACTTGCTTGACGTTCTTCAGAGGAGTCCAGTCCAGAATAGCCTGAACTCGTTCTGGGTTAACGGCAATGCCATCTTTTGAAATCACATGACCAAGATACGTTACTTCAGAAAGCCAAAATTCACATTTGGAGTATTTGGCATACAACTGGTGTTCTCGGAGCCTTTCCAGTACAAGACGGAGGTGTTCAGCATGTTCTTCCTTATTCTTTGAATAGACCAGAATATCATCCAGATATACCACGACGAACTTGTCGAGGTAATCCATGAAGATATAATTCATCAGACGGGAGAATGTGGCTGGAGCATTTGTTAGGCCAAATGACATGACAGTGTACTCGTAGGAGCCATAACGAGTAACAAATGCAGTCTTGGGAATATCCTCTTCATGAACACGGATCTGATGGTATCCCAATCTCAAATCAAGCTTAGAGAATACTGAGGAACCGGCAAGTTGATCATACAAATCATTGATCCGAGGAAGCGGATATTTATTCTGGATTGTGGCTTGGTTAATGGGCCGATAATCCTGAACCAATCGGTTAGTTCCATCCTTCTTCTTAACGAAGAGTGAAGGTGCTCCCCAAGCAGAGGAACTGGGGCGGATGAAACCTTTCTTAAGTGACGTGTCGATTTCTTCCTTAAGCTCGAGAAGATGATGCGGAGGCATTTTATAAGGACGCTTCGCAATAGGAGTTGTGCCAGGTTTCAAGTCGATGACAAACTCGACAGCTCTAGCAGGCGGTATTCCTGGAAGTTCTTCTGGAAAGACATCTTGAAAATCATGAACAACTGGAACGTTCTCGATGCCTTCAAGAGGTGAAGCATTCAATGCATTCAGAACATATATCTGGCTCTCAGCATCGTGAGCTATTCGGGCTGAGTATCTGACTGTCTGGCCCGAAGAATGGGTAAGTTGGACTTTCTTAGCGGCACAGTCAATCAAAGCATTATGGGCGGTCAACCAGTCCATACCGAGAGTGATGTCTATGTCGGAAGGTCCAAGAGCAATAAGGGAAGCAGAGAACATCAACCCTTCAATTTTAATCTGATTGTTGTGACTTACCATTTTGGTTTGCCACCGGGAACGGGGAGTGATGATTTATAAAGGAGTGGGTAATGAGCTCATAGCTAACCCATGCAATTGTGCAAATTGCTGGGACACAAAGGAATGTGATGCCCCGGAATCAAAGAGAACAGAGGCTGCAACTGAATTAACTGGCAGAGTTCCCATCACGATTTTAGGTGACTCACGAGCTTCTCCCATATTGACATGAGTGACCTGGCCACGACCCATAGCAAGCGGCCTGGCCTTACGACTTCTGGAATGATGGGTTCGATGGCCCTTCGTACGACCATCAGGAGGACGTGGTGCCTCCTGAGGTGTAGCCATGGCATTGGACTGTCCACCCTGAATCGTTAGCTGTCTCGGCGGCGAAGGCAGACGAGGTGCAACATATGACGGCCTTGGTGTTGGAGCAGGTCGGTGGTAAACATTGTGGGGAATCCAGACTCGACGTTTCTGAACAGGCTGACCCGAGGATGAGCCAGCTCCATGAGTGCGCTTGAGCGACTCCTGGTACTCAGTCAGAGCTGTTTCAACTTGGAAAGATTTGCTGACAAGCGTTGCGAAATCTGTGAAATCATGGATAGCAAGTGCAAGTTTTATATCGGTATGCAGTCCTTCACGGAATTTCTCCTGCTTGCGAGTGTCAGTGTCGACGTCATCTGCAGCATAGCGGGATAATTCAAGGAATTTCCTCTGATATTCATCCACAGTCATTTTACCCTGAGAGAGTTTACGGAACTCCTGCTTCTTCTGGCCCATCAGACCTTGAGGAATGTACCGTGCACGAAAAGCTGACTGAAATTCCTGCCAAGTGGTTACTATTTCAGCGGGCAACATACCCTTGTGGCTTTCCCACCATTGAGCAGCTGGGCCCTTCAGGTGGAATGTCGCAAAGGTGACGTAACTATCAGGGGCAACATTAGCTGACTCCATTTCAAACAGGATGTCACAAAGCCAATCATCAGCATCCATAGGATTAGTCGAGCTGCGAAAAGTGGACGGATTGAGGCGCACGAATTCCGGCAGAGTTATTGGAGCATTCTGTTGCTGAGCAGTCTGGTTTGGGAACTGAGCCAATATCCCGGTCATAACCTGACGGTTCAGTTCGAATTGCTGCATCATTGCGGCAATATAAGGTGGAGGTGGAGCATCGTCAGCCATCCTGCCAAATCAACAGGGGTAGCTTAGCAAGAAGAACTGCAGGTGTATGGAATGATTCATGAAGTAACACGCACAACAGAAGGAAGTGCAATAGATACTTCAGCATATTCGCACCAGACCTTCAAAACCACACATAGCCTCGATTACAATCTGGCAATACGACGGCTGAAAAGGGGAAGGCTAGACAACTAGGCGGCGCGCAGGCACGCGGTAGGGAAGTACACAACGAGACATAGCAAAGGCTACATCAACGTTGGAGAAAACTATTGGAGCGAGGAATCTGCAAGTGACAACACAGGGTGCCCTCGATAAAAGGATCCTGCAAGCAGAACCTGGCCCATAATCTCGAAGCAAGGGGAGATATTTCAGAACACCGGGTGGATGTGATTACGAGAACCTAATGTTGGAGTTAGTAAAAATTTTAACCCGAATAGAAGAGATGTCAGAGTCCCAGAGTATAGACAAGGAATAAAAGATACTAATACCACCCAATTGGCGACGTGGGCCCGTAAGCCACACAGCCAAGTTAGTAAAACAGTTTTCGGTTACTAGACTCAACTTCGGCCAAGGAGTTGGAAGGGGCTTCCTACAGGCAGTCGGCTCTGATACCAACTTGTGATGCCCCCGGCTCAATCGTGCACTAATCATACACGCAAATGCACACGATTAAGTCTAAGGACTCACGGGAAGATATCACAACACAACTCTAAAACATAAATAAAGTCATACAAGCTTTATATTACAAGCCAGGGGCCTCGAGGGCTCGAATACATAAGCTTGCGTACAAGCGTCAGCGGAAGCATCAGATATCTGAGTACAGATATGAAACAAAAACAGAAAGGCCTTTAGAAAGGCGGGGCAAAATAAAACACTACGATCGAAAGGCGTAGGCCTCCTGCCTGGGACCCTCCGATCCTACTCCTGGTCGTCGGTCAACTCGTAGCAGTATCCATCCTCTGGGTAGTAGTAGTAGTCGATCGACGGGGCATCTGTCTCAGGGGCTCCGTCATCTTGGTCACATCAAACTGATATGGGGAGAAAAGGAAAACAAAGCAACCGTGAGTACTCAGAAGTACTCAGCAAGCAAGGATCTACACTACATATGCAACATTTTCAAAGGGAGGCTGTATATGTGGACTGGGCTGTAGAAATGCCAGAATAGAGAGAAGGCCTAGTCCTATCGAAGACTAGCATCTTCAGCGGTCTTGCAGCAATAGAAGAGAGTAGAATAGTACAATATAGTGCAGCAGTATCATTAAGTCTAAACCTCACCTAGAGATCCTTTCTCGACTCCCTGCGAGAATGCAATCCCAGAGCCATACAGTCATCAACCTTGTCCGGAGATCCCTTCTCGACTCCCTGCGAGAAGCAATCCCAGAGCCATAGTATCCAAGTATCCAGTTCTAAATTGTATCAATCAGGATACAACTCCGAGTGTCCTTTACCGTAGGACCAGCTATTGATAGAAGTTTTCTTCCCTGCAGGGGTGCGCCAACTTACCCAACACGCTCGATTAACTCCGGCCGGACACACTTTCCTGGGTCATGCCCGGCCTCGGCCAAACGACACATCGCAACCCTACCTACAGCTCAGCAGAGAGGTCCCCGCCGGTCTACATCCTAAGCGCAAGGGGGTCTTGGCCATCGCCCCTCACCCTCCGGGTCGTTGCGCACATGGCTCAGATCCAAGCACCACCGCAATGGCGCCAATCACTCCATGCCGCACTGCTGAACTGGACGTCTGACAGAGCTTTCGGCTGATGCATACGATGCAGAATGCCCATACTATGCCCACGTGATGGTTAGTGCTATCAGACCAGAGGCCTGCTCGGATCAAATATCCAAATCGTTAGGACTAGGGGCTTGCGGTAACGAGCAGAGACTCACGAAAGATGTGACCCCATCGCCCTGTCTCGAGGACTTGCTGCAAGGGTTAAGAATGCCCGGCCACGCCTCGTATTCATCACTCGGGCACCATACAGGCACCCGTCTTCACAACACTCGCCTCTCAGGCGCACGCGGGTACCCCTCAGGGTCGACCCGCCTATCCAAGTACCAGTGTAAAGTCCAAGTATCCGTGTGTCTATAACATCAGGGGAATCCGAGGTATCACCCTCATTGAATTCCCACTCGATGTATCCGTCAAGGTGAACTCGGAGGAATCACCCTCGATGGGTTCACACTTGATGTGTTGCACGACAGTGTCGTTACCGAAAGTGGTGAAGGAGGAATCACCCTCGATGACCACGACCGAATAGCTACTCTACAGAGTTAACATCAGAAGTGCTACACGAGGTATCACCCTCGGCACTCGGTGGTAACGCTGCAGTGTCGTTACAACCAAGGGGGTGATGTGCGATGTCGGGGCCTGGTCTTCAATCCCGTTGATCGGGTCTTCGGATTATCCAGCGGGGCAGTCAGGATAAATGGGGTCACTGATAGGTCTCTACCCAGCCTAAACTAAGCAGTTTAGGACATGCAAGTAATTATCAACAGCAGGTTACAATAAACAGGCTATGCATCAGAATAGGTAAAGCAGCAGCAGCAGCAATTCTAATGCAAGCATGAGAAATAGAATGCGCGATATCGGGATGATCAAAAAGGGGGGCTTGCCTGGTTGCTCGGCGGCAAGGGCAAGGTTGTCAAAGGTGTCTTCGGGCTCCGGAGCTGCGTCGATCTCGGGGACGACGTCGGTGTCGGGGTCTAACGAGAGAGAAGAGGGGGAGGAAACAGTATAAATACACAGCGAACAAAAGCAGCACAAGGCATAACATGGCAATACGCGGTGACAGAGGTGATCTAACGTAGTGCCGGGTGATACTGGCGAAGGTGGAATTCATCCGGGAATGTTTTCCCGGTTCCGGACATTTGTCAGACACATGACCGGAGGGGAACGGTTGCATGTTCGGATAGTTAGGGACGTGTGACGGACGAACGGACCGCGTATTCGAATTCGTCTCGTCGTTCTGAGCAACTTTCATGTACAAAGTTTTTCGATCTGAGCTACGGATTATTTAATATGATTTTATAAGGCTTTAAACAATTTCTGGAAGTTATTTAATTATTTAAATTAACATTATCTGAAACAGTGTTTGCTGACGTCAGCATGATGTCAGGACCAGTGGGTCCCACCTGTCAGCGTCTGATTAGGCTAATTTGTGATTAACTAAACTAATTACAGATTAATTAGACTAACTATTTAATTAGTTTAATTAAACAAGATTAATTAAATTAATTAATTATTTAATTAATATTTATTTATTTTTATTACATTTCTTTTTTTTTCTTTTTCCTTTTAAAACGTTTTTAGGGGCTGGGCCCCGTTCGTCATAGGGCCAAGGGGCGGGGCCCCTACGTCAGTGGCCCATGGCCACGGCTGGGCGAGGGGCACGACCATGGCCACGGCGGGGCGCTGGACTCGCTGCTCCGGTGACCTTTTGGTCAACCGGCAGCGGTTACAGGACAGAGGCGGTGGCGCGCGTCGACCCGCAGTGGCTGGCGACGTGGGGGCCGCCGGCAACGACGACGATGACGGCGCGCAGCCACGGTCGAAGGCGAGCACGGGCGAGCGATGAGCGGGAAGGGGTGACGCGGCTCGGCGCGCGCGCCTGAGCGCGGACCGGGGCGGCGAGCAGGGCAGTGCCAGGCGTCGCCGAGCGAGGCGAGGCCGCGGCGACTGCGAGGCGGGCGCAGGCGGGCGCGCTCGAGCGGGAGCAGCGCACGGGCGAGGGGGGGGGACGCGGGCGAAGCGGGCGGCGTGCGGCTGCGGTGCGGCCACGGGGAGGCGCGGGCAGAGCCGGCGAACGCTGGGACAGGCGCGCGCGAGTGGGGAGAGAGGAGAGGAGGGGGCGCTCACTGGCACTGCTGAGGCGAAGGGCGGCGAGGCCTGGGGTAGTCCGGTGAGGAGGAGGTCGGGGAGGCGAAGCGCTCCGGCGACGGCGGGCGGCGGCGACGGGCGACGAGGCGTCGAGCCCCGATCCAGAACTGGATCGGGGGGGAGAGCGAGCGAGTGGGCGGAGTGGGGGTGGTTGGGTTAGGGTTTTCGGGGTGAGGGGAGGGATAAGGAGGCCCGGCTGGGCCTTGTGGGCTGAGCCGACTGGGTCGTGGCCCAGTTGGGCCTGGGGGGGGAAGTTTTGTTTCCTTTTTATTTTCTTATTTTCTTTTTCTCATACTTTCTGTTTTGTAAATAGTTAGGCCTCAAATTGAATTTTGTAAAACATGGCAAATGTCCCAATAAATACTAGGCATCCTCAACTACTACCAAAAATTAGTTTGGAGTTAATTTGAGTTCACACAAATTTTATATTAATTAAAATGCATTAATCCTTGCTGTTTTGATAATGTTAGAGCCACCTAATTAATTTATTTATTGTTGGTTACAATTTTAGAATGGTCTCTGGAATATTTGCCATTTAATGAACAATTTAGTTTTTATGTTGGACAACTTTTATTTTCCACTTTCATTTAAATTTGGATTTTGAGTTAGGAGTTGAAAAGCAATATGATGCAAATGATGATTAGGCACTGTTGATCATGATGACATGGCATAACCAAAAGTGGGATTACTGTGGCTAACCACTGTGGGTGTTACAACGAGGAGCTCCGGAATGGTCCGGAGGTAAAGATTGATATATGGGATAATAGTGTTTGGTCTCCGGAATTCACCGGAAGGGGTTTCGGATGTTTCCCGAAATGTTCTGGTGCGAGAACACTTTATTTGGGCCAAGGGGTAAAGCCCACGAGGTTTTTGGAAAGTGCAAAAGGAAGTTTTGCGGAGACTAGAGGCCAGACGCCAGGGACCCTGGCGTCTGGCCCTGGAGTCCGAGAAGGACTCTTGCCTTTCGGGCAAAACCGACTTTGAGGAGGCTTTTACTCCAAGTTTCGACCCCAGGGCTCAACATATAAATAGAGGGGCAGGGCTAGCACCTAAGGGACATCAAGATACACCAAGCTGTGTGCCGGCAACCCCGTCCCTCTAGTTTATCATCCGTCATAGTTTCCGTTGTGCTTAGCGAAGCCCTGCGGAGATTGTTCTTCACCACCACCGTCACCACGCCGTCGTGCTGCCGGAACTCATCTACTACTTCGCCTCTCTTGCTGGATCGAGAAGGCGAGGACGTCATAGAGCTAAACGTGTGCTGAACGCGGAGGTGCTGTACGTTCGGTGCTTGATCGGGACGGATCGTGAAGGTGTACGACTACATCAACCGCGTTGATAAACGCTTCCTCTTACGGTCTACGAGGGTACGTAGACACACTCTCCCCCTCGTTGCTATGCATCTCCATGGATAGATCTTGCGTGTGCGCAGAATTTTGTTTTGTTTTCCATGCAATGTTTCCCAATAGTGGCATCCGAGACAGGTCTATGCGTAGATGATATGCACGAGTAGAACACAAAGAGTTATGGGCGGTGATAGTCATACTGCTTACCACCAACGTCTTATTTTGATTCGGTGGTATTGTAAGATGAAGTGGCCCGGACCAACCTTACATGTCCATGCACATGAGACTGGTTCCACCGACTGACATGCAACTTGCTTTGCATAAAGGTGGCTGGCGGGTGTCTGTTTCTCCTACTTTAGTTGAATCGAATTTGACTGCGGCCGATCCTTGAAGAAGGTTAAAACAGCAAACTTGATAAATCACTGTTGTGATTTTTGACGTAGGTAAGAACGGTTCTTGCTAGAAGCCCGTAGCAGCCACGTAAAACTTACAACAACAAAGTAGAGGACGTCTAACTTGTTTTTGCAGGGCATGTTATGATGTGATATGGTCAAGACGTGATGTGATATACGTTATTGTATGAGATGATCATGTTTTGTAATTTATCGGCAACCGACAGGAGCCTTATGGTTGTCTCTTTATTGTATGAAATGCAAGCGCCATGTAATTGCTTTACTTTATCGCTATGCGTTAGCAATAGTTGTAAAAGCAACAGTTGGCGAGACGACCCCGACGCAACGGTGGAGATCAAGGTGTCGAGCCGGTGACGATGGAGATCATGATGATGCTTTAGAGATGGAGATCAAAAGCACAAGATGATGATGGCCATATCATGTCACATATTTTGATTGCATGTGATGTTTATCCTTTATGCATCTTATTTTGCTTAGAACGGCGGTAGCATTATAAGATGATCCATTCACTAAATTTCAAGATAAAAGTGTTCTCCCCGAGTATGCACCATTGCTAAAGTTCATCGTTTTGAAGCACCTCATGATGATCGGGTGTGATAGACTCTACGTTCACATACAACGGGTGTAAGCCAGATTTACACACGCAGAATACTTGGGTTAAACTTGATGAGCCTAGCATGTACAGAGATGGTCTCGGAACACTGGAGACCGAAAGGTCAAATGTGAGTCATATAGTAGATATGATCAACATAAAGATGTTCACCATTGATGACTACCCCATCTCATGTGATGATCGGACATGGGTTAGTTGATTTGGATCATGTATCACTTAGATAACTTGAGGGATGTTTATTTAAGTGGGAGTTCATTAGTAA
The DNA here is from genome assembly GCA_011799875.1 of Thinopyrum elongatum. Lineage (NCBI taxonomy): Eukaryota > Viridiplantae > Streptophyta > Magnoliopsida > Poales > Poaceae > Thinopyrum > Thinopyrum elongatum. The sequence goes on from CM022298.1 coordinate 659,859,857, forward strand.
TTTGATTAATTGAACTTAAATTTATCATGAACTTAGTCCTGATAGTATTTGCAAATTATGTTGTAGATCAAATAGCTCGCGTTGTAGCTCCCCTATTTTTGATATGTTCCTAGAGAAAACTAAGTTGAAACATGATAGTAGCAATGATGCGGACTGGATCCGTGATCTGAGGATTATCCTCATTGCTGCACAGAAGAATTATGTCCATGATGCACCGCTAGGTGACAGACCTATTGCAGGAGCAGATGCAGACGTTATGAACGTTTGGCAAGCTCGATATGATGACTACTTGATAGTTTAGTGCGCCATGCTTTACGGCTTAGAACCGGGACTTTAAAAATGTTTTGAACGCCACAGAGCATATGAGATGTTCCAAGAGCTGAAATTGGTATTTCAGACTCATGCCCGTGTCGAGAGATATGAGACCTCTGACAAGTACTTTGCCTACAAGATGGAGGACCATAGCTCAGCCAGTAAGCATGTGCTCAGAATGTCTGGGTACTACAATCGCTTAAATCAAGTGGGAGTTAATCTTCCAGATAAGATAGTGATTGACAGAGTTCTCTAGTCACTATCACCAAGCTACTAGAACTTCGTGATAAACTATAATGTGCAAGGGATGACGAAAACAATTCCCAAGCTCTTCGCGATGCTGAAATCGGCGAAGGTAGAAATCAAGAAAAAACATCAAGTGTTGATGGTTAACGAGACCACTAGTTTCAAGAAAAAGGGCAAAGGGAAGGAAAGGGAACTTCAAGAAGAATGGCAAGCAAGTTGCCACTCCCGTGAAGAAGCCCAAAGCTGGACCTAAGCCTGAAACTGAGTGCTTCTACTGCAAAGGGAATGGTCGCTAGAAGCGGAACTGCCCAAATACTTGGCGGATAAGAAGGATGGCAAAGTAAACAAAGGTATATTTGATATATATGTTATTGATGTGTACCTTACTAGTATTCGTAGTAGCCCCTGGGTATTTGATACTGGTTCAGTTGCTATGATTAGTAACTCGAAACAGGAGTTGCAGAATAAACAGAAACTAGTTAAGGGCGAGGTGATGATGTGTGTTGGAAGTGATTCCAAGATTGATATGATCACCATCGCACACTCCCTCTATCTTCAGGATTAGTGTTGAGCCTAAATAAATGTTATTTGGTATTTGCATTGAGCATGAACATGATTAGATTGTGTTTGTTGCTATACGGTTATTCATTTAAGTTAGAAATAATTGTTGTTCTGTTTACATGAATAAAACCTTCTATGGTCATACACCCAATGTAAATGGTTTATTGAATCTCGATCGTAGTGATACACATATTCATAATATTGATGCCAAAAGATACAAAGTTGATAATGATAGTGCAACATAATTGTGGCATTGCCGTTTAGGTCATATTGGTGTAAAGCGCATGTAGAAACTACATGCGGATGGACTTTTGGAATCACTTGATTATGAATCACTTGATACTTGCGAACCATGCCTCATGGGCAAGATGACTAAAACTCCGTTCTCCGGAACAATGGAGCGAGCTAATGAGTTATTGGAAATAATACATACCGATGTATGCGGTCCAATGAGTGTTGAAGCACACGGCGGGTATCGTAATTTCCTCACCTTCACGGATGATTTGAGTAGATATGGGTATATCTACTTGATGAAACACAAGTCTAAAACATTTGAAAAGTTCAAAGAATTTCAGAGTGAAGTGAAGAATCATCGTAACAAGAAAATAAAGTTTCTACGATCTAATCGTGGAGGCGAATATTTGAGTTACGAGTTTGGCCTTCATTTAAAACAATGTGGAATTGTTTCACAACTCACGCCACCTGGAACACCACAGCGTAATGGTGTGTCCGAACTTCGTAACCGTACTTTATTAGATATGGTGCGTTCTATGATGTCTCTTACCGATTTACCACTATCGTTTTGGGGTTATGCATTAGAGACAGCTGCATTCACATTAAATAGGGCACCGTCTAAATCCGTTGAGACGACACCGTATGAACTATGGTTTGGCAAGAAACCTAAGCTGTCATTTCTTAAAGTTTGGGGATGCGACACTTATGTAAAAAGGCTTCAGCCTGATAAGCTCGAACCTAAATCGGAGAAGTGCGTCTTCATAGGATACCCTAAAGAAATTATTGGGTACACCTTCTACCACAGATTCGAAGGCAAGATCTTTGTTGCTAAGAATGGGTCCTTTCTAGAGAAGGAGTTTCTCTCGAAAGAAGTGAGTTGGAGGAAAGTAGAACTTTATGAGGTAATTGTACCTTCTCTCGAATTAGAAAGTAGCACATCACAGAAAACTGTTCCTGTGATGCCTACACCAACTAGAGAGGAAGCTAATGATGATGATCATGAAACTTCAGATCAAGTTACTACTGAACTTCGTAGGTCAACCAGAGCATGATCCGCACCAGAGTCGTACGGTAATCCTGTCCTGGAAGTCAGGTTACTAGACCAAGGCGAACCTATGAACTATGAAGAAGCTATGATGGGCCCAGATTCCGACAGATGGCTTGAGGCCATGAAATTCGAGATAGGATTCATGTATGAGAACAAAGTGTGGACTTTGGTGGACTTGCCCGATGATCGGCAAGCCATAGAGAATAAATGGATCTTCAAGAAGAAGACAGACGCTGATGGTAATGTCACTATCTACAAAGCTCGACTTGTTGCAAAAAGGTTTTCGACAAGTTCAAGGGGTTGACTACGATGAGACTTTCTTACCCATAGCGATGCTTAAGTCAGTCCGAATCATGTTAGCAATTGCCGCATTTTATAATTATGAAATCTGGCAAATGGATGTCAAAACTGCATTCCTTAATGGATATCTTAAGGAAGAGTTGTATATGATGCAACCAGAAGGTTTTGTTGATCCTAAAGGTGCTAACAAAGTGTGCAAGCTCCAGCGATCCATCTATGGACTAGTGCAAGCATCTCGAAGTTGGAATATACGCTTTGATGAGGTGATCAAAGCATATGGTTTTATACAGACTTACGGTGAAGCGTGTATTTACAAGAAAGTGAGTGGGAGCTCTGTAGCATTTCTGATATTATATGTGGATGACATATTATTAATTGGAAATGATATAGAATTTCTGGATAGCATAAAAGGATACTTGAATAAGAATTTTTCAATGAAAGACCTCGGTGAAGCTGCTTACATATTGGGCATCAAGATCTATAGAGATAGATCAAGACGCTTGATAAGATTTTCAATGAGTACATACCTTGACAAGATTTTGAAGGAGTTTAAAAATAGATCAGTCAAAGAAAGGGTTCTTGCCTGTGTTGCAAGGTGTGAAGTTGAGTAAGACTCAAAGCCCGACCACGACAGAAGATAGAGAGAGAATGAAAGTCATTCCCTATGCCTCAGCCATAGGTTCTATAAAGTATGCCATGCTGTGTACCAGACCTGTTGCGTGCTTTGCCATAAATTTGGCAAGGGGGTACAATAGTGATCCAGGAGTGGATCACAGGACAGCGGTCAAAATTATCCTTAGGTACCTTAAAGATGACTAAGGAAATGTTTCTCGGTTATGGAGGTGATAAAGAGTTCGTTGTAAAGGGTTACAACGATGCAAGCTTTAAACACTGATCCGGATGACTCCGAGTCTCAATCTGGATACAGATGGGATGTGGGAGCAATTAGTTAAAGTAGCTACATGCAGAGCATTGTAGACATAGAAATTTGCAAAATACATACGGCTCTAAATGTGTCAGACCCGTTGACTAAACTTCTCACACAAGCAAAACATGATCACACCTTAGTACTCTTTGGGTGTTAATCACATGGCGATGTGAACTAGATTATTGACTCTAGTAAACTCTTTGGGTGTTGGTCACATGGTGATGTGAACTATAGTTGTTAATCACATGACGATGTGAACTAGATTATTGACTCTAGTGCAAGTGGGAGACTGATGGAAATATGCCCTAGAGGCAATAATAAAATGGTTATTATTATATTTCCATATTCATGATAAAGGTTTATTATTCATGCTAGAATTGTATTGACCGGAAACTAAATACATGTGTGGATACATAAACAAATACCGTGTCCCTAGTGAGCCTCTACTAGACTAGCTCGTTGATCAAAGATGGTTAAGGTTTCCTAACCATAGACATGAGTTGTCATTTGATAACGGGATCACATCATTAGGAGAATGATGTGATGGACAAGACCCATCCGTAAGCTTAGCATTTGATTGTTCAGTTTATTGCTATTGCTTTCTTAATGTCAAATACATATTCCTTCGACTATGAGATTATGCAACTCCCGGATACCGGAGGAATACCTTGTGTGCTATCAAACATCACAACGTAACTAGGTGATCATAAAGATGCTCTACAGGTATCTCCGAAGGTGTTTGTTGAGTTGGCATAGATCGAGATTAGGATTTGTCACTCCGTGTATCGGAGAGGTATCTCTGGGCCCTCTCGGTAATACACATCACAAGAAGCTTGCAAGCAAAGTGACTAAGAAGTTAGTTACGAGATGATGTATTATGGAACGAGTAAAGAGTCTTACCGGTAACGGGATTGAACCAGGTATGAAGATACCGACGACCGAATCTCGGGCAGGTAACATACCGATGGACAAAGGAAATTACGTATGTTGTCATAAGGTTCGACCGATAAAGATCTTCGTAGAATATGTAGGAGCCAATATGGGCATCCAGGTTCTGCTATTGGTTATTGACCGAAGAGATGTCTCGGTCATGTCTACATGGTTCTCGAACGCGTAGGGTCCGCACGCTTAACGTTCGTTGACAATATAGTATTATGTGAGTTATATATGTTGGTGACCGAATGTTGTTCGGAGTCCCGGATGAGATCACGGACATGACGAGGAGTTCCGGAATGGTCCGGAGGTAAAGATTGATATATGGGATAATAGTGTTTGGTCTCCGGAAGGGTTCCGTAATTCACCAGAAGGGGTTTCAGATATTTCCCGAAATGTTCTAATGCGAGACATTTTTTTTGGGCCAAGGGGTAAAGCCCATGAGGTTTTTGGAAAGTGCAAAAGTAAGTTTTGCGGAGACTAGAGGCCAGACGCCAGGGACCCTGGTGTCTGGGCCCAGACGCCAGGAACCCTGGCGTTTGGCCCTGGAGTCCGATAAGGACTCTTGCCTTTCGGGCAAAACCGACTTTGAGGAGGCTTTTACTCCAAGTTTCGACCCCAGGGTTCAAACATATAAATAGAGGGGCAGGGCTAGCACCTAAGGGAGATCAAGATACACCAAGCCGTGTGCCGGCAACCCCGTCCCTCTAGTTTATCCTCCGTCATAGTTTCCGTTGTGCTTGGCGAAGCCCTACGGAGACTGTTCTTTACCACCACCGTCACCATGCCGTCGTGCTGCCGGAACTCATCTACTACTTTGTCTCTCTTGCTGGATCGAGAAGGCGAGGTCGTCATTGAGCTGAACGTGTGCTGAACGCGGAGGTGCCGTACGTTCGGTACTTGATCGGGACGGATCGTGAAGGTGTACGACTACATCAACCGCGTTGATAAACGCTTCCGCTTACGGTCTACGAGGGTACGTAGACACACTCTCCCCCTCGTTGCTATGCATCTTCATGGATAGATCTTGCATGTGCGTAGATTTTTTTAATTTTTCATGCAACGTTTCCCAACAAATGAAATGTGGCTCCAAGGTGACCTCTTACATGTAGGCTGCCTAAACACCCAAGAGTAACAAGATTGATAATAGAATATTCGAGGAGTCAAATTTCTTTGGTGGAAGTGTAGACCTAGGTCTCCGCCCTCAATCCCTAACAAATGAACAGGCTTGGTTGGCTAGAGAAGGAGATCAGACAAAAAAAGCTTCAAACATTAATGGGAAAGAGAAGGAGGCAAGAGGTAGCTGGGAGGAGGAAGAACCCCCTCCTTAAATAGTCCCTATCCAAATCTAACTGTTATGCACAAAAAACACACAAATAGCACAAATTTAAAAACAAATATTGTTCACAACATAAAAAAATGTTCATGAATTTTAAAAAACTGTTCGTTGATTCAAAAGAAATATTCAAAAGAGTACAAAAAATGATTACGGGTTTTTAGTAAATGGCCCCTAATTCAGAAAATACTCATAATTTCAAAAAATGTCATGAATGTATTTTTTTAATGAATTTGAAAAAATTTCATGATTGCAAAATACATTTACGATTTCAAAAAATTCACGTATTCAAAAAACATTTATGATCTCAAAAAATGTTCACGCATTTGAAAGATGTTCGCAAACTGAAAAAAGAAAAAGAAAAAAAATGAAAACTAAAAATACAATAAAAAATGAACGTGAAAACAAAAAAGAGAAAAGTTTTTTTAAAAGATAAATATAAAAGAAAAAATCTGAAGAAAACAAAAAGAAAACAGTCATGGAAAAAATTCATAATGGGCCAGCCCATATGCCCAAGGGCGGGTACGTGATACTTTTTTTTTTAGGGGTAATCCAAACTTTATTCATCAAAAACCACAAGTTGTGGGATACAGGTTGGATCATGGAATTGACCAAGCCACAGATGGCGTCCCAGACCTAGCGAGGGAGAATGCTTGGCTAACTTATGTGCCTCTACGTTCTCTTACGTGCTACGTAGCTACACGACCTACGTCGCGCCAAATAGGACTCACATGGGCTCGAGGGTCAGATCGTGGCAAATTTTCAAACCTAGGGGCAACACTATGTGTCGCTTACCTGCGTGCTCTCGCATGAGGCCCCTCCCTAATGGGCCGGCCCAGACGCGCGTAAGGACACAACCTCATTTTTTGTTCCTTTTTTGTTTTTCTTTTCTTTTTTTACTTTCCTTTGTACTTTCAAATATTTTAAATAAATATATATTACAAAAACCTCTTTACATAAAAACATTTAGAAAATGTTAACCAAGCGTTTTAAAAATGTTTCTCATGTATATAAAAAATATACAATGTGTGTGAAAAAAGTTGATCATGTATTTAGAAAATGTTAACCAAACATTTGAAAAAAAACTTTAAACAAGTATTTAAGAAATGTTAATGAAGCACTTAAAACTGTTGAATATGTATAAAAAATTGACGACATTTTCAAAATGTTAATATTATATTTAAAAAATATTATTTAAGCATTTAAAAATATTAAAATGTATATAAAAATGTTGACAATGCATTATTCTTTTAATCTTTTATTTGAAAACTGTTAATCATGTATGCGAAATATTAAATGTTAACATGTATTAAAAAATGTATACGAAAAATTATTATTTAAAAAAAAGGAAAAGTAGTATTTAAAAAAAACTAAAAAACTGTATAAAAAAGTGTTAAACATGTATTAAAAGAATGTTAAACTTGTATTTAAAATATGAAATATGTATTAGAAAAAGTTCTTGATGTATACGAAAGGGGAAACGTTCAGCGTCAACTGATTGAAAACAATCGACGCGTCCGCCGCCTTGTTTAAGTGCCACGTGTCCTCAAGGCCTCACGCAAGGAAAGAAGAGACTTATCTCTTCGTCATTCATCTCGTTTCTGTCCAAGTGTCTCGTCTCTATCTTTTCTGCAACACTACCTATGTTGCAAAAATTATTCCACAACATGATCCTTGTTGCAGAAAAAAGGTAAAGACAAAACAAATAATTTGCAACACAGTTTATGTTGCATAAAATATTCCGCAACACAATCTATTTTGCAAAAAAAAGCAACACAACCTATGTTACGGAAAAAATTCCGCAACACAACCTATGTTACAAATGTTTCTGCAACAAAGTCTTTGTTGCAAAGTACTTCAACCGCTAGATTGTGTGAGATCTGATGGCCTGCGAAGCAGTGGATCTTTCAAAAAGATCTGCCGGCTGACGCATAGCAGTGCCCATACGAAAATATAAAATAAAAACCAGCAGAAACAAAGAAAAACAAAAGGAAATGAAAGAAAACCAAAAGAGAAACAAGTAAAAAAATAAAAAATAAAACCGAAGAAACAAGTGCAAAAAGAATGGAAAACTGTGAAAGCAGAGAAGGAAACAAAGAAAACAAAAAAAAGTTGCAAACTAAGAAAGAAACAAAAAACCAAAGAAAGAAAGAAAATGAGAAAGGTTTTTTTTTATGAAAACGATGAAAGAAAAACAAAAAAAGCACATGTATAACAATAAGAAAAAGAAAGCGAAAGAAAGCTAAAAAAGAAATAGGAAAACAAAACAAAAACAAAAGAAAATAATAAAAGTAAAGGAACATAAATACTGAATAAACACATCAACGACGACTGGTCAATGAACAAAACGAATAAGACGCTATTGGGCAGGAATGCTTCAGCAAGATGGATGCGTCTTGTTATAAGCCAAACATAGGAGAGCAGCGAGAGCAACTAGTTGACGAGCGCTCCTTAAGGAGCCTCGCAATGATCACTTGCGGTGGGTTGAGAGCGCGTCAAGCGGCACGCTCTTCTTTTTTGCACGCGTTTTCGGCTTTTTAGATATATTTTTTTCAACTTTTTGGTTTTCCACCGGTCTTTCTTAGCTTCTCGACAATTTTTTTTTTCATAAAATTTTATTTTTTGCACGAAAAAACATTTTTTTTGCTTTTTTAAGAGGCACGGTTTTGCTTCCACGAGAGGCATGATTTTGTTTCCGTGAGAGGCACGGCCGTGCCACTTTATTTTCTTTCATGAGAGGTACGGTTTTGCTTCCGCGAGAGGCACAACAGCGCATCTCGGAAACGAAAAAACGCGTTTTCTCTTCTTCTTTTTTCGCGAGAGGCATTGTTTTGCTTCCGTGAGAGGCACGGTCGTGCCTCTTGGAAACGAATAAAAGACGCGTTTTCTTTATTTTTCCTTCCACGAGAGGCACGTTTTTGCTTCCGCGAGAGGCACGGCCATTCCTCCCGGAAACGAAAAAAACAAGTTTTCTTTTTTCTTCTTCCGTGAGAGGCATGGTTTTGTTTCCGCGAGAGGCACGGTCATGCCTCTCGGAAACGGCTTCCGGAAAGGAAAAAAACATGCACCCGGTTCGTTTTTTTGTGAAAAAAAGTTCATCAAAACCTATCAACATAGGATCTAGTTTTGAAGATCTCGACGCGTGTAATCCAACGGTGAAAACGGTTCGAGATTTGGACACACGATTTAAGAGATAAAATATTTTGAATAAACGGACTGATGAAAAGGGGAAAACTCCCCGATTGTGACAAGTGGCATACATGCAGCGCGCCACTTGTCACAACCTAGGGAGGTGGGGGCGATCTTTGGGAGGAGTAATCCTCAATTAGTGATTTCGAAGAGCAGCTTGAGGGGTAACCCTTGCAGGAGCCCCTCAAGGGTCACTTCCGGTGGGCTGAGAGCGTGTCACTTAGCGCTTTCTCGAGATATTTTTTTCTGTACGCGTTTTCTCATTTTAAATGGGGTTTTTGGGTTTTCCCAAGGTTTTGGAAAAAACAATCGGATATTTTCTTTTTGCGCGATAAAACGTCTTTTTTTATTCCGCGAGAGGCACATATTTTAGTTCGCTGTGCCTCTCGGAAAAAGGAAAATAATGTGTTTTTTCTTTCGCAAGAGGCATAGATTTGCTTCCGCGAGAGGCACTCAAAAAAGGAAAAAAATGATTTTTTTTTTGCTTCTAAGAGAGGCACAAATTTGCTTCTCGAGGAGCCACAGATTTACTTCCACGAGAGATACAGTTGTGCCTCTCGAAAAAGAAAAATAAATGTAGTTTTCCCGTGAGAGGCACATGTTTGCTTCCCATGGAGGCACATATTTGCTTCTGTGAGAAACACAACTGTGCCTCTCGGAAAAGGAAAAACACACTCGTTTTTTTGCTTCCGCTGGAGGCATGAATTTGCTTCTCGCATAGATTTGCTTCCGCAAGAGGCACAACTGTCCCACTTGGAAAAGGAAAAAAATCGTGTTTTTTTTACTTCCACGAGGGGCACAGATTTGCTTCTTGTGGAGGCACAGTTTACTTCCGCGAACTGTGCCTCTCGAAAAAAGCACATTTTTCTTCGAGACACACAAATTTGTTTCTTGTGGAGGTACATATTTGATTATCGTGGAGGCACAGATTTACTTCGCAAGAAGCACAACTCTGCCTCTTCGGATACGAAAAAAAACTAGGAAAAAAAATCATGCTTCTGTCTCAGGTTTTTTGTCTGGTTTTCCGTGAAAAAAGTTCATCAAAACCTATAGCATAGGTTCTAGTTCCGAAGATCTCGATGTGAGAAATCCAACACTGAAAACGATTCGTGATTTGGATGCATGGTTTAAAAGATAAAACATTGTGAATAAACGAATAAAAAAAAAGAAACTCTCAAATTGCTACAAGTGGCGCACATATTGCAGCCTGGGAAATGGGAGTGACTTTTTTTTTAGGACACAATACAGACGCAGATGCTCATATATACACGTATACACTTATTCCTATGAACACACACGCATACACTATCTCTATAAGTACCTTCGAGAAACTGACCTGACATATCATCTTAAGATTGACGAAGTTATCATAGACGCCTTGTAGTGTACAAGAACATCTCTTCCCACTGAACACGCATTGCCGAAGATCCTGAAATAAATTCAGGAATGCGAACATCAGGACTTGAGCCTTGGTTGGGTGGGATATCACTGTCTTTCTAACCATTCAATCACAACGACAAGTTGGTTCGCGGAAGTGACCTTTCTAATTTACTGATTTCGCAGACATAGCATTCGCGCAAACCTAGATGGCTAGATCCAAAAGTGCTAAACTTTCGTAGCACAGCGATTTTGGCCCACCATCGAGGAGTTGAACTCTGGGCTTTAGGTGACCCAACTAAAAAAAAAGTTGACCCGACCGAACTCCTGGCTGAATCCGGCTCGTCCCTTTAAGAGCATCTCTAGCAGACCCCCTATAACGCGCGAACCCGCATAATTCCGGCGAGTATACGGGCTCGGTCCAATTTTCTGGTTAGAACAGAGCCCGTATACTCGTCCGGCCCGTATTTTTTTTTACCGCGGCTCGCAAAACTCACCCCGAAGCCGTATATCTACGGGTTTGCGGGGCAGATACGGGTTGAAACCCTATCCCCCCGCCGCTGCGTTTCCCCGTGATTCCCCACTCTCTCCCTCGCATTTCTCGCCGCCGGTGAGCCCTCTTCCGCCTCCAAACGCCATGTGGGGCCGTATGTGGAGCTCCGCCGGCAGCGGCGACCCCGAGCGCGAGCGGTGTGTCCGCGCGGACGGCGCGAGGAAGCTCGCGGCGAGGAAGTGGACGAACCAGGGCCTCGAGCCGCCGTCAAGGCTCCTCCGTCGCGAGACGGAGGAGTACGACCGCCGACATGGGAGGTCGCCCTCCTCGGCCACGGGCTCTTCCTCGGCCGCGGGCTCTTCCTCCGCCGCGAGGGGCCCTTCCGGTGCGGCGCTTCTCCCCGTTAAGAGGGAGTGGGTGGAGGAGCCGGAGGACCGCGAGCTCGTCGCCGTCAAGCAGGAGCCGGAGGAGATCGAGCACCGAGGCGTCGTCGGGCCCGAAGATTTCGTGGCCGATGTCGACGCGGTCGCGGCCGCCATTGCCGGACGGAGCTTGCGCGAGGAGGCGGAGCGCCGCCGCCACGACGAGGAGCTCAAAGACCTCCTGTTCAAGCAGGCGGTCGCGGCCAACCTCGCCGCGAAGGACAAGGACGACGAGTGGCGGCGCATCGGCGAAGAGCAGAGGGAGAAGTTCGTCGATCTCGTCAGCTCCGACGAGGAGGACTGAGCTCCTCCACCGCGTCGTCCTCGGCCGCGAGCTCGTCCATTTTGGTACATCGACCTTGGCCTCGCCGCCGCGAGATCCCCCCACCCCCCTCTAGTAGTAGTAGTAGAATGTAGTATGTAGGGAATTACACTGGAGCAGCTGGTGCTCCATCCCCCGACGGCCAATTTTCGTGTTTTGACCCTTTTGTGAAAGTTTAGCCGGAGCTGACCCTGATTGCAAAAAAAATCGGGATTTGACCTTTTTTGCTACCGCCATAGTCCTCGGCGGTAGAGTATAACTGCCTACCGCCAGCAGCCTTGGCGGTAGAATTTAACTGCGCTGTCACGGCCGTTTGACGTGGAAAATACTCTACCGTCAGGGGTTTTGGCGGTAGCCTATTATAACCCCAATGCATTGGAAAGGTGCAAGCCACCATCTCTCTCCTCTTTAATTACCCAATCCCAATGAGCTAAGTGCATGTAGAAATTAAGAAGACCATGTGTAGATTGCTATTGGTTTTGATTACCGTGTGACGAGAGAGAAGTATTTTTTTCTACTTTAAAATGCATTGAGAAGATAAAAGTACACTCTTTTGTGGACAAATTTTGAAGCTAGATGTACACTCTTCATCGGACGGATGGAGTATGTTTTAATTATTAGTTAAGTAATCATAGTGCAAGATCATGTTTAGATCTTATCCAGTAGCATGAGAGGGGGTCTTATGTATCGAACCTGTACTAGCATGTGTTTGCCATCTTGTATGCGTGTTAGATCCACTAGTCAGTATTAGTAATTTGGTAATGTAATAATCAGCTATGTTGATGTTACGATACCAAATTACCAGGCATCTATAATTAGCAATTTGGCAGTCTCTTTGTGACACTGTCAGCAATGCCTAGAGCAATGCCCAGAACCAGTACTGATTTTCTGAATTTTTATAGACACAGTCTCAATTCGCAGTGTGACCAACAATTCAGTAACAAAATTGTTCTCTGAAAATCTCTCACCGTTTTGCTATATGATGATTAGTAAACAGTGTTAATCGTTGTGATCAATAAATATACATTTTTGTTTCAGAATTTTACTGGCCGAAATGCTATGTCACTCACTGATGCCTATTGCTGAGAATTTATTGATCATAACCTGGTTCTCACACAAAAAAATCCACGTTTCATAACAGGGCTTGGTTCCAGTCCCCCCACCCTCAGGCATACTTAACTGCAGGTACCGCTGCCTTTACAGCTTCACTTAACTGCAGGTTCCTGTTCTTAGGTGTTCGAACGTACACGAATCATTTAAAGGTGGACCCACTTGGGGGGTGGTATTCAGCTGATGTATCCGGACGTATCTATGAGTTGGAAATCATTTCGCCATTTAATGCTCTGATCCAGCTATAGTAACATGAGGCTGCGATTTCAGGATTTTTTGTCGAAAGAGATCACCTGCGCGAACGAATTGCCAAAAAGGACCACCTGCAGATGAATTTGACAAAAAGGACCCCCTCGGCGGTGGCGGCAGACGCGGCAGGTGACACGTGGCACCTGCCGCCACGCCTGGAGGCGGCGGGCCCTGCCGCCACGCCTGCAGGCGGCCACTGGGGTTAAACGGTTTTTGTACAGTGCCTCGTGCCGGGACGGAACGGAACAGGACAGGTGGGCCCTGCCGCCACCATGCGAGGCGGCCAGCGCTGCGCTGCCGCTCCCAGGCCGACAGGCCGTGCTGGTCGGGGGCCCCGCCGGTGGGCCATGCCGCCACCACAGCAGGCGGCGTCTCTGTTGTCCCACGCGCGACAGCGACAATGACGTTGACGGCACTGATTCCCACGCGCGGGAATTTTCACGCAGACGGCGCTGATTCCATGCCCGACAGCATCCGCTGTTGCAAACGGCGCTGATTCCGCGCCATTTCCTTTATTCACGCGCCCTGATTCATATGCTGCTGCCCGGGAATCAGTCCTGCTTTTGCTTTTTTTGCCTCAGCGGATGCGACGGCACTGCGAGAATCGCTCTGTCTATTGCTTGAGCGGATGGGACGGCACTGCGGGAATCAGTCACTCGCTGCGGGAATCCGATGCTGCGGGAACTGTTGTGCCGACACTACAGGGATCCTAAAATTTCCCGCCTAATTTCGTCATTATTTTCTCGCCATTATTTGTCGTCTGAGCCTATAAAAGGAGACACCGAGGCTCTAGTCCAGCCATCCTTCGAAATCGCCACTGCGCAAAGTGTGTAACACATTTTTTCAGTCGGTATGAGTTTGCCTTGCTCGGATCAAAGCATTAGGCCGAGGAAAATGAAGAATGCAAGTTTGCCTCCGGGGGTGGCAGTCCTGCGGTGTTGGTGTGGCGATCTTTGCAAGGTGAAGGAGGTGACGGATTTTTCAGATTGGTTGGGCATGAAGTTTTTCATGTGCGCCAATTATGAGGAAGATCCACCCGTAGCTATTTCAGAGTACGACAAGCCTCCGGTATGCTTTAACCATCGGAAATAGATATTGTTGGTATTTTGATTGATTTTTTAATAACATTCTTGTTTCTTGTTGTAGTCTCCTCCGCCTCTGTGCATGTACTATCATTGGATTGACACGGAGATGCCGGCTTGGGCAGTGACTGAGATTCGTGAAAGAAGTCGCCGTGCATGGAATAGTTTCTATGCGGAAGAGCGACGCGAGAAGGCGTAAGCTGAGGAGAAAGCAGAGCAAGAGAGAGAGTAAAAAGAATACTATGCGGAGCAACACCGTTTTTTTCAGGATTTAGGAAAGAAAAACAGGGAAGAGCCTCGTCGCATGGAGGAGCAAGAACGACAGCGAAAGGAGGCTCGTGAGGCGGAGAGACAGAGAAAGAAAGAAAGGGCTCGTGAGGCCAATGCAGCAGAAGAAGCTGGCGATGGAAAAGGAAAATATCCACGCTGGACTCAGTAGATTCCTGTGGTAGTATTTTAAATTTCGCAATCGTTTGTATATCTTAATTTCTGCAGTTTAATGTAGCTTTATTTCAGTAGAGTTAAATGTAGCTTTATTTCAATAGTATGATGTATCTTATTTTCAGTTGTACCGTGTCGTAATGAAAAAAATATAGTTTTAGAATAAAATGTGGCATTTTCTTTCCCTCCACTAATTATCGAACGTCGTGCAACAACTACAACATAAAATTAAGATAGAACATAATGCCCTACAATAAGACAGTACAAACTAATAATGCAAGTACATCTGAATTGAACGGTACATCTGAATTAAACGGTAGAACTGGACTTGATTAAAAACTACATGAAGTCATCATCGTCATCCTCCATCGATGCAAAACTCTTGTCCTTCGAGGATCCAGAACTCTTACCCTTGGACGATGCAGAACTCTTGCCCTTCGAGGATGCAGAACTCTTGCCCTTGGACGATGCAGAACTCTTGCCCTTGGACGATGCGGTACTTGTGGCCTTGGTGCTGGGCATGAAGATATCATCTTCATCCTCGCTGTCGTCAGTCCATAAAAAAGTATGTTTTGCTGCAAACACACTCTTATGCTCTATCTTCTTCCATCTTCCATGCAATCTAAGAAGTTCTTTTCGTATCTCCTCAAAGGTCCTGGAAGGCCACCCACACCTAGATAATGCGTGACTCAGCTCATTCATGAGAGTGTCACTACTGATGAGTTCATCCCATGGAACTATTGTATTGTCTATCTTGAAATTGGAGGCTAGATGCAGAAGACATTGGGACATACTAGGGTGAAAACTACGATCAAAAGGATAACCGGACATCTTGAGGAGACTAGGAGACTACACTGAAGTGTGTATCGACCTTAGTGTGGAGGGGGGTTTTATAGGTTCAGAAGAGAAGAATAGGCGGGAACTCAGAAGCGGGAAAGTATGGTGGGAGATATAGGCGGGAAACGGCGGTGCGAGGTATACGCGGGAACACAGAAGCGGGAAAATATGGCGGGAGATATGGGCGGGAAAGGGCGGTGCGAGGTATACGCGAGAAACTCAGAAGCAGGAAAGTATGGCGGGAGATATAGGCGGGAAACATTGTTGCCGACTGGTGCATTTTTATTTCAGCATACATAGATGTTTCTTACATAAGTCGAAAAGTCTGATACTGACATATGTAGATAGATGAATCACCCTAGTCGACGACGGCCACCTGGCCTTTCCTTAGGACCGGAAAGCGACAAGCGATTAGGTGGTCGAGTTAAACGAAGACCGCGACCGTACTCCACTCCGGCTTCCTGTGTCTGCGACTCCTGCATAGGTGGTGGAGTCTGTAATCCTTGTTGCGAACCTGATGCGTAATTGTAGGCGTATGGTTGTGACTCCTCGGGGATAAAAGATGGGCCAATAACGTCCCCTCCGAAGAACTTTGTAACTATTGTTGTAACCGTGTCGCCATGATCATGTGATGCTCCCCGGATGCGTGTGTTGAGGCCACGTTGGGTGTCCTTATCGTCCCGATTAACATCAGGTATGTCCTGCACAGAGAAACATTGTAAACAAACCATTAGAGGATAATATATGATCTCATTGTAAATGCATTAAAAATATAAACATGACTACCTGATCAGATCCCTCGCCTGTACTGTCTGGCCATTGTACGTGGTACTGGTTTAAATCTGGGACACGAGTCTCCTCGGGCATGGAGATCCCTCGCGTGGAGAGATACGGCTGAGATCCCTCACTTTGGGTGTATGCGCCATATCCTGTGTACGCATATGGGTTTGGGGAAAGAGTCTGCTCGGGCATCGAATCCAAGCCTGTGCCATGGTCCTGAGATGTCTGCCCCTGACGAAGCTGCACCGAAGAAGAGCGATGCAGTGGCAGAGATGAGTCATGTCGTGGCAATGTCGTTGTAGTACTCGGACCCTGCCCCCATTGCCCATGGCTTGTACGCGCCTCGCTCGGTCTGGACGACTGTGCCGCACTCGGTCTGGCTGACCTCGCTACCGGCATGTTGTACGCTCCAGTGACAACGTCGTCGCATCTACTACATCTTAACTTTGTTGCCACGTAGTCTTGAAGACGTTTCTGGAATGACTTGCGAGCTAGGCCCCTGGCCGGCATGCTTTTCGTCGCCATCTGTCCTACTTCGTTGCAAGTTTCAAGCTGAAAAATATTTGGTTGTTATTTGGTTGAAATGATGGACCTGAAAAAATTACTAGTGATTACCAGCTGGTCACGATAGTAAGCTGCATGCAGGTCAACATGTCTCTGCATCTACTCCTCCTGCGTGAGATTTGTTGGTATCGTAGCTGGTTGACTGGCCAGGCTAGTACGCGTGCTGATACAGTACCACTGCTTGTACGCTTGAGCTGTACTTCCATCGTACGGTCTGCAAAATTTAATAATTACATCAACCGTTGTGATGAAAGCAAAGCATCTTCACAAATCGTATGGTCATCATAATAAAATAATGTACATAAAATGTACCTAAGTTGATGCACTGTATCTGCTAGCGCTTCATTTTCCCACTTGTGTACCCATTGAATGTTGCGTTCCCTCTAATTGTAAGAACTCCAACCGTGGCCCATATTGGTTAGCCTGAAAATTATGTAACAAAGTGTGAGTTTAGTAAATTAAAAAAGACACTAACTATTTAGGGAGGTCACATCTTACTTATGGGTTTCCTGATCGGTACATCTTGGAAAAGGTGGTGGAATCTCCTGATAGAGACCGAACTGTCTCATGACACGCTCTGGGTTGTAAGGCTCAACACACCACAGGAACAATAAGTAGCAGCGAGTCAGCCAGAATGCACTATCGCTCAAAATGCCTGTTGTGATGGGTCGTATATCAAAGACCATCTGTAACTGCTCCTGAGTCCATGGGTTCCATGTGACTTCTGACTCATCAAGTATCTCAAACTGCTGGTAGTATATAGGGTAACAATTTTTCGCAATACTTGGAGACCAATGTTTCCGTGCCTTTGTCCACCTGGTGGCCATAGTTGCACTGTTGCCCTCTCTACAGTCGTATGGGTGTATGGGATTTAGTATACAAGGTCGTCCTACAGGGAGGTATTCCCAGGACCACAACTGTAGAAACTCGTAGGCGACACAAAGTAACGGAGCTTTTTGTGCGAAGAAAGTTTTGTGTGTGGCAGCACACAAGCCTCTATATGTATGAGATAGCATGGCAGAACCGAAGCTGTATTTTGGCTGCTCGGGTAAAGATTCATCTACCATATTCTCTACAATGTAGATGAGACCAGGGAGAACTACGTCCCCGTGTGAATTTGGAAACATAATCCCGAGGAGCCACAACAAATACGCAAACAGATGTATTTTCCTCGTTTCAGAATCAGCGTAGCTAGATAAACTATGAAAGTTATCACGAAGCCAGACGAGTGGGATGCCACGAGGGCCACCAGAACGTTGTGATTCTGGCATTGTCATCCCAAGACGGGCTGATATATATAATGCCCAAGATGAAGACACTCGTGCAGAGACTAACGGCTCACCTCTAATTGGTAGAGCAGTGATCATAGAAACATCTTTCAGTGTAGGTGCAAGCTCCCCAAAACAAAAGTGAAAGGTGTGGGTTTCAGGTCTCCACCGGTCAACGAGGGATGTCAAAAGGGATGGGTCCAAACGTAACTGGTCTTTGCATGATGTGAGACTAGCAAAATCATGTAGTCCATAAGCGTCAAGGTGAGCAAAGAAAGAATTGTGTATTGGTCATGTTTTCTTTACGGTTCGAAGTCTGAAAGTCCGATAATTATGCTTATTATTTGGGTTCAAAAATAGGTGGCAACGGTGGCCGGCGTCATGGGGCCCCTGCAAAAGCACTGGCACTTCAGCCATAACCTGCAAACAAACATACAAATAAAAATTATGAGGAAGACACAAATACAAATGCAAATAAAAATTAACTTAAAAAATACAAAGAGATACAATTTACATTAATTATATGAAGTTAACATCACGAGTACAATAATACAAAGAGATTCAATTTAAATTAAATATAAGTACAATAACGAGTACAGATATATCAACATCATGCGGTGTTGTTGGCTCGATACGGGCATTCCCTACGTGAATGTCCAGGACACCTGCAAACGCGGCATCGCCTTGGTTCTCCCATCTGGCTATGGTCCATGTCATTGCGATGACGCCTAGACTGACGTCGTCCCTTGGCGGTTCTCATCAAGTTGGCGTTGGGAACCCATTTCGGCCCATCTGGCCACAGCATTTTGTAGTTCATATCAATGCCCCAGGCCCAGAACTCACCGTTCCAAGTGTTGTACAAATTGTACATGTTGAAGTACGGCGATATGTATGGCTCGACACTGATTTTTTGATCTGCAGCCGCACGGAGCACATGAGTGCAAGGGTAGCCCTCAAGCTTGGGCTTGTTACAACTGCACTCACAGGACGTTGGACCGAGGGTGACAGTTTGCTTTTTTGATCCTCTGTGGTGACCCTTAACGTACTTGGCCCGCACATTGACCTCCCACTTATTCCTGAGTGCGTCCACTTTCATGCAGCCATGGCTTTGGGACTTCTTTGCTTTCTCGTCCAGATGTCTCTGCATCTTCTCGGACCATGGCTTGTTCAAGTCAACTTGTGCTTTGGCGACAGTGACCCTGTCTGCAAAGTATGACAGGGTCCAGTTCCAAGTTTTTTCAATTAGGGCTGTGATAGGCAGTGCTCGCACGCCTTTAAGAACACCATTGTACACCTCTGACATGTTGCTTGTCATTATTCCATACCGAGCCCCGGTGTCGTGAGCCTGCGCCCACTTGTACAAATGAGGGCAATTCTCGCCGATCCACTGGCTCAAATTTATGGGCGTCCTACGACCCCTCCGGTCTTCTCTCTGCGGCAAGGCCGCGCGCTCGATCTGACCATTGATACCTGCCCAGATCGTATTCATTTTGGCTTCAGTTTTCTGCATGCACATCCTCTTGAATAACTTGAACCAATCCTTGTTTTTGAATTTGGAGTAAAAGTTTGCTGCCAAATGCCTCATGCACCACCTTCCCTCTAGATCCGGCCACCCCCACTCTTCTGACGACTCCTTAATTATGTCGAGAGCGCTTAATAATCCAGTGTTGCGATCAGAGATGATGCAAACACCTCGACGCTCTTTCACGACACCCATCTTCACGCAGCTCAGGAACCACAACCAGCTATCTTTGTTCTCGCTCTCGACCAGTGCATATGCAATAGGAAGAAGCTGATTATTTGCATCTGCTGCAATCGCCACCAATAGTGTGCCCTTGTACTTTCCAGTGAGAAAGGTACCATCAACTGATAATACCGGACGACAGTGCCTAAAGGCTTGTATAGTCTGGGCGAATGCCCAGAATAAGCGGTCCAGGATTAGCTCACCCGGGTTCATTGGGTTTGGACGTTCTTTCCGCCAAACTTGAGTCCCCCTATTAGCACTTGCTATCTGATGAAGCATTCTGGGGGCATAAGAATAGGCCTCCTCATAGGTTCCATACAAGTTCTGGAATATATTTTCCTTCGCACGCCTAGCCTTGCTGTAGCTGACAGGGAAGCCAATTTGATCTTCTGCATCTTTTTGCAAAGCCCTAACACTAATGTTGAGACTTGCCTGCACAATCGTTTCCATCACCTGTGCCACATATCTTGCTGTCACATTGCAGTGATTTGAAAGGGTCCCAGTTTGCTCACAGCTATGCTCCACTATTTTTGTGATATGCCATGACTGACATACCCCAGGCTTCAGTCTAGCGAGAACTCTTCCGCGACAACCTTTCGCGGTGTGGATGCATATGACCTTCAACTCTTTTTTATTAGACTGCTTCACTCTATGCTGGCGGTGGATGGCGATTGCATAGCTAGCCATTGCCTGGTAAGCAGACTTCTTGTCTGGGAAAACCTGCCCAACCTCCAGGCTCCCCGCTTCTAGGCCAGAAACAAAGTGAAATTCATTGGTGATGCTCATATCCTGTAAAAACCCAGGTTGCAGTGACGCCGCCACCGCCCTCTGAGGAGGAACATCTTCTTCTCCGCTTGACTCCGAAGACGCGGAAGAATGATCGTCATCATCTAGCGCCTCCGGCAATCCCTCCACGTGTTCGCTCATGTCAACGGCCGCAGACCAATATCCTGTGTCATACACAGGCTGGCCGCCCGTCGGTTCCGATGGGCCGACGCTAGGGGCTGATGTGATGGCCAACTCGACCTCACCACCCCTGCTACTGCATCCGGCAACATCAGTGACTGAAATGAACTCCACATACACCATCGGCTGACCAAACATTGAGTTATTGGGATTGCTTGCAAATCTCATGTACGACCCCCACGACTGATCACCTGTGACTGGCCGCAAAACCCAACGGGCAACTGTCCCATCATTTCCTCCGTCAACGACGAACGCCTCCATTGTCATTTTTTTCCCCTGCATCCCTGGGCCAAACACCGCTCGGATGCACCTTCTGACTGCTGCGTAACCCACGTTCACCATGTCTCTCACTACAACTGTAGTCGACTCGCACAAGGACACATCCACCCCGAAAGGACCGTCGCGTAAGACGTCCCCATAGTACACTAACAAATTTTCCATAGTACCTAACCAACATCCATATTTACATTTCAAATAATTAGTAACCGAACATTTAGTAGTAGTACGATGACAGCATTCAGTAGTAGTACGACTAAAATAATAACCGTATTTTCGTTACAAATATTTGGTTTGTTTTTATAATCATTTGCTTACACTGTTTGTTTTTCTCTAACTACCCTAAAAATATCATAAACTGGTTCTCGTAACATGCAAAAATAGAGCTTTTGAAAAAACGACTATTGGTAAAAACCGAACGTAATTACTCGCTATCCAAACAACCACTAAATATAATAGTACGATAATAACATTTTAATATCATATGAGTAAAACATTTAATATCTTCCGGTTTTATAGAATTTTTTCATATCATACAATAATAATCATTTATTTACAAATATTAATATTCGCAGCGGCATGCATATTATTCACAACATTACATCAATATAAAAAATATTAACAAAATTACGGCGTCATTTATACCTCAGCTTCAATATGGATGTGTTTGCGAATGCAATTAAGCGTCAAAATAGTTCGAATAAATATCCGTCACCAGTATTATATGAACGGAGTCAACCTATTATCACATGAACATCAATATTACACACGGATTTTTCTTTCTGCTATCAAAAGTATGAAAATAGCACTTGCATGTATGTAGACCTACGTTTTCCTAACTATAGACTTAGTAATAAACATACCACATGAAATAACATACCCCATGCAATGAACATATCGTATTAAGATCTTCTCACGTCTCAATACTAGTGGACGCAGCTAACATTGATACAACATCTTCAACCTACTCTTATAAAAAAATAGTATAAATGTTGTATCTGTCGTCTACAAATTTTTCTAACCTCTAAGCACTTACATCGCATAGCTAATGACGAGCTAAAAGACTAACTAATTATCACCGTGCATGCACAAAAAAAAATTCATATATTGCAAAGCTCATACCTCGTTCTTCCCGTTCGTACTTCACTTTGCACGGCAAATCCTACTCCAGAAACTCCAAATGACTCCTTCAACTGCTGAAATAATGCCTAAAACAACATAGAATACACACTTAGGAACTAATTAAACAGAACAAAAACATCATGCATGCGAACGAAACCAACAAAAATGGATAGATCTTACCTTAATCTACCTTTTCTTCAACTTCACCATCTTCTAAATCCAACTCTAAATCAGCCAAAATCACGACTGAAAGTGGCTACCAAGTTTTTCTTTCTGTGTATTCTTGTAGACTTACAGAGAGTAGAGAGGCAGAGAAGACAATCAGAGATTTCCGAGAGAGAGTGTATGCGCACGGAGCCGCGGTTGTGCGTATAAATAGAAGAGGAGCACTGTATTGTCGGCAGAACGAGTTAGAACTCACCTACCGCGGCCTCGGATTCCAGCATCGTGGTGTGCAGCACGAAATCACGCGTACAAATCAGCACGCCTGAGTGCTGTCGCTTCGATTACAGATGGAAGCGCAAATCACGCAGGCAGGCCATCGAATTTGGTGCTGTCACCTCCGCTGCAGCAGCAAGTTTCGAAGCATCGGAATCAGCGTAGTTTGTCATCGGAATCAGCGCCGTCAGCGTCGCTGTCGCGCCTCGGAATCAGCGTCGTTGCCGCCTGCTGCTGTGGCGGCGTGGCCCACCGGCTGGCCCCGCGATCTGCACGGCCTATCGGCCTGCGAGCGACAGCGCCAGCAGAGGCCGCCTCTCGCGGTGGCGGCAGGGCCCACCTGGCCCGCCTGTTCCGTCCCAGCGAGATGCACTGCAGCAATCACGTTTTGCCTGGGTGGCCGCCTCCTGGCGTGGCGGCAGGTGCCACGTGTCGCCTGCCGCGCCTGCCGCCACGGCCGAGGGGGTCCTTTTTGTCACTTTCATCTGCAGGTGGTCTCTTTTGGCAATTCGTTGACGCAGGTGGTCTCTTTCGACAAAAAATCACGATTTCAGCGGGTGAAGCACCTCGGTGCCACGAATCCTCGTCCGTAATATGTATGATCATGTAGTATGTGATGAATTATGAATGATCAGTGTGATTGTAATTTCTTTGGTGAAAGTTTTTTTTTTAAATTATACAGTTACATACACGGGATCTATTCTGCAGCGCACAATTTCGCCTCATAAATCATATATTCATCGAACTGTAAACGACTTATGCGGGTGGGCGTTATACGGGGTCTATTCTCCACCGCAATACTCGAAAACGTTGGTCACTAACCATGGCGTTAAATTCGGCGAGCATGGCCTCGTCGCTCCGCCTCTGCCCCGCAGGCGCTCTCGTCTCCCCCTGCACCACGCGGAGCCGCCGCTCCTGCGTCCCCAGCCTCCGGATCGCCAACGAGGTGATGTGCTGAGGCTGTGCAGCGCGCGCCCTAGCGCTCCGGCCCTGAGCCGGTGGTGGGCCACGGAGCTCACCCTCGAGGAGCTCCCCACGGAGGAGACCGACGCGCCGACCACCGGGCACGGCCGGGAGGAGCTGGAGGCCATATGGAACGCCCTCGTCGCCGAGCCCCTCCGGCCCGTCCTGCTCGCCCTGCGCGAGATCAGGGACCGCGGCCACTTATTCCGCTGCCGCAGCTACCACGCCGGGATCGTCGCCGGTATGTCAGTGTGTATGGACATATTTCTTCTTGGTTAATCTGTATAGGTTCTGACGCGACAGCCATCAAGCTGCTTGCTCTGGGCAATGTAATCAAGAATCAACTTACTCGTTCTACTAACAGCGATTGGCAATGCAGATGTGTCCAACTATTTGACTCACCTTGTCTCTAATTAATATGTACCGGAGGAAAATTCAGTATTAAGTATTAACTACTGCACCTTCCAGTAAAAATCGGCATCACTGAATTTTCAACTTCGCAAGTATAGTCTGAAGTCTGAACATGACACCATTGCTCTTATTCATCCGTTTTCACGGACGCGGATTTGGTGAACATGGGTGCACACGCACCCTTTATACATAGAAAATTCAAAAAAATGCTAGAAAAAATCAAAAAAATCTGAATTTATTTTTTTAATATACATAATCAACCGGTATACTCACATATGAAGTTTCACGAAGAAATCACATCCGTGGTAATCTGGGCAAAAATGACAAAATCGAAGCTATAATAAATAACACTATTTAATGAATAGTATGGTCACATTTGTACTTTCTTCACTAAGAATACCATGAGTGTCAATACATCATGAAACTTCACACGTGAGTAGAATGATCGACTAAGGTTCATACCGCGAAATTTCAGAGTTTTTTTTTTCTAGTATTTTTATGAATTTACTATTCACGTGGGTGCGTGCGCACCCATGTTTACCTTTGTATTTTCACCGATTTCACACACTATACTACTATACTACTACTAGTTTGATTTCGTCGTGATTTTACTCTTCACTGAAGAAATAGCAAATTACAAATTACCTAAGGAAGCATTGCACACACAGCTGAATTATGTATTCTAATTATTTTGCAGGCCCATTGTTGATGATTGCTGGTTTCTGCCAGCTCGCTAGATTAGCACCAACGCTGTTCGTGGATATGATTCTTGGATATATATTCTACAAGTCAAGTGTTTTAGCGGCAGAACTGAAAAGAAATGGGAAGGCAAACCACATGTGTGCTCGGATACAGCTCGGTGAGTTTTGGGACTCAAATACTACTCCCTTCGTCCCATAGTATATAAGAACGTTTTTGACACTACTAGTGTCAAAAACGCTCTTATATTATGGGATGAAGGGTGTACCATTTAGCGTGCGTTTATAGGATATCAATTTATCATACTTTGGATCCTACTAGAAGTTTCCAGCCTTTATGATTGGACTCAGACACCACTTGAAACTCTTATCACATCAGCAATTCTAGAGTAATGTTTCGAGCAGTGGGAGGCACTTTCTTAGAAAGCTATTCTCTGTTGTTGAAAGTAAAGTTATTTCCGTTTCTGAATTTTTTATATGAAGAATCTAAACGCCTCTGTTTATGGTACTTGTGTTATAAATATTATACCGATTCAAATGAACATGAATTATACTTGCGTTCTAAATTTCATATGGATCCAAGTCCAACTGAACATAGAAAATATTTTTACCATTTTAGACTTGCACATGTATATTTCTCCCGTGGCAATTATGCACCATTATGAATAATGAAATATTAAAGGATGCCTTCATTCCCAATGCAGCAATGTCACTTATTTTGTTGTACAAGGATAACAGAGCTTTTTCGGTAAGTCTTTTGTTACAGACATGAGTTCGTAAACTTTAACATGATTGTGAACATATTGTTTACTAATTGCTTTCTGTTGCTTACTATGGTAGGGTTTGTACCGGCTCATCACGGAAATTATTTGGTTAGTATTCGGTGTCTGAAGCAATTATTCGTACTATGCTGTTCTATTCCTAGCACATCAAAAAATATTTTCTGTAAACAATTGTCTGTTCATCTCAGGATGCTTTGGGTTCAAGTGTACTTTGGAGCTGTATACTATGAGATTGCAGGCGATAAGGATCCGAGACGCCATATGCTAGGAATGTACAAGATACTAAAAACTAAAGGTGGCTTGATGAGGGTGATCAGGAATTTGATGGAAGAGTAGCCTTCTGGCATTCAAACATCATACTTGTTCTAAGCATATGGACAAAATTCATATGTAGTTTTGTACAGAATTTACAACTCTGAAACTCTATTCGTCCCGGACAAGATTCCCGGATGTTCTTGCACTCCTCGTTGCACTGTAAAATCTGTGAAACTAGAGTAGAATTTTTCTTCTATATCTCTGTACCTATCCCTCATATCTCAACTGTAGGATATGGTCACTTCTTGGACTTGTGGAGAGCTAGGAAGTAAAGGAAGACCTCTGACACCTCCTTGGTCTCCTTGAAGAGAGTGTAAAGCGACTTGGCCAAAGCTAAGCCCTTGGCCGACGCATCGATCAGGTCCGGGCGTAGCTTCAGTCTCTGGAGAAGGAACTCACGAACTCCCAATGCGTCTGTAACACTGGGTGCAATTCTACTTGCAAGGATCAGGCAAACCACGGCAAGATGAAGTATTTTCTTTCGCTTTGCTTCCTCCGTTTCTTTGTTGGTGACGCTGCCGCTAGACCCTGTCTCCTTGTCGGTGACACCGCCGCAAGGCCCTGCCTCCGTCTGCTTTTCTGGGCCGCCGCTGCTAGGCCCCTCCGACGGCATGCATCGAGCTAACAGCCCCTGCAGGAGAGTTGAATCGCTTAATCAACCAACCACTACCGGAACAGGGGCCAGTGCCGACGGTCATATATATGCCGACGGCCCCCGTCGGCCTACTCCAGGATATGCCGACAGCCGGATCGAGGCCGTCGGGCTATCCCGACCTATGCCGACGGCCCCTGTCGGCACAGATTAGCCGTCGGCTTAGCCCAGCCTACGCCTACAGCGGCCGTCGGCATACATGAGCCGTCGGCATAGTTGCGGCCCCGGCGGCCCCGCTCGTGACGGGCGGCTAACGGCGTCCGATCTATGCCGACGGCCTCGACGGGCGGCCGTCGGCATAGAGGCGCGTGCCACGTCATCGATCCGAGGCGCACAGACCATCATCTATGCCGACGGCTGCCGTTGGCATAGATGCCACGTCATCGATCCGCGGTGCGTCGTCCATCTGCCCCTGGCCTCAGCTAGCCGTCGGAATAGTTTTTTTTTTTTTGCTTTTCATATAGAATTTTTTTGTTCTTTTACGTATTATTATTTAATTAACTTACATGTAGCATGTGTTAATATAAGCCTAAATACCTTACTTTTCGATTATATACGGAGGCCGACACGTGGAGGGGGGAAACAGCCGCATCGGGGCTATACGGAGGGGACGTTACTCCCAAGTGTTTATATGGGATGACCTACCACAACCGGGTGGTGTGGTGGCATATCTGAAGAGGCGGCACGCGTCTCCGGGGTGTGGCCCCCCTCACGGACGGCGCCGCCGCCGGCACCTGGAGGGGGGAAACGGACGCCTCGGGTCTACACGGAGGGGATGTTGCTGTGGGTTTGGCCCGGATGTTGCTCCCAGGTGTCCCTATGGGCTGACCTAACACAACCGGGTGGAGAGGTCCACTGGTCAAAGCCCGTCCGTGGGAAGTCAAAGGGCTAGATCTCGTGGTCAACCGCTCCAGGGTTAGGCGGGACGGGGGCCCTGGGGGGCGGTAGCAATGCGACCGGAGCGTCGCACCGGGCCCCTCAACATGCGGGGGGGGGGGGGGGGAGGTGTGGTGGCATGTCTGAAAGAGGTGGCACGCGTCTCCGGGGTGTGGCCCCCCTCAAGGATGGCGGCGCCGCCGGCACCTGGAGGGGGGAAACGGCGCCTCGGGTCTACACGGGGGGGATGTTGCTGTGGGTTTGGCACGGATGTTGCTCCCAGTGGTCCCTATGGGCTGACCTACACAAACCGGGTGAGAGGGTCCACTGGTCAAGCCCCCCGTGGAGTCAAAGGGCTAGATCTCGTGGTCACCGCTCCAGGTTAGGCGGGACGGGGGCCCTGGAGGGTGGCAATGCCACCGGGAGCGTCGCACCGGGCCCTCATATGCGGGGGGGGGGGGGTGTGGTGACATGTCTGAAGAGGCGGCACGCGTCTTCGGGGTGTGGCCCCCCTCACGGACGGCGGCCGCCGCCGGCACCTGGAGGGGGGAAACAGACGCGTCGGGTCTACACGGAGGGATGTGCTTGTGGGTTTGGCCCGGATTTGCTCCCAGGTGTCCCTATGGGCTGACCTAACAAACCGGGTGAAGAGGTCCACTGGTCAAGCCCGTCCGTGGGAAGTCAAGGACTAGATCTCATGGTTAACCGCTCTAGGGTTAGGCGGGACGGGGGCCCTAGGGGGAGGGGGGTAGCAATGCCACCGAAGCGTCGCACCGGCCCTCATACATGCGGGCGGGTGGTGGGGCATGTCTGAAGAGGCGGCACGCGTCTCCGGGGTGTGGCCCCCCTCAAGGCGGCGCCGCCGCCGGCACCTGGAGGGGGGAAACGGACGCGTCGGGTCTACACGGAGGGGATGTTGTTGTGGGTTTGGCCCGGATGTTGCTCCCAGGTGTCCCTATGGGCTGACCTAACACAACCGGGTGGAGAGGTCCACTGGTCAAGCCCGTCGTGGGAAGTCAAAGGGCTAGATCTTGTGGTCAACCGCTACAGGGTTAGGCGGGACGGGGGCCCTGGGGGGGTAGCAATGCCACCGGAGCGTCGCACCGGGCCCTCATACATGCGGGGGGGGGGGGGTGTGGTGGCATGTCTGAAGAGGTGGCACGCGTCTCCGGGTTGTGGCCCCCCTCATGGAAAACGGACGATTACTCTGAAACCTTCAGTGCCCGGAAACCGGATCGGTGCCCGGGCTCCGAAAGTTTCAGAGTAATTGTCCATTTTCCCGACGAAAGTCTAATGAATATCGGAGCTTGCTTCGTATGCATTAGCCAAGTTTTTAAACTGGTCAAATTGCTCTTCCTTTGACGATGTGGTACTATTTTTCAGTTTTCAGATGCTATCTATGCTGCTGCAAAAAAAAAGATGCCATCTATGCCGACGGCATAGCCGTCGGCATAGTTGCCCACTGTGCATCTTCACCTATGCCGACAGCTTTCCGTCGGCATAGATCTCCTTATCCACTCGGGGGCGAGCCACGGCACCATTCTCCTCCCCCCCCGTGCCTTCTCCACACCCGCCTCCACCCCGCTGCTCCCCGCCGCCGCCTGCTCCACCCACCGCGTCCCTCCCCCTCTACCCTACCCTCTTCGCCCCCCTGCCTTCTTCCCCCTTTCCACCAGCGTGTGCCTGAAACAGGAATCTCCCCCGCCGTCCTCTTCCCCCGCGTCCATCGCACGCCCCCAGCTCCCCACCTCCGCCTCCCCCCGGCTCTCCCCGAGATACCCCCACCAGCCCCCCCACCACCAGCCCCCCCCCCCACCGCCTCCGTCGTCCGCCGTGCACCGGCCCCGCCCCGTTCCACGTCGCCCCGACCCCACCCCCCTCCTCTCCTCTCAGGCCCCGCCGGCCTTCGTCGTGCCGGCCCAAGCTCAGAGACCCCGCAGCCGCCCGACCCCGTCCACGTCGTCGTCGACGCCGTCCCGACCCCGCCCCCCTCCCCAGGCCGCCCCGACCCCGGTGAGCCTTCTCTCTTTTTTTCATTTTTTTCATTTGTTGATGAATGCCACTGTTAGGTGCATGAATGGATATTAGATGAATGGATATTAGATGCATATGCTAGATAGATGGATAATTTTTTTTTTTTTGTTTGTGTTTTTTATTAGGTTTTTAGATACATAGTAAATAGTTTTTTTATTAAGTTTGTCCAGTGGATGTTAGTCAAGTTAACAAATGTTTAGTTTCTAAAATATAGATGAATAGAGTTGGTTAAGTTTGTGATAGAGGGATGGATATTGTCAATTATTATTTGTCAAGTTAGTGTTAAGTCATGTTGATTCATAAGAAGCAATTCGAGACACTTAGTTCTCAAATAGATAACGAAGCTTTTTTTGCAATTTGACACGTTGTTTCATGTTGATGCATAATTTGTTGTCCAGTGCTTATGTGAGGTGATGACCCTAATTTTTTTTCACTCGGTTGGGATTAACGGATTTGTGGGTGTCAATCTTCGTGAGTGATCGTCGACGTTGAGGTGTTGGTCCACGATCATCCCTCCCTTGATCGACACATCGTCTACATCGGAGTGTGAGCAACAATTTCATGACCTCGTCCCGCTTTTTTTTTTCCATGTCAGTAGATAAATTTTCACATCAGTCGCTTAACCTAGGCGTCTCCCGTCCAAGGGTTGCATCGATAATATGCATTCAATTGCATATTTTAATCACCGCAGCTCTTTCGGATTGTCCAGCGTTTTCCACGGACAGCCCGAGGAGTGTAGATTGGGTCCGTTGTCCATGCTCTACCACCTATCATTGAGACAGGATTTCGACGGCGCCTCCCTGTTGTTCTCCGGATGCAAATTCTCCCGGCATTTTGCCGAACGTGTATTTGGGAGAACAGCGGGGAGGTGCTGCGAATTTGTTCTCGGAATGGGGTAGAGCATGGACAACGTACTCAATCTACACATTCTCGGGTGGGATTAGGACCCATCTTTACCTATTAGAGATGTAGGTGGATTAATGTCGTTTCTCGTCACACCTGTAAAAAATAAAATATTGATGTGAGTAATTAAATGAATCCTTAATTTTTTGTGTGGCTTCCAATAAACGAGAATGGCAGATAATCAGTGGATGTATAGTGGTTTTTTCCGTCGGAATCAAGTAACAACAGAGTGGGTCGAGAAAACTGATTGTTTTTGAAAGAATATTCCGTATCCAAAGGATTGTGCCAGAATGCCCCTGTGCCAATGTACAGACGTATGCGCAGAGATAAGAGTGAGATGACTAAGCACCTTCGCACGCATGGATTTATGCCCAACTTTAATATGGCCATAAACTTTGCCCAGCGGGACCA
This sequence comes from Thinopyrum elongatum, assembly GCA_011799875.1. NCBI lineage: Eukaryota > Viridiplantae > Streptophyta > Magnoliopsida > Poales > Poaceae > Thinopyrum > Thinopyrum elongatum. The sequence continues at coordinate 659,890,480 of CM022298.1, forward strand.
TGGTAGAGAGCAGGTGATACGACACCGCGTCGCTGGTTATGAGGACGATGGGGTTAGAGACATGCTAGATGATGTCTCTTGCTGCACAGCCGACACCTCCGTCACATTCAGCGAATGAACCGGAGGAGCGGAGGAAACCGCAAGGCCTTCCTGGATATCTTGGCCTCGTCAAACCTCTTTATGAGGTTGCCAAGCTCTCTGTGCTGGATGCCATCTCGCACTGATGGCAGTCAAGGGCCGGTACGGCTGTAGCCGAGTTGCTTCGAAGCATTTCTGGGAGTATGGGCTAACAGCCTCCCTGAGGCCAGAACTGCCAGAAAACCATGTACGCTACGAAGAAAAATCATGAAGGCGATCTCCATGGATTATGAGAAAATACATGTTTGTCCAAAGAATTTGCTTTTTTTTGTTTTAGGCATGAGTATGCGAATGACAACTACTGTAGGAAGTGCGGTCCCTCTCGGTATATTGAGGTGGTCGATGAGCAGGTCAGAAGCAGCAGCTAAAAATCCCTGTAAGGTTCTTCGGTTCTTAATTTTATAAAAAGACTGCAGCGCCTTTTCATCACCGAGGAGTCTGCCAAATGATGAAGTGGCACAAGGAGGGAAAAGGTACAATCCAAATAAAATTGTACATCCATCAGAAGGTGAAGCATGAAGTCATTCGATATAGAATACCCGGAGGAAGCAGCCGAGGCTGGGAATGTCAGAATTGCTATATCAGGTGATGGGTTCAATCCGTATGGTATGTCGTCTATCATACAGCTGCTGGCCCGTGTTTGTTATTCCGCTCAATCTCCCCCTGGCACCATAATCAACGCAAGACCATGTTCCTGTAGCTTATAATTCCGGGCCTGAATATCCGGGGAAGAATTTGAGTGTGGTTTTGCGCCGTTGGTGGATGATTTCACCATTCTTGTTACTTCCGATGTTGACATACGATCGGCATCTGCAGAAAAATTTCTTGATGAAGTTTGGCTATGGTATTGCATGCATGACTTTCCCGGCTATGCCCTATTCTGCGGATGGTGTACAAGTGGGAAGATTCCTTGCCCATGTGTCATGCAGGCCTTGCATTTCATTGCTGAAGAAGGGTGGCAAGTATGTTGCCTTTGACCCTCTCGACAGTTCCTCCCTCCCTAGACCATCCTGAAGGAAGACAAGAAGAACTTCACAAAAGGCCTAGTCGTCCATGAAGTAAATGAGATTCCAATGTTTTCTGGTGCAGATGTGCTTGCTCAGCTGAAAGCTCTTAAGCCGCCGCGAAGGGAAAGGCAAAGCCAAAGCCAAAGCCACAGGCGAAGACAGGCGAGGGCGAGGGCAAAGGAAAAGGCAAAGGGAAAAAATGTCTTGAAGGATATGGTGAGACGCCACTGGACTCACATTACCTACCCCTTCACGCAGCTTCCCTATTTTAGGACCTCAAACTTCCATACAACATCGACGTGATGCCCACCGAAAAGAATGTCGCAGAGTCCCTTTTTGCCATGATCCTCAACTCCTGATTAGACAAAGGATAAGTTAATGCTAGAGTCGATCAACAGAATATTTGGTGATGACCACGTCTACACATGCAGCCTCCCACAGGCAGTCGAAAATCTTGGTTCAAGCCAGATGCTGACTTCATACTTAAAAAGGATCATAAGATGGAGCATTCAAGTGGCTGAACACGTCGTGAAGTTCACTGATGGTTATGCGTCGAATATAAGTAAGGGGTCAATCTTTCAACGGGCAAAGTGACCGGGCTCAAGAGCATGACTATCATGTATGGATTGAGCGGATTATGCCAGTGATGGTTCGGGGCTATGTTCTCGAGCGTGTCCGGTGTTGGCTTGCAGAGCTAAGCCATTTCTTCCGCACGCTTTGTGCTAAAGAAGTATGTCGTGAGATGAATAAAAGAAATGCATAAGAAGGCGCTGGAGTTGATATGCAACTGAGAAGATCTTCCCGCCAGGCTTCTTTACTCCGATGACACAATCTCATTTTGCACCTCGCGAATGAGTATTGTTGGGGGCCCTGTGCAAATCGTTTGCAGTACGGCCCTGAGAGACAGAACAAGCATCTGAGACAGAAATGTGGAACAAAGCTAGATTGGAAGCTTCCATAGCTGAGGCAGTTATCCTAGAGGAGGTGGCAGACCTCAAGACAGCGTACTATCCGGAACCATGTTCCCACGCTGCACAATAAGGTGTCTCATACAATAGGAAGAACCAACCCAAGTATAAACCCAGGCTGCCTCTATTCAGCGGGCAAGGTGGCAGGGCTGGATGCTCGACACCTTATATCTGCCAAAACAGATGAGTGGGAGGATGTCCATGTCTTATCTTGCACAACATCAAGGAAGTTGAGGAGGAGTGGATAGGTAATACCCTTGGCACCATTCCTTGTAGTGCAATTCGTATGTTCACTTTGCCTCTTCTAACTACCTACCGCTTTTCTTTATTTTAGTCGATTCGTTGAGAAGGTGGACGGGATGCTGCCTCCTACGAACGGGAGGCACTTCTCTTCTCCCGAAAGGGTCACGATGGAAGGAAAAATTTTGTTGCGTGGTTCATGGAGAAAGTAATTTTCACACTTCCCTATTACCCGTTTCACCCTTCAACCGAAATTCCAATTAACTCATGCATGCACCCTATAATTTCAATTAAACTTGTAGGGAAAAGATCCAAACCATCAATGGATGAAGATTGAGATGGGTTTCCATGGTTTTAAAACACAGTCGGGTCATGACACTGCGAAAAGTATGATGTGATGGGTATTGCTTGCCATCAAGAGGACACCAAACATCGGCCTGATCCCAAAACTATAAATACCAAATTCTTCACGAAGGAGATATAAGTAGATTACTACGGAAGGGTAGCAAAAATCTATGAGCTACATTCAACTTGGCCGCGAACACCTACGTCTCACTGTGTTCCAAATGCCGATGTTCACCACCCCAAAAAGGGTTCTGAGACTATGCCTTTCTTGGTTTAGTTGAAGTTACCATCAACCATCTATGCCGGAGCATCTCTTTATCTTTCGCCTACCAGGCCACACAATTATATATCTTGCCTTACCCATGCCAGAAAGAGTACCTAAAGGGTTGGGAAGTTTGTGTTTAAGGTGTCGCCACATGGTAGCTACCGGACCCGAAACGAGATGATTACTACAAACATAAACCCCATGACATACGAGGGAGTGTTCTTTCAAGAGCAACATGAGACGTGTACGAAACAAGACGATGATGACTTGGGTTATGTTGACCTGGACCCAAACGATGACGACGCACAGATTGATGGTGAGGCAGTTGTGAATCAAGAGAGCATAATTAATGCTTGAAAAGTTAAATGAAGACGCTGACGATGAGGAAGAGCTCCACCTCCGTCAGACAACGAAGAAGATATGTGTGATAGTGATGATGAACGGTCGCAAAATAGATTACAATAGTGGATGATTCATATGGGTTCTAGAAAATGTAAGTTCTTTTTAATGATCATTACAATAAGATGCTTAATGTGCTCTTCTGTTATTAAGTTCTTTCCTGTATGCTTAATGTGCTCTTCTGTTATTAATGTTCTTCTCGTATGCTTAATGTGCCTCTTTTGTTATTAATGTTTCTTTCCCTTATGCTAATGTGCTCTTCTGTTATTAATGTTCTTTCCTGTATGCTTGTTTATTTGATCTTATCCTTCTAATTGTTATTCTCTTCTCAATGCAGGTTTGCTAATCATGCAAGTCCAGTGGCGCCAGTTTCCCTCAGTAAATTCAAAGGACTTACTCGGAGTGGCGACCCACAAGGTTCCCCCCGACTACGCGAGGATGACACCTCACAGAGGTGGAGGGGTCGGGGGAGGAGACCCTGAGGAGGAGGGGGGGGGGAGAGCCCCTAGAGGAGGAGGGGTGGGGGAGAGCCCCTAGAGGAGGAGGAGTGGGGGGAGAGGCAGGGGGGTTAAAAAACTCCGGGCCGTGTTCCGAAATAGGGGGGTCTTCTTCGATGCCCTCCTATACTGAGCACCTTTCTGAGTCTGAGGAGGAGGAGTATGTTCCTCAAGAGGAGGAGGGCCGAGGAGAGGAAGGCGAGGAGGAGGAGTGCGAGGAGAGGGTGAGGAGGAGGGTGGTGGAGGGAGGGTGAGTGAGGAGGGTGAAGGGGAGTTGACCCCGAGTTGTGGGGTACACTGCGCGGGTGCTCAGAAGGGGTGGCTGCGTGGTATTGCAGAACTACCTACACCACCTTCTATCGAGGCCAACAGATGCTCATTGACCCAGGGGACAGAGTAAGTGCCTCTCAATCATATTTTGAACACATGCCAACATTTTCTTAGTGTACACATGCTATTCTTTGATTCTTTTGCAGGAACTAGATCCTTCACGGACAGGCCGTAAACCGACGGCCTTATCATCATGTCCTGTTGAAGGAGTTTTGGCCGGGCCTATTCTGCCCGAGGCCAGACAGGGACCCGGAGCTGCGGGTTTGTGCCCGAGCTGGCCCACTACGAGCTTCCAGCACGCGGATACGGGACGGCCGCTAAGGCCGTGATCACCAAATTTTGGGTAAGTTCTCTTCAGAATCACTTGTCTTCAGTTTTGTTCATAGTTTATCATCCAAATCCTCAACGCATGCTTTGTTTGCTTCTCTGTTTTTATGCATGATTGCAGCAATTCTATAGAGTTCTTGACGAGCACAAGGCCAGAGCCGACGTGGTCTTGCTGGCTGCGATGAAGAAGAAAGCTCGTCAGTTGCAGTACGAGGTGCGCTTGGTTTGCCGTCTCGCACTTCTACCCACACGTCCTTCATCAAAAGATGAGCAAAAGTGAAGCGCAAAGCAAGGACTACCTTGAACAGGGAGCAGTACATGAAGGTAATATTAGAGACTTTTCATTCAATATAAGCAGTCAATATCATCGTTTCGTGCTCACATGTCAATGCTTCCATTAAGTAGTTGTTATTCCTCCTTGTGCTTGGAAAGGATGATGGATGGGTGAGTTTGGTGGATAGGTGGCTCGCGAGGATGCAGAGTTTGCTGCCAAGAGCACAAGGCCCGGGCTACCGTGGAAAAGACGGGACACCACGGCCAGGAAACAGGAACCACTGGGGCTTCAAGGCCATGAAGGTATATCTATATGCATGATGCAATTTTTGTTTCTTCTTTTTAACCGTCATGTTCTTATGTATGGCTAACTTCTGTTGACTTGCAGGAGGACAAGTTGAAGATGCCGCTCTCATCGACATTGAGTCGTGGAAGCTGCCCGCGAGCGGAGTGATCGCAAGGCCGACGAGAGCCAGTACTACGGCAAAGACCGAGGAGCACCGGGATTCTTACACTACGCAGTTTCATAGTTGCTCCTGGTCTGGTTGCTCCTGACGTCGTCCATCTCAATCGACGACACGCTGTGGTGGCCATCGAGGGGAAGTCCATGGCCGGCATCCGTGTTTTGATGGCTTGATCACTCCTTCGGTCTCGTGACAGACGGCTTCGGGCTACCAACCCGAGCCCGTTGAGAGTACGGGGCATTCGCAGCCTCCCTTAGCCCCCGCCATGCTGCGAAGTACTTCCCTTTATCTCTTTCTCTCTACTCTAACTTTCTCAGTTTATTTTCACATTGCTCACTTAGAAACAACCTAATTTGTAGCATATAAGGCCTTTGTCGAGCATAGGAATCCGAGGTGGCGGAGTACTGCACGAGTGAAGGCAAACGATGATTACAACCGTCAGATGATGACGGTTAGTTTTGCCCCTCTTAAACCAAGCTAAATTTTTTGCACTTTCATTCCTTCTGCCTACCTTCTAGTTTGCTTGTTTATAACTAACATCCAGGCTATGTTGGCGTCTTGGAGTAACCGCACAGATCCACCACAATGGGACCCCCCACCACCACCTGCGGGAGAACCCCCACACGTGCCCACGTTCGATGAATGGGTGGCCTAGGCAGTGATACTCCCACGTTTACATTTGCCTAACTACTGACAAACAGTTCTCGTTCATTCAACACTATCATATCATATTTACCGTTGAAATCTTTTCTCAAACATGTAGGGGACCGGTGGCTCGACTCCTGCTTCGTCGACCCAGTCACTCCGATCTGGCAGAGTGGTGCTGGTCTTGGCGGTGTCGGTCTTGGCGGTGGTGGTTTTGGGCGGTGGTGTGTCTTGGCGGTGTGGGTTTTGGCGGTCGGTGGTCTTGCCTGATGTCGATGATGATACCCCGTGCATGTGTCGTCGTGCCATACTTTTCATGTTCCTACTTGTTAGTTTTCTTTAGATGACGATGATGATGTTCCATGTCTTGCAATACTTATTTCATGAAGTTTCGCCGAGATGATCTTTAGATGATGAACTTGAGTATGTTTAGATGAATGATGATGATGCTTGAGCTATCTTTGATGATGAACTTGATGATGATCTGTCATATTTCTGTGTTTATCTCATAATCCCATATTTTCTGGTTTGAAATGTTGTCAAAAAATGAATGAAACAGAGAAAACAAGACAAATAAAAAAAAAAACAGCACAGATCTATGCCAACGGCAAAGTTGCGCGCATAGCTATGCCCAGGAGTGCCCTGCGGCTCGCCACGTGGCAGGGATTGCCGACGGCTTTGCCGTCGGCATAGATTCCATCTATGACGAAGGCAAAGCCGTCGCATATCTCTGCTGCCAGGGAGCTCCCAGCTGCTGCCACGTGGCAGGGATATGCGACGGCAAAACCGTCGGCATATCCTGCCCTGTGCAACCCGTGGTTTGTCAGCGCGTTTGACGCGGCCGTCGGTTGCCGTCAGGTGAAAATCATGCCGACGGCGTATATATGCCGACGCCGTACGGACGGCCGTCGGCATATATGGCCTATGCCGACGGTCTGACACATCTACGCTGACGTGATCTACGGCCGACGGGGAAATGCGATGGGGGCCGTCGCATAGACCTATGCCGACGGCATGGGGGCCTATGCCGACGCCGGTGGCCGTCGGCTTAGAGGGGGCAGTCCGGTATGAACATATATCAAAATAATGGTGATCAAAACAAAGAACTGGTCTGATCAGAAAGAAGTGCGATCGATCAAGAACCAGAATACTAGTAACGTGATCAAGAAGAAGATCTTGTTTGATCAGAAGAACTGAGATCAAGAACAAGAACATGTTTGATCTGAAAGAACTGCGATCAAAGAACAAACTTGTTGATTCAGAAAGAACTGAGATCAAAGAACAGAACTTGTTTGAATCGAGAGGGACTGCGATCAAGAACAAGAACTTTTGATCAGAAAGAACGTGAACAAAGAACTAGTTTATTCTGATCAAGAAACTGGTTTGACAAGTGTGCGATCACGAAACTAACTAGTTTGATCAGATTTGCCTCGACTGGGCGTAGACGACCAATGCAAAGACTGCGATCAAGAAGTAGTTTGATCAGAATCGAGATAGGTGGTTACCTGGCCTCGGCGAGGGGACGGGCCGCCGTAGTCTGCGAAGAACGCCGGCGCGGTCTCCCTGCGTCGTGCCGTAGGGGCGTGCCCGCTCCGGGACCCTGAACCGCGCGCGCCTGCGGGGAAAGAGAAACCGAGGTCGTCGGCCCGACCCAAGGGCCCCGCAGCGAGGGTGCGGCCGCGAGGCGGTGCGACGAGGAAGCGGACTGTCGCCGGCGAAGGTGAACGCCAGTCCGTTGACCGTCGACGTGCGATGGCCCGCGGCGGCTGGGTGCGCGCGCGGGCGCGGTGGCTCGTACGCACGCTGGAGGAAAGGCGACCCGTGTGTGGCGGCGCCGCCGCGGGGATGATGGAGCGCGGGCGCTAAAGAAGAGTGGTGAGCGCGAGCGCGCGTTCTTCCATTGCAACGCGCGCTGTGCGTCCGGGCCGCCCGGAGGAGAGGAGGACTAGAGAGTGGTGTGTGGTCTTTCCCGAGCCGTTAGCCCAGCGGGGAATATATATAGGGAGCTGTTGAGCCAACATGACAAGGCCTGCCCGAACGGCGCGGGTTGGCAATGACGAGTTCTCCCGCGGGCATGTAGTTGTGGGCGCTGCGGGTTGGCGCAATGACCCTCGACGATGGGACGGCGGTGAAGAGCGGCCGCGGGAGCCGACGAAGGTTGATGTTTGGCTGGCCGGAGGTACCGGCTACCATCGGTGGCCGGGTGCCGGCTGCCAGGAGGGGTCCCCATCTGGATCTGGAGTGGCTAGATCAGATGGGGCGACACCCACTCACTCCCAATGGCGCTCACCGCAGACGGCCGACGGAGTGGGCTGGCCACCGATGCAGGGGTTGGACTTGTCACTCTGTCGGGGTTGGTTGGCTCCGGTCACTCGATGCCTACATCGAGGCGGTGTTTTTGTTTGGTTGGGTGGCGGTCGGCATGTTTGGCGCCGGCAAAATGAGTTCGTTCGAGATGCCAGGGAGGAGGTCCTGGATGGTGCGGGTTCCACGTTGGCTTTCCTCCGTGGTGGCGGCGGTGTCTCTGGCCTTCTTGATAGTGTGGGGCGCAAGGGTGGTAGTGGCGGGAGCTTTGATCTATTTTCAGGTGCGTAAATCAGGGTGGATGGGCTGGCTGTCGTTGCGGTGGTGAACGAGGCTCCTACAGGTGGTGCAGGCGAGTTCTAGATGAAAGCTTCACGCATCCCGGCAACGATGATGGTGGGGCCCCAGCGGTGTCACTTTCTTGATAACGTCGTCGTAGGTCCCGTCCATGGTTCAGGGCTTCATGTGAAAACCGTTTTCTCTTGTTCGGACTCGGCAGCGATCTTCTGGCCATAGGAGGCCGTTAGCCCGCGGGTATATATAGGGAGCTGGTTGAGCCAAGCATGACGAGGCCTGCCCGGCGGCGCCGGGTGGCAATGACGACTTCTCTTCCGGCGGGCATGTAGTTGTTGGGGACGCTGCAGGTTGGCGCGACGACCCTCGCATGGAAGGCGGTGACGGGCAGGCCACGGGGAGCGCGAGGTTGTGTTTGGCGGTCGGAGTTAGTCCGGGCTACCATCGGGTGGCGCGGGAGGTGCCGTGGCTCGCGTAGGCGTCCCCATCTAGTATGCTAGAGTGCCTAGATCAGATGGGGGCGACGCCCACTCTCCCAATGGCGCTCACGGCAGACGCCGACGGAGTGGGCTAGCCACCAATGCAGGGGTTGGTTGCTCTCGGTCACTTCGATGCCCATGTCGAGGCCGGTGTTTTGTGGTTGGTTGGTGGCGGGCGCGTGTTATGGCGTCGACAATGAGTCGCTCCGAGGATGTCCGGGGAGGAGGTCCTGGATGGCGGTTTCCACAGTTGGCTTTTCCGCAGGCTCCTGTGGCGGTGGTGTCTCCACCTCTTGATACTGTGGGCGGCAAGGGGTGTAGTGGCGGGAGGCTCTCATCTATTTTCAGTGGCGCAAATCAGTATGTAGATGCGCTGGCTCTCATGCGGTGGTGACCGAGGCTCCTACAGGTGTGGTGCAGGCGAGTTCCAGAGTTGAAGCTTCACGCTATCCGGCAACGATGACGTGGTGCCCCGCTGGTGTCACTTCTTGAATACTTCGTCGTAGGTCTCCGTTCCTTTGTCAGGGGCTTCATGTGAAAACCGTTGTCTGTTGTTCGGACTCGACAGCGATGCTTCGTGCCGTCACCTTCTTGGGGTGTTGTTGTGGTGCTCGGGCGAACATTGGTCGGGGCGCAGTGATCTGTTAGGCTCGTTCTACGCTTCTATGTTATATCTTGAGATTTGCTTTGTAAGAGGGCGCCACATCAATCTTGTATCTTCGGTCGGTATTCTGTTGTGTTGCTTTATTATATGAAAAATGGGGTGAAAGCCTATTTTGAGAGTATAATAGGGAGCGGTTTGCCTAGTTGCTTGCTTCCTTCAATTCTCTTTTTTTTTTGAGAAATGGGCAGATCATTTTCATACATCAAGGTTGTTCATTACGATATGCCCTGATCATATCAGGACACTCATTAAATCAACTAACAAGAATCTTGTTCAACTGATTTGGCAAGAACATGAGCAAATTGAGAATCCGATTCCAATGGTATTGACAAGATTTTGATTGGGCATGAAACAGTTTCAGGTTCTCAAGTTTCTTTTGTAACTTTCATGGTGTGGCGCCAACTGTTTGAATTTCTTGTATGCATGTTGTTTTCGGGTATCACATTCATAGAGTTTATACTATTTGAAGATTTTTTTTGAAAGAAGGGGTTTCCCCTGGATCCATTTTATTGGATGAAGACACAACTGCTCGGGCCAAGCAGGGTGGCTGGCCAGCACTGATTCAGCAACCAAACGGATGTTGAAGAAAATGATAACCTACCGAAATTCCTTTTCTGAGCCCGGGCTCATCTGTACCCCTGTTGAATAAAAAAATCAAAACACATACTATAAAAATTCAAAAATTCAATTTTTCCCATGGTAACATTTGAATGCGTGAGGTCCGCCCCAATTTTCAAATCATTTGGACAACTGAGTAACTCTCGGCAAAAAGACAAATTCATGGTCTGTAAAACAGTTTACTGTTCATATGCTGTTTTGACCCGATTTGTCTTTTTTGCTGAGAGCTACTCAGATGTCCAAATGAGGCTCATATTGGAGCAAACCTCACCA